>CAWUFW010000940.1:1200000-2400000 GCA_963921515.1 Calotriton arnoldi
ATAGATGAATTAAGACCCTCCTTGCTGGTAATGAAAAAACATGGCATATATTGGCATATGAACAATAGTAGGTCAATATTAGGGTGGATAAGTGTTTAGCAATTTGCATTGAAAATTATTTATGATTCTTAGACTCATGATAGACTCAAGGGAGTTGATGTAATTAATAGGAAGATACAAGTAGGTTGCATTCTGTGCAGTGAACCATGCAAAATGTGGAGATACTTTGTTATACCCGACTAAGTTGTATTTGCATGTACTCCAGCCCTGCTGCTCCTAGCTGCTCAGCCAGAGTGAGAGATGGTGACGGAATGTTGGTGTGACAGTGATGCGTGGAATGCCTGGGCATACTTGTTATTTATTAACCACATTGCAGTGTTATAAAATAATAATCTACTGTTTATAAAATATATTTTTGAGGTTTGTTTTGTACTATGTAGAGTTATTGCATATATTGTTTTTAAATTTGCATTTTGTATGTGTCTTGTAGCCCTGAAGAAGTCCTTCAGGGGACGAAATGCATTAGCTCCAATCAAACAAAAGAGGTTTTTTATAAAAACCTAAGATCAGGAATAAAGAAATCCTATTTTAAGAATGAATACAATGGAGTCTGTGCATTATGTGACACAACTGTTAATTTCTGTTGGATGGATTCATATATTGTTGCGAACGGTGAAAAGTAGTAGTGCTGAGTCACTTATTTGGTAACATTACAAATGTCAACAAAAGTAAAATGGGCTTATATAAACTATACTCTCCTGTGCAGACATTGGAGCTTGAATCGGAGTGCAGAGCGAGGCCCTTTCCTGTCAATTTCATTATACAGCATGCACGATTTGCCTGGGATTCCAGCTTTATACTGCACTCCACTTTAAACAGCACAAAGTGTATTCTAGATTTGCCATCTTCGGTTACCAGTTTTGAGCATTGGGCGCATTTGATTGCCTAATTCAACTGTTGCAAACCTTTTCATAGTGTTCTGTGACAAATGATTCTAGGGATAACTGGAGGGCACCTGCACAAATCGCAGCGTCTTCCGGTGCATGCTGGCTGCTTTGTGGAAGCGTGTGCACCATGGAGCACTAGCTGACACACGTGATGTTGTTTTCAACCAGTGCTGAGCAGGGAATCAAAAATATCCAATCAGACAGCGCTTCTGAGAACAAATGAACAGCTTCTTACGGCAGCCAATGAAGAGCAAGTGAACATGTACACCAGACCACTGGCTTACATGCAGAGCCTTAACTGGTAGAGCAGCAGTTCAAGGACAACTCTTTCTTCTGGCTGCAGTGCGGCACAAACCTGAGGAGCAGACAGACAGTGGGCACCCCAGGGGGATGTGGAACAGAAGTATTCAGGTTCTTTAGAGGCATCATGGTCAGATTTGCAGTGACATTAGACAAACAGTAAGTTCTGAATTTTTGCCCTTTGCCTTAAACATGCACTTAAGCTAGAGGAGGGTTGAATATTCTAAACAACTAAGTAACTACTGATAGAGATTGAAAGCTGCTCTGCGTTTCCAATTTTGACTGTCACATGCCGCCTGTCCTGGAAGAATATCAGTGGCAACCAACAAAGGTGCCAGCGCAGTGAGGAGTCCTCTAATACCTGCACTCAGGTCTTGAACAGTAATATCTCCAGAAGGAGAAAGAAATTGCAAAAGGTCTTGTGTCCACTAAAACCACAGGATTAGCCACTAAACTTGGCTTCCTGGAGCAGCATGCTGCCTGGTGTTAAATGCTTCAATGCCTTATCAGAGATACTAAGTCCCCTTTAAGCGTGGGTGGAACTCCCGGAATATCGCAGAGTTTTTATATAACTCCGCGGAATTCCGCAGAGTAAAACTCCACGAATTCCGCCCACTCATAACCATGACACCAGTGATGTCAGCTAGGGACTCATCAATCCCAAGGAGCCAAGAGTAGGTGTCTGTGATAGCCTTTGTCAACCCCTTATTAGGGCTAAGACACCTACGGACTCCTTCAAGAGTGCCCGCTATGGTCTCCATCCCCAACCGGACCTTTTCAGCCATTCCTTGCTGGACTCCTATCACTCACCATTGAAAAGCAACTTGGGGGTCCTCAGAGTTCCCAGCTGTGATGTCATAGGTTGATGGCCCATGTCCAGTACGTGTTGGTTCATCTGGAGACCCAGCAACATCATCTTCCCTTGCCAGTTCCGGAGGAGAAGTTTCAAAAGTGTCCAGGAGCTGTTGCAAAGTGTCTTCATCCATGGGCGGCAGGATGGGGTCCTCAACAGGTTGGCCATCAAGGGTAGACTAATCTACAGGAGGTGATGTTTGTCCCTCTGGAAAGAAATAGATATATGTTATGAAGATTCCATGATTGAATATGACATGAATGATTCCTGTGACATTCGTTCATTATTTTTCTTCACTTTCAAATACACAGGGATATATCAAACATAATTTTCTACAAGCTTATATGGTCATGTTGTACTATTGTTGCTTTTCTCATGACAATACATGTACGTTGTTCACACAACCTCAGTATTCTCTAGCGAGACTATTTGTGTAAATTCCGCACAAGGCAACCTAGCTAGGCAGCTTGCTGCCATGCTTGCCTAAAAGAGTGAGTGCGGGAATGGGCCACATTGTACCTGTTACAGTATATTACTGCAGTCTGCCTGCATTGATGCAAATTTTGTTTCTTAGCACCACTGCAGAGATCCTTGCACCATGTAACAAGGGGGCCTGTATTTGCTCCAGCCAACTGTTTGAGACTGAGCACTAGCCACAACATATCAAATATTATTATACGCACACTATCTTGCACTCTGCCTTTCACACAGCACTACACATCAAGCTGCCTTGCTGTACTGTATTGCATGCAATCTGTGCATTATTGGATCCTAGGGTTCATATTTCATAAACATCCATACAGCACTATATGGTAAACCACCTTTCTGCACTGCATGTAAGGGGAAGGGGCTGTACATGCCATTATCCCAATTTTTATGAAGAATTCTGTAGTTTTCTAGCACACACAGTCAACTCCAGACTCCACAACACTAAGAACTAGGAGTATCTCTGAAGTAGGTAGCCTCCTTCATAATTGGTAGTATGCAGCAGCTCATGCTCACTCCATTTCATCAGAACCCACGGAGCTCATCTGCAGAGTCCGGAAAATCTCTTCACTCTGCCCTACACTCTAGAACAGGTACATGACTCCTCTGGCAATCATCATTCAGACCCAGGGACTGTATATCATCTCTTACACTGATGACACCCAGATCATATAGTAACTCTCAAGAGACACCAACACCACCAACAGTAGTTTCATTATGCCATTGATGAACATGGCTACCTGTATGTGAGATTAGTTGCTCATACTCAATCTGACAAGATAGAAGTGATGACACACCCTGGTTGTCCACATGACTAGACCCAAAACCCACACCCTCCAACACCACAGACACCTGTCAATCATCCTGGACACCTACCTCACCATGAGACTTCAAATTGCTCTATGATCACCTCCATCTACTTTCACTTTTTTTGCATGGTCAGACATTTGTTCATATGGCTTCCTCCTCACACCTGTTGACCATCACCCAGTCCATAAACACATGTTGATTGTAGCACACCAATGACCTCTACTACACCATCTCTGCACATCTGCTACACAAGAGGCAAACTAGCCAATGCACCAGCCTACCTTGCGGCATGCACATCACCTCAAAAAATTACATTACCTCACCAGTCAGACACACTGGCAGTTCAAGATGCTCACTACAAGGCACTAAACTATCAGGGACCCACCTAGATCACACACCATCTACTCTTCAACCAACCGATCATGAACCTCGGCTCTGCATCACTTGCACTCACCCACACCCACAATATTCATATGAGCAATATAGGAAGTAGGGTGTGCTCATACATGGCAGCCTACACCTTCGACAACCTATCCAGCACATCAGGTCATCTGCATCAAATATGGATTTGTACTAGAAAATGTACACCTGGCTGTTTGAGTGATAACACTTTCAGTGCATGCACCTTCTCAGCACCTGGAGACCCTCTTGGGTGACACATTGACCCTCTACAAAGACACATTGACTGATTTTACATTACAATACTATTTTGGCTACCTTGCCCCAACACAAGCACAATTGTGTCATGGTGCAACGGGGCCTGCATTGGCACTGAAATATCTGCCAAGTTTCCAAGGTTCATGCATGATGTGCTTCTACAGTCCAGGTTTTGTACTTTGTATTCTGTAATGTGTAGTCCTGTTTTGTGGAAGGATAAATGACACCACTATTGAGAGGTAATACCTTGACTGGAGCAGCACATCGCACATGGACCTGGGAAACTTGGCTGGGCTCGACTGGGCTGCTAAAATTGGTACTGCCCGAGGAAAGGACATATGTGAAGGATGAGTTGACATGTGGGTATTTCTGACCTATCCCTTTCACGTAGCGCAGCACAGCAAATTGTGTTGCTGCATTGCCCTGCATGGCAGTTTGCTAAAATATGGTCCCGTGTTTTGACTCACCATCTAGTTCTTGCTGGTCCTCTACTTCAACACTGTCCTGCTCTTACTCTCCAGCTACCAACTCTGTTGGAATGAGGGATGCCACCTGCTCCTCCAATAGATCCAACTTCTTCCGGACATCAGGTCCTTCTTTGGTCCTCATGGCTGCTTTAAGGTTCCTGGCCAGTTTGTCTTTGGCCTTGCACTTGTAGTCATGCTACTTCTTGCACTGCAGGATTGTTCTCATTGTTCATGCTACACAATTAATTTTATCCACTTTGGATTGCCAAATGGCATCCTTCCTCCCTAACAGAAATGTTGAGGTGGCAAATAGGAGATGTTCATTTTTGTCACCTCACTTAATATCTGATTTTCTCATCTTTGAAATTGGACTTCCTCTTCGTCTGGGATGGTGGCAAGTATTCTGGGTTGGAGTTGTTACCCTCCTGGCTCCCCAAGGCTCTTTCCATGCTTTTCTATATTGAGGAGTATTACTGTGGCGATTACATCGCTTTTTCAAATGCTCCTGCGATGCAAAATACTCCTGTGTGGCGCAATGCTGATTTGCGGCACGTATAAGTGCGCTGTGACATGCAAATCAGCTTTGCATCACTTAGGTAGTACTTGCATTACAGCACCTTGCACCAGTTCCAACTCTAAATTCCTGACGCATCTATGGTCCTTGCGCCATGGTGCTCCGTACCATAAGTACAGTGCACCCATGGCTGCAACACAGCACCGATTTTTCAGATGCAACACTGCTTTGCGTAGCATTGTTAAAATATGCCCCTGAGTTTATTGATTGTAATTACTTGTACTATACAGTATTAGACATCCAAACCTTCTACTTTCACCTCAAGTAAGCTACATTCCTCAGTATATTTAACGTTCTTGGACTTATTGAACTGATACATTGTTTAGTACCTCCGTCACAAGGCAAGCTTTTCTCATCAGATATGTAATAGAGGAATTAAAATAAAATGACTTCAAACATCTTGTAGTTGATTCACTAAATGTACAAACGTCATCTTGGGAAAATTTGAGCAATATTACATAGATCGCACCATGTCAGGCAATTTTGTACTAGTAAGTAAGTAATAATCTTTATTCAAAAATATACCATAAAAGATCCAAGTTCATACAATTTATATATATTCCATATCAATCAGTTAAACATACATTTTCCAGACCCACATGTGTCAGAGATTTGAACTGTGTTCCAGTCATTAAAATTTACCATAAAATCTTTGCTTAAAGTTGCTAAAAACTACAGAACATCCTCACATATGATCTTTAGCATGAAGGCCATACTCTGACATTTCAAATGATAAAAAAGGGGGATATCATAAAATACTATATATATTAAAATCCAATTAAAGTACAAAAAGTAAGAGTATACTTGAAATGTCATGACATGGGCCTATATTCACAAAACATACGCATACTATATGAAGTAAAGTTTGTTATGCTCAGAACTCTCTACCATAATCATGTTGACTAAAGGTCCATTCATTCCCTGAGTATGATGCAATCATGGAACCTATGTATCTAGAAGGTCCGATAGCTATGTGCAAGACTAGCTGAACAGTTAAGCGATAACTAGCAGGGTTATAAGGATCGAAAAAAATAACTTTCCCACTAGCTTCTGTAAACTGGCAGACAATGAACTATACTTGTAAACAGTGTGGCAGACCATCTCTGTTTGTAATAACTGTAGTAACTGTAGATATAATAGTGCAGGTCTTCATTGCTTGATCTTCATCGACCTCAACAGTGGGACTAGCGAGTTCTTCATAATCCTTTTGTATAGCTCACAAAAAAAAGAAAAAGTGGAGCTGCGTTTGAACAGAAACCGAGTCACAGGGACACATTATGAGGTCCTGATCACATCTGGCTGCTGAGGGATAAGCAACCAATAGATGTGACAGTCCAAGGCAGAATCTGACTAGGTAGTAACGATGGGAACTAGAGATGGTAAGCAAATATGGCTCCATAAGTCTAGTTGTTACTAACATGCCATTTATTATGTCCCAAAGCTCTGGAACTCAATGAGCAAGGAACTCAGACTGACCGGAGAGGAAAGAAGTTTCAGGAAAAAACTCAAGACCTGGCTGTTCCCTTAAATCTTCTTTTTCCACACTCTGCCTCCTCTCTGTAGCGCTGGGAAGCCCCTACGCAGCCATGCGCTTTACAAACATACAAATCCCATAAACATATTTTGACTAAACGTTTGCTTAGCGCCACCTCCTCACTTTTTCTCATCATATATCCCATCCACTCTTTCTTGACCAGGGTTTTTATGGCCCTAGTGATTCTTGGGGGGCGTGAGAGGCTGGCCTGGTATATGATGTCCACCAATGTAAGTGGGCACCTTGCACCAGTCCAGACAACCCTTATGGTGATTTAAGAGGTCTCAGACAACCTTAGAAAGCTATCCAAGGGGTAGCTGTGGAGAGCAGCCTTCAGGCTTAGTCTTGTTTTACCAGAATATAATCTTACAGTATATATTAAATGAAAGGGAACCACACAAGGTATTTATAAAAATATGTATTTATTATATAATGCTCTAGTATGTTCCAGTATCTCCCACACGGAGATATACACAAAGCACACAATACTATAGCAAAGAAATCACAGTAAATAGCACTAATACACAGCGGGCCCCAGGGGGGGACAGAACCATATACTAAAAAAGTGGTATAAGAACCACGACTCGAGTCAGGACACTGTCAAGAGGACGAAGAATTGCTGGGACCCCAAGGAACCACCCAAGGTGAGTAGATAGGGACCCCACGGAGAGCGTGTGCAGTGTGAGTATACAACCGCGTGCTCCTTACAAGTCTATGTGCAAGTCGCGGTTGGATTTTGAAAGATTAAGGACCCTTCCCAGTGGACCCTGAAGAAACCCCGTGGAACACAGAAGGTTGGAGAGCCACCCCACCCGTGGATACCATGGTACCCAAGTCACCTATCCCAGGGAAGCCAGGTGCATAGGTGTGAAGTGGCATCGGAAACCGCCGTCTAACCCAATGGAGGACTTCAGGAAAGTGCCGCTGCTGGAAGAGGAGAAAGTGTCAGTGGGAATACAAATGTGGATTCTTGATGAAGAGTACCAGAAAGCAAAGGGGACAGAGTCTGGGTCACTTGACAGGGAACAGGGGCTCGGTATACGAATGCCCACCGATGTCGGGTGCTTCAGGATAGATGTTGATGACCTTGACTCCGCAGCTGCGGGGACCAGGTGATGCTGAGGATGACCAGGAACCGGATACAAGCTGTCCCATGAAGGATGTTGAATGCTGAAGGGTCGTGTCCGGTGGGCGCACCAACAAGCCTTGGCAAAAGCAACCCATGCAGGAGGTCAAGAAGTTGCAGGAAGAGGACCACCAAGGTCCAGAAGACTTACCACAAGCAGGGGAGTCAGGGCAAGCCCAGAGCAATCAGGGGAGCACAAAGAAGATGTAGTTGACCCTCCACAGGACCCACAGGTCGAAGACACTGGAGTCGCAGGAGGACCTCGGGCAGCTTTACAAAACAACAGGCCACGGAGCACACGGTGTGGTGTGGTTGAATATCTTTGCAGGAGAAGTTGCTAGAGGTTAAGGCTACTTGTAGCCCAATGTACTTGCTGCAGAATTGCCAACAAGCATTTGCTCTTGTAAAAGTACGTGGTGCACAAGGGTTCGGGTATTGCAGCCCCCACGAGGGATTCTGACCTCAAACTGGGGCAGCTCGGGCCTCGAGGGATGTAGAAACCCACCTACTGTGTTGTTCAACCCTTCGGAGTCTGTAGGAGCTCGGGATCAGCAGACCGGTCTGCAGTGTTGCGATGCCTGCGAATGCAGGGGAGTGACTCATTCACTCCAAGGGAGATTATCTTCAGGTGTCTTGGATGCTCCACAGGCCCTACACGGATCCTGTATGGTGCACAGGCACAGACGAGGCAGCAGACTGAGAGGGAGATGAAGTCAGGCCCAAACAAAGTCCAGCGAAGTACAGAGTGCCCAGACGGTTGAAGTGCAGTGGTTTCAGTTCTGAATCTTGTCCACGACGAATCTAGGGACCTACAGCCAGGTAAGACCTTAAGTACCCTAAGGAAAGGATTGGGAAGATTCAAGGGATCCTCCCAGGGAAGGGTCTGGACAGGGGGGAGGTTACTCCCATGTCCTTTGTCCAGTTTCGTGCCAGAGCGGGAGCCAATGGCTCCCAGGACTGGTTTGAACTGGACTATGCACAGGGACACCAAATGTCCATCTCATGCAGACTTTCATGCGCTGGCAAGTGCACCCACCCAGCCATAATACACTAAATCCTGTCTGGGAGGTGGTCACACCTCCCTGTAACAGGATGCCTATTGTCCTGCCTTCCCCTGCTTCCGCTTGGCTCAGCAGCAGGAGGGCAGAAATGTGTCTCTGGTCGGCAGCAACCATTTTCTGCTGTCCGGGACTAGAAGGCTGGTACCGGGAACAACGGAGGGCTCTCCCGGTGCATGGAATCATACTTCCCACACCGGTAACGGTGTCGGGGTATGATTCCAATATATTTGACACCAAACACGATAAGGTTCGTTGCAGCAGTTTTGGAGATGGTCATCATGCGGTCACGTAATGCCTCTCTATATTAGTATATGGCTGCTTCACTGACAACCCGGGAGAATAGACTCTGTAGGCTGCAGGGGTGTCCTGCTCATGCAGGGGCACCCTCTCACTTAGAACCAAGCACCCTGCCCTCAGGATCGTAAAGGCCTGCTAGAGGGGTGACTTATAGGTTTTAAGTGCAGTGACTCTTAGATATAGTAAACCCATATCTTAAGTAAGTGGTGCATGCACCAACTTACACAGGTTGCAATGGCAGGCCTTAGGTCCATTTTGAATGGTCTCTCATGGGTGGCACAATACATGCTGCAGCCCATGGGAGACCACAGGAGTACCTATGCCCTGGGTACATGGGTACCATATACTAGGCACTGACAAGGGTACTCCAGTATCCAATATGGGGTGTACCTGAGTACATAGCATAACAGTTTAGGGAGAAAGCAGATAGACTGGGGTCCTGATTAGCAGGATCCCAGTCAGACTAGTCAAAAACAGCACTACATGCACTCCTCCACATCTTCCCCTCTTTCCACGCCAATCCTCAGTGCCCTTGAGGGTTCTCTTGAAGCGCTCCACTTCCCCATTAGCTTGGGGCCACTGTGGAGTTATCTTGCTGTGTCGGATGGTGTGAGCCGTCAAGTAGTCGTGGAACTCCCTCCCTTGGAATGGTGGGCCATTGTCGGACCGCATCTCATCAGGGAGGCCCATCATTGCAAATGTCCGATCGAGGATGCCCTTGACCTGCGGGAATGCCGTGGACGATACCACTTCCACTATCGGCAACTTGGAATGAGAGTCTATGAGGACAATGGTGCTGCGCACATTGGGGAAACATCTAAAGTCGATACTGACTTGGGACCACGGCTCACGGAAGGGATATTCTGTCAGAACAGGATGAGGCACGGGGTCGCCGCCAGTGATGGCACATGAGTGGCAAGCTCGGATCGTGTTGTTGACCATGCTATCCATTCCTGAGAACCAGACTTTGCTGCATAGACGAGCCTTTGTCTTGGCTATCCCTTGGTGCCCCACGTGTGCGAGATTGACCACTTGCTGCTGCAGGCTCCAGGGCACGACGATGGCTGACCCTCTTAGCACTACCACGTGGGGGCCTTTGCTGAGTTCACTGCGAACCCTCCACAGCTGCTGTCTTGCTGCCTTGTCCTCCACGTTTAGCATCTGTGTCCCGTCCAGGGAGTGTTGCCACCTTTGGTCAGCTAGTGCTGCTTTGGCTTTTTCCAGATTCTCTTCCAATGTTGTTGCAGCCCCTATCTCCTCCAGGGTCAGTGCCTTGGGGCAGGCTTCTTGCGTGATCATTTGCACCGGTTCTTTGGTATCCTCTTCATCAGCAGTCGCTGCCTGTCGTTCCAACATGATAGGGTGATGGGACAGGAAATCGGCTGAGTTGTTGGCCCCTGGCCGAAACACTACTTCAAAACGGTATGCCTGAAGCTGTACTGCCCACCTCTTGATCCTCGGTGGGGGCCAAGCGTGTTGTTCCTGCAAACAAGGGGATCAATGGTTTATGATCCGTCATGACTCGGAAGTCTCGCCCATAGACATAAAGGTGAAAATGTTGGCAGGCCCACTTGATGGCAAGGGCCTCCTCTTTATTTGTACATATCTAGTCTCTGTTTCTGACAGCGCTCCGCTGGCGTAGGCCATAGGGACCCATTCTTTGCTGGAAGTCTCTTGGAGGGAGACGTGTCTAGCCCGACGGGACTGGCATTGACGACCACCTCGGTGCAGCGTCCTGGGTGAAAGTATGCCATCACGGTCTTGTCCATCAGGGCTTCCTTGACGGCATGAAATGACGTGCTAGCCTCGTTGGTCCAGTTCCACGGCACCCCATTCTTTGTGACAGCTCCTAATGGTTCCGACAGAGCCATCAGGTTCGGAATATAAACTGCCGCAGTACGTGGCCATCCTCAGAAAGCTGTGGACTTTGGTCGGGGAGGTGGGCACCTGTGCTGAGCGGATGGCAACTGCTTTCTTCGGTTCAACCTGCAGCTCCTCCCGGGAGAAGATGTAGCCGAAGAAATTGAACGACTTTCAATTTGTTGAGAGTGAGGCCGCTGTCTGCGAGGTGTTGAAGTGTGTGTCTCAGGTGCATGTGGTGCTCCTCGAGGGTCCCTGAGAAGATGAGGATGTCGTCACTTAGGTTTATTACTCCTTGCAGACCAGAGAGAGTCTCACAGATAACGTTCTGGAAGACCTCCGCTGCCGACGACACCCCGAAGCTCAGCCGTTTATATCTCCTCAGCCCTACGTGCGTGGAGAAGGTGTTTATGTATCTGCTCTCCGGGGCGAGTTCGAGCTGATGGTATCTGGCATTTAAATCGAGATTGGAGAACCAGTTTGCTCCATTGAGGTCTGCCATGATGTCGTCCATCGTTGGCGTCAGGTGTCGCTTCCTCTTCACCGCCTGGTTGGGAAGGCGCATGTCGACGCACAGCCTGATGGCCCCTGGCTGCTTGGGTTTGGGGCAACGACGAGGGGCGATACCCATGGGGTGGGGCCGGAGACTTTCTCGATGCCCCTGAGTTGTTTCACCTTCCGTAGCTCTTCCTCCACCAGCGGGCATAGGTGAAAAGGCACTCGTCGATGCCTCAGGGCTGTCGGCCGGACTGATGAGTAGATGTGTAGCTTGAATTGCTTGCCCTTGAGATGTCTGAGGCCCTTGAACAGCATGGGGATCTCCCGCAGGATGGAGTCTGCGTGGGACTCGTGGACTTGATTGGCGAAGAAGACCAGCTCCAAATCTTCAGCTGTGTGACAGCTGAGAAGAGTACCTCTCTTTCCTTCCGTGATGTGGAATTTAGTAGGGATGCAGTGCCCTCCTTTGGCTAATTCCACCTCAATTACCCCTCTAAGGGGAAGCGGCTTGGCCCCGCCATACGTGTAGATCTTCGCCTTGGATGGCGAGAGAGGAGGCCGGGGTGAGAGACGTTCGTACTGCACACTGTCCATGACTTGACAGATGCTCCAGTGTCAATGAGTGCCTCTACTGCGGAGCCAGACACAAGGATTGAGCACATGGGAGGCAGCCTGCGGCACTGGTCTGCACGGCTGACAAATGATACTACGAAGACATCTTCATCGTCAACGCTGAACCCTGGGGCAGGCAGGGTGGCGTCTTCTTGTCCCACAGGGTCTTCCAGGGACAGCTGTCTGATGGTGGCTGATTCTCCGTGCTGGCTGGTGGTTGCTCTCGACCGTCCGCTTCTGCATACCTTGGAGTAGTAGTTTAGCTTACCACACCGGGAGCATGTTTTGCCCTTCGCATAGCAGGGGCTTGTCAGAGGGTGCTCGATGCCGCAGTTCCCACAGGTCCCCTTCGTGGGCATCTCCGGGCTTATGGGTGGTGCCATTGGGCGTCTCTGAATGGCATCTGCCCTCTCTTCCTTGATGGACGGTGTTCAAGGCGGTCCAGACATGGCCGGGTGCCTGTTTAGGGCTGCTTCCATTTTGTCTGCTTGTGCAATTGAGAGTTCATGCGGTCTTGCTGGTACCAGTATTTCGTCCAGCGACATCCCCGGTTGTCTGAAGATCAACTGGCGTAGTAACACCGACCTGCGTCCTTGTATGATCTGTGCCTGTATCTCCTCCCATTGATCCTGAAACGTGCAGGAGCTTGCCAACTTCCTTAGCCGGGCATAGAAGACGTAGATCAACTCGGTCTCTGCTTGTTTCTCCTGGCGCAACTTGAACCTTTCAAAATCAGGATTGATTTGAGTGTCGAAGTGTTGATTTAGTGCTGCCACTGCTGCATCATAGTCATCAGCGGCCCCTGTGTTCGGAAGCGTTTCGAACAGATCGTATAGTTCTCCACCTCCATAGCACATGAGTAATGATCTCTTGACTGTTCCGTCTGTTTCCCTCATGCCAGTGAAATTGTGGTCTAGTCGGCAGAGCCATGATTTCCAGATTGGGGCTGCTGTCGCAGGGTCTGCGACCTCGCTGAACAGTGGGAGGGGCGACACCGCTGCATGACTCCGCTGCAGTTGGGGTGGTGGTGGTTGTGCAGCATCTGCCTGCGGGCCAGCCGCTCCTGCCCGGGCTCGTTGACTCATGCCTGTGTTTGGGGGTGCGGGGGCACTCTGCTCTTTGTGTCCTGTTGGTGTTTGATATTATTATTTGTTTATTTCAGCAGGTCTCTTGCTCAAATGTGGATTTCCTTTATGGCCAGTGTGCTCCTTCACCCTCTCTCTTTTCTTTTTTTCCCTTGATGGTCTGTTTCACTTGTGCTTCCTTTCTTTACATCTCCCTTTTTATTTACCCCTTCTTTTTTGGGGGGGCAGTGTTGCAGCTGTGACCTTCCGGGCCTGTACCCTCTACAGGACTCTCCTCCAGTCGTGCTGTTTGATGTGTGGGAGGGGCACGCAGGAGCGGGTATGAAAGGGAGAGAGTGAGAGAGATCACAGGACAGCTGCTTCCAGGCGTGCACGCCCTTCCTCATTGCACTGACCTGGAGGAACGTCGAGGAGCCGACACGTCTCTTCAGGATAGGAGGCGCCAGGGGCCTCGCGGTGCACGCACCTGCTTTCAGGAGATGCCATAGGCTGCGGTGCTACGTAGACTCGCCGGGGCCTCCATGGAGAGGAGGGGCAGTGACAGTAGCCCACTCTGGGGCACGGCAGAGGCAGATGTGGCCGCTCCGGCAGGGGAAGGAGCATTGCCGGCATCACCGGACAGGTCTGTCTGCATGAAATGGTGGAGGCGCAGGTAAGAGACCACCTCGTCACCAATGTATTGGGCTGGGAGGTGGGAGCCCCGGTGCCACGTGGTGAGGCCTGCAAGTGGAACCCCTGCTGCATTAAACACATGCACACCGCTTCAGTAGTGAAAGGCCAAGACCATGAGCGGTCATGCGCCAGTCTATTTATCCTCTTCGGGCAAGCTCGCCCTCCGGGGTGATACAGGGTGCAACTTTGTATAGTGTGGGCCGGGTGGCTCCCACACTACACTTTCCAGTGTAGCTTCTGGCTCCCTGTGAGCTCTGGGTCCGTGTCACGCAGGGCCTTAAGAGTTATCTGTGTTCCATGTTAATGGCTTGTCCCCAGGGTGTCAATGTGCAAAGGTCTGCAATTTGAATCCGTTTCTCGTTCCGTACGATGAGACGGCGTAGTGTACATCAGACAAAACAACACGGAAAAAGTATAACAACCCGTATCCGTCCTTAGACAAAGTTTGCAGCCCGTCCCATTGATGTGTCGTTTTAGTGCTCACTGGGTGTTGTAGTTATGGTGTGATTGCTTTGAACTAACTGGCCAATAGATATCAGGTTTTACCAACCCTCCTAGCCCAGGCTTCACTCAACAGAGCCCTCCATCCTTGAACCTCCCAGGAACAGATTGTGCAGCCTGGGCTTCAGGCAGGAGCTTCTCTCGGAGTACAAAGGTCTTACAGGCACTTTCTATAGACCGTGGCACCCTCTGTTTACATGGAACTGAAGGTCAAGGCATCTGGTAAGGGTCTAGTCCTGATGAGATCTAGCACTTCAAAACGCTGGATAAAAATCGCTGGTCTCAGCTCCTATCTCAATGGGGGCTCAGCTAGTACAAGCTGAGGTCCAAGACACGTGCCACTGCTTCAGTGAAGTGCCTGATTGGACATATCACAACTCAACGCAGCAAGCTGCTGAGGATCACATTCAGTATAGCAGGGAGCAGGAACCTGTTCAAGTGAATCCGGGAAATGCCATGTGATTTATGTGGAGGTGGCTGCTCCTGGATGTTCAGGAGAATTAATTAATGCAGCAAATCTGATTCTTGATTAGTGCACGAGGGATGAACCTTTAGCTTCAGTCTGTCACTTAGGTATGTCGTTTCCATCGTCCCCCTTCTCTCAATCTCTCTCTTCACAAGTTCTTTCCTTCTCCTTCTCTCTCTCTTTCTCGACTTTCTCTCTTCCTCTCAGAGACCACAACTGTTTTGTTAAAACGGGGTATCCTCTAGCTGAAAGTCCCTAATAAGACCCTTAAGCCTGTTTTAGGAAGGCCCAGCGGCTTGGTATTATTGAAGAAAGCTCTAGAGTGGGATGCAGTGAAAGGGGGTCCCCCAAACCACCCCTGACGACTCCCAGACCACCAGAAGCTGCAGCGCTGAAGGGAAGGGGCTGGCAATCCGAGTAGGTTCGGGGAGTTATGATACTGAACTTGTGTAGTGTAAAGAAATGTCTGTTGGTGGTGTTTCATTAATGTTATTACATAATTCAATAGAACAAGAAAGATAAACACCTAAATCATCCCAGCTGTAATGTTAACATGACCTTTTCTGTCACATGGCTCCATCTTATGTGTGACGCAATAGCCAAGGAACAGTTTCAGTTAGGCAATATGTGGTTTCTCTTCTCAGCTTAAATATGGACTCACACAAATCCATATCGGAGGGCCGCTCACTGTAAGAAAAAAAGAAAGAAAAAGAAACACACACACTTATCTCCCCGGCTTCAGTAAAGTAAGGTTTAATGCACAAGTAACTAAAGCACTTGTGACGGTCAGATTCAGTGCTGATTTCTGCAGCCGGCACTGAACTCCATATGCTATTTTTTTTTTTTTTTAAATGAATATGACCTTTTGTACTGTAACTGGTGCTCAAAGCACTCCAATGCCTCCTGGACCAATTATCGCTATCTAATACTGCAAAAATAAAATTAAAAATCCCTAGCATACATTTTCAGAATGGATATCTCTTTCTTCACCTTTACATCTATTTCGGGGACATTTGGGTTGTTTGGATTTGCATCAAAGGAGATCCTAAATTACATCAATTTCTTGGTGATCATGCCTTGTTACTATCATCTTGCCTACCAGCAGTGACCTCAGGCCAATGTCATATAGCAGTAGCTCATGATAACGTGTCACCTGCTGCCCTGTTGCTGCGAGGGGTATTGTGTACAGTAAGGTGCTTGAGAACCTGCCCTTTGCTTACCATTTGTTTGCTACGTTGTTACTCTTTGTTGACTCCTAAAAATATTGACAAAGGCAACAGCTCTCACATAGGCGAGACCTATTGGGTTTCACAATGCTTGCTCTATCTGGAACAGAAATGAATGCTTCCTTTGTCTTTTACTACTCCTTCAGAAGAGTAGAAATGCTGGCGTCTATTAGATGTGTCTTGAACAGTTCAAGCCAAACTGTCTCATTCAGTGGCCTATTGAAACTGCGACAATCTATTTGTACATTTTGGTATGGTCACTGAAAGATGAAATGCTTCCCATTTAAATTAGAATCATTGATTTGAATTATGCATTGTAAAATATTTGTCTTTTTGAAAATGTTCAGGCCAATCCACCAGAGAAATGGCAGCTTCCTGGGCATAGGCTGGAGGAGCTTCTCTTCAGGATATTTGTATGCCAAACTATGGTCAAATCCTGCTACATGTATTTCTCATTACAAATTGGATGCAGTAGATCAGAAGGCCTTAAACTTTGGAAAGCGTGTTCTTGCAGCAGCTATTCAAAACATTATTTTCTTTTTGTTATGCTGTATCTTTGAATATATAATCAATGTGCTGTATTATCTGAGAGCCTGAGTACTTATAGTGAGATTAAGTCATAAGAAAACTGTTCTGATATATCATTCATGTAAGAACTGGGAATTGGGACAAAGCGGATTGAGGAGAAATGTTCATTATCCCTATGTCCTACATCCTAGTCCCAATCATTACTTGGAGGTGATTCCCAACACATGACAGGAAAAAGAAAATAGAAAGTAGAAGAAGTTGAGCCTGGTACCCTACAGGCATCGATAAAGGGCTTGACTACCCATAGGTCCTCCTGTTTTTTCTTTTTCCTGTCTCATGACTGAGACCAGAATGTAGGAAGCGGTCCATGATGGGCATGGATCTCCACCATTCCGCAATGCTCAGATCCTGTCCAGCACAGTGGGATGGGGGAAAGCAGTTGGATCCCAATGGCATTGCAATCTTGCTGCCTTCTGAATTGGGAGGTTGCAGGTTGGAAGGTAGGAGAGGTGAGTTTCCTTACTGGTATATCCTTGGTATGGCCTCTTTCTCAAGGGGAACTTGTCTTTGGGGATCGCTGCGTTTTTGGTCCGGCTATATTGATTTTTTCATACCCATGCACGAGATAGACTGATGCGCACTGTCTACTTCCTGATTCAGCTGCATTTAGATGATGTCCCAATCAGGTAGGGTTGTGTTCCTCTCTTCCTCCTGGAAGTTTGTTGTGCGATGAGCAAACACTAGTTGAGTCAGATAGTTATTCTGAGTCTTGGTCTAGAGCTCCTTCGTCTCCTCTTAGGAAAAGATCAAGGAAACTCCACAAAGGGCAATAGGATGAGGATTTTGAGGACAGCGTTAAGAAGATAATTTGGGAAGCATTATCCTCTACAAAATATAAGAATCAACCTAAGAAAAAGCCTGACATCTGATATTTCTTCTGATTCCCAGGATGAGGAACCTGTTTCTTTGATAGAACAAAAAGGCAAACACATTAATAGGGAACAGAATTTGTTTTGATATGGATTTTCCTGTAGATGACACTCCTTCTTCATCTGCTGAGCCAGTTTTACATCAATTCCTTAATCTAACTGCTACTTCCTTGCCTCAACATCAACATGTCTTGGATGTTATTCTACATGAATTGCAAGGCTTCTGATAATATTCTGGTACCCCGCTTCATGTTAAAGTTCTATCCTTTTGAAGAAATGAATGCAAAGATACAGATGAAAGATACCTGAATCAGTTTTGGTTGATTCCTTAGTGGCTAGCCTGATGGTTAGATCCTCCATTTCTGAGGAAAATATGTTAAAGGACTCTACCGACAAAAGAGTAGATTCTGCTCTCAAGAAGGACTATTCTGGATCTAATTTAGCTATTCAAGCAGGGCTATATAGGACTCATATTATTCAGATTCTTCTCTCAGATTCTAAGGGATTGTTTAAAGTGAGTCAAAATGGTGCTGAATTTACAGAAATTCTGGAGAATCTAGAGAATCAGACAGAATTTCTCCTTTACATCTCATTTGATGTCATTAGAGCAGCTGCTCTTTCAGAAGGTGCAATTGTAGCAGCCAGCTGCAATTTCTTTCTCAGAGATGTGCACACTAATTCAGCTCAGAAAAATACTGCCTTATGTCTTCCTTATGATGGTCAAAAGTTATTTGATGCAGAACAGGAAAATAGGCTTCATAAGATTTTTAAGGAAATAAAACATTCCTCATCTTTAAGGCTGTCACTAACTACTTCCTCTTCATCAAGCCTGACTCATCTAGATCTTCATTCATGCAATCATCTAAGAGACAATCTACTTTATTTTTCCTTTTCAGAAAACTATAAAGGGAAGGACTTCAAGGGTCAATCCGAACAGAAAAGTAAGTCTTTTTCTCCCAAGAATTATCAGAGATCCTGACTATGCCGGAGATGGCCCAGAGTGGCAGGTTGTGGGACGATGAGACATTTCTTTCAAGAGTGGGAAAAATCCACTTCAGACTCTTGGGTACTATCTGTACTCAGGCATGTATATTAAATAGAGTTTGCATCAACCCCTTTTTAATCTGGCAGCACTCATACCCCAAGACTGTGTGAAATTAAAAGACACACGATCAGCATTCATTCCTTGATTCTCAGAGGAGCCATTTTTTGAGTTCCCAAGAATCAGGAGGGCAAGGGGAATTACTCAAGGAGTTTTTCAAGTCCCCAAATCAATGGAAGGATTCAGATTAATCACAGATCTCAGAAACCTAAATAGATAGATCAAAGTAATTCATTTCCAGATGGAAACGGTACACAGAATAATTCCTTTAATTCAACCAGACGCATGTCTGATCACTATAGATCTTATGGACACTTATTTTAACATACCTGTAGCATTGTCTCACTAGAGGTTTCTAAGATGTGCCATTTTTGTGAAATATTATCAGTTTCAGGTCTTGTCCTTTGGGATTCAATCTGCCCTGAGAGTATTTACAAAAATGACAGCTACCTTAATTTCTCCTTTACATCTTCAGGGTTCAGGGATTGAATGTTTTGCAAAAACTTGGACGATTGCCTTCTGACAGCTTCATCGTAGGAGGTCACTTTGGAAGGATCTAAGATGATGATGGATCGTCTTTCCAGCCATGGACTGTTGTTGAATGTTCTAAAGTGTCATCTACTCCCCAGTCGAAATCAAGTCTTCATAGAGGCACATTTAAGGACAGATCTGGGTATAGAGTTTCTTCTTCAGGAGTGAGCAATCAGACTTAGACACACTTTGTCACACCTTTTATCTCAGAAGCAAGCATCTGCAAAAGCCTGGCTGAGTGTTCAATGCCACATGGTGCCATGTGTATTTCAGGTACCCTGGGCCACACTACTCTCAAGACCTATTTTGACCCACCTTTTGAATCATTGGAAACCTTCTTCAATGACTTTCGAAAGCAAAATTCCTTTGACTCCTCTCATTTCTCAACAATTTCAGTGGTGTCAACAGTTAAAATCTCATCAGAAGGGATTTTCTCTGCGTCCTCCTATAATTGTGACAATGGATATGGATGAAAGTCTGCTGGGTTGGGGTGCAACTCTGACACACCTAAATGTACAAGGAAAGTGTAGTGTATCGAAACATCTGCAGGCCTCGAACTGGAGCGAATACACAGACATATAGAAGGCATTGATCCATTTCCAGGCAACTCTTCAGAACCATCATGTTCTCATAAGAACGGACAATCCAGTGGCAATGTATTACCTCAATAGACTGGTAGGATCAAGATCCTCCTCCCTGAACTCTGTCGCACAGAAGATAGGAGCTTAGTAAAAATGACATCTTCTTTCCCGGACTGCCAAATACATAAAAGGGAAGGACAACATTGCTGCAGATTGCCTCAGTCAGATATTCTTAACCACTCAAGATCTACGTCTGACCCTTTCTGTATTTCAAGAGATTTATCACAGGTTCAGGAATGGAGAAGTTCTGCACTCGATTTCCAACACTGGGTGCTTGGGAAGTGGATGCTCTATCTTTTCCTTGGCTTCCTCTTCTTCTATATGCTTTCACTCCTTTGCCCTTAAATTCTCATCTTCTAACAATTGTACAGAGGGAGGCAGTTGAAGTAACTGTCGTGGTACCTTTTTGGCCTAGAAGACCTTGGTTCCCTCTCTTTCTCTCCATGTCGATAGCTTCACACTGAGAACTTCCTCAGTTCTTATCTCCAGTGCTGTCTTTGGGGATTCTTCCACTTCGAAATGTGTCTCTGTTGGTATGGAAGTTGAAAGGAGTGGGTTACTAAATACCAGTATTACCCCTCATATAGCCTCCTTTATTTAACACTCTAGATGTTTTTCTACTTTGAAGTCATACTCAAACATTGGAAACATTTTCAATCCTGCATTTCCTCATTGTCAAATTAATGTTGTTCTTCAGTTCCTAAATGATGGTTTTCACAAAGGTTTAGCTATCTCAAAATTGAGAGTACAGTGGGAAGCTGTCAGAGCCTTTAGAGAACCTCTTGGAGGCTTCTCCCAAGATGAAGTGTTAAAGTTTAGACTACTGATGAGTTTTTTGTTATCTAGACTGACAGTTCATCCTTTCTTTCTTGTTTGGGATTTCCCTCTTGTGCAACAGGAGATTCCAAAACTTCCTTTTGAACCCCTAGATTCTGTTGAGTTGAAACTCTGGCCCTTAAACTTGGGTTTCTGGCTGCCATCACCTATGCAAGGGGGATTGAAGAATTGGGTGCTCTGTGCACACCTCATTACTTGAGAGTTCTGGAAGATGGGATAGTTTTGAGACCAAATCCAGAATCTCTACCTAAAGTGTCCTCTTTGATTGACAGAAATCAGGATATATTTTTACCATCCTTTTCTCTTGATACTGATTCAATAGACTTCCTTTGTTTACATTCTTTATTTGTAAAAGGGCAGTTCTCATCTATTTGTGACAAACCCAATCTTTCAGGAAATCCGACCATTTGTTTGTCTCTTTTGCTCTCTCTAATGAGGGAAAGAGAGCTTCCAAAATGTCCACCACTAAGTGGTTCAAGGACACCATTATGTCAGCGTATGATCTGGCTAATGTCAACTTCCAGATTTAGCCACTGGTATATGTATAGGGGCCTACTGGGCAGAGCTGAAGGGGTTTCGCTCACAGAGGAATGTAGACCAGGCACATGGGCATCCCCTCACACCTTTTTGAAGCATTGTAAGGTTTAGGGCTTGGAGTTGGAGGATGGAAATTTTGCTCAGAATGTTATTCGAGCAGCTACTTCTAAATGATAAATTGCTGTGATTTATTTTGTTGAATCATGTTTCACAATCGAATTTGTTTTCCTTTTGATGGTAAGAGTTTATTGTTTATATATTTTAACAGTAGTGCTTTGGTATACCTTAATAGTAATGACTGGGACGAGGATAAGGGATGTAGGCAAACCGCTTCAATTACTTACCAGTAATCTTCATTATCTTTAGTCCATAACATCCTCGTCAAAGTTAATTACACAACCTTGTCCTTACAAACTACCCCTGTCTCCATTTTGATGACACTAAACTCTGGTGCTTGGAGATTACAGAATGTTTTGAGAAATGGGGTACCTGTTATGGGTACATAAAGTATAGGGCGCCGGAGGGAAGCCAAGATGAGATGGAGTAAAGAAGGAACATTTTTCCCTTTCTTTTACTAAGTTAGAAGGTGCCTGGAGTGAGGTGACATGCCTCATTCATGTAAGGACTGGGACTAGGTTGGGAAATCGAAGTGACAAAGATCACCAGTAAGCAATTGCCACATTAAATCATAAATGCTCACAACACAGTGATATACTAGACACGTCAAACCGTTTGCAGTTGTAAACGATTGTTGATGGCAAACATAGGTCAAACAGCATAACAGTGGTCTGTCCCCCATGGTTTAATATTCATTGTTCATAGACTTCAGAGTTTTGGTTGTCTCCATTGGTTTACACTGAAATTGCTAAGTCTACAGTATTTGGGCCCGATTCAAAAAGGGAATTGTAAATCTACAGGTGTAAGTATTATCACTTACAGGTGCACATTTACGATTTTTCCTTCTTCACAAAACTGAGCAGTCAGAAGCCTTGAAAGCAAGTTCATTAAGATGTACTACTTTGTGATCTATGTGTTTCTTCAAAGGTTGTTATTTCCCGAATATAGAATTGCACATAATATAAAATTACACACTATTAAAAGGCAGTTCTAGGGCATGTTTTTTGTTCCTATTCTTGTTTTTCTGTGATGAAAACATTTTAATTTTATGGAGAACCCCTTCCACAACAATGCCACTAAATTTGGTGTTGATTAATTTCCCTTCCCATCCTGGAAAGGGAGTTACTCCAGATCACATTTCACCACCTCTTGATCGGGGTTTAATACTGTATTATTGAACGCTCTTGTAGTTACAAATGATTCATAGAAAATTAATTCCATCTCTATGTCTACTTTTTTCAATGTTTGGCAGCCATAAATCCTGCCACGGGTGTTCTTACTTTTGAATTGTGAGCGTAAATGCCTTTATGAATCTGGCCCTTTGTCTACAGGTTCCGTTTATTCCTTGCCTTCGAATTTGTTTAGGTAGCTAACTAATACATTTTTTTATTTTTTGAGTTTGATTTGGACAGTATATTCCTACTTCTTCTAAAGGTTTGACGTGTATTTCGGTAGTTGCGCCCCAGCACCATTTTATGAGGCAGAAAATAGTCATGCAATGGGCAAAATAAAAGCCCTGCTCGCCATCGTCATCCTCGCCGGGCTTGTCCTAAGCGCGTCTAATACTACCCAAGGGTGAGTCAATCATATTTTACAGAGTTGTACCCTTACCCCTCCCTTCCGTTAAGTTGTTGTAGTAGCTTTGCTACAGCACAAACACAAGTCTTTTTATACTCTTTCCTCAGTCTGCAATAGATTGTGTTAAGTGATTTTTCCTTAAACATATATACGTTTATCTCAGCCTACTCCTATTACACTTAGGGCTTCAACAGTTTGGGCAAACAATGTAATTTATCTTATGTATTTTATTTGTTTTTAATTGTTGTGCGTTGGTCTCTGGTGTAGAGGGAGGAGACAATTTTGTTAATTAATGGCAAGTAATCATATGATTCAACGTTACTTATATGCATGAGAGATAATTATAAAATTCCCATGATCGCTGTCCTGTTTTCTATAAACACAGAACCCAAGCCCATTAGGAAGAATTATGTTTACGGGAAAAACAGTAGTCTAAACTGAACTCAAACCGTCTACTGTGACAGAGAAGATCATATGCTTGTCCCCACTGGATCATTAGGTGGTTTGGGAATAAATTAACACGTAAGTAATTAAAGAAAGCCGAATTTCATGTTTGTGTACGTTTATATTATTGTTATGGGTATGTACTGTGGAAATAGTGTGTGTTCCTTTAGAATTGAAATGTTGAGCTTTTTCTTTGCTTAGAATGGGTGTCAGTGGCCAGCCTTGCGTGCATGTCAGGTTTAGTTAGCACTGGGATAAATTGTGCAGTGTTTTAGAAAACCGTGACATAGAAATTCAGCCAGGCTTTCATGTACTTTGTGAGGGTTTTCTTCAATGGCGTGACTTTAGGAATCAGCAATGATTTTTACTCTCAAGCGCAATAGGTGGCAGGCATCCAGATCAGCAGTGTGTGATTGGGATGCCCAAGGCACCCTTTAACATCTGACCAACACTGGTAGAAATGCTGAATATCGGGTCTGATAACATTGATGCCAACAATGGTCCAGTGACGCTCATGTAAGGTATGAGTATCAGGTATGACACCTATAACTCAGAAATGCCTAGTACTCAGCTGCACAACACGTAAATTCCTCCTCATGAGATTTACCGTCTTAGGGCGCCCTTTGCAGCATTCACTACTCAGTCGCTGGGTCTGGTTTGAGGACGATCCGGCACTGTTTCAGACCATGTAACCTCTGTCCCTGCCACAGGAATTCTCCCTAGCTAAAAATGGAAGTACTTTATCAAAATGGCAGGAATCTTTATGATCAAACAAAGATGGACCTGGTCGAAGCAGGGTCCAAAGCACAAAAGCACAGTTGGCAAGGTATGAGCATAGGAACAGAACAAACCAATATATTGTGCAAAACTGGCCTCTCCAGCAGTGCTTAATTTGTAAAGGATTAAGAGCCAGGGCACAATATTTTGCTAAGAAGCTCACAGCCTTTGCTATCAAACGTCGTGGTGCCAAATACCAAGGCTGCATAGTCTTGATTCCACCCCATTCCTCTTTAATTCACCCAAAACTCCCTGCTCCTTTATCTCACATTTTTAGGTTCATTTCCATCACTGCTTTCTCCCTTCATCACTGTTTTTTTATTCTTTCTCTTCTTCCTTCTTTCCCCATTCTATGTTTTCTACCTCTTGCTCTGGGTGAAAGTTTGATTAGGAAAAATAAGTGGCGGTCCCAAAAATGAGTGCTGATGGGCCTCACCCGCAACCAGCAGCTCATGTTAAGCACTGCGCTCTAGATGTGGAGCAATGCAAGTCAGTGATACTGAACAGGAATGGATTCTGTTGCTCAGCAACCTCTATCCTTGTCTCACCATCAACAATATATGCCCCAGTTCAGCATCTATTATCATCCAAACATCAGAATAAAATGTTCAGAAATTCATTAACTTGGCCCTGAAATATCATCTTTTCATTTTCGGTAAATAGACCAATTTTGTTCCATGTCCAAATATTGCTTGTCCGATGCTGAAATTTTCCTCAAATGTGTAATATCATTGTAGTATATAAAATCATTTAACCTTACAAAGAATCCCAATAACATTTTCAGTATGTAAGCTCATTTTGTCCAGGGCCTAAGCTTCAGCTTGTTAATTTACAAAAATACAATCACTTTTGCCCCAAAAACCTATTTTCCATTCATAATTAATTTCACCTGGAAATGCCATTCGTAATAAATATATGCCTGTGATTGCCTTAGGTCCTCATTACAAGTTTGGCGGTGCGGGAGCGGGACCAACCCGCTCCGCACAGCCAAGCCCATGTACAAACCGCCTGCCAGATCAGGAGTTTTCTCCTGGTCTGCCGAGCAGTTCTTTAGCGTTCCCAGGGCAGTGCCTATGAAATAGTCACCGCAATAGGGACATCAAAGGCAGTACCTGCACGTCATGGACTGCTGCAGTCCATGCTGTGCAGGTACTGGGGTGCATGCACACAGGGGGGCACATGTTGTGCCCCCATGTTTGCATCCTCATGGCGTGAGGCACCAGGTTGCTCTGTAGGGCCCCTTTGTTTCCTCTCTGCCATGGTTTTCTTGGCGGTCTCACTGCATTGAAAAACCATGGCAGAGAGGAAACTCGTAATATGCTTGGCAGGTCCGCAGCAGTCCTACCAAGCATATTGCGGCTCAGGACTGCTGCGCAATTGCTAGGAAACGGCGGTTACCTGGCGGTTTTGGTGGCCCCGGGCAGCCCAACCGCCCTAGTCATAATAGGGCAGACACTGCCAACGTGAGTCTGGCGATCCGTGGATCGTCAGACTCATAAGAAGGCCCTAAGTGCTTTACTATGTGCCAACATCGACCAGCCATTGCTAACATATGTTTAATTATGTACACTATCATATGTCAGTTAATGTCATGGTATGCTAAGCTAAGCTTCAGTGGCAATACCATCTTGTACCTCAATAGCCACATATGCCAATCAATGCCATTTTCTGCCTCAGTATGGTCTATCATACACCAGTCATTTCAGTGCCAATCGTATGTCATTTCATGATGTGCCCAAGTACCCCATCATATGGCAATCATTGCCTTCTTCCTTCCAGGCATTACCCACCATATTCCAGTTAATTCCAGGCAAATTGCCCCTTGATGCATGCTGAAGTGGGTGGAAGAAACATTTGAATGATAGAACCACAGACTAATGGATGAAGTCTGGTTGAAAACCCTTATAGGTAAATATGTTATACACATAAATTTAGTAAAAAAAATTGGCTTGATTAACACAGATTTATAAAAGCCAATCAGTTTGGCATTGACTGCCAGTCTCTTGCCTTTGGGAAAGAAAGAAAGAAAGAAAGAAAGAAAGAAAGAAAGAAATAAAGAAAGAAAGAAAGAAAGACTGAATTAAAGAAAAAGATGAATTATAAAAAGAAAGAAAGATTGAGAGAGCGGAAGGTAAGAAAACTGAAAGAAAGAAAGAAAGAAGGAAAGCAGGAAGGAAAGAGGGAAGGAAGAAAATGAAGAAAGAGGGAACAAGGAAGGCAAAGAAGAAAAGGGAAGAATGAAAGACAAAGGAAAGAAGTAAATAAAGAAAAAAGGAAATAAGAAAGGAAGGAAAGAATGAAAGACAAAGGAAAGAAACAAACAGAAAGAAAGAAAGAAAGAAAGACTGAAGTAAAGAAAAAGATGAATTATGAAAAGAAAGAAAGATTGAGAGAGCGAAAGGAAAGAAAATGGAAAGAAAGAAAGAAAAAAGGAAAGAGATAAGGGAGGAAATGAAGAAAGAGGGAACAAGGAAGAAAAGGGAAGAATGAAAGACAAAGGAAAGAAGTAAATAAAGAAAGAAGTAAATAAAGAAAAAAGAAAATAAAGAAGGAAGGACAGAGGAAAGAATGAAAGAGAAAGAAAAGAAACAAACAGAAACAAACAAACAAAGAAAGTCTGAAGTAAAGAAAAAGATGAATTAAGAAAAGAAAGAAAGATTGAGAGAGCGGAAGGGAAGAAAACTGAAAGAAGGAAAGAAGAAAAGACGGAAGGAAGAAATAAAGAAAGAGGGAACAAGGAAGGCAAGGAAGATAAGGGAAGAAGGAAAGAAGAAAATAAATAAAAAAGGAAATAAGAAAGGAAGTGTAGGAGAGTAGGATCTGCCTCTTATGTTGCCCCCACTTTTTTTCCTGATGTTTACACTGGTTTCTGGCTATAGTCTGGCTGGGACCCTGCCAATCAGGGCCCCAGCCTCTCTGTTCTCTCTAAACGACTTGGAGTGCACTCTAGGTGCACTAGTGATTGGATACTGTGGTACCTTATGAGTCCCTAGTATATGGTACCTTAGGTACCAAGGGCATAGGTACTTCACAGGCCTACCAGGGGCTGAAGCATGTATTATGCCACCCCTGGGAAGCAGACTAAATCTGACACCACAGGCCTGCTACTGCAGCCTGGGTGAGGAAGTGCTAGCACCCCTCACTGAGATATAGGTTCCCTATATCTCCCTGCCACACATTGAGACTTATCAGTCACCCCTAAAGCAGGCCCTATCAATCCTGAGGGCAGGGTGCTTGGTTTCCATGTGAGGGGGTGCCTCTGCCTGAGCAGGGCCCCTCTGCAGCTCTCAGAGTCCATTCTCTGGGGCTGTTTGTGAATGCAGTCAAACCATATACTCTTAAGAGCATTATATCCTCGCGGTAAATGCTAACTCTGGAATGGCTGCATCGAAACATGTCGTGTTTGGTGTCAAACACTTTGGAATCATACCCCCACACCAGTAACTGGTATGGGAGTATGATCCCACCCTTCTAGAGGGATAGACATGTACCTACTGTGGAAACGCGGTAGAATCCTAAAGAGCCCTGGCATCACAAAATGGATGCCACCAGTCACAGACACTGGGCTGCCCTCCTGCTGATGACCGACACTCGCAGTGGAGGAGGCCCAACAATAGATATCCTATCCCAAGGGGGTGTGACCACCTCCCAGACAGGGTTTAGTGTATTGGGGCTGGGTGGGTGCACTCCTAGAGTACTTTGAAGTTCTGCACTGGGGGAGCAGAAGGCTCCTCTGTGCATATGCCAGTTCAAACCGGCTCAGGGGCTACCTGCCCCTGCTCTGGCGCGAAACTGGACAAAGGGAAGTGGGTGTAGCCACCCACTCCCCTGACCCTCCCATAGGTGGGGTCATAGAGCTAGTCCCTCCCTTTCTTTTAGTATAAGAGGGGGAACCTGTGCATTGCACCCTAGATACCCCTGGACGACGCTCTACAGAAGAATCCTGGACCTTCGATGTTCCACTACCTTTGGAAGACTGAAGAATCTCCCTTGGAGTCAAGGAGTGACTCCCCTGCTTGGCAGGCACCAAAAACTACAACGACGGTCGCAAACTACGCCGCTCCCGCCAGAGCCCGAAGTCCCTGCAGCCCAGGAAGAGGATTTCCTGACTTCTCCAAGGCCATCGTGAATCCCCAGCGAAGCTGAGGCAAGTGGACCCCACGAGCAATGAGGAACCGCAGACCCTGGGTACCGTGCACTATTGTCGAGTGCAACCCCTTCACGACATTCTACGAACTTGTATTTTGGACCACGTGTGGTCCCAGCCTCCAGCAGAGATCCCTCCCAAAATCAGAGGCCTACACCGTCCCGAGTGACCGTTGGCCCCTGTTGAGTGAATCCTCCTGAGGCGTCTTTGCGATCCCTTGCCAGCCGGCTTGTGGGTCCCCAGAATACTTTCCAAAGAAACCAAAGGGCTCCCCTGGTTGCTCCAGGCCTGCCCTGACCTACCCTCGCTGGGTAAGTTCCTCAGACCTTGCTGGTCTGCACCATTGACTTTTCCTTTCCACCACGAGACTTGCTGCTACCAAGGTTTGTTGGCTCCAATTCGGTCGCCGACACCGCAGTCAGCTGCAGACCTCGTGGGACACGCTGAATCCAGCTCCTGGCCATCCTCGACACCTCCTGGACCTCGTGGTCAAAGAGTCAAGACACCAGTGAACGACCTGAATCTGTCGACGACGGTGGGCATTCATCTTCCTTGCCCCGGGTCACTGCCAAGTGCCCTTGAACACTGTCCCCTCTGCTTTCAGGTCTTCCTCCTCCTGAATCCAGGCTTGGATTCCAACAGACACTTCTTCTGTCGCCGCAAGCAGCAAGTCTTCACTGGCTCCCATTGAAAACGACGCCGCGACCCGACACCAAAGGACACCTATGCACCCGGCTCCCCTGGGTGAGGTAACTTTAGCATTACGGTGCTCCCGTGGGTGTGGGCCCTAGAACTACTTACCCTGTAAGTGACTTGCTTGTAGCATCCCTAGAAGTGCCCTAAAACTCTTGTTTTCTAAGTGCAACAATTGCTCTGACTCGTACAGGGTTCGCGTCTGTGTTAGACACATCACGTCCATCTCCCTTGTAATTCTATCTGTAATCGTGTCCTTCGACTCGTACGGAGTCCGATCGGTGTTCGCCTCGAACACACAAGGGGTCTGTAACATTGAACTCTCCATTGCGCTGACTCGTACAAGGTTCGCGTCTGTGTTAGACACAGCGCGTCCATCTCCCTTGCAACTCTATCTGTAACTGCGTCCTTCGACTCGTACGAGGACCGATTGGTGTGTTCGCCTCGAACACGCAAGGGACCTTTAACATTGAAATCCCAATCGCGTCTGTTCGCATAGACTCCGACAGGACTCGCACCGGTGCCTGAACACCGCGTCCGTCCCCTGTGGGTCTCCTACAACTACCTGGGGTGGTTCTAGGGGGTCCCTCGATTCTATATGCCCTAGACCTAGGTCTAGCCAAACTAAGATTGTGATATTGGATTGTGCTAACTTATTTGTGATAACTTTGCATTGTACATATGTTCCTGACTTCTAATCTCATAAAGAGATTAGTAGAGAGTTGTTTATTAATAAATACATATATATTTGATATATATACCTGTGTGGTGTCTTTTCATTTGGTGATTCAAGAGATTGTGTGGTAAAACAAGCTGCTTTACATTCCTCCAAGACTTAGCCTGAAGGCTGCTCTCCACAGCTACCACTAGGATAGCTTTCTATAAAGGTTGTCTTAAACCTACCTACCATAAGAGTCGAATTGTACTGGTGCAAGGTGTCCACTTTAACTAGTGAACAGCATATACCAGGCCAACTTGTCACATTGGTGGCAGCGTGTGGGATTCCAGCTTGCTATTGTTTTACCAGAAAATCTCTATTTGAATTACTAACTGAAAACCACTATAGGTACTCAAGGTACATATAAAATCAAGCTTAGTATCAACAAGTTCTACTGAACTTAGAGCTGTGTGCCAAGGGATAGCACACCCTTTCTACAGCTCAAGCTAGTATCAGTAGGCCACAAACTAGTGTAGGTAGTACAACACTGCACAACACTAGAATGTCCTTAAGAGATGGACCCAGCGGATCCACTCAGCTTCAGTATAAGGACATGACTTTCTGTGACTTGAAAGCCATGTGTGCTGAAAGGCACCTGAAGATAGGACAGAGTCCCTCCACACTACACCTGATAGATCTGCTGACAGCAGATGATCTGAGATTAGCTCTAGGAGCTAATGGGTCTGAATCAGGGGCGGGTCAATTACAGTGTCTGGGTCAGATGATGAACATCAAGTTGACCAGGACTCTGTGATTGCAGGGCCAGGCCCAAAGGGGTCTGAAAAGGACAGAGGAATTCTCCCTAAGAGAACTGACACAGTGGAGGAGAGGCATAGGTCCCCTTCTAGGGACTCTGACCGCTCCTATCACTCTGGCAGAGAATTTGTCCAGCAGAGGAACTCCTACTTCCCAAGAAGAGAGACCTCCTCGGAAAGACTGTGCAAACTGCTGCAGTCTGAGGAAGCAAGATTTGCCCTCAAAACCAAGCAGTTGGCATTAGATAGAGAAGCCTTTGAGCTCCAGAGAGCTTCTAGAAAAGAGGGGTTAGAACCCCCTGGTGGCAGCAACAGTGTCCCTAGAGGCAAAGAATATATTCCAGACCATAGGAACCTGAGCAAGGTTGTTCCTCCCTACCAGAGTGGGGATGATATCCATAAGTGGATAACTGCTATGGAAAGGGCCTGTAGAGTACAACAGGTCCCCCAAAAGCAGTGGGCAGCAATCTTGTGGCTCTCCTTTTCAGATAAAGGTAGAGACAAGCTCCTCACTGTTAGAGAAGAGGATGCTGATGACTATGAAGTCCTGAAGAGTGCACTGATAGATGGGTTTGGCTTAACCACTGAGCAGTACAGGTTGAAGTTCAGAGACACCCAGAAGGCACAGACTCAGGACTGGACTGACTTTGTAGATTGTGCAACCAAGGCTCTGGAGGGTTGGCTGGTTGGCAGTAGGGTTACTGATTTCAAGGGATTGTATAATCTGATGATGAGAGAACAGATCCTTTATAATTGCCAGAACCAGTTGTTGCATCAATACCTGGTAGACTCAGATCTGACCTCTCCCCAAGAATTGGGAAAGAAGGCAGACAAATGGGTCAGAACCAAGGGGGTGACACAAAGAAGCAGGATCAGAAGGGCTCTGAGAAAAGTGGGGATAAGTCAAAAGACCAGAAGTCTTCACAAGGGCCCCAAAAATCTGCATCTGGTGGGGAGTCACAATCCAACAAGGAAAAGGCCAAAAGAAGCCCTGGTGCAAATTCTGTAAACAGAAAGGGCACTGGACTTCTGATTGTAACAAGTCCAAAGACCAAACCACCACCACTCCTGCCCCTAAGGCAACTGTTCCCCTAGTTCAGCTACTGGTGGAGGTGGTACTCAGAAAAAGGGTGTAGTAGGGTTGACCCTGGGTTCTGAAGTGGACTCTGGCCTAGTCAGAGAACCCACTCAGGCAATGCTGAGTTGTGATGGAGACATTGACATGTCCTTCCTAGTAAGCCCCAGTAATCTGGGCAAATACAAACAGCAGCCTGTAATAAATGGCAAACAGGCTTTGGCATTTAGGGACACAGGTGCTAGTGGCACCATGGTGGCAGAGGATCTTGTGGACCCTGGACAGATCATCCTGGGTGAAATGTACCAGGTGACCAATGCAAGCAACACCAGGACCAACCATAGTCTGGCAGTTGTGAATTTCTCCTGGGGAGGGGTAACTGGCCTCAAGAAGGTTGTAGTCAGTGCAGACCTCCCTGTAGAATGTCTATTGGGCAATGATCTAGAAACTTCAGCCTGGTCTGAAGTAGAGTTATGGACTCATGCTGAGATGTTGGGCATCCCTGCAGAGGTATTTGCTGTGACCAGGTCACAAGCCAAAATGCATGACACTGAACCAGCTCTGGATCCTGAAACTATGGACCAGATGCTTCCCAAGAAGAGGAGCAGTAGGGTTAAGGCAGTGCCTTCCCCTCTGTCTCAGATCACAGATTCCCCTCTTGAGGGAGGAGAAGCAGATCCTGAAGAAGGAACTGCCCCAGAGGAACTTTAGCCTGATCAGGTTGAGTTCTTGGGGGCAGGGGCCCTTCTAGGGAAGATCTGAGTAAGGAGCAACAGTGCTGCCCCTCTCTTGAACCCCTCAGACAGCAGGCTGCTGCTGAGGCTGCTGGGAGTGCTAGTGGGTCCCATAAAGCATACTGGGATGAGGGACTCCTATATTCTGAAGGTAGAGATCCAGCCCCTGGAGCCACCAGGAGGTTGGTAATACCTCAGAAGTTTAGGGGGTTCCTCTTGACCCTAGCACATGACATCCCTTTGGCAGGTCACTTAGGCCAAAACAAGACCTGGGACAGGCTTGTTCCACATTTTCATTGGCCACATATGTCAGAAGACACAAAGGAGTTTTGTCACTCCTGTGTCACATGCCAAGCCAGTGGCAAGGCAGGTGGCACAACAAAGGCCCCCCTGATACCACTACCTGTGGTGGGGGTACCCTTTGAAAGGGTAGGGATTGACATTGTTGGTCCCCTTGACCCTCAAACTGCATCTGGGCACAGATTTATCCTGGTGGTAGTGGATCATGCCACCAGGTACCCAGAGGCAATTCCCCTGAGGACCACCACAGCCCATGTGGTGGCAAGAGCCCTCATTGGAGTTTTCTCCAGAGTGGGTTTTCCAAAGGAGGTCATTTCTGACAGAGGTACCAACTTCATGTCAGGATATTTGAAGGCAATGTGGAAGGAGTGTGGTGTAACTTATAAGTTCACCACCCCTATCACCCACAATGCAATGGGTTGGTTGAACGCTTCAACAACACCCTGAAGGGAATGATTAAAGGACTCCCAGAGAAGCTTAGGCGGAAATGGGACCTTCTTCTTCCCTGCCTGTTGTTTGCATACAGAGAAGTTCCACAGAAGGGGTTGGTTACAGCCCATTTGAGCTTCTGTTTGGGCATCCTGTAAGAGGTCCATTGTGTTTGGTAAAAGAGGGCTGGGAGTTACCTCTCAAGCCCCCAAACAAGATGTGATGGACTATGTACTTGGTCTCCGCTCCAGGATGGCTGAATACATGAAAAAGGCAACCAAAACCTGGAGGCCAGCCAAGAATTACAAAAAGCTTGGCATGACCAAAGGCTGTACTGACTGTATACCAGCCAGGACAGAAAGTGTGGGTGTTGGAGCCTGTGGCCCCAGCAGCCCTCCAAGACAAGTGGAGTGGCCCCCATACAATAGTTGAACAGAAGGGAGAAGTCACCTATCTGGTGAATCTTGGAACTCCCAGGAGCCCCCTGAGGGTGCTCCATGTCAACAGATTAAAACCATATGTTGACAGGGCTGACATGGGCTTGCTCATGGCAACTGATGAGGAACAGGAGGAGGAGAGTGACCCTCTCCCTGACCTGCTCTCGCAGAACCCTGATGATGGGTCAGTAGATGGTGTTGCTTTGGCAAGCAGCCTCACTGACCATCAGCAAACTGAGTGCAGACAAGTTCTGCAGCAGTACAGACATATGTTTAGCCTGACCCCTAGCCAGACTTCCTGGTGCACCCATGAGGTGGACACTGGAGACAGTCTGCCTGTCAAGAGTAAAATCTACAGGCAACCTGACCATGTCAGGGACTGTATCAGGACTGAAGTCCAGAAGATGTTGGAGTTAAGTGTGATTGAGCCTTCAGATAGCCCTTGGGCTAGCCCAGTAGTCCTAGTACCCAAACCTCATACCCAGGGTGGTAAGAAAGAAATGAGGTTTTGTGTAGACTACAGAGGCCTCAATGCAGTCACCAGGACTGATGCCTATCCCATACCAAGGGTAGATGAGCTGATTGATACTTTGGCCTCAGCCAAGTATCTAAGTACATTTGACCTAACAGCTGGCTACTGGCAGATCAGGTTAGCTGATGATGCAAAAGCCAAAACAGCATTTTCAACCCCTGGTGGGCACTACCACTTTGTGGTGATGCCCTTTGGATTGAAAAATGCACCTGCCACTTTTCAGAGGTTGGTGAACAAAGTTATGGCAGGGATGGAAACTTATTGCTCAGCTTATCTAGATGATATTGCTGTCTTTAGTTCCTCCTGGCAGGATCACCTGGTCCACCTCAGAAATGTCTTGGAGGCTCTGCAGAAAGCAGGCCTCACTATCAAGGCCACTAAGTGCCAGATAGGGCAGAGTCAGGTTGTATACCTGGGCCACCTTGTGGGTGGAGGCCAGGTTCAGCCTTTACAGAGCAAGATCCAAACCATAATGGAATGGGCTGCTCCAATCACCCAGACACAGGTGAGAGCCTTCTTAGGCCTGACTGGGTACTATAGGAGGTTTGTGAAGGGATATGGATCTATAGTGACCCCCTTGAATGATCTAAGCTCAAAGAAAATGCCAAAAAAGGTTCAGTGGACAGCTAGCTGTCAGAAGGCATTTGAAGACCTAAAGCAGGCCATGTGCACTGCCCCCATCTTACAAAGTCCAGACTACACCAAAAAGTTCATTGTCCAAACAGATGCTTCTGAGCTGGGTGTGGGAGCTGTACTGTCTCAACTGAATGATGAAGGTCAAGACCAACCAGTAGCTTTCATTAGCAGAAGGCTGACCCCTAGAGAGAAACGTTGGTCAGCTATAGAGAGGGAGGCCTTTGCTGTGGTATGGGCCCTGAAGAAGCTGAGGCCATACTTGTTTGGCACTCACTTCATAGTTCAGACCGACCACAAGCCCCTCCTATGGCTTAAACAAATGAAAGGAGAAAACCCAAAACTTTTGAGGTGGTCCATTTCCCTACAGGGGATGGACTATACAGTGGAACATAGACCTGGGACCCAACATGCCAATGCAGATGGACTCTCAAGGTATTTCCACTTTGAACACGAAGACTCAACTGGTCAAGGTTAGTTTAGTGTCCCTGCGTTTGGGGGGTTGTGTAGGAAAGTAGGATCTGCCTCTTATGTTGCCCCCACTTTTTTTCTGCTGTTTACACTGGTTTCTGGCTATAGTCTGGCTGGGACCCTGCCAATCAGGGCCCCAGCCTCTCTGTTCTCTCTAAACGACTTGGAGTGCACTCTAGGTGCACTAGTGATTGGATACTGTGGTACCTTATGAGTCCCTAGTATATGGTACCTTAGGTACCAAGGGCATAGGTACTTCACAGGCCTACCAGGGGCTGAAGCATGTATTATGCCACCCCTGGGAAGCAGACTAAATCTGACACCACAGGCCTGCTACTGCAACCTGGGTGAGGAAGTGCTAGCACTCCTCACTGAGATATAGGTTCCCTATATCTCCCCTGCACACACATTGAGACTTATCAGTCACCCCTAAAGCAGGCCCTATCAATCCTGAGGGCAGGGTGCTTGGTTTCCATGTGAGGGGGTGCCTCTGCCTGAGCAGGGCTCCTCTGCAGCCCTCAGAGTCCATTCTCTGGGGCTGTTTGTGAATGCAGTCAAACCATATACTCTTAAGGGCATTATATCCTCGCGGTAAATGCTAACTCTGGAATGGCTGCATCGAAACATGTCGTGTTTGGTGTCAACCACTTTGGAATCATACCCCCACACCAGTAACTGGTGTGGGAGTATGATCCCACCCTTCTAGAGGGCTAGACATGTACCTACTGTGGAAACGCGGTAGAATCCTAAAGAGCCCTGGCATCACAAAATGGATGCCACCAGTCACAGACACTAGGCTGCCCTCCTGCTGATGACCGACACTCGCAGTGGAGAAGGCACAACAATAGATATCCTGTCCCAAGGGGGTGTGACCACCTCCCAGACAGGGTTTAGTGTATTGGGGCTGGGTGGGTGCACTCCTAGAGTGCTTTGAAGTCCTGCACTGGGGGAGCAGAAGGCTCCTCTGTGCATATGCCAGTTCAAACCAGCTCAGGGGCTACCTGCCCCTGCTCTGGCGCGAAGCTGGACAAAGGGAAGTGGGTGTAGCCACCCACTCCCCTGACCCTCCCATAGGTGGGGTCATAGAGCTAGTCCCTCCCTTTCTTTTAGTATAAGAGGGGGAACCTGTGCATTGCACCCTAGATACCCCTGGACGACGCTCTACAGAAGAATCCTGGACCTTCGATGTTCCACTACCTTTGGAAGACTGAAGAATCTCCCTTGGAGTCAAGGAGTGACTCCCCTGCTTGGCAGGCACCAAAAACTACAACGACGGTCGCAAACTACGCCGCTCCCGCCAGAGCCCGAAGTCCCTGCAGCCCAGGAAGAGGATTTCCTGACTTCTCCAAGGCCATCGTGAGTTCCCAGCGAAGCTGAGGCAAGTGGACCCCACGAGCAACAAGGAACTGCAGACCCTGGGTACCGTGCACTATTGTCGAGTGCAACCCCTTCACGACATTCTACGAACTTGTGTTTTGGACCACGTATGGTCACAGCCTCCAGCAGAGATCCCTCCCAAAATCAGAGGCCTACACTGTCCTGAGTGACCGTGGGCCCCTGTTGAGTGAATCCTCCTGAGGCGTCTTTGCGATCCCTTGCCAGCCGGCTTGTGGGTCCCCAGAAGACTTTCCAAAGAAACCAAAGGGCTCCCCTGGTTGCTCCAGGCCTGCCCTGACTTACCCTTGCTGGGTAAGTTCCTCAGACCTTGCTGGTCTGCACCATTGACTTTTCCTTTCCACCACAAGACTTGCTGCTACCAAGGCTTGTTGGCTCCAATCGGGTCGCCGACACTGCAGTCAGCTGCAAACCTCATGGGACACACTGAATCCAGCTCCTGGCCATCCTCGACGCCTCCTGGACCTCGTGGTTGAAGAGTCAAGACACCAGTGAATGACCTGAATCTGTTGTGTTGGATTTAAAATCCAACACCTTCCCTACTGTCCGCACAGACTGGAGTTGGAATAGTAAATTATACTATTCCAACATCCAGCCCCCCCTCCACAAGTCGCTGTTACGACTTGCGGGGTAATGGTATGCGTTGTTACAACGCGGTCGTTGTAACGATCGCGTTGTAACAACATGCGGGATGAGGGAAAGCGGAAAAAAGAGGCAAATTCGTTTTAATGCCAGTTGTCCCTGTGGGGCCCCTAAATTGTTCTGGAGCTCGGCATAGACTCTACCTACCCTTTCTGGTTTAATTTTCCTCACAGTGCTCACTGGATTGTTTTATGTAAAGGAAACAGATATAAACTAGATTGTAGTGGTATTGTTAAGGTAATGCTGTGTGCAAAGTACCAGGATGAAGGTAAGAGCATGCAAGTGCATGCAGTGACCTATGGGACAATGGCACAAGTGTTAGTCCTAGGGCAGCATATGATGTAAATTGGGGTTTTAATATGACACTTTGGAGAGGGTGATCTTTTGTGCTGTACTTACAATTGGATTCCACCTGCATTGTGAGTGATGATTCAGCATCTCTGTATATATCCAGGGTGTTAGACCTGTCAGCCTAAGGGTGGTCTTCCCCCAAACCTTTTGCCTTGTTACCTCCATTGTTTTGCAGAAATTCATCTTTATTGGCATTAGGATTCTATGCACTTTACCACTGCTGGCCAGTGCTAAAGTGCTTTTGCCTACTCCCCTAAACATGGTTAAATTGGTTTACACCTGATTGGCATAATTAATTCACGGATAAGTCTCTTGTAGAGTGGCATACCTCCACTCAGTGCCTGTAAATTAAATGCTACTAGTGAGCCTGCAGCACTTATTGTGCCACCCTCTTAAGTAGCCCCTTAAAACATGTTCAAAGTCTGCCATTGCAGTATGAATGCAGTCATAAACTGCCAATTCGACTTGTCAATATAACCCCCTTGCCAAGCCTTAAACCCCCATGAACAGGCTGTGCTCTGCCTTCATGTTAGATCTGGCATTTGTTTTCGTGGTTTCTCTTGTCTTCTAGCCTCTGACCTCCTGTTTTTGACTGTGTGCCGCATTTCGTTTTTGCTGATGTTAGGACACAGGGTACTTTACCACTGCTGACCAGTGCTAAAGTGCAAGTGCTCCCTGTCTAAAGGTTAATGGTATTTGGTTTCCCCATGATTGGCAAATTTGATTTACTAGTAAGTCCCTAGTACAGTGCCCTGTGTGGGCCGAGGGCCTGTAAATCAAATTCTACTAATGGTCCTGCAGCCTTGATTGTGTCACCCACATGAGTAGGCTTGCAAACATGTCTCAGACCTGCAATGGCAGTGTCTGTGTGTGCAGTTTTAAACTGCTATTTCGACCTGGTAAGTGCACCCACTTGCCAGGCCTGAACCTTCTCTCTCATTACATATAAGACACCCTTAAGGTAGGCCCAAGGTAGCCCCATGGGCAGGGTACAATGTATTTAAAAGGTAGGACATGTACTGTTGTGTTTTCCATGTCCTAGTAGTGAAATACAGCTAGTTTTGCTTTTCACTACAGCAAGGCCTATTTCACCCATAGACTAGCATTGGAGCTGCCTTGTAACATCTTACAAGTGTATCTTCCAATTGGGAGCTAATAGAAAATTGGAGTTTGGTGTCTCTGCCTGTCTCTGAATACACGTCTGGATCAGGATGACAGATGGGCTGTTTGTGCATTCACTCTGGACAGTCACACAAGGGGAGCTGAGGTGAGCCCTGCATATCCAGATGGCCCATCACCAGGCTGATGAGCCTTCCTGAGTGGTGGGAGGAGTTGACACTGACACCTGAATAGGGCTGTGCATGTCCTCACACAATGAAGTCTCCATCCCCCCCTGCAGTGTGTCTGGAGCCATGGCTAGGAAGGGCAGGGTCTTGTGCACTACAAAGACTTTCCTTTGAAGTTTGCCTACTTCGAAGACTGGACCTCTTACACCATATACTCAGAATACTTCTGGGTTGAGGACATTCTGCCAGGAAGAAGAGCTGGATAGCTGTTAGGAGCGACTGCCACTTTGCTGTTTGCTTTGCTGTGTTGGCCTTCTGTTTGCTGCTTCTGTCCTGGTAGTGAAATGACTGGGCTTTGCTTTCTACAGCCTGTTTTCCAAGGCCCCCCAAGGGCTTAAGTTGAGCTTGCCTCCTGTTTGACGTCTCAGGGCCATCAAAGACTACACCTGCAGCACCTGGACTCCTCTGCTGAGAATCCTAACTTGCCAAGTGGTGCCAAATCCCGTTTCTGAGCCTTTGGAAGTCAGTTTGATGTGATAACCAAGAAGAAACCAGTACATCAACTTCGAGAGCGACTTTGGAGCCAGCGTCACTCTCCGACACATCGCCGCTACCTGCCACAAAGCTGTGGTCCCCACTCAGTGCAACAACTGTGATTTGCAACACAGGTCCCAGCGCGGCCACAGCACCTCTGAAGTCCCACCACAGCGTGAGTCCTGAGTGCAGTGTCACCAACATCAATGAGCCCCGTCGCTGCACCTGTGGCGGGACATCGACACCACAAAGTCACTTCCGAGCTTCATCGACCCCGCCTCTTCATAAGGAACTGATGCCTTGCTGCCAACGCTGCATCGCCTCCCCAGCAACACTAAGGAACTGACGCATCACCACCCCTACCTAGCAGTAAGGAACCAATGCATCACCTCCCCTGTAGCAGTAAAGAACCGATGCCGCACCGGCTTTTGTAACGCCTCACCTCCTGAGAAGCGTGCAACATCTTTGTTTCTCATTGTTTTCCAAGGTACTGTAACCGGGGTCCGTGTGACTCTGTTCGTGGCCCACGCTTCCTCACGGTCAGCGCCGAACTGTTGGATTCAACTCCGTCAAGCACCCTGTATTGCCCCAGTTGGAATTATTGGGTGCCTAAGCGCTATAACTGCATTTAATCCTTGAAAATGTGTATCTTTACTTGGGTATGTTGGAGTTTTTGTCATTTTGGTCTTGTTTTAATCAGATAAACATTGGCTATTTTTCTAAACTGGTGTGGAATTCTTTTGTTGTGTTTTCACTGTGTTACTGTGTGTGTGTGTACAAACACTTTATACATTGCCTCTGGGGACAAGTCTGACTGCTCTTGCCAAGTTAACGAGGGGTTATTTTGAGGGTGTAACTTACTTACTCTGACTAGGACTGTGGGTCTCTACTTCGACAGAGTGCAAACCACTGCTAACTAGAGACCTCATTTCTAACATTGGTGATCAGCGGTGAGGATAGGACTTGTATTTGTACATTGCATAAAGTGATTGGTGTACACTACTTCAATATTGCAGACCGTTACACAACAGCATACTATTATTGCTTTATATTAATGACTGGTGGATCACTTACTAAAATGTGTGCATGACTGCCCTAGGTTGGGGGGGACTGCCAACAACCGCTTTACTATTTGCGGATGACACCATGGTACTTTCCCGCATCCCTATGGGGTTACAGAACCTGCTGAATAGTTTTGTTGAATACTGTGGCATTAGAGGCCTGGAACTTAACACCTTCAAAACTAAGGGGCCGATTACGATTGCGGAAGGACCGCCACCGCCAGCCATGCGGTGGCGGTCCTTCCACAACGGACCGTGATTTTCCCCCGCCACATTACGATGGCGGGGGGAATCGCATTCGGACCACGGCGGACGCAAAGACCGCCTGCCACGGAACCGCCACAGGCAATCATTGCGATTGCCTGGTGGAGCGGTCTGCATCTATGAAATGGTGGCGGTGCCTAGCAGGCACCGTCCGCCAAATCACGATGCTGTCTCCAGCCAGCCTTCCGTGGCGGGTAAACCGCCATTGAAAGGCTGATGGAGATTGGTTTCGGGGGCCCGTTGTGGGCCCCCCCTTGTGTTGGAGGGAGGTGTGGGTACACTGGGGGGGTACCCATGATACCCCCCTACATTTCACTGCACCAAGTGGCAAGCACCGTGTGGTGCCTGCCACGTAGTGCAGTGAAATGCACAATGTGCTATTTTATCATCGCGGCGGGTGCTGCTGTCAGCAGCACCCGCCGCAATGTTAAAATGCAAAATGCGACCGCCATGGTGGCGGTTGCATCCTGATTTGGTGTGCGGGACCGCCACATGTATTGCGGACGGTCCCGGTCACCACCACGATGGCGGACGGACTCCAGTCCGTCCGCCATCGTGATCGGCCCCTAAGATCATAACCCTAAACCTCCACAAGTCATCTAATGGGGGTTTCATATGTGTGGGACAAAACTCCAGCAGTTAGATCAGTTTGACTATCTGGGGGTGAGGTTTGAAAAAACCTCTAAATGAAAGGCCCAAATTTTAAAATCTTAACTTTTCTTGCTTCACAGTCCAACTTCAGTCACTTAACGGTTTAGAGCCACCACATCGAAATCAATGTCCCCAGTCATTGAAATCTACATAGCCAAGGTGCAGTCTGCAGCCTTATATGGCGCAGAAGTATGGGGAATAGAGAACTCTAATGGGCTGGCTGTTATGGAAAATTGTTTTATTAAATCCCAGTTTAATCTTCTGAGAAGTACTCCAACAGTTCCCCTGTTTTTCAATACCTGTCTTAAAAGAATAGGAGATATAACAAAGCTGAGAAAATTACTCTTTTGGGTCAGTTTGTGGTCCACTCTGGAACTGGCCATATACAGGACTGCACTCAAGGAAGTAGTTGGTCTAGCATTACCATCCCATGGGTTAATTACATTAAAACCCTCCTAAATCTCCTAGGCTTTGGAACATACTAGACCAACCCTTCGCAAATTAACTCTAATTCTAATGCAATTGTAAGGAGAAATTCTGGGCCTGCACAATGGACTCTTATCATCGCAATGCAAAATCAGGTGGGCTGACGGATAGTTTTATGGCTTTAAACCAGTTCCCGCATTCGAGCTATATATATATGGACGCCTTTGTACATCCACTAGCTCGCACCCTGTTCGACAAATTCAGAGTTGGTGCCTGTGCTAGTGAATAAATGTAAGTAGAAATGGGATCCTTTTGGCCTGAATTTGCACAACTGTCCATTCTGTACTAATTGTATTGAGGATGTAGAACATCTTCTTTTTTTTGCCCAATATATGATAAATCTAGAAGGTCCTGGATAAGGCTGGTTTACACCACACTAGGTACGAAACATTGCAGCGAAACTTATCGAATATTAAGATCTGATTGTAGCATTTCCCTGATGGCTCTAAACTTTGGTTGCTACTTTGCATCTGTTAGGCGCATAAGGAGAACTCAAGACTTTTACTATAGCATTCCATCCTGCCCCTTTAGCACCTCTATTGATGGTTTACTAATCTACGATAAAGTGAATGCACACAATATCTGGCCGTTATGCTTCTATGCCAAGCATTTCTTGGAATGAGACATAATGGTTTAACTACTGTATGTACACTGTTTTAATCTGCATATGTATTTACAAATTTCATAGGTTAAACACACTGCATACCTTCTGGTTACCCCAATGTTTCATGGTACCAGTGTTGAACTATTCGCAATACCTTTTAAGCTGTTGCCATCACTGTGATTTTGTATCTTGAATACACATTTTGTTTTTCTATAATTATTTATAAACAAGTTTTTCTCTTTTTTATTGTATGATTTATGGGGATGTTCCTGAAATAAACAGTTTTGACTGACTGAGTAACTTAATAAATATTATGGCATGTCAACGAGGTGCAAATGAATATTGGTTCAGAAGATATGGAGAACAAAAATGTATGTTGAGAAATTTGGGTCCACGATCTTGGTTTCTCACTTTAAGCTGTGCAGAATACCTATGGGATGATTTATGCACTTTCCTACTTGAGGCTAACATAATTTGCCAGAAGTGGCTGTGAAAACAAGGGGAATTATTTTCTTTAGACCCAGCAAATGTTTGCCGATTTTTTAAGCACAAATTCCAAACTATGCTGAAGTTCCTAACAAACAAAAATGAAACCTTGGCGAGGTTGCTGATTTTCTTTGGAGAAAAGAGTACCAAGTGAGAGGTGCACCTTATAGACATATGCTATTATGGATAAAAAATACACCAACATTTGCATATGACTCTGATGAATTGTTCCTTCAGTTTATTGAACAATATGAGACATGTGACATCCCAAATAAAGAAACTAACAAAGAATTGTTTGACCAAGTTATTACATTTCAAAGTCATAAATGTGGAAAATATTGTTTAAGAAAATTTAGCAACAGATCAAAACAGCATGCAAAATGTCAGTTTGGATTCCCAAGGCCAATTTAAAAAAAGGAAAAGTGAATAATATTATGTCTTCTGTTAAGCATGCTGTTAAAGGAAAGTCCCCCAAAACACATACAATTCAAAAACAGGACAAAAATTACAGCAGATCAATGGCTACAACCCTTTAATACTGCATATGTGGAATGCTAATATTGACATCGAATTTGTTGCTAATAATTCAACTGCTTTTGCCCGGTTTGTGACTTCATATATTACTAAAGCTGAGAAAACTGATATGAAGGAAGTAAGGGAAGAAATTTCTGCAGAGTAATCTTTAATAAAAAGGCTCTATTGATTTAATCTTCCAATGCTATCTCACAGAGCGGTTAGCCGTTATGAGGCCTGTGACGGTTTAAGCTCTTCCAGTTTATATGCAAAATCTTGCACCATTAAATGCCTTATTTTACAATAAGTATCCTCGAGAAGAAGAGTTTTAAAAAATTTGCCAGAAATTAAACATCTTGCTAACTTTGATCCTGAAAACAAGGACATTGTAAAAACATAGACACATACTATCCTAATAGAAGCTCTTTATTGGAAAACCTGTAACAGTATGAAGTAGCTCAATATTATACCTATAGAAATAATGTTGTTGAGGATCTTCATAGTGGAAAATGTAATGTGCAAGGAAAAGACAGTTGATTAACACGTCATTACAAACCTACCCTAATTATTCACTGCAAACTTCCTTATGATAATCCTGCAAACAAAGAATTAAATTTTTTAGCACTGTTGCAGCTTTTTAAACCATGGTGAAAAGAGGAAAAATTGAATGGAACATTTGCATCTTACGAGGAAGCTTTTTATAACTAGAAACCCAAAATTACAATACCAGAGTTCAAGATTTATGTTAATATGTTGAAACAAGAAATTTTAGAGGAAGAAAAATACAATCAGACCCACTTGGGTTACCAAATATTGCTAATGAAGGAATAATTGCTATGGGTGAAGTAGAAATTGCTATGGGAGAAACGCGTAAGGACGGTGAAAACATTGAGTACGTTATTGAAATTACATTTTGATCAACGTGCAATATTTGAGGAAATTAAAACAAGTGTTGATCAAAGACTATAGCATGAATAGGATTCAGGTATACGTTCTGAATATCAGCCTGCAATAAATATATATCCGGCCAAGTTGGTACAGGCAAAAGTTTCCTTAATAAAGATAACAGCTTACCTTGAACAAAATCCCAATTCAACCTTATCTTGTGTAGTTACTGCTCTAACTGGATCAGCCACGCATAATATTAAAGTTATAACATTACACTGACTACTATTACTACCAGTGGAGCACAATAATAAACTGGACTACTGAAAACTGACTAGCGATACTTCACAAGAACTTCGTCGAGTTCTGAAAAAACTAATCATTTTTGATTACAGATGAGGTTAGTATGATATCCAACTTAATGATGGCTTTTGTTAATTTATGTATGACAGAAATACTGAAGACTGGACATGATAATTTCTTTGATGGTAAACATGTCATTGTTTTTGGAAATCTACTTCAAGTTATTCCAGTTAAAGGGGACCCAATTTTTAAAACTGTGACAGCTAAAGAAATTAGAAACTCCTTAGTAGTATATTTAATGTTAATATTTGGTTACATTTTTATTTCTACAAAAAAGGGAACCAGTAGCTTTTAGGTCCAGCACACCTGCTGCTTGTATCAATGAGGTTTAAGAAAAAGGGTGTGTAGTTCCTTAAAATCATAGGTTAAAGTCTGCAGGGTGTCATGCTTCATCATCAGGTTAGCTTCTCATCAGGCCAGTGCTGCAATGCCTGGCGGGCACCCACTAGGGGGCTCTTTACGGGAGATCTTTTCTTAGCCGTCAGGTAAAGTGAGGGTGTGTGGGCTCAGGAGGTATGTACAGGGTGGTGATGAAAAAGTGGGCTAAAATAGGTGTTGTGATGCTCAGGAACACTGTATTTAATGAAAGAGCTAACTACCCTTATTAAAAAATTAGTGCTGACTTAGTATATAATAGTCCTACTTAGCTAAGTAAATAGAACGTTAAAAATGGTCGACATGTTTCTCGTCTTAATATGTCAGGAGGATCATGTGGCCATTCTTCAGGACCGTAAGCAAGAAGCTACACTACACTTTGACTGGATTCAGTAAATCAAAGTGCTGTGATAAAGGTAAACAGTCACACAATAAATCAAAGGATAGTACTATGTACCTTTGATAAAATCTAGGTCAGCCCGATTCGGTAAAATTACTACAGCCCCATGAGGGAATGGCAGAGGAAATGCCTATTAGCGTCTCAGACGCTGAGTGGCATCCCCCGTGAGACCTACCCCAGCTCTGCTTCCTCAGAAGGTTACATTTTTCATACCATGATCTAAGACAAAACATGAGACAGGCTGATGATGAAGAATATGGAAACATTTTGAAAGATATTAGGCTAGGAATTGTTACAGACAGTGGCAAAAAAAAACTTCACGCAACAAGGATATCTACTTTATTCCCACATTTGAAACGTTGCAGGCAAAGTTATGCATTTTCTTCTTTTACAAGGACTACCTGTCTCTTGTTTGATGCCAACTCTAAAAGAATGCAATGATTTAAATATGGAATGTTAGCCAAAATTCATTTCAAACACATGGAGCTAATATTCCTAAAACATAAACATTATCCACTAAATTATTAAACATGGAAAAATCTGTGTTACAAACCGCTGGACTAGAAAAAGACTTGTCTATGTGCAAAATGAGTCATGTTGTTTTACGATGCAATTTGGATGTAGAAGAAGGACTTGTGAATGAAGCAATGGGATGTATAGTTAACTTTTTACACTACAAAAGTAATGATGAAATTAATTTGTTACTGTCAAAATTGACAACATTAAAGACCCCAAACACGTTGCAAGAGCAACGGCAAGAGTTTTATTAATGAAAGATATATATTCAAAGAGACCAATTTACTTATTATTTAGTTCATGCTGTCACAATACCTAAATCTGAAGGTTTAAACTTGGATTATGCATTAATTAACATTGGCTCAACTGTTTTTAAAGAGGGTATGGCATATGTTGCTTTATTCTGTGAGAAAAATGTATATAGTATAAATGTCAATGACACAAAAATGAATGTAGACCCTTTTTGTGTATGCAAATATAATAGTTTAAGACAGATATACTCCTTCGCTTGGTTAATATCCAGTAGTGTGGAAACCTAAAATATATATGAAAAGAAACGAAAGCTTCAGAACGGATGAAGGTTTGGAAAATGTGTGAAAAAAAGAAGGAAAACAACTTTGACATTTTTAGCTTCCAATTTAGTAACACTAATGGGATTAACTGCTATAGTAATACTATTGTTAATTTGCTTTTATAGTTACCTTTAGTGAAAGACTAACTTTTTAAAAACTCAGAGAAGTCTTTTTGAAAGACTGTCACTAATTTGTGTTCTGTACTTCAATGCAACAAACAATTGTGCCAGTCTACAAGTGGTGTCGGAGAAATAGTCGATGTTTGTACAGGACATTTTAGTTTCTCACTAAATGTGCAATAGGATGGCCAGGCATTTTTTATGGCTAGTCTTGAAATACTAGCAAATGAGACTTTGCCCCATCCTAATATTTTTGGTATAAGCTACTATTGGAAACATGAATGTTTCCAATGCTTAAATGCTTTCTCAACAGTTACTGAATTTGAAAGATTTCCATATCTTCCTATTCCTGATTGTAAATCAATACAATTTAGGAAATTAATATATCAAGCTGTGCACTCGAACTTGTGTTCAAACTGTGGATGTGAGCTTGTGTCAACACTTGCATTAACTATAATCAATAAGTATTTATGTGTAATCATACAAAGAAGTGCTCCAGATAATACAAAGATTAAAACTGTCATTACCGATTTCACTTCTACTCAGATTTCAATATCTGGATGCACTTTTACTTGTCCTGCAATAATGTTTCACCATGGAGAACACACTATTTCTGGCCATTACACCATATATTTAAGAAACAATACAGGATGAACTCAATGTGATAAGACTAAGGGCCTGATTTAGATCTTGGCTGATGGGTAACTCCGTCACAAAAGTGATGGATATCCCATCCGCCGAGATATAAATTCCATTATATCCTATGGAATTTATATTTCGGTGGACGAGATATCCATCACGGCTGTGATGGAGTAACCCATCCTCCAAGATCTAAATCAGGCTCTAATTTATTCAAAACACAAGGAAGCAGAGGGGGAGTATAAGCCACCACACGTCTTCCCAAGGTAAAGACCCAAAACACAAAAAGGTAAGGTGGCTATGTAGTGCTTTTTACATCAGTGTTATATGTACAAATCCATGGTACCTTAATTACCATTATTCTGGTGTGAAGGGGGAAACAAATGAGAAGAAGAAAGACCAATCTTTTTGGAAGAGGAAGCCTCACTCACATAATGTGATATCCTTTACCATAGGCAACCTCTCCCCACCCTGGTAGGACAGCAGCACCTGGGCGGACTCAACCTCCAAGTGGACCCATTCTTCGACAAGATATTTTCATGGACAAAACCGGGGATCCAGATAAAGTTAAAAGTAGCTAGAGGTAACCGGATTTCCACCTTTAATAGTGGTAACCTCTAATGCATCTAAAACAAACTATGCGATTAATGAGAACACAATGGCTCAGACCATCGTCTTTTCGTCAACATGTTTCTGCCCAATTTCTAGTCGACTTTACCATCGAGGGTATTCGTCAGGGCCGTGGATCCCTAGATACCTTGCCTTCTTCAAAAAGATTGGTCTTTCTTATTCTCTTTTATTAACCCAGACACACCAGAGTCTTGGTAATTAAGGTACCATGGCACTAAGTTAACCTTTAAACACAGATTGCCCAATAACTTCATAAACTGTTACATTCCCATACTAACTCCTAAATTGTAATTGTAGGTTATTTCTGTTTTTCCCCAATGTTGCATGAAGAACAAAAGATAATGCTAATCTGCACCTTGTTGTGTGATAAATGATAGCACACATTAGTAACATTCCTGTTACTAACATCTAAGCAACACAAAATAAAACAATTTTGCTTTATAATGTATTTATAATATTTAGTGTATGCAACATGTGTTCTAGTCGACTCCTTGTACTGAAAGAAAAGCAAAACATTTGGTAATTACTAAAGTACCTATAGTATTTATTAATATAATGCACATTTCTATTTCTTACAACTTACCAATCACTTAACTTCTCATTTACTCTTCGATTTCATTCACTTACTACTAGTAACTGTAATTGAAAAGTTAGCGCTAATATCCAGCTCTTTAATAATGAATAATGAATTGGAAAATAGTTCTAATAAGAACATTTTTTTTTCTTCTTTTTGTTTTGTGTTTTTTTTTTGTCCGTTGACTGTAGGTCAATGGGACCAAAGTTGGTGACGATGAGCAAGGCTCCGTGTGGCAGCCGAAATGCAATGAGCTGAGTCTGTGACTTGAAGTAAACATCATTACATTGCCACTGAAGTTCCGGCCTGGTCCTTTTATAAGAAGGATGTTTGCTGAAATGTTTGCTCTTTAGAGGAGTTGTGTTATATATTTCCGAACTATTAGGTCCTGGAGTTCAGAGGCTCAACTTGCGACAGTCTGAGTTGGGCTCCGGCAGCTTTTACCAACAGCAATACCAATTCTCACAGTCAAAAGCATTATTCAGATGCTCCTGTGCTGCAAATCCAATATTTTAATTTAGCAGCTTCCCCTGATGCATTTCGGCCATAGCCTTGGTCACAGGTCATGAGTGAAGCACACAACATCACTTACATATAATGTGCAAAGTATAAACAGTGAAAATGGGCTAATCGCCCCAGGTTCCACAATATAACTGAGAGTGTAGGCACTTGCTGTAAACATTTGCCCATTCTAATATGGCGGCTGCTCTCTCAGTAAAGAGAGAAAGCTAGGTCTTGGTCCAGAAAGAGATCTTTTTGTGATTTGGTGTAAATCCGCTCAGTAGTTTTGGTGTTATTAAAGAAAAAAGATTTATGCATATCTAAGGATGCAGAGCCTCCTTGATCCGACAGGTCTCATGGTGAGCCATGATTGGCTGCCACCACTTCAACCCGGAAGTGGTGGCAGCCATCTTGGGACTCAGACTCTGCCGAGACTCAAGAAAAAACAATTTTTTTTAAAACAAGGGTCAGGGTAGGAATACCCTGACCCCCTTTGCCTGGTGGTGGTGCCCAAAACATTTTTCTTAAGTTTCTCACGAATCCACAGAGGATCCACCTAAAATTTGTTTTTTAAAACACAAGCGCGGTTTTGTGCACTTGTGTTTTACTAGCCAGGGCCAGATCCTTGGGGAATTCATAATTCAAATTTATGGGGGGGGGGGATGCAGCATTTGAAATAATTGGGAGGGAGTATACGGCCACCTCCAGGGCCTATTTTGGCCCCAGGGACCCCATCCCCAGGGGGCCTGCCATGATGAAAAGGGGGAGGGGGCACGCAGCCTTCTCCCAGGGCCAATTTCGGCCCCAGGGACCCTATCCCCCAGGCTCCAGCTGTAATACTAATAGGGAGGGGGTCGTCTGCCAATTTTGGCCCCTGGCACCCATCCCCCAGGACCCAGCCACAAAGCGGACATGGAAACAGATGAAAATTTTGCTCCCACCCACAGGGAGCAGTATTTTCAGCTGCTCCCTGCGTGCAGGAGCACTGCCGGCTCCCCCTGCGACCCCCAACAAAGATGCAGTGAGTGTCCTGGGAGGGCTCCAGGTCCCCCCCCTTTATTAACCGGGCCCTGAGGGATGGGGTCCCCGGGGATGAAATAGCCCTAGGAGGGGTGCTGCACGCCCCCCTCCCCAATTAATTATTAGCCAGGTCCCGGGGGATGGGGTCCAGGGAACCAAAATGGGCCCGGGGAGGGGAGCTGAGTGCCTCCCTCCCGGGTTGTCTGCCTTTGCCACAGGCCGTGTGCGGTGTGAGGTTGACTGCATGCCAGGGGTTGACTGCAGGGCCTGGCCGCAAGTGGCAGCTTTGCAGATTTCACAAGCGTCTGTGGCTGTTCTTCATGAATTGGGAGACAATCGCTGTTAGTATAGATATATAAATGTGTATCTATATATATATATATATATATATATAGATAGATAGATAGATAGATAGATAGACAGACAGATAGATAGATAGATAGATAGATAGACTTTGCTAAATTTCTAAGTTATTTGAACAATCATACTTTAAAAATCTCTAAACCCTTTTCCGTTATAAACCCGACATTCCGTTACAAATATTTCATTAAACATATATTTTTACTTAGAATGTTTTCAATAAATACATTTTAAAATTAAATCAATTAAATACTACAATTGCTTTTTAAAATAAATATAGATAACATCAAGTTATTTTAAAAATAAATACATAAAATACATTTCAAATGTAACACAATTCAACAGAAATATTGTAAAAAACCTATTATTTACAATGCTATTTTAGTAAACAATATATTTTACAACAATATTAAAAACAACACTAAAAACAATATACTTATCTCTGATATTTGTGCCCCCCATATTTATGACATCATGATTTTCCTGTAACTATATTTTTGTATCATGTTATTGTTTTTGGACACTCTGTCCAAACATCTGTGGGTGGACACTTTTAGACTATTTCTTTCATGGTATACGTGGCTGTCCTATGCAGAAAGGTTTGTGCTCAAAGGAAGAAAGAAGCAACGGCCATCAATAATTAGTCTACTCATCAATGCTCAGGAAAGAGTCCTAAATAAGTTACAACTGGTGCAGAACACAGCCGCCAGGATTCTGACAGCCACCCCTAAGTTCAAATCAATATCCAAGGTGGTGCGACAGCTCCACTGGCTACCCACCAGGAGCAGAACCAAGTTCAAGGCTCTATGCATTGCATACAAGGCAATCCATGACTCTGGACCTGAGTTTCTCAGGAAAACTCTTTGTTCCTATAGGCCCAGCAGACCCTTGCGCTCATCGGCAGCGAACTTGATGATTGTTCCCCGAACCAAGAAAGCTTCTTGGGGCGACAGAAGATTCACGGTCGCCACCACCAAACATTGGAACACGCTTCCCCTCCACATCAAGACCAGTCCTACCCTGCTTACCTTCCGGAAACAATTAAAGACCTGGCTTTTCAACCAATAACCACCCGCGCCTGGCCTTCCCTCTGCCTAGTCTGCAGCGCCGAGACACCCAAGGGTATTTGCACGCTTTATAAGTAGCCTAAATAAATAAATAAATACATTTTGACATAAAAATTATGCCAATAAATGTCTTGATGGCACGTCCTTACTTTAAATCTCGCAGGTTACTAGAATGTTGACCTGGGAGACAAAAACCTAACTTTGGTCCTCTGACCTTGAGCAACCTGCCAGACGGTCCAGGCAGTGAAAGATGTTAGCCGTTCGTAAACCAAGATCCAGACTTGCCTTATTGCATTTAACCATATGCTGGGCAGCATACAAACAAAAGCCTGAAGCACACTACCTTAGACACAGTTGACGTGACTGTTCCAGCAGCTCTTCAGTATCAGAGGACCCAGACACCATCAATTTAGGGACACTCCACACAATAAGCAAGGATGGAGTCATCTTATAAAATGAGGACACTATATGGAAATAGATTGCACAGACCATACTGTACCACAACAGTAACAAAAAGTATTATTGAACGCTTCACCTACAGATACACACTTTCTCACACCCCCCTAAATTCAGTTACAATAGCACATCAATAATAAGAAGCATTGAACACTGAATACTAGTACGGTAGTAGAAGCATTATTTGCATGCGCCCGGGGATTGTTGAGCACCGTTAATTAATCTAGCCCCATCACTCAGACTCAGTGAATGGCACACAATCACTGCTAGAACACATAAATTCATATAGCTAAATGTGGCTTTATTTGTACTATTAGACCTGAAATCCACCAATTGTTTACACAGGTCCCATTACCTCACTCCTCCCAGTAAGGCCCTAAGTGTCTGCTTAAGAACTAAGCAGCTGCCTTTCAGATATACATTGTACAATCATAACAACATAACATCAGAAAATATATATAGCTGTGTGTAAGAGCTAAGGCCCATATGGACGAATTGCGTTCCGCAAATAGCGAATCCGTAGAAATCACTATTTGGGAATCACAAAACAGAGTGTATGTAGCCTGCGATTTCCTAATAGGGATTCCTATGGATTCGCATTCGTTATTAGGAAATCACAAATTAGGTAATCACAGCAGTGCAATTTCCTAATAGTAACTCACCAAATTTACACATATGGACCTAGATGCTGTAGTCCACATCATAGAACTCAGGTTGATGTCTGCAACTTCATGGAGACCCAACACTGTAACCCCAAACAAATGCATGAAGGCATTATGCAGCAACACTGGGAGATTATGGAGATGGTCTCAACAATTGCCAAAAAGGTGCAAACAATTGCTGCTAAATCCTAACCATACGGTGCCCAGAGACAGGAAGAACAAATAAATACCCAACTAACAATTTAATAGGCTATATGAAACACAATAGCAATGCAAATGTGATCACTGCACACACCACAGAAGAAAGAGCTATGCACATCTGGGCAGATGTGGTCTGCACTCCCATCAACCTCATATGTAATAACAAGAACCACTCCACACTGCCCTTACATATCATTGTTTGTACATAAAAAAGCATGCCTTTTGTTCATGTTTGTGTACTGAAGCATTCAGGTGTATGTTTTGTGTGAGCATTTTAAAGTGTGTGCATGTGAACACATTCTAACATCAATATGCATGTCAGCCACCATTAATTTCCCCTGAACGTTCACAACGTAAACATGACAGAAATGAGAGGAATGCAGTGGCGTAACAATAACCCCCACAGCCCCAGTGGTGCAATGGGGCCCGAGCTCCAGGGGCCCCCTCTGGCACTGTGCACGTGCAGCAATCCCCTGGCCTGAGACAGGCCCTGACTGGCGGTACGTGGCGTTCCCCCAGGAGGCTAGAAGCAGGGCACGAGTCGGGGGTACAAGTGGGTGGACGGCGTCCACCCACTATTTTCACAGGGTGAACGCGGTCCACCCTGCCAAGAATTTGGGCCCCACTGAATAATGTGCTGAACTCGTCCCGGTGTAATTTCCAAACACCGGGACACTTTCAGCAGCGCCTGCACGTTGTCTGCTTCCCATCTGCAACAAGCAACAACGTGCAGGCGGGGACCGGGCTTTCTTATTTAAGACTCCTGCTGGGCCCATAACAAAGGCAGAATTTGAGGGGTCATCAGGCCTCCTTTTGTTCGAGTTTCTTGGCTGGCAGCAGTCAGGAGCCTCACACTTGATGCAAATGAAGCGAAGGGGAAACAAAGACTCACACCTTGTTAGCACTGCACACATACTTAAGAGAGGCAGCTTTTCACTTTGTTGAGTCCCTGTTTAGGAGATATGCATGCACTGTAAGAATATCAGATGTGTTGGTCTTTCCCAGTATTTGCACAAAGCAAATTGCATTAATATAGAGCTTACTACACCTGAGGAGGCGTTGAAATGATCTAAGTACCACTATTTTTTCTTGTATAGCCCTACTCATCCCAATGCAGGGTGTCACAGAGCTTTACATCAACACATGCATATTACATGTACAATAAATTATATACGTTTGTAAATGAATGTACAGGATGTGTTACATAAAACTGGGGGATTGCAAGATGTAGAAGTCACATATCATCTTCCATAGCTCACTGTGCTATTATCCTCACACTGCGCTCAAACGTACACATGATAGACCTGCTAAACATATATGTGAGGGCTTTAGATCTGATGTCACTTCTTGTGATGCCACTTCCTGTAAAGTCGTGGCCTGTGATGCCACTTTCTATGATGTCAAATCCTGTGATGGCATGTGTGAAGTCATGCGCCGTGATGTCGTGCGCCGTGATGTTGCGCGCTGTGAGGTTGCGCGCCATGATGCTGCGCGCCGTGATGTCACTTGCATACTGCCTAACTAGGTTAGTCCCCCCACTTCTTTTTTTAGGACTTGTGCCCTGGCTAGAAGGGTTGGGGCCGGTTGTGTTGCAGGGTGCTTTTTTAGGTCGAGCCTAGAGTCAGCGCGCAAGCACTGCTCTGGTGAAGATCTGCTGTAGTTCAGTACGTGAGGGAAGCCAGGCACACCACCTCGCCCATATTTTTCATTGGTTTGTGTCTTTGTCCTTCGTAAATGCTGCCTTCAGATTCGTTTATAGGCTTGTTAGTCCCTCCTTATTACGGCCATGTTGTCATTTGTATCCTCCCATGGCTACTGGCCCCTTTACTTCGAGTGTTACATGGTACGTGTTATTTAGACTGGGAGCACTATTTTCTTTAATGAGGTTCTCCTACTGCCTTCTCTACTCCCCCCCTCCCTCCCGTTGTCCATGCCTTCTCACCCCCTCCCCCGCCCGCACTCCCGTTGTCCATGCCTTCTCGTCTCCTTCTCCCCCTCCCCCGCCCGCACTCCAGTTGTCCAGGCCTTCTCCCCCCTCCCCCGTCAACACTCCTGTTGTCCGTGCCTTCTCCCCCCACACTCCCGATTTCCGTGCCTCCACCCCTGCCGTCCCTCCCGTTGTCCGTGATGACTACCGCTTGCAATGCAATAGGTCTTGTGTAAATGCGAGTCCTATTGCATTGCAAATGCTTGTTTTCACTGTGAGCAGGCTAAGCAGGGCTGACCTAGCACCAGCCCTGGCCTGCAGTTCTGGTGGGGGGGGGCTCAAAGACCACCCACTTATGACGCGCAGCAGCATCATATTTTCAAGCAGCCCCGGCCCTGTAGAGGCCTCCGACCTGTATTTCCTGGGGATGCCTGTCAATCACTGCACAGGGTGACGAGTAGGGAATGGGTGGGGTTACTATCTGCTGCCTGTGAGTGATTGAGGGCATGTGACCCGATGTCACAGAATCATGTGACATCGGGTCACATGCATCCTGTAAAAAGATACTCTGCTCATGCTTCAGCACGTGCAGAATATCCATTTACAGCATAGATAGCTCCTCATCGTTTTGCACGGAGGCAAACTAGGATGCGGAGCTGAGTCTACCACTGCTGTCAGGTAACCTGGGCCGGAGGCCTCGTCTGATATCTGCCAGCCTGTGTATGTTCTTTTTTTTAGTAGGGCCAGCGGGAGAAGGGTGAGAGTGTTAGTGGCGGGGGATATCGTTGTGGCCACAGACGCTGACTTTGAGGCTGCGGGCTCAGCATCCTATGGTTCTGCTTGGGCCCTGGGCAAATCACTTAATCTCCTCCTGCCAAATGATGCTTACGGCCTTGTGTAATGTAACTGGTGCTAAGGCACGGAACGATGTACAGGGAAGTAGGCCCTTAGGATGATGGAACATTTAAAAGAGTGACGTCGGAAGAGAAGGAGGATATGAAAGCGAAGGGTACAGGGAAAAAACTGGAAAATGGAACGGGAAAAGACAGGGTGAATTGTGTGTGTTGTTCTGGGGGTCCAGGGTGCAAAAGCACAGGTCCATTATTCATCCACCCTGGGCCAGGCCGCTAAAGGGTCAGAACAGTCTCTGCAGGAGAAGCCCTCATTGAGCAAGAACAGGAGGTTTTATTTCTCAGGCCGCCCACTAATGACCCTTTTTATAATGCCTGAGTCTGCCCCCATATCCAGGGAGTGGTGCTTAAGAGGTGACAGTTAGGTCTTCGACACCATTTGCTCGCAGCAGGTAGGGTTATAAATCTGCATTCCTGAACACAAGCACTGCTCGCAGCTTCTCACTCACTCCGAGAATCGCCAACCTCTTGCATTTCAGTCACCCTTCACAATTGTGCTAGCTGGCTCAATCTCACCCACATATCACTCTGACACAGGAAATGATGGATGTTTCTTTGGCGGAATCTTCAGTTCACCAGTAATAAATGGTGTACGCTGGCTGGATTTAGCTGGTAGCATATAATGGTGATGCTATGTTAAATATCTCAGTGGATTCCGATTGCACAAGATGCTGGTTATTGAAATAAAATGGTGTATATTGATGTCATTTGACATTTGAAGCTAGCAAATATAGCTTCCTTTTTTTCTGTTGGATATGTGTGGTACAGTAACTTCCCAAACATCCACGTATCCTAATTGGAGCCAGTCCGCCTTTTCGGCCAACCACGCTTAGCATTCTGGGATTTGCAGGCCCATGTTGATGCGAAATTGGAAACCAGATGATCTGGGCGCAGAGGAGACAAGGGTTTGCCCGTAAGTTAGTAATGGTGTCAAGATGGGGGAGAGAAGGGTTGGAGGGATATGCAGAGGATAGACAGTCCACTCCGATGGGCGGGTAGCTGACACACTCCCGAAAATACATGATTTATGCTGCATGTGACTGCTAGCCGGCAATGCTCGTATATTGAGGGACACGCATGCGCTCTTCCCCCGCAGCTCCGCGCTATCGTCGCTGCCATTGAGCCCCTGCCTCCTCCCTTGAGGGGTTTGAGGCCACTGCCTGCTCCTTTCTTGCCCGCGGTGCTGACTGTACTTCTGGGTATTATTTCTCCTGCTGTTTTTTTTCCTTGTGTGTTCACTGCCTGTTACTGGGATCTGCTGCCCCCGCTGTATTTTTACTCTGTGCCCACTGTTTGCTTTCCTCGCCCACCGCTGCTGCCCCTGCGGCCCCTCCCCTCCCCCCTGCTCGCTCGATCCCGCCTCCCAGCTTCGTCCCTCCCCCCTATTTAATGGCGGCTGCTGCGCGGTCGCGCCGCTGGCGCGCCTAAGGCAAGCCCGTCTGCGCCCGTCGGTGAACCGATCGCGGCCAGCGCCAGGAACCCTGGATCTCCAAAGCCCCACCGATATGGCTCCGCCGCCCTCCACGCACTCAATCCCAGAAGACACACCGACTGCCAAAGATCCTCATTGAACACCACCCACGGACAGTTCTCCTGCAGAATCTGCTGAAGATCCTTCACCATCGACAATGCCCCCCCGACCGCCGAAGGCCCACCGGACTCCCGCACCACGGAAACCCTGACATGCATCCTCCTCAACATATGCTCCCTACACAGACACGCCGTAGAGATCTGGGACCTGCTCGACACTGTCTCGCCCGATGTCGCCTTCTTCACGGAAACCTGGACCAACGCCTCCTCTGGCCCCGACATCGCTACCGCCATCCCCGACGGCTACAAGATCCAGAGAAAGGACCGGCGCCACCGCCCAGGAGGAGGACTCGCTATTGCACACAAGACCTCCCTCCGACTCTCCACCTCCAACACGAGCGACCCCCACTCCAACACAGAACACCTCTACTTCCAGATCCAGACAAGCCCCAGGACCACCCTACGCGGCACCCTTGCCTACAGACCCCCGGGACCTCGCACCCAGTCCGCAACTACCATTGCCGAGCTCGTCGCACCCCACACCATCACCTCCACGGACTACATCCTACTCGGGGACCTGAACTTCCACTTCGACAACCACAGCGACCCCGACTCCACCACCCTCCTTGACAACCTCGCCAACCTCGGACTGAAGCAGCTCGTCAACACTCCCACTCACAGAGCGGGACACACCCTCGACCCCATCTTTGCAGGAGGGACAAACATCCACTTCAGCCACACCACCCAGCCCCTCTGGACGGACCACCACTGCGTACACTTCACCTTCAACACCACCACCGCACCCAAGACCGCCCCGTGCCCGCCACGAAGGAACTGGAGCAAGATCACAGAGGAACACCTCAACACCACCCTCCTCCTGGACCCCCCCTGCGCCACGACCGACACCAACTCCGCAGCCAAAGAATTTCACCGCTGGATCTCCTGCTGCACCGACAAGCTCGCACCCCTCCACCACCCCGCCAAACAACGCCCCCTGAAGGCCGCCTGGTTCACCACAGAACTCCGAGAAGCCAGGTGGACCTGCAGACACCTCAAGAAAACCTGGAGGAACCAGAAAACCACGGAAGCCCTGAACAACCACAGGAGCGCCCTGAAGGAATACCACCAGCGCCTAAGAGACACTAAACGGAGCTTCATCAGGAACAAAATCCACACCAATGCAACCAACGCCAAAGAACTCTTCAGCGTCATACAGCATTTCACCAAACCCCCCAGCGAAGCCACGGACGTCACACCTTCCCAGGAACTCTGCAACAAGCTCAGCTCCTACTTCCATCTGATGATGAAGGCCTTCTACGACAATTTCAGCGGACAGACACCGGGCACCACCCCCTTCCCCACCGCCACAGACAAGCCAACCGTCATGACCTGGAAGCCCGCCACCGTCGAACACATCACCGCAACCATGAAGGAAACCCACTCAGGAGCCCCTACGGACCCCTGCCCTCTGCACATCTTCCACAGGGCCACTGCCGCCATCGCACCCGAACTAGGATGGACCATCAACTTCTCCTTCAGGTCCGGCACCTTCCCAGACAACTGGAAGCAGGCAGAGGTTAAACCCCTCCTCAAGAAACCCACGGCCGACCCGACGGACCTGAAAAACTACCGGCCCATCTCTCTCCTCCCCTTTGCTGCCAAAGTCACCGAGAGACTCGTAAACGCTCAGCTGACCACCTTCATCGAGGAGAACTCCATCCTAGACGCCTCCAAGTCTGGTTTCCGGAGCAACCATAGCACCGAGACCGCCCTCCTCGCCGCCATTGATGACACCCGCATGCTACTCGACCAGGGACACACTGCGGTCCTCATCCTTCTAGACCTCTCCGCAGCCTTTGACACGTCTCACATCACACTCTCGCAGCTAGACTTCACGACGCTGGGATACAAGGAACCGCCCTCAACTGGATCCAATCCTTTCTCTCCGGAAGAACCCAGAGGATCAGACTCTCCCCATTCCTCTCTGAACCCACAGAGATCAACTGCGGAGTACCCCAGGGATCATCGCTCAGCCCCACGCTCTTCAACATCTACATGGCCCCCCTCACCGCCATCGTCATACAGCATGGGCTCAGCATCGTATCCTACGCCGACGACACCCAGCTCATCCTCTCCCTCACGAAGAACCCCGAAGACACCAGACTCTGCTTCCAGGAAGGAATGAAGGACGTCGCAGCCTGGATGAAAGATAGCTGTCTGAAGCTCAACTCGGAGAAGACTGAGGTCCTCATCCTCGGACCCTCCACCTCCGCCTGGGACAACACCTGGTGGCCCACCGCCCTCGGGAGCCCACCCACCCCTACAGACCACGCACGCAACCTCGGCATCATCCTCGACTCCAGCCTCACCATGACCCGCCAGATCAACTCCGTCGCTTCCACCAGTTTCAACTGCCTACGCATCCTCCGCAAGACCTTCAAATGGATCCCCCCCGAATGCAGAAGGGCCGTCACCCACGCTCTCATAACCAGCAGACTGGACTACGGCAACACCCTCTACCCCAGAATCAACAGAACTCTTCTACACAAACTCCAAACCATCCAGAACACCGCAGCCAGACTCATCCTCGGGACACCTCGACACGAACACATGACCCAACACCTACGAGACCTCCACTGGCTCCCCGTCGAGAAGAGAGTTACCTTCAAACTCCTCACCCACGCCTACAAATCCTTCCACAACATCGGACCCAAATACCTCAACGAGAGAGAGTCTCCTTCCACGTACTCAAGAGGAACCTCCGCTCCGCCGACCTCGCCCTGGCAGAGACCCCCCACATCCGCAGAAACAGAGCAGGCGGAAGAGCATTCTCCTACTTCGCAGCCAAGACCTGGAACGAGCTCCCAGTGAACATTAGGTGCTCCCCGACACTGCACACGTTCAGGAAGGACCTCAAGACCTGGCTCTTCGACTGATCCGGAGCTGCAACCCCCCGCCCCTAGCGCCTTGAGACCCTCACAGGTGAGTAGCGCGCTATATAAACCCCTGATTGATTGATTGACATGCAGGCTTGTCCCTGAGATTTGAAATGCTTGGAGTGGTAACATGTTTGATTTGAAGAATTGCACAGACATGGGGTGTGGGGTTTGAAGGAGGCAACAGTTTCTGTGCTTCCTACGATTTACATTAGTCAAATGGGGGGGGGGTGGGAATCAAGATTTCGAAATGTTACAAGAATTTCAAATATCGACATGTGGTAAATGATAAGCGACCACTGAGCCTGAGTCACGCATGGAAAAGTGGGCAAATGCGTTTTATCATGCAGTTTTCTAAGCACTTCCAATATATGCAGATAAGGGTACTAATTGAAGAGCTGGGATTCCATCAAAACATAGCTATCCCTGATATTTACAGCGTATTTAAACTGCCAGGCCATGTACGGATTTATTTCTATACCTTCTCGCCATGTTGATTAGTTAAGAGCTGCCGGCACTGTTAAGTAATATGTTGTATTCTGCAAATAAAGCACATGAGCAGAGCATTATCGAGTAATAGTGTCCTTGCCTGATGAGATATTCGTTTGATAACCTTGCACATTCTGCAGATCAGTTTCTGCAGTTTTTTTCAATGGGAGAGCCAGATACAAAAGAATGTTTTAGGGGAAGGAATTTCACCGTTGAACAGCTGAGCTTTTATCATATTTGCAGAAGTTGCATGTTAGTTGCAACACCGCCAGGCATTTCTGTTTTTGAAATCAGTGGCACTTTGCATTCTGCGAATTTTGGGTCAATGTTTGCGGTGTTGAAACGGCTGTCTGAAAGTGCTACACATGTCACGGGGCCACTTAGGACCTGTGCATGATGAGCTCACACAGGGACAGCAGCAACTGGATCAGCTTGGTTAACGCTTTATCTTGTGGTGCTGGTAAGCATGAAAAGAACGTGTGCTAATGAACCATGTTAGGCTCTTCATTGTTTTTCTGAAAGATATCATAAATCATTTGTTAAATGAGCTAACCTTGGTGCTCTTTCATCTCATACATTTGAACAACACTGCAATTTTCTGGGGCTGCGATGTTTTGATACTTAAACACAAAATATGTCCCTTATTTTGTATGTGGCTTAATACTTGCATAATTAATTTATTCTTGTGAACTCTGGTCCTTAAATTTACACTTATCCTGGAAGTGTATGCAGCTATTCTATTGTTTTCTACTGGGAATTTATATTTAATTTAACTTTTACCCATTCCTGTGTCTATGTCCTGACAAATGGTTTGCATTGTACTGCCTACATTTGGCAGCTTTCGGAAAAACACAGGGGCATATTCACAAGGAGCTATCGCCAAATTAACGGCACTTTATCGCAGCCAAAGTCGTGATAAATTTACCTCCCCATTCACAAGCCGGTGTTAACAGCCCACAGCACCAGTTTACCCGCGATAGCAGCCGCAAAAAACATCGCCACAGAGGACCCCCGCAAATATCGCTAATGAGATGCAGAGTGGGCGTTCCCGTGTCAAAAGTCGAGACAACATCACACCTCAACATTCACAACGACCAGCCACATCGGCGATAAGAACACAAAACAGGCGATAAGGTGCGGTAGCCGCAGGTATTTAACACCTGCCTCAAGCAGGTGTAAAGACGGACGTCTACCTGCAGTAGGCAACGGAGTCCCGCACACAGCCATACCCGAAGAACAAACGATGCCATGGAGCTACTCTACATGCAGTTTGGAGCCCCAACAGGGCCACAACACCCACTGCCACCACACCCTGGACCGCCACCACCCCCAGGACCCGGACCCGCCCCCCCCGGACCACCACAGAGGCAGCGTAGAGTAAGACAGTGGACCTACCGAAAACGCACCACTCTCACAGACCTAACGCCCGCGGAAGTCATTGCCCACTACAGGCTCAAAAGGACAACCATCCTCCGCATACTGACCCACATCGCCCACAGGCTGACGGTCCCAACACAGCGGAGAACAAACATCCCTCCGCAGACAAAGCTGCTGGCAGTGCTGCACCTGTTGGCCTCTGGGACCTTCCAACCAACAACTGCCAGAGTCGGAGAGGTCTCACAGCCAGCCCTATCAAAGTTCATCACACCCGTCCTGGATGCCATCATCAGCTTCATACCCCAGTACCTTCACTTCCCCAACACTGCGCAGGAACAGCTGGAGACTAAGGGGTCGATTCCGATCTCGGCCGGTAGGGCACCGAATCGGATTCGGCTAACCGGATCCGATTCGGAGCCCTATTTCCCGACCGATTCGTACGTGCGTCCGGGCGAGCGAGTACGATGCGTGCGCTCGCGAAATCTCCTGACCGACTCGTTCGCAGGACCCGACCGCTCCGACCGACTCGCACGGGGACGACTTCGCACCGCGCAATGGAGACGTTCCCCGGCCGGGTAAGTACGATGCGCACCTCGACCGCTCCGACCGACTCGCGCAGTCCGGCTCCAAGGTGCTGTCGGAGCCGCACTTTGGGGGTCCGTGTCGGACCCCCCTGGAAGCGTAGCCGCGCGAGTCGCACACATGGGGGACCCATGGGTCCCCCTACACGTGCATGTACGGCGCGACCCGCATCGACGCGAACACGCTGTAGGGGGCGCCCTTGTTCGCGTCGTGCCCATTGAGTCAATGGGAGCCCGTGTACGCGTCGTACGACTGGCTCCCATTGACTTCAATGGGAGACCAACCGAATCGAGTCCGATAGCATACGTGCGCATCGTACTCGTTCGGTCGGGCTGCTAGGGTCCGATTCGGTCGGAAATCTCTCCGGGTCCGGCTCGGTCGGGGAGATTTCCGGCCTGAATTGGAATCGGCCCCTATGCAAGGCTTCTACGCCATAGCCAGATTCCTGGCCGTGTTGGGGGCAATCGACTGCACACATGTCCCACTTGTGCCCCCTGCGGATGCTGCACACCACTACCGCAACAGGAAGCACACGCATTCCATCAATGTGCAGGCAATAGTGGACCACCGGGGAATGTTCAACAATGTTGTCGCCAACTACCCAGGCAGTGTGCATGATTCCTTCATATTCTGACAGTCCATCATCAAGCAGCGCTTCCAGGATGGCACATATGGAACGGGACTGCTCGTTGGTAAGTACCAAATCAACACACCACACATCCCACAGCCACCAACGCACAAAGCACAACTGTGGGGATGCACACGTGACCTAACCACATCCGACATGTCAAACTACACGACCACCTACCAGACACGACTACACCACTCCTTGGTCATCCTGGGCTACCCCAGCACCCAATACAGACTTCACATGGCACCACAGCCACACAACAGCTGAACGTGTGGCGATGCGGAATGCAGCCATGACACATGTGAGGCACTGCTCTGCCCTCATGACCCTACCCCAGTCTCCCGCAGGTCAGCGTCCCGTGGTGGTGGGCCCGTATCGGCCGCTGTGCATCCGGGGCGACTAGCCCTGTGCGACTCGAGTCATCCCCCCTTGTAGTTCTGACATTGCATGTCTGTGTGCCTGATGACTGTTGGTGTAGTTGCCAGCACCAGCTACTCCCTGAGGGCTGGCTTACACTCACCCCACACACAGCCAGCACAGGCGTCACTGAAATGGTGGGCCTGCCATCACATCCTGCTGAACCAAGTATTGACTCTTTTCTCCCTGCACTGTCACAGGCGATCAAGGATATGCACTCTGCCCTTGGATGATGACAGCCCTCCGAGACCCGAACACACCCACCCAGAGGCAGTACAATGCGGCCCACATACGCACCAGGGGCATCGTTGAACGCACATTTGGCGTGTTGAAGTCACGTTTCAGGTGCCTGGATCGCACTGGTGGGAAGCTTCTGTACAGCCCGGACATCGTGTGCAAGATGATCATTGCATATTGTGTGTTGCACAACATCTGTGTTCGCACCAGGGCCCCATGGATCCCAGTTCCAGAGGTACCGGACGATGATGGTGGTGATGGGGCAGGTGGCCCACATCCCACTGCAGCTGCGGCAGGAATGGCCCGTAGGGACTCCATCATTGACACTTACTTCTCATGAGCATGTCACATTGTGACCGTCCGTGGCATTCATGGGACAGTAGTAGATGTCCAATTGCACTGCATGTGTGAATAAAACATATTTGCAGGTCACAGGTTGGAATTGTACATTGTCATGTTACATGTCCCTGGGGTTTCAGATGTGATTTACCATGTTGTGCACACTTTCTGAACCAGTTGTGTCCTGTGTTCAGTTGTGGAGGTGTTGCTGTTTGTACCGGGATGTTGTCACTGTCGGGGTGCACTTCTGCTTATGTGCGTATGCTGCACAGTGGGTGTGTCACTCCTGCGGCTCAGATTTGTCTGCCACTGGTCTCTTTCATGTGGTGTGCCTGTAGGTTCTGTTTTTCCACGGTGCGTGGATGTTGTGGTGTGCATGTTGTCCTCTGCAGTTGGCCAGGGTGCATCCGTGGTACTCCGCTGTTGATGTATTTTGTTCTGTGGCATTTTCCGTATACTGTTCTTGTGCTTTTTCCAGCATTGCGCGTGCGTATTGCTGCCCTCGCGCTGGTTGTCACTGTTTTCTTATTGCGCTTTGCCCCATCGCAGCTTTTTTCGCGTTGTGGTTTGTGTTTTTATCTCCGTCGAGGTGGTTGTGTCGCGAGCATTGGCCGCGGTGTCGGCCAACTATCGCATGCTACCGCCGTGTTGTGAATTCCACGTTGTCACGGGGTTATTTGCCCGCGATAGGCTGCGATGCTGTAAGTCGCATTACGCTACTCTTGCGGTAGTTATCACACGTTCTTGTGAATATACCCCACAGTTTTATCCAGGTTGCAAGGTTGTAGGACATAAACAATGGGTTCAGGCTGTAAACTTTAGGGAAGGAAACCCTGCCTTGCCTTTGATGCGCTCGCTGCTCTTGTGATCACGGGTTTAGCAGATGTGCAGCTTCCATTCTGAGCCTCAAGTTGCTGATGGAAAGTTCAGCAGGTACTGACAGCACCATGAGGCCCAGAATGGGAGTGCATCGGTCTATCGATCTGGTCTACTATGGAAGTTGCAGTGGGGCTGGAACAATTTACAGAGTGGGGGTCTTGCCATCAATGTTACATGACTGAAATGAAAAGGATTGTGAAAAAGGGTAGCACAAAAAACAAGTTTCACAAATGCCTTATAAACCTTCTTGCTTTCTCAAATTTGCTTTAAAACGCACTATTTGCCATGTCACCATGTCAGTTGGGGTCGCTTACTTGCGATTAACACTCGTCCCCACCTTTTAAGCCACACCGCTTCCAAATGTCACCAGCCGCCACTGGCATGCACTCTGCAGAACTAGCCCCAGAGGCACATGCTCAGCATGTAACTTGTACGCCAGCCCAGCAAAGGAATATAGCGCAATGTTCAGTGCTACTCCACGAGGGTCTGGACCCATGCCAGATTTAAGGACAACCACTAAATATAAGAATGATTCCAATATAAATGGTTTATATGCACTCCAAATTCAAGTGGATATCATGAAAATCTGGCATATCTCCTACCCTCTTTAATCAATTTTGGACACCTGTTCACAATGACTTTAGGTACTGAACTGACAGCATTTGAAGAACCAGTCGTGCACTTGTTTCCTTTACAGCATCAGCCATATGTGTACAATTTCCATAGCATAACCGAAATGCATGCATACTGTGCAGAATAATCTGTGTATGTACCTTGTCCACAAGTAGCCTATGTTTACCCTGTGCACATATCTGCATATACACACTGCCAAATTGTTTGCAGATTATAGAGTATTTTACCTTTGTTTAATAAGTCTGGAGTTGGCCAAGACCTTTTTGATTTTACTAAATTACATATATATAACATTCTCTTATAGATGCCTGCCTTCTCATTCTGTCTACACTCCTACACTTACTCACCCCCTCTCCCCAGTCCCGCTCTAATTCTCCCTTACCCCATTTCACTTTCGCTGCCCCCTCTTCACTCTTCTGCCCCTTTCCCTCCTCTCCTCTTCCTCAACTCCCTTGCATTTCTTTCCCTGCTCGCACCCCCTTTCCTAGTTTCTCTAACTGTGAACTCTCTGCATCTCTTCCCTGACTGTGCCGTCTGTCCTGGGACATTCCAGTTCTCTCTGCAGCTGGACCACCAGTTTCGCAGCCCCCAAGCCCGGAATCCTGTTGAGGAGATGTACAAGGGGCGCGGTGATGCGGCTGACGCACAGGGCCTTCTCGGGGGTTCAGCCTGGCCCAGGACTTCCCCAAGAGTTGGAAGGGGACGATGCTAGCGGTAGAGCTATTGCATTATTCATTGAGTGGCGATTCAGCCTTGTTTTTTTCTCGTTACCCAGATGTATGTAATACACACAGGCTTCTGTGAAATGTTGCCTTTCACCCACCCTGCAGCTGTCTTTTATACAGTTATTCTCGCATTGGCCACAAGTGACCACATAATTCCACTCCACAACACAATTCCCCTACACACCACATATATCCAATCCACAGCACAGAAATCCACATCATGCCAAATATTTAATACCACACCACATAATTCCACTTCACTACATGCCACTCCACAATACACAGTACCACTCCACATAATCACAGTACACTTATGGGCCAAGCTTCATAGAAAGTATCCCGCCTCCGTAGAACTTAAATGTTATATGTATTTCCCTATATTTGACAGGGAATTCTCTTTGGTTGAGCACCGACATTTAAGTTCTACGGAGGCGGGATACTTTCTATGAAGCTTGGCCCGTGAGGTATTACTCTCGGCTGACACTGTATGCATGGCAGATATAGGAAAAGCAGCTTGCATATTAGGTTACCAGTAGTAGTAACGTTCTTTTCCGTTTTTCCTCTATTTGGTCCTTTAGAGATTAAATCAATTATCGGACGAATGCGCGATTTATATTTCTACGCGGTGTGAAACAATTGAGATGAGAATCTGCCTTTTCTGTTTAAACACGCCTGAACGTATGCGCTAGGCGGAATGTTTTTATCTATCTGACACCATCTTTCTTAGTGTTTTTTGTGTTTTATCACACATTGCAGTAACTGCCTGGAGTCAGCCCAAACAGTGATACACTTGAAGACTAAAACCCCCCCCATATCGTATTTTTCATTTTTACGGCCTTCCATGAGAAAAGCATCTCGTGCTGTATATCCTATACAAACCTGAGAGAAAGCAACGTTTAGAGCTCCTTTATCTTTTCCCGGTAAGTTAATAGGTAACTTGGGGGCATATTAGCAAGAACCTGCGAAAATTATCGCAAAGCTTGCTTAGCGCGCGTTTTTCTATCGCCGGCTATCGCTGGATATTACCGCGGAGATAACATGCTATTAGCAAGGTTTATCTCCAATGCGATAAAATATCCAGCGATAGCGGCGAAACCCAGCAATAACGCGAGAAATCCAGCGATAGAATCCCGCGCTAATGCTGGGGACTTAACCTTACAATCCACCTCCCATTGACTATTATTGTTAAGTCATGTATTTACCAGTTCTAAAAACCAGCGCTAATCGCGGTTAGCGCGCATATTTTATCGCTCGCGGTTATTGCTAATAGGAGATAGCGATGTTAGCGACTGCTTTCAGTCGCTGTTAGGTTGGGAACGCCTCCTTTGCATGTCATTAGCGATAAATATCGCTGACATGCAAAGCGGCACCCAAACCAGTCGCTATCGCCTAAAGCTGTCGCTAACACCTGTTAGCGACAGCTTGCTAATAGGGCGATAAAAAATCGCCGCTTTAGCGGCAAAAAGTGCCGCTAAAGCGGCGATAGAGCCCTTGATAATATGCCCTGTGGTTCGTAGTGTTCGTTTGCTAGGTTCACCTACACAATTAAGGTTTTTATTGATTTCTTTATTTCGTCTTGATCACAGGCTGCTCTCTACCTGGAATCGAGCAGTGGCCCTTGTTTTTAGACCAAGGAGATTTCTCTAATATCGGCCTTTTCCGTCTCCATCACGATAGGTATGCACTCATGTTTAACATTTCAAACATATGGATGCTGTTTCCTTATTGTTTCTTTCATTACTTCTTCTGTGTTTTATTAAGTTATAGTCGATGCTGGTATAATTGTTTTGAATTGTTTTGATTTACTTTTGGGCTACCATTCCCCAAATTTGGGCAGTTCCATCCCTTTGGGAGGGAATTTGGGTGTCCTAATGTTCTTTGATTATGGGTTTGGCTAATTTACGTGTTCTAATATGAATGCTTTTGCCTTCACTTTTATTTATTTTTCTTCTTATTCTGTTTCTATTCAAGTGTGCAGCAGTTTCTTGATTCTTGCGCTATTTTATATTTATATGATTCCAGATCTTGACCCTCTGCGCTATTGACCATTTTTCCTAGAGAATATGAAATATATCATTTTTGTATTTATTTAATCAATGCTATATTTATTGCATTAGTAACAATCATACATGTGTAGTGATTCATGTTTTGCTCCAGACAGGTCCTATTGCTTTTTTGTCCATATACACCATATGCACCCTGAAGAAGGTGATACCCAAAGAAGGGGTGTTTCACCGAAACGCGCGTCGGCTGTGAATATGTTCCCTCTATGAATCCACCTGATCAACTTGCTCTAGAAAATCGATTTACTGTTTGAAAAGTCTTTCTTTGATCATTATTGTTACACATTTTGAGGGGACGTGGTGCATATTATGCTTCTTGATATAAATGTTATGTATGTATCTGTGGTCTGTGTGAGGATGTTTGAGCATGAAATTGTATGTATGTTGTGAGTGGAAGTTTTGCAATGGGATCTGGTGTTTTTATAATCGTTCAGAAGTGATATTTATTTGTGATATTTGTGATGAAAAGATAAAAAACAAAAAATAAAGCAATGTTTAATATATCTTGGATGGTGTGGATCATATAGTTTGTGGTCTAGCAAGAGTGGTCAATAAATCAGATGACGCATGGCATATTCTAAACATTATAGGTAGAGTATTTATTTTGTGCTTTATTGGCTGCCTTTCCCCTGCCTCGCTACCTATATTTAATTTCAGGGGTCCCCTTTTTATGAGTGGGTGTTGGGGCTTGACCAGCTCCAGCACACAAGCTAGATCGTACCCTCCTTGCAGATGATTGATTTGGCTCAGCTCCTCTTGGTTGGATCCTCAAGACCAAAATGAGCCAGACTTCCATGTGGCTTCTGTCTGCCACCCATGCTCTACCCTCTGGTGCCGAACATTACAGACAAAGCAGTGATCTTTGATGTAAAACATGCAAAAGAAAGAGGTACAGATTTAGTGGTGCTTCTCTGGTCTATTTTCTATGTTCTCTATAAGAATGTGGGTATGACTGGGTATCCCAGTGCACTGTAAGGACACTGTTTACTATGTTTTAAAGGTTAATACATTTGAATGTATAATGAAAAATATGTTGTAAAATGCACAGCTTTTGCCATAAAAAAAAATTACAAACCCTGAAGCTTACTTGCAGGAGTCAGGCTGGCTTGCCACGTGCTATAGAGGGGCTGGTCTGACAAAATATGCCAGGGCTGCTTTGGGTTCCCAGTCTGGCCCTAGCCTGAGAGCTTCTGACTGGGTCCTGAGTGTGGGGGGGGGGCCCTCCATGTACTTTGCAGGGGGCCCCCCAAGTTTTGTTACGCCACTGAAGGAATCTAATATAATTAAATGTTCAGCAATAACTGAAGTGAGTATGATGCGCTAGATCATAAAGCAAGGGCCAGCTTAAGCAGAGAAATGTCATATTGTGAACTTGATATGGCTATTTGAATTGAAAATAACTGTGCTGAAAACATGGCAAGGAACAAAACAAACAAACCCAAAAGGCCTCAATAATTGGGGAACAAGTCTGTGATGATGAGTGCAAAACAGACTTAGTAATTCAAATGTTTATTTGTTTATTTACAAGCCCCTTGCGCTGCAGGCACATCACTTTTTCCCATATTAATAGTGATACACCGGCGGCGCAAGGGGTTTGTAAATAAGCCCTTAAGTTTATCAGGCCCTGATTATTTTGTATATTGTTGAAAGTATCCTTCCTGAGGATTTTGCTCTAATATCTCAGGAATACCAATTTTCTTTTATTAATTAGATGAGAGTTAGATAGTTTAAGCCAAGATCAATTCACTGGAAGTTAAATAGGTACATATTAGGGACCTTATTTAATGCATTTTGGCTGCTTTTTTAAAGTTTGCACCTGGTTACCACCAGATCTGATTGAATGGTAATTGCATTTCCCTAAATGCCCTTTTTGCGACTAGTCGCAATTTGGAAATCCGCTGTGCATGCAGTTACCGAATCGCAAACAGGAAATCCCTATTTGTGATTTCCTATTTTGCAATTTCCTATTTTGCGATTCTCAAAATGTGATTTCTACATGGTAGAAGTGCATTGTGCTGCGCCGCATATGCCTTTCTTACATGCCGAAAGGCAATTTTGCTTTTCCCCAACGTCCCAAAATAGTGATTCGAACCGAAGAAATGAAAAATTGGTTCGTACATATGGGCCTTAGAGAGTCAAACCTTTCCAAAAGCAAGAGGTACATTGCCTTATACCAACAGTGGTATGGTCTGTGTGCATTATTCTACGACACCGTGCCTTTGTGACTAGTACACACACAGCTGGTACATGCAGAAGCTTCCTTTCACTCAAGACCTCGAATCGCTACGTCCTATCAAAGAGCAAACAACATGAAACTGCAAATTAGAATTAGAACTACGTTTCAGAATCTAGAAAATATTATTGCTCTTAGCACTGAACAAGAAAGGCTATGTTTGAAAGAAATATTTGTATCTTTAGATAGTGTTATAAGGAAAAGTAACTGTAAAAGTGATTAATTTCCCTACAAATATGTAGATATTATGCATGCTAATTGAAGGGAAGTGAAAATCAAATACAATTTCTCTAACTAAGCAAACCGAATTATTTAATAGCGAACAGTCATCATGTATGCAAACGATGCAACTGGAGGTATATATCGAAGCACATTTACAATGGAAATGTATGCATGGGTTTTAGACGTTTGTGGCGGAAGCATATTAGAGTGAAAAATAAGGTAGCTAATATGCGATACCACTGAGAGCAAATTGAAATTATTCATTCTATTGTAAGTAAACAAAAGCCACGCTTTTAGCTTTGCAAATACTTTTTTAACCAAGATTGTTATTCCTAGAATATGGACTAGATGACTGTACATCTAGGGTGCATACATTGTGGCTCTTTGGTCTTATGTGGGCAACCAGAAAGCTTTCAGTGATGCTTGGCGTGCACACTTGGTAAAATAAGTACAACTTAGTATTGCTTTCTCTGCTTTTCCCCTGCTATAGGTTTCAATGCTCGATTGTTGTGTACGACTGTTGCCGGTGGGCACCACTGGAACTTATTTTTGAGAAGTTGGACTTGCAGCGGGTTAGACATTCGTTCGGTGCTAAGAGCACTGGCAGTGGGGCATGTCAGTTACTCTGTCGCATCACATGGCATGAGATGTTAGAGCCCAGGGAAGGCTACGCAACTTACAGTGTAGCCGGACCACATCCGCTTCCCATTGGCTGATGCTTTTACCTGGCCTGGCCAAGAATGTGTGCGAGCGCTGTCTTCCCTGTCCAATCTTACCCTGCAAAATAGTCTTGATGAGATGCGCTGCTTGGCCTACTGTAACTGACCCAGTCTGTTGCCAGGCCTCCCTGTCCCACCCAGGCTGCTTCTGCTGCCAGCAAGCTGTGGCTTGGGGTATGCTAGAAGCATGCAGAGCCTGTGCTAAGATAACGCCGTGTGAGTCATGGTGGCTGGACCACAATGCACCACATCCACAGAATCTCTTTTCTCAATAGCACAGCGCACCTCCTGTCAACACAAAAATGAGGTGAGTTTTATATTTTACCAGGGGTTCAATGCTTGGTATAGGCCCCAGCATTTTTTAGTTTTTTGCAACTCAAGCACTGCCTGTTAAGGAGCAATGATGCTTCCTTAACTAGATTATCAAGCTTTTCCAGGCACCTGCAGCCGCTTCCCAACCAAGCAGAGGCTCTTGAAGGTGCTGGACTTGTGAGGCATGTGCCCTCGGGCAGGCTGACATGAACAGGATATAACCTGAATGTCCTTGGGCATCAGGTAAACAAAAGAATAAAACTGCAATAACATCACAAAATATAAATTATAAGTAGGGCTCCCGGTTTTATGGCATTTATTGTTTTTACATTTCCGTCTGTATTTATCCATATTTATTTTTTGTCAACTTTATCTCTATTTATCCATATTTATTATGGGTTTTGTGAAAAAAATAAAACTGAAACTGGTATACTTCCACATTTATTTAACCATTAAATATGCAATCATGCCTGAATGCTTGCCATGTTTCAGTGATATGAACACCCGCAGAAGATAAATCAACGCACTTATATGAAAAAATGCACATTTCAGTATCAGCCTTGTGCATATCTTCTGCTGTTTAAGCCTCTTTACTAAAAGCCCTTTCTTTTTTAACCCCCTTACCTATCAATCCACACAATTATTGGCCTGGCAGTCATGGCAAAGTGTATTTAGAATCACTCAAAAAGCACCCAATTTCTGTATTTATCCACATTTAAAAATAAATACAGACAAGAAAATAAATGGTTTTCTGTCTGTATTTATCTGTAAAAACGGAAAACAGGGAGTGTTAATTATAAGTCAGATAGTTAGGGTTTTTAACTCCTGAAAAAAGTTTGTGTTCAACCTTTATGCCACTATTATGAAGCTAAATTTATTATTAAATGCCACGATGTCAGTACTCAAGTTCTTCTCTACCTAAGAGTGTTTCAAAAAAGGAGCTGTAAGTCTATGTCCAACACAATGCACTTGGGAGTATATTTACGAGAGGAGTTGTCTCTCCTGCACCACGCAATAAGGTGCAAGTGTGACGCAGGCCCAAAATGAGATTTCTGAAGTCACACAAGGTGCCCTTGCGTGGCCCTAAGTGGCTTCATAAATCTGGAGTAAAGCAATGCAGCGCAAATTGCTGCGCTGCCTCATTCTGCTCAGGGAGAAGTTTGATGGGTGTTGAATGGGTGTTCCCATGCAACTCCTTTGTTTTTTGATGCATTCCCTGATTTACCGAAACTCGAAAACCTGATAAAAAGCCAAAAATCTATGCCTTCTCGGGGAGGTGTAACAATGAGAAATTTCTTCTCATTACTTCCTCCTATGTGTACTGCATTCTGCATTACACATACAAAGAGGAATTTTGCCTCTCAGGATTGTTTTTGTGCAGGAAGATGCACCTTCCTGCAGAAAAACAATCCTGCCTGCAATACAGACACCCTTGCACCATGGTACGCCAGGCCAGCGTAGGGATGTGAATAAAAGGCACGTAACCCTGGGTGTGGTCCTCTTCCGGAATGCCCAACGTCCCTGCCAGGGCGGCGCCCCTCATCCTGAAACAAGGCCGACGCCGTGAGCGGTGTTGCCAGCGATCCTGTGCGCCTGCTGCACCCCTGGACGCTGGTCCCCGAATCAGTCCTGCCCGCCCCTGCGCACCCAGGCCTCAATGCCCACCTTCCGACACCAGCGTGTGTCAATGAGGGCCCACCACGTGCCGGTGCAATCTCCAAGCCCGAGGCCTGCGACCTTGGCAGCCTCCTCAGACCATTACGGCCTCCGCAACACAGGCCCGCAGTATTCCTTTCACGTTGACGTACTCCACCGGCATGCACAGCGGACAAGTAGGTCACACATATGGAACTGAGTCTTGATTAAACATGGCAGAGCACATAAATCATGGCTGAGTGTATGTCACTATACACCCTTCGATGTGGTGCCAACAGGTCTTAGTGTTACATCACAGCCGCAGGATTCTGTGGGCCCACGCAGACTACTGCTCTCGGCCCACGCTGTGCTCGAGTAGGTCACAGAATTGGAACTGAACATCGATTATTCAAAGGCAGAGTAGGAATCATTGCACGCAAGGAGGGGCATACGAGGATGATGCGTTGCAGTTGGGAGGAAATAAGGATCATCATTACGGAGGTGATTGAACACTACCGATAACTGCCCTGATGTCACTAACTCTGTGCATCGCAAGCCTACGACACGTGGCTGTGGCCCACTGCTGACCGCTGCCTCCGGCCTACACTGCGGTCCAGTAGGTCACAGAGTCTGGAATAGTCAATGCCGGAGTTCATATCAGTGTACCGGCATCATCGCAGACTGCATCCCCTCTCAGCCCCGGTGCCACTATGTCTGTTCCCCGACATTCATGGACACTCTCTGGTCGTACATTGGTGGCGTTTGAGTCTATGGACTAGGGGGTAGTTTTCATCCTCATGCAGCTAATACCAAATTGGTGGTGGCAACGAGGCAGTCGCTTTCCACTCCTCCATTTGCTGCTTCCGGATAGCTTCTGCCCTCTGCATCATGCCCTGGAAGAACACCTTCCACTGTCCCCCGAAACACTCCGCGACATTCACCTCCGACATCGACGAGGACCCGCTCAGTCTTCGTGGCCCTACCTCATTGGACCGCAAGTCACCGTCCCATGGCGGTGTGCCTGTGCCTGCCGATGTGCACCCGGGGCCACTAACTCTGTGCAGCTCAAGTCCGGGACCCTGTCTGTATGAATATTGGATGACCTCTGTGACAGTGGTCTTGGGGTCATTGACGCCATGTGCATGTGGCCCTGCGCTGTCCGCTGCCTCCGGCCTCAACTGCGGACCACCAGGGCTCACACATCAAATCGAGTCCTGACCGGCCCGAACGTCGCATCACCGCAGGAGGCACATGCCACCATCGCCAGGGCCAACTCCAACCACCATCTGCCAGAGTCGAGACAGTGGTACTGGCAGACTGATGGAGTTGCTCAGACCTGTTGTGGATGCCATCATCTGCCTGATCCACTGCTCAGCACTCCAGGTGCCACTGACTCAGTGCACCGCAACCAATGGACCGTTACTGATTGAGTTTTGTGATGTGGAGATGTTGCGCAGCAATGTCACTTCAGGCAGTGTGGGAGACCTGGGACGTTGATGAGGAAGTTGCTGCAGGTCTAACACACCCCACTGCATCTGCATCAGGAATATCCCGAATGGACACAATCCAAGTTATTTTCATCACATGAGCGCGCACAGCTCTAGTGTCCCAACCTCAGTGCACTGCAACTCACTGACATTTCTGTTTGTATGTTGGGTGACCTCTGTACTTGCTCCGGCTCCCTCCATGTTGCTCAGCAGTTGACTCTGTTATGCATGTGTTTTCTGTTTCCATTGCAGTGGTGTCCACTGTTCAAGTTGTTGCCAGCACCGAGCACTCCGTGGGGGCTGGCTTATGCTCACCCCACACACATCCAGCACAGGCGTCACTGTACATGTGGCCCTGCCAATAAAGGGGCCGGGCGCACGTGCCCGTAGCCAGTTCAACATAATATCTGCGTGTGTCTCTATGGCAGTGTGGGTCTCCTTTGTGGGGTGTAGGTGGTCCCTGAAGGGTAATTGACACCCACGTATGTGATCTAGTTCGCCTTCCATGGGTTCGGACCACACCTGCACCTGTTCGGCCACCTCCTTTTGGCGTTCTGACACCTGGCATTGGGGTGCCATGTGTGGGTCGGTGAAGTGTTGTGGGCCAGCCTTGCTTGCATGTGCTTCATGCTGTGTGGTCTGTTCCAGGGGCTGGGTTCTCCTCAAAGTGGCTTGTCTGCCCTGGTCCTGGTGGTGGGTTGCGTGGGATGTCCATGGGCTGTTGTAGGGCGTCAGTGTCGAAGGTGTGTTGGTTATGTCCTGCATCACTGATGGGTTGTCTGGTCTGACCTGCTGGAGGTGTTGTTTGTCCCTCTGCAATGTGAAGGGAAGATGCATGTTGACATTGTGTTGGCATTTATGTTGGCGCATTGTTCTTGTAGACATGCAGACTGTGTGACAATGTACATTGTGGCTGTTTGGGCGGTGCTGGCAATTTGAGGGGGGACAGTGGACATTTGGACTACTTGACTGTTGTGAGGTTGTACCCGTACATATGCATCTCACAGTTCCCTGCTCTGTCAAATGTGATTGGCCTGTTTCTGCGCATGGGCGGACCCAGTTGTGTCCCCTGTTCTGCAGTGTCGGTGTTGCACTTTGTGCCACATTGTCATGGGATGTGCTGTGATTGCCATGTGTGTGTGCTGCAGTGTGCCACGGGGATGGGGGGACATGACCCTGGGTTATTGTGGGTGTGCAGTGTGCTACACGTCGTTGTGCATGTGTGCCATTGTGCCCATCTCCCCCTGTCCCCCCAGGACCTGTTCGTTACTCACACTGTTGTTGTTGTGTCAGGTCCTCTCGAGCTGTGTCCGTACTCCCACCTCCTTGCACCGTCTCCACACTGATGGCTGGCCTCCATTTCCTCCAGCTCCTCCTGGGGCACAGGACTCCCACCTCCTGTCGCCGTAGCTGCCTTCCTGTTGGCAGCGGCTTTGGGCCTGGTTTAGGTTTTCACGTCATGCCAGCGCCTCTTGGCCTCCTCCATTGGCCTCCTAGGCACTCAGGCTGCATTCAAGGTGGTCTGAATGTGGGTCAGTTGCTGGTAGTGTTCTGTCACATCCGTGACGCTGGTCTTGTTTTCCTGCGGACTGCACCCCGTCTTCCTCTCCCTCTTCTCCTTGGCCTTCCCCGACCCAGTTGGTCCTTGCTGGTGGTCTGTGGGGCTTGTGGGGTTTGCGTTGGCCCCTGCGCTGGGTCAGGGTGCATCCATTTTGCTACGCACTTTGGATTGTTTCTGGTGTGTTGTTTTTGTTGCTTCTATGGTGCATTTTCCCGCCAGACGCGTGGGATTTACAGGCCTGCCGCTGGTTTTCGCTGCTTTTTGTATAGCGTTCGGCCTCATCGCAGCTTTTTTGGCGTTCGTGTTTCGCATTTTTGCGGCGTGGTGTTGATTTTAACGCGGTCAGTTGAAGCGTTATCTGGAGACTATCGCATGGTACCGCCGTGTTGTGAATACTTGGTTAACAGGGCGTAAATGTCCCACGATGGACTGCGTTGTTGAGGGTTGCGTTAAGTCACTTTTGCGATGGTTATCACACGTTCTTGAGAATATGCCCCACAATTTCTAAACATTTTAAAAAGAGGATTTCACTGCAGTCGCAGAATGCTGCGCCCCAGCTGCATTCTCTGAGCTAAAGAAATCCTGAGTCATTCTCAAGAAACTTCTGTAGAATTCAATCCATTATTAAACAAAAAAATTATCAATGATTATCTGCCCCTTGTTCTCATTCAATAGAACCTCGTCTTTTACCTCTTTGTTTGGATCCAATTAGCCTCTCATCAAAGGGAATGATGCTGGAAGGTGAAGACTCTCTTTAGGAACTCTACTCTTGAGTAATTTCACTTGTGATTTAAAGACTCAAATATGGGACACAAACTCCTCTCAGATGTCTTAACAGGAAAGATGGGGTAACCAGCACCCCTCTACAGTTCCTTCACAAAATATAACAGCTTCCCCTCTTCCTCAAGGTTGGATTGCTAATTACTACTAATGCAGTGCACTTTACCTGGGATTCTTGAGGTGATACTATTATGAAATGAGTTTTTGAAAGTCCAAACCAACCACTCAAAGGAAATAGCGTCATACATTAAATCAAATGTGCATATATGCCAACTCCTATAAGACCTGTCATATGATCAAATGTATTACTGAGTGTAGATAATAAAGGATCGACTTCACAAATAGCCCATTCTATCCGGCGGCTTTATGCCACAGTTTACACTCTACATAGAATATGATTATAAAAAAGGGAGGCGTTAAAACTCACTATACGTTTGGCTAATATTTCCAAATCTGTCTAATTAATAAATGGAAAAGGTGTCTAGTTAAATTTAGTCCCAGAAAAGTTAGTACCAATTAAGTAGGGTAGAGTAGGACAGAAGATGAACATTTTTAAACAGTCAGCAGTAAGCTATAGTATGTACGTTACTTTTACTCAGTCTGCTACTGTTAATCTGAGAACGTCAGACCCTTTTTTCTGGTTCAAACAAGCGACATCCTAAATTAGCAATGCCTAAGACTGATGTAAAAATCACTCAGGCCCAAGTACTGTGGGAAATCGATGATAGGCACAAAGCAAGAAAAGAATGTCTTGATAATGGAAAACTCTCACTTTAGGATGAAAGGTTAATGATTCTTAAAACAATCATTAATTCTATACCTGTTTCGAAACATTCCTAAATTGAAGGAAATGTCTTTGTCTGATTTAGAACAAGAAGGCTTTGTGAATAACATAAAATGAAATAAGTAATGAAATTGCATTTCCTTACCAATCTATTTAAATGTTTGATCATAAAGGCTTATGGAGATTTAGCCTCACTAGAAATAACATCAGCGCCTTGGGAAGAGTTTAAAATGATACGTTAGATTCACATGCATTATCAGGGTATCGTTCTGGCTTAAACCTTTCTTAAGCTCCTTTTGGGAATTCTCCTTTAAGCCATTCTGCATATATAGGTAGCAGAGAATACAATATTTCACATGAGAATGCTGTTTTTTATGTTGGTTAAAGGAGAGTTACAGAATTGTGGTACCGAATGGCTTATATCATATTCCATTCTAAACAAATTTCCATTAATCAATAATTGTAAAGAAATGCCTCTGGACCTGACATACAAGATGTGCCACTACCTAAATCAGATTATGTGATGTTTGTTGATAGCTCCTGCTTTCGAGACTATGATGGAAACCTGAAAGCTGCCTTTGCAGTTTGTTCTTTCTCAGGTGTGGTCAAAGCATCCTGGTTTCAAGGAGTATTTTCAGCACAAGTGGCCGAACTGATTGCTCTTACTAGAGCATGCTGTGTTTCAGACATGCTAAGAGTGAGAATTTTCACTGATAGTCAGAATGGCTTTGGTGCCATTCACGACTTTGGGCAGTTATGGTCTCAATGCAGATCTATGACCTCTTTGGAGTCACGACTTCGCAATGGCAAGAGTGTTCACAACCTCTTGCAGGCTTTACAGTTACCTGCCCAGATTGCAGTTGTGAAATGTGCCGTGTACCGAAATGGCACTGACTATGTGACAGTGGACAATAGGTATGCCAATGAAACAGCGAGATATTGCGCTCTAAAAACATGCACCTTTAACGGGGAGTATCACGATGAGAAATCGGATGCCACCAATTGCAATCCATTGTTGACCGCAGTTGATACTTAGGAGGTGCTTAAAAGATTACAGGAAGAAGTGTCAGAAGCAGAACAGGAGGGCTGGATTAGACCAGGTTGTGTAAAAAGAAATGAGGACAATATTTGGGTTTCAGGCGACGGAAGACCTGTGCTGCCAGATAGCTTGCTGCTGCCAATGGCAAGGCATTATCATTGACCTGCACACGTAGGGAGAGACGCCATGGTGCACCTGTTTAGGAAAACATGGTTTGGACTGATGGCTGAAGGATTGTGTCACAGATGTGTTGTGTGCCAACAGCAGAATGTAAGCAGAAGAACAGCAGTAACACTGAGTCACATAGGGAGATCAGGAGGTAACTTCAACAGAATGCACCTGGACTTTATTGAGATGCCTGTGTGCAATGAGCTAAGATATGTCCTAGTGACTGTGTGCATTTTCTCATGTGGGGTTGAAGCTTACCTGACCAGGAGAAATGATGGTCTTACAGTGGCTAAGTTGTTGCTGAGGGAGTTGATACCGAGGTTCGGTTTCCCGACTTCTCTGGAGTCAGTCTGAGGAACTAATTTTAATAATAGGGCCCTGAAGATGTTGTGTACAGCATTACAAGTCGAACAGAGGCTCCACTGTAGTTACTGACCAGAGGCTTGTGGAATTGTGGAGCAAGTCAATGGCACCTTTAAATACAGATTGGCTAAAGTGTGTGCCTCAACATCTCTGAAATGGCCTGATGCATTGCCTCTTGTGTTGATGAGTCTATGCAGTACCCCATATAGGAGGACAGGATTGTCACCCCTTGAGATCATCATGGGAGGGACCATGAAACTGTCTGCTGTGCCTGCGAATGTGCTTGTGAACATTACAGATTCCATGATTCTTAATTACTGCAAAGGACTGGCTGACGTGGTGCGTTCAGTGTCTCAACAGGTTGGAGAGGCTGCAGCCCTGTCTCAACAGGAGCAGTGCCATGTCCTCAGTCCAAACGACTGGGTTATGATGAAAAAGCACGCGCACAAGTCGTGCTTGGAACCTCAGTGGCTTGACACCTACCAGGTGATTTTTGTCACTACAACAGCTGTGAAGTGCGGAGGTCTCCCTTACTGGGTACACACTGCTCATACTCGCAGAGTCCCATGTCCCCTTGATGATATAACAGCACCTGTTCCTGATGTGCCAGTCGAAATTGCATTGCCACTAAACAGACTGAGTTGATTTATCATGGATGTGATCATTAGTGAGTTTGAACTGAGCATTTATTAGAGAAAGAACTTAATAGATTTTCCCAAACTACAAAGATGAGTACCAAGGCCTAAGTCTGCTGCAGGAGCGTAAGGTTGCCCCTTAGAAGAACACAGCGTAGGGCTGAGGAAGTCTCACAAAGTTCATTGTGCATATTTTTACTGGAAAAGACATTTGAACTGTGCTTAGCTATTTGCACAATTGGAAACTAGCCAAAGGGACTGTGTTGCAATCTTCTAGTTAAAAGTCTGACATCAGAAGAACTCATGGAGCCTAACCCAAACACTAGTAGACATAGACGCTTATGTGTAGGAGTATTTGTCACTGTGACAATAGTACAAATGGCTTTGCTTGTAATTTTGAGTTTACCCCATCCTTCACATGTAAAGGAGTTTAGGTCTACACGTGTCCCTCAAACACCACTTCCTACTGACAATAGTTTACCTGCAATAGATGAGAAAGACATGTAGATGCTTATAGAGATTATTCATTGAATGTTCATTCAAAATTGCTTTATGGATATGTTGACACTATGGATGCTAGGGATTGCTACGTTTGCATGCAATTACCTGCATTGGTTGCTGAGGGAATTACACATCATCATCTCCCCTTGACATATGGAGTTTATTGCTGAGCTTATTCTATGGAAAGTGTCATTTTCAATACTATTACCCGAATCTTGACTTGTTTTTTTCAGATGTTCCTGTGCTGAACCACTTGAATCGACAGCCTGATGCTAAAAACTCTGAGATAGTGGGACATTTCTTTAGACCCGCCATGACATTAAATACAGTTTACAAACATAGACATAACTTGTTCCTTAACAGGTGCAGGAAATAATTAATTCATAGATTAAGTAGAAGACAGAAGAAGAAACATATTACCTAAAGCAACGAATCATTCAAAAGTGCCACAGTGGGCTAAATATGAAAGTGAGCATAGGCCAGTGGGAAATATGGCAGCATTATCTTTAGATTGGCAACATAAAGGGAGTGTAGGAAAGTGCCCTTTTATGCATGGTTACCCCCACCCCACACTTTTTGCCTGATTCTGATGCACTTTGACTGAATATGCACTGGGTCCCTGCTAACCAAGTTCCCAGTGCCTTTGTCCTTTCCCAAAACTGTATCTTTTTATCCACAATTGGCACACCTCAGGCACACATATAAGTCCCTTTCAAAAGGTACCAGTGGTACCAAGGGCATTGTGACCAGAGAGGGTCTTTAAGGGCTGTAGCGTGTATTATGCCACCCTAAGAGACCCCTCACCAAACACATGCACACTGCCACTGTAGCCTGCATGTTATGGTGCAGTTAAAAGTGAAGAGTTGACCTGGCACACATTCCTGTGTACAATTGTAGTGGTGGGATGCACACCAGAATTTTAAATGTAATCCATGCTTGTCCAATAATTTTCCAAGAATGCGTGCATACCGGTTGGGTGCCACGCCCGAAGGCACCCAAATATGAATAACAACATTGTTAAATGGGGCATCAGTTTGCCCCAAACCGATCGCACAGCTGAGTTGTGCCGCTATGGCTGACAGTTCTCCTTATACACCATGTTTACTTCATTTTTGGTCAAGTACTCCATCCTTTTTGTACCTCTGTTTTCCATCCTCATTATGCTTTAATCGACTCGCGGGATATTATGCAATTTTTCAAATTTCTAATGTAGAAGTTGTGCCCATCCGGACCTCTTGCTAAAACACGACAAATGCAGGAGTTCATGCAAAGCGGCGTTTATTGACAACCCAATGCATTTCGGGCTACAGGCGCCCTTCGTCAGGGGACGCTAAAAATGAACAATGAAACAAATATGCATTACCATGTTAACCATTTCTAAACATCTTGCACCTTCTTCATCAGTAATCGATTTCTGAAAATACCTTATCTCATTCCAACCCGTCCTCATTTCATGTAATGAACCCCTTCATGAACAGTATCAATGTTGCCCCTCCACTCCGATTCCACGCTATTCCTCAGACCAACCAACTACCCCTGCCTTGTACCGCTGTGAATTTCGAATCCTTGTGAGCCCCTTCCTTTCCTCCCCATCTACTTTCAAACTACCATCTCGCACAACCTTTATTTTAATTCCCAGCCCTTTGAACTCCTTTCATCTCTCACCTTCTATCTTCACACTCCTCCTCCCGCACAATTGGTTCAGCACACAACCTCGTGAACCCCTTACATCATTCCCCACCATCATACATACGACTCCACCCATGCCATTCCCATCTACAAAAATTAATCTCAGCGTTACTCACATCTTAACTTTCACTCCCGAAACTCTACCCTATTCTGAATATTTGTGTACTCATTCATTCCCACTCGATACGTACTTCCACTCTACCATTAAACTCACCTTCAGACTACTCCCATTCTACATACGCCACTCAACCAAAACGGCACTTCCACATACCTGCTTTGAACTTCCAAATCAATCCTTTGCCATCACCATACCAGAAAGTGTTTATTCACCCCCCTAGTTCCACCCTTATTTAACCACATCCTCCCTCACTCGTCCGTCCTGATTGGCCCGCAAATTAGCATTTTCCCGCCTTGAAAACAGGTTACAAGATTACATTCCCATGGAGTGAACTACCCTGCCCACAATGCAATGCGCCTATGTGTCCAAAACATGATCAATTGTATTCAGGTTTCTCCTTCATCTTCAGTAAACAATTAATATCATAATATGAATCATTAACCAAAACTGATTGTAAGAAAAAAGAAGATTATTTTTAGACCATTATAAACTCTTTTAAACACCACTTCTTTAACAAACCCAGTTCTTTCTCCGTCTGTGTGGATGCTTGCAGTGTAGTCCGATTCTATATTTTCTCCTTGTTTTTAAACCTGGCGGGTGCTACCCCAATGTAGAGCATCATTATAAGTGTACAATTGTAGTGGTGGGATGCACACCAGAATTTTAAATGTAATCCATGCTTGTCCAATAATGTTCCAAGAATGCGTGCATACCGGTTGTGTGCCACGCCCGAAGGCACCCAAATATGAACAACAACATTGTTAAATGGGGCATCAGTTTGCCCCAAACCGATCGCACAGCTGAGTTGTGCCGCTATGGCATATGATTCATATTATGATATTAATTGTTTACCGAAGATGAAGGAGAAACCTGAATACAATTGATCATGTTTTGGACACATAAGCGCATTGCATTGTGGGCAGGGTAGTTCACTCCATGGGAATGTAATCTCGTAACCTGTTTTCAAGGCGGGAAAACGCTAATTTGCGGACCAATCAGGATGGACGAGTGAGGGAGGATGTGGTTAAATAAGGGTGGAACTAGGGGGGTGAATAAACACTTTCTGGTATGGTGATGGCAAAGGATTGATTTGGAAGTTCAAAGCAGGTATGTGGAAGTGCCGTTTTGATTCAGGGGCGTATGTAGAATGGGAGTAGTCTGAAGGTGAGTTTAATGGTAGAGCGGAAGTACGTATCGAGTGGGAATGAATGAGTACACAAATATTCAGAATAGGGTAGAGTTTCGGGAGTGAAAGTTAAGATGTGAGTAACGCTGAGATTAATTTTTGTAGATGGGAATGGCGTGGGTGGAGTCGTATGTATGATGGTGGGGAATGATGTAAGGGGTTCACGAGGTTATGTGCTGAACCAATTGTGCGGGAGGAGGAGTGTGAAGATAGGAGGTGAGAGATGAAAGGAGTTCACAGGGCTGTGAATTAAAATAAAGGTTGTGCGAGATGGTAGTTTGAAAGTAGATGGGGAGGTAAGGAAGGGGCTCACAAGGATTCGAAATTCACAGCGGTACAAGGCAGGGGTAGTTGGTTGGTCTGAAGAATAGAGTGGAATCGGAGTGGAGGGGCAACGTTGATACTGTTCATGAAGGGGTTCATTACATGAAATGAGGACGGGTTGGAATGAGATAAGGTATTTTCAGAAATCGATTACTGATGTATGACGAAGATGCAAGATGTTTAGAAATGGTTAACATGGTAATGCATATTTGTTTCATTGTTCATTTTTAGCGGCCCCTGACGAAGGGCGCCTGTAGCCCGAAATGCATTGGGTTTTCAATAAACGCCGCTTTGCACGAACTCCTGCATTTGTCGTGTTTTAGCAAGAGGTCCTGATGGGCACAGCTTCTACATTAGAAATTTGAAAAATTGCATAATATCCCGCGAGTGGATTAAAGCATAATGAGGATGGAAAACAGAGGTACAAAAAGGATGGAGTACTTGACCAAAAATGAAGTAAACATGGTGTATAAGGAGAACTGTCAGCCATAGCGGCACAACTCAGCTGTGCGATCGGTTTGGGGCAAACTGATGCCCCATTTAACAATGTTGTTGTTCATATTTGGGTGCCTTCGGGCGTGGCACCCAACCGGTATGCACGCATTCTTGGAAAATGATTGGACAAGCATGGATTACATTTAAAATTCTGGTGTGCATCCCACCACTACAATTGTACACTTATAATGACGCCCTACATTGGGGTAGCACCCGCCAGGTTTAAAAACAAGGAGAAAATATAGAATCAGACTATACTGCAAGCATCCACACAGACGGAGAAAGAACTGGGTTCGTTAAAGAAGTGGTGTTTAAAAGAGTTTATAATGGACTAAAAATAATCGTCTTTTTTCTTACAATCAGTTTTGGTTAATGATTCATATTATGATATTAATTGTTTACTGAAGATGAAGGAGAAACCTGAATACAATTGATCATGTTTTGGACACATAAGCGCATTGCAGTGTGGGCAGGGTAGTTCACTTCATGGGAATGTAATCTCGTAACCTGTTTTCAAGGCGGGAAAACGCTAATTTGCGGGCCAATCAGGACGGACGAGTGAGGGAAGATGTGGTTAAATAAGGGTGGAACTAGGGGGGTGAATAAACACTTTCTGGTATGGTGATGGCAAAGGATTGATTTGGAAGTTCAAAGCAGGTATGTGGAAGTGCCGTTTTGGTTGAGGGGCGTATGTAGAATGGGAGTAGTCTGAAGGTGAGTTTAATGGTAGAGCGGAAGTACGTATCGAGTGGGAATGAATGAGTACACAAATATTCAAAATAGGGTAGAGTTTCGGGAGTGAAGTTAAGATGTGAGTAACGCTGAGATTAATTTTTGTAGATGGGAATGGCGTGGGTGGAGTCGTATGTATGATGGTGGGGAATGATGTAAGGGGTTCACGAGGTTGTGTGCTGAACCAATTGTGCGGGAGGAGGAGTGTGAAGATAGAAGGTGAGAGATGAAAGGAGTTCACAGGGCTGTGAATTAAAATAAAGGTTGTGCGAGATGGTAGTTTGAAAGTAGATAGGGAGGAAAGGAAGGGGCTCACAAGGATTCGAAATTCACAGCGGTACAAGGCAGGGGTAGTTGGTTGGTCTGAGGAATAGAGTGGAATCGGAGTGGAGGGGCAACATTGATACTGTTCATGAAGGGGTTCATTACATGAAATGAGGACGGGTTGGAATGAGATAAGGTATTTTCAGAAATCGATTACTGATGTATGACGAAGATGCAAGATGTTTAGAAATGGTTAACATGGTAATGCATATTTGTTTCATTGTTCATTTTTAGCGTCCCCTGACGAAGGGCGCCTGTAGCCCCAAATGCTTTGGGTTTTCAATAAACGCCGCTTTGCACGAACTCCTGCATTTGTCGTGTTTTAGCAAGAGGTACGGATTGGCACAGCTTCTACATTAGACATTTGAAAAATGGCATAATATCCCATGAGTGGATTAAAGCATAATGAGGATGGAAAACAGAGGTACAAAAAGGATGGAGTACTTGACCAAAAATGAAGTAAACATGGTGTATAAGGAGAACTGTCAGCCATAGCGGCACAACTCAGCTGTGCGATCGGTTTGGGGCAAACTGATGCCCCATTTAACACATTCCTGTGTGCCAGGTCTGCCAGCACTGCAAGAGGCATAGGTAATTCACCCCTACAGCAGGCATTACATCCCTAAGGCAGAGTGCATTATACCTCTTGTGAGGGCATAACTGCATGAGCAGATATGCCCCTATGGTGTCTAAGCCCATTTTTAGACATTATAAGTACATAGCAAAGCCATACTGAGTACATTGGCTGGGAGCTTGTCAATACGAGTTCCACAGCTCCATGATGGCTTCACCAAATCCCAAGATGTTTGGTACCAAACATCTCAGATTATTAAGCCCACACTGATGCCAGTGTTGTATTCATTAATAAATGCACTCATAGAGTACCTCAGAGGTGCCCCCTGAAAACCTACCAAACCACTCGTGTAGCTGACTGGTCTGCACCCATCCTGCCACTTCCAGACATGTTTCTGACCCCCTGAGGTGGGAGCCTTCTGGGTCAGAAACAAAGCCTGCTCTGGGTGGAGGTGTTTAACACCTACCCCCAATCAGGAACAGCATTCAAGAGCAGTGAGCCTCAAAGGCTTTCTGTCCTTTGTTATGCTAGCCTGGGCCTTTCCAGTTAGGTGAGATGCCCGTTGTAGGAAAGTAGGATCTGCTTCTTATGGTTACCCCCACTTTTTGCTTGATGTTACACTGTTTTGACTAGTGTGAATGGGATCCTGCTAATCAGGACCCCAGTCTATCTGGTTTCTCCTTTAAATTGTTATGCATGTACTTTGGTACACTCCAGATTGGATACTAGGGTACCCTTATAAATCCCTAGTATATGGTACCCATGTACCCAGGGCATAGGTACCCCAGAGGCCTCCCATGGGCTGAAGCATGTATTATGCCACCCATGAGAGGCCATGCAAAATGGAACTACAGGTGTGCTACTGCATCCTGTGTAAGCTGGTGCTTGTACCACTTACTTTAGATATAGGTTCACTATATCTATAGGTCACTACACTTAAAACTTATAAGTCACCCCTATAGCAGGCCTTAACAATCCTGAAGGCAGGGTGCTGGGTTTTACGTGAGAGGGTGCCCCTGCATGAGCAGAGCCCCTCTGCAGCCTTCGGAGACCATTCTCCCGGGTTGTCTGTGACTCAGCCGGACATATAGGTAGAGGTGCATTATAACCTCGCGGTAAATGCTATCTCGAAAACGGCTGCATAGAAACATATCGTGTTTGGTATCAAACACCTTGGAATCATACCTCCACACCGGTAACCAGTGTGGGAGGTATGATTCCACCCTTCTGAAGCGAGCTTCGTGGGGTCACTGGTCTATCCGGTGCCAGCCTTCTCGACCCAGTAAGCACAAAATGGATGCTGCCGACCAGAGACACATTTCTGCCCTCCTGCTGCTGAGCCAAGCTCAAGCAGAGGAAGGTAGCACAATAGGCATCCTGTCACAGGGAGGTATGACCACTTCCCAGACAGGATTTAGTGTATTGGGACTGAGTGGGTGCACTCTGAGAGTGCCTGTAAGTCTGCACCTGGGGCACATTTGGTGTCCTGTGCATAGTCCTGCTCAAACCAGTTCTGGGAGCCGTTGGCTCCTGCTCTGGCGCAAAACTGGACAAAGGACATGGGTGTAACCACCCCTCTGTCCTGACCCTTCCCTAGGAGGGTCCCCTGGATCTGTCCAACCCTCTCATGTGGGTACAAAAGGGCTTACCTGTCTGTAGCTCTTTAGATTTTATGTGGACAAGATTCTACAAGAAGAAACCACTGATCTTCGACAGTCTGGTCACTCTGGACTTCGCTGGACTTCGACTGGGCCCAACTTTGTCTCCCTCTCCGTCCAAAGCTTTGTCTGTGCCCTTGCTCCATACAGGCTCTGTGCAGGATCTGTGGTGCACTAAGGCCAGCTGAAGAATCTCTTTTGGGGTGAAGGAGTCACTTCCCTGCATTCGCAGGCACCGTAATGCAACTGGCTGGTCTGCTGATCCTGAGCTCCTGTGGACTCCGAAGGCTCCAGCAACACAGGAGGTGGGTTCCGAAGATCCTTGAGGTTGAGCTGCCCTCTCACCGAGTTTGAGGCCAGTATCCCTCGTGGGGACCGCATAACCCGAACCCCTGTGCACCGCGTACATTTGCAAGTGCATATGCTTGTTGGCGATTCCCGAGCTAGTGCATTGGACTCTGTGTAGTCCTGACCCGAACAGTATTTCCACCAAAGAACTCCAGCGTCCTCGCACTGAGTGCTCCGTGGGCTGGTACTTTGTGATCTTGCTTGAAGTCCCCTCGCGACTCCTGGTCCTTCGACCTGTGGGTCCTCTTGAGTGTCACCTTGATTTCTATTGGGCTGTCCTGGTTGCTCCAGATGTGCCCTGGCTCTCCATTGCTTGGGGAGTCCCCAGGACCTTGCTGGTCCTCACCGTAACCTGCTTGACCTTCCTGCATGGGTTGCTTTTGCCAAGGCTTGTTTGTGCTCCAGCTGTACACTGACCCCTCAACACTTGACATCCTTCGTGGGACAGCTCACATCTGGCTCCTGGTCATCCTCACCATCTTCTGCTCCTCATGGCTGCAGAGTCAAGCATCCCTTCTTTGCACCTGAAGCACACGACATTGGTGGGCATTCATCTCCTGAGCCCCTGGTCACCCTGAAGTGACCCAGACTCTGTCCCCTCTGCTTTCAGGTTCCTTTCTTTAAGAATTCATCCCTTGATTCCCGGACCCTTTTCATCTTCACGGCAGCAGCTCTTCTTCGCAGCCCTCCATTGAGAACAACGGCGGTTTCCGACACCACTCCAGGCCTATGCACCCGGCTCCTCTGGGATAGGTAACGGGTGGGGTGGCTCTCCAACCTCCTAAGTTCCAAAGGGATTCCTCAAAGTCCTCCTAGAAGGGTCCTTAAACTGTAAAATTGCAACTGCGACTTCCACATAGAATTGTACGGAGCCCGCGGTCGTGTTAGCACACTGCACCCGTCCTCCGTGTAGTCCTTATCTACTCACTTTGGGTGGTTCCTTGGGGTCCCAATGATTCTACGTGCTCCAGACTTTGTCTTGACCCGAGTCGTGGTTGATATACCACTATTTTAGTATATGGTTTGGTCTCCCCCTGGAGCCCACTGTGTATTGTGCTACTTACAACTGTTCTATTGATCTCGTATTGTGTGCTTTGTGTTCTATCCTCGAGTAGAGGATACTAGAGAGTATTATATTAATATATACATATGTTTATATAACTACTGTGTGGTTCTCCTTTCATTTAGTTAATGCAGTAGGTGATATTCTGGTAAAACAAGCTGCTTTACATTCCTTCAAGATTAAGCCTGAAGGCTGCTCTCCACAGCTACCACTAGGATAGCTTTCCAAAGGTTATCTTTGACCTCATACATCATAAGGGTCGTTTGGACTGGTGCAAGGTGCCCACTTTAATTAGTGGACAGAATATACCAGGCCAACTTCTCACACCCGTCCCCCTGACCAAACCCCACTTTTGGTGGCAAGGTCAGCAGGAAAATTAATAAGCAGTAGAGGTGTGTCCCCTCTCAGCCAGGACCACCCCTAAGGTGTCCTGAGCTGAAGTGACCGCCTCCTTTGAAAATCCTCCATATTCTCCATATTGTTTGTGAGGATTTCAGCCAATAAAATTAGGGGTATGCCCCCTCCCCAAAGACAATGGACAGACAAAGGGTACAGTCACCCTAAAGGTAAGTAGCTCATTGGATACTACCTCCAGCACCTGTAACACCCCTAAATTGAGTATTTTTAAGGCACCCCTGAACCTTGAACCATAGATTCCTAGTGACCCAAAGAAGAAGAAGGACCAATGAGTCGTACCAGCAGTGAAGACTCCAGACAACAACTGCTTGACCCCAGCCCTACCAGCATCTCTGCAGCCCTCGAAGAAACCTTCTCCAAAAAGTGACTCATCCTGCAGGTCCAGTGACCTCCAAAACACTAGGAGGACTGCCTGCCTTCCCCAAAGATCAAGAACTCCCAAGGACAGCATCCCTGTCCACAAAGTAGCCAACCCCAAGTGCTCCAGTGCCCTGCTGAACCACACCACCAGACCTCCGGACCGACCTCTGCAATGAACTCCTCCGGCCTGAGTCGAAGTGGCCTTCCAGTCCCAAGAAGGTGCCCCTGCGGTCCTGAGCTCGAGTCCACCCCAGAGTGACCCCTCCTGGACTCTACAAAAAGGCCTGCAGCCTCAACAGAAAGGGTCCCCCAACCGTAACCGGCTCTTGTAAGACTTTTCTGACGTCCAAAGACATCCCTGCACCCGCAGCCCCCAGGCCTTGCGGAGCTTGACCAATGGTGTCCCTGAGTTCCTCAACACCCCAACTTACCTCCAGAGCCACTGGTTCCCTTCGTCCAGCTTCCTGGTCTGATCCTGCAGCTTTGTTTGAAATCTTCAATCTCTATTGATTTGCATTGGGCGCCAGACGCTATTTTGGCGTTCTGCACCTGGCCACCTCTGTGCCGCTGAGGGTGTGTGTTTGGTTCTGCCTCATGCCCCCCCCCAGTTCTGGACTAAACCCCCAGAGATTGACCCAAACTTCAATTTTACCACCTTCAACCATCACCTCTTTGAGTGCCTCCAGTCTCCATTGATTAACATTGGGCCCCAGTGACCGAATTTGACTTCTACGCCCGGCCTCCACAGTGCCGCTGGTGGTGCAGTCTCTAAGCTTACCTTACCCTTGCCCAGTATTGATCCTAAAACCCGAAGACTGGAATTGTAAGTTGTGCACTTACCTGTGAAATTGCATCATTGTTTTACCTTCATAATTTAACATTGAACTGTATGAAAAATGCACTGTGTCCACTTTTTATACTGAAATACTGTTGTATTGCAAAACATATTTTACTTCAACTAAGTATATTTGATTCTAGGTAATAAACCTACAAAGAGTAATATTTTTACAAACAATTGGTCTCAGATTTAGTAATTGAGCGTCTGTAATCATTTCTTGCCTGAGTGTCTAGACCAAATGCTTAACACAGCCTTCTGATAAGAACTAACTGCTCGTCCACACTACTACAAAAGAGAGAATTAGTATTGTCTACTTTAGCCTCTGTAAAGTCTCTGTGGATCCACTGGACTCTGTGCACACTATACCTTACTTTGGTATAGTATATACAGAGCCAGCTTCCCACAGGTAGATTATGCATATTCATTAGATAATCCACCACTGACACAAAAACTAAAAGAGGTGCTAGTAAAATTGTAGGTGACATTCTTGATGCTCTGATACCATCTGTAGGAGTGATACTCAACTCACACAGGATTAAAAAGCTTTCTACTGTAGTACATAACTTATCCACTAGTACAGCTGGAGGAATTTTAGTTATAGATACATAAATGGTTGCGATCAGATCAATGGTTTTGCAGAATTGACTTGCACTAGATGTCTTTCTTGCAAAGAGGGGTGGAGTCTGCAGGATGGTGAAAGTAGAACAATGTTGCACTTACATTCCAGATGAGACTAAGGACTTAAAGAAATACATACAGAACATTACTGACTTAAAGAAAGATTTGAAAGGGCTAGCATCAACAGGTGGGTGGGATGCATTAGGGAAAGGATTTTCTGCTACAGGCAGATGGTTTGGAAGTTGTTGGAAGCATTTTAAAACTCTTAGTGATAATTGCTCTTTGTGGATTATTCTTGTTTGTAATATAAGGGACACAAACGTGCACAAGTGAAGAAAGGAGTGGAGAGAAAGAGAGCAGATGTTAAACTAGAACAAAAAGACAAAGCAAATACTATGATGACATGAAATTTCTGGAGGATTGTATGAGAAAGATGATGAAAACAACCAGATTGTGATTTGTCCATCTGATAAGACACTCATGTGATGGCTTGTTTTGCCATCAGAGGGGGGATTGGTGCAGGGCAACTTTGTCCGCCCTTTAAATGTCACAAATATGTAACAACTTCATAACAGCTACATGACATGAATGTGCATTTAACACATGATTCTTATAAGGTCTGATGATATTGAAATTAAGTGTTGAACTTGACATTATAACTAAAGTGCATTTACTATAGGACAAGTGAATTACTCAAAATATGTGTTTAACTGTCTTATGGGAGAATTAATAAGCCATCATTACTTAGTAGGCATGTATTAACTATAAAGGTAAAATTTGTCTTTCATAATGTTGCCTCAATACATTGAATAACATTTACTGTTTAGATAACTAGATAAGAACCATCCTCATATATGTAGAATGTGATTACATTAGAAAGAATAAGGAGTTTATATAATGTGTGCATTAATATTTCATATACTTCATTTAAATATAGTTCTTGGCCATACTTACACATGATTATTCAAAGGATTTACTGTATGCTTTATGTGATGTGAACCTAATGTACTGATCATTCATATTCATTGGTATTTAAATGTGCACCCTTGCTAATACTTTAAGTTGACAATTTAGGACTATAATTCTTCATGCTGTATAAATGCTGTTTTTCATTTTCTACTAACATGACATTTCTTACAAGTAGTCACACACATTGTAAGTTGAAGAATAGATACATTACTGAACTAGTGACAGAGAGAAAAAGCCTGAGAAGACCTTGATAAAAAGCATGAGGAGCCAGAGAGTTAACTGGAAGGCCTACTCGGGAATGTTTTAACCTGGCTTGTGCGTGAGAAGACAATGTCGTTTCCATGTTCGGTGTGGAATATTTGAAAATTGTTGCATTCTATAATGTGAGAAATGGAGAAAGACAATAGACCCTTGCTGATGCTGATTTTTTGTATTGTTGTGACCGAACTATTTATTTGCCTAATATTGGCCCACCTCAATTTCTTTCATAAGTTGGGCCTGCCTGTTGTTATTCTGCACCTTTATAATATGGTGTTAAGAGTTGTGTATCTTAACTTGATTCTGGATTTGTAATAAACCTTCTTATACCTAGCTACTAATTCCTGGTGCTCATTTTGTAGCCAAATGGGTTGCACTGGTAATTGAATTTGATTGATGTAAATGTTAACTCCCATCACCTCTCAGTTGGATAAAAAGGTCCATTGGAGGACCAATGGTAAGCAAGTGGTCCCAGAAAACGCTGTATCACGTATTTCTGTAACACTTTGGCACCACAAGTAATCCTGCAAGGCCACTAATTCTCTAAATTCCTCATATGAATAGTTTTGAGGCTCACTACATAGGAGACCATTCTCCTAGTGCAGTTTAAACAATCAAGGATTCTTACCTACTTCTTTGACTGCTCCCTCCCTTTGAAAACCTTCAAAGCCAGCACCCTCTATCTGTACCTGGATTCTACCTTCCTCTACCTGTAGGGGGATCACCTCTTTGCAGGTCAATATGAACACTGTTTTCATCCCTGAACTTGTGTGTGATCACCTAATGCATTCTGGGTGTTATAGTCTTACAATGGTTGCATTGAGCCAACAACTAACACATCTGCAAACAAGGATTTGTATGTAATAAGTTCAGGACTGAAGAGTGTGTTCGAAATGACCTGGAGTCAGGTGGTCACCCTTAGCTACCTGTAATTCAGTCAGATAAAGAAGATCAATAATACACACATATCTTCTCCTGACATCTGCACCATGTAACTCCAAGATCATTTCTACCAAGGAAAACCGTGTTCAGATTTTTAGTCCCCAACTTGTGGCTGAAGAGCCCCACATCCCAATGTAGTTCTCAGGCTTGACCCGCTGAGATTCTGCCAAGATGTGAGTAGTCTCTGATTCTCTTACTTGCATTCACAGTGATATAATCGATTGAAGCGCAATAGAGATTTTAGTAGATATTGGCAGGCAACCAAAAACAGTGAAACTAAGATTCCTCTGACCACATACCACTCCCCCTGAGACAAACATTACTTAGAAGCCCTTCTGATTTTCTACTTTAGCCTGTCTCTTTCTGTTTCATGTTGTTACAGACCCTCTGTCTCTGCTGTATGCCACTGTACCTCCCTGAGTCTGCACACTCCCTATCCTACCCTTGTTTGTGTGGAGATCCCTAATTTTATAATCCAGTTTTACTAGTTATGTTGTGCATAGATTCTTTGTCTTGCATTTCAGTGTTCCTTGATCTGGATGTTTCTAGTTCAGTCTTATTCTTGTTTCTTAAATTCTGGTGCTGCTTTTCCCTCAGTTCTGTTTCAGTAGTTTCTGTACCGAGTTCCTTTTTCTCTGTTCACATTGTCCTGTCTTGAATTCAGGTTGAAATCTTAACTTATTATTACCAGAGGGTGCCAGTGAGTTCCAAGACATTCAGCGTCATACTCAGAGGCTTACTCAGTGCTCCTTTTCCTGAAGGGCTGCTCGGTGCATTCAAAGATTCTGTCATGTAGTTCCCATAAGACCTATATAGGATCTGCACGTTTAGACAACATACATTGCGGGACGGGTGTCCAGACTGATTCCAGACACCCCCACGGGGTATGTTGGCCTGTGTGCCAGCTAGCTCGCAATGCCACTATAACCTCCTCTTACCAAGGAAAGAATAGTTCTTGGCAACTATTGAACGAGACAACCCTGATCCCTCAGGACCGTGGAAACAGTAACTTACTTTTCGCTCAGTCACTCGTGCTCACTTGTTCTCAGAGAGATACACAGAATAAATGGTTGGGACGTTTTCAATAAGTATTTATTGATTAGTCGTTATTCTAGCGTAAAATAAGTGCACTGAAACCACTAGTAGACAGTAGCATATATAAATGAGTAGCAGCACTAGGAAAGTAAACAGATGGTAGGTTTCTACCATTTTGCTAAAATCATAAATATAGGCAAGTATATAAAATACATGGCAATAAAATGTGTACTCCTACGATGCACCCGAACTAGATGTACCTGAGTGTACCTAGCATGTGAGTAGGTGTAAAGCCAAGAATCCCTCTAGGATAAAGCCAACCCCATTACCTGATGTTAGCCTGCGGGACCTCATTCTGGTCTCGAGCTGAACACTCCGCAAGGGATGTCAGACCACTGCGAGCTGGAGTGTCTGCATGCAGGAACCTCAGCATCTCGCGTCAGTGTGTCGGCATGAAAGTCGTGATCTCCTTTCTATCTCAGCAAGATGTGGTGTTTATATACCCTAAGGTATCCCCAGGGGTTCTACCTTGCTGTGCCAGTGTCGGACTTAGGATGGCGTCCGGAATGAACTTTATACACAGTTATTATGCAGGAGATGGTGGTCCTGCTGTGATTCCAAGAAACTAAGGGGCCCATTACGATAACCGGCGTTAAATAATCCACCCTCTATGATAGCATGAGAAAACCGCCCGCCTGCACCATGGGAATACCGACCGAGCAATTATGATGTCGCGAAGCAACCCCCGCCCGCGGCGGTAAAAACACACAAAATTCCGTCCGTCCATGTCCGAGTAGAAGATTAACCGTCTGCCACGGAAGCAATCCCGCCCGAAAACCCAAATCCGCCCGCTCTGACGACCGAGACAACGACCGTGAAATTATGATCTCCCCGACATAAGCGCGGAAAATCCACATTTTCCCCGCCCGCCACGGTTAACAACAGCGATGAATAACTGACACGGCGGAAGGCCTGGCGGCCACGTCCGTGCACGGAAACCATTGGCGGGACAAAGAAATACACACAACATGGCCAACAAGTCCACACAGCAAACTATGCCAAAATACACAAACACAGAACACATCCCAATGACACATGCCCCCTGCCAAAACTAAAAAACTACAAATCCCAGGACAACAGACACAACACACCTGAAAATGACAGACCATCATGACACACCCACATAAGTTAGTACAAAAGCAGCCTCCTCACAGACCACAATCCCTTGCACGAGGACAAAGCGAAGACGCCATCAGACAACACAGAGAGACACAAAGGAAAGCAGCACACCACACGCACGCACACATCACACACATCACCACCACTACCACCACCACCATCACCACTGAAACAACGGCACCACGAACCCCCTGCACATCACACACCACACAACCACCACACCAGCTCAACAAATAGCAGACCACACACCATGGCAAGCCAAAGAATGCCAAAGTACACTGCCACTGAGTTGACGGTCATGGTCGATGAGATCATCAAGGTGCACCCACAAACCTATGGGAACCAGGTCCAACAGACACCAGTAGCCACCAGAAACAGAATGTGGAGAAGGATAGTAGACCAGGTGAATGCAGTTGGGCATGTGCCACGCAACCGGGGTGAAATCACAAAGAGGTGGCACGACCTGAAAAGCGTGGTCAGAAAGAAGGAGGCCAAGAATCGTGAGCTGGCTGCCACGACTGGCGGCGGAAATCCCGCGCTATTCAAGACCTTCAAGGCGTGGGAGGAGAAGGTACGAGGCATTCTGCATCCGGAGAGTCTCACCGGAATACCAGGGGAGTGGAGGCTGGTAAGTACAAACAAATGTATACCAGCACACCGCTATGTACTGTCATGCACTACCAGAATGCCATAGCACCGAGGGCCAAACACCCCCATGTCCAGTACACAATACACAAGACATCTCTCACACATGCAACAGACACTCCCACACACTCAGCCCAAAGGTACCAACAAACAAAACCATGGGGGCATGTGTACAGTCAGCCAGCACCACAACTCCCACCAGGTCCCTCTGTACCCCAGATGTGCCGGAAGGAGCACTCCCCACACCCACACTCATGTGTCAGCCATAGCTGCACTAACCAACAAGTAACAGGTAAGTAGCCTTACCACAAACTCCGAGTATCGGAGGGGGGACTGCAGAAGTACAACCACCACCATGCCCCTAGTCCTACAGCGCAGCAAGATGGAGCACTCCCCACACCCATGTGTCAGCCATTGCAGTGCACACCTTCACCCGACAGGTAGATATGTTTCCCTACATGGAGGGGTGTCTGTGGATGGTAAGCCTTCACCACAACTCACAACACGGCCCCCACTGCCACAGACCAGCAAGATGGAGTACCCCTCCCTCTCATGACCATGTGACAGCCATTGCATTGCTCCCTACAAACCAACAAGTAGGTAGACTACTGTACATGGCGGGGTGTCTGTAGGCATGAGGACTGTACTACGACTAACATTTGGGACATGTCACGTAGCAGAGGAACAGGTAGCACTGCTCCCTGTCATAATCATGTGACTAATGTGCACACGGACATGAATTACAGAGTCATAGCCCACATGAGCCATCACAAATACACTAACACGTAAGGAGTCACGTCTGCATGCACAAGTCTCACTGGAGTACTGACCCACATGCCGTGCACTGTGCCAGTCATCACACACATCAGCAACACCATCGAAGTCTTGTCCATGTAGTCGTGTCTGCTTGTTCCGTTGACATCGTACAACATCACCCATGTAAGTCTATCTCGTCTCAATGTAATTGAGTGGAACCACAGTAATGTCACATACACCACTGGACCCATGAACCACACAGCTACACAATGCACATTCAATGTCTCATCCATCACATCTTTACAGCCCCAGTGTCATGAAAGGTATATCATCTAATCAGTTGTCCCCTATACAGTAGTTCAGCAAAGATTCCTGCCGATGACCAATAATGTGTCTGTAGTGTCTGAAGCGCACGTCACACTGTGATTTACAACATACCTAATATAGTCAACACACCAAGAGCACTGCATTGCTGCACATGGCTGAGGGTAGCACGCACACAAAAGAATTGTCCCATCTGCAATACGTCGTGTGGCACACAACCATTACCCACTCACTACAATGCTTGCAGTGTAATGTCCCTAAATGATAACAGTGAGCAGATATGCTTGGTACGTCAGACATACACACACCTTTGTCTCTGCAGTGTCATGTGGCCAAAACACATGTCCCCTCCTGCACCCTTATGTCACAGTATGTACCCCAAAACCATATTTCACCTCAAAAGCATTGAGGGGGCTGTACCCCTTTTGCCATCTGTGTTCCTAATCGTTCCATTTGAAACCCCAAAACCATATATCACCTCAAAAGCGTTGAGGGGGCTGTACCCCGTGTCCACCAAAGGCACAAAATGTAGGGGTACTGCAACACACACCGATTGGCTATCCAAATCCGTCCCATGCCATGTGCACCCATCACACCATTCCATTGCCTTGATCACGCACACACATTGTAGAGCCATACACATTACACACGCATCTGGGAAATCAGTGCACAACTGTGCACCAACTGTGAATGTCAGTCATCTAACACAAACCTTGCAAGGTGCAACACAATAACCTTTCATCTCCGCCCCACAGGTGACGAACAGCATGATGCTGGAGAGGGAGACAGCAGTCATCACAGCCAGTCCACAAGCCCTCCACCCGGACTCACGGAAGTGGAAGACCTGGACACCTCCTCGGACGAGGACTCCCGACCAGGCACATCTGGTGTGGCAGGGCCCAACCGCTCCCCAGGACCCCTCCTACCCACCAACCCATCTCCCAGGGCCGGTGACCAGTCCCAGGCCCCTGCTGCCACGGTCATTGCGGCCACCACCACTGCCGCAACCACCACCACCAGGGCCTCCCTGACCACTCAGCCTGAGCAAGGTGTTGTACGCACGTCGACACCGACCCTGGGAGCCACAACGAGGCCCCGGGTGACCACTGTGGCGAGTGGGCAGGTCGGTGGCAGCAGTTCAGGTGGGAGGAGCAGGGTCAGGTCAACGCCATCAGAGCCTGGGAGCCAAGCCCTGCCGCAAATCGCAAGAGTCCTTGGGGCCTATGAAGAGGCCCAGGGACAATGGGCCCGGTCAGCAGCCGATACGCGGGAAGTCCTTGGGGTGTTGAGGTCCATGGACGCCCATATGAGCCAATTCGTGACCCGTATGGGCAAACTTGTCGACCTCATGGGCCAGCTAGTGGTGGCGGTGAGGGCCCAATCAAGGACAACCACACCACCTCCGACACCACCTGCTGGGGCGCAGGTCCGTGCAACATCCAGTTCCCCTGCGTCCACAGCGAGTGGGCAATCCTCAGCCACCACCAGCAGCCCACAAACACAACCCCCCCCTCTCAAACGTGGAAGGGGGCGTCTGAAGAGGAAACAGGTGTCCAGAGATGACTTTGCATGCTCCAAACGCCAGTGAGACAGCCAGCCACGGTGGCCATCTACTGCATTCACTTGGACTACTATCCTACCCCACACTGCCATGTGAATGGCATGTGTCTGTCGGACTGTGGACCCAGAACAACATGGGTACACCTTGGCCATCACGCGGACATGTCCGTCAACTCATTGTTCCAGCATGCACCACTTTTGTCATCACCTTGCCCACAATCACGTCACTGTTCAAAATAAATACACCTGGATCACATTCTGTTGTATCTGCTCTGTGTTTAATCAAGGATGTGCAACCGTCACCATGATCAGTAATGCATCAGGAGTGTGGTATGTCGATAGGCCAGGAGAGGCTGTAGGGACCTAGGGGTGAAAAACAGAACAAGAGTCCATTGAATGTGTGTGTCACACACTCATCACACAGTACTTGTCATCAAGTTCAAGCAATGTACACACATCTCACAGAGCAACAGGGCACAATGCCACAGCCACTGTCAGTGGCATACTACCCTGGACATGGACCATTGCCACACAGCACTCAGTGAACAATAGGCCGCCGTGACAATGCACACATACACCCACACAACTACAGCAACATCAGCCGACGTACATGGTCACTCACCGTCAAGTGAAGTAGCGGGCGATGAGCTGCTGACGCTCATTCACTGCTTCCTCCTCTCCACTGTCCTCGTCACTGGACACGGCCTGGTCTGCAGGCGGGGGTCCTGGCTGATCACCGTCATCCACTATCAGGGGGATCTGCCTGCGAATAGCGAGGTTGTGCAGCATGCAGCATGCAGCATGCCACAACTATCTGGCACACCTTCTGTGGGGAGTATGCCAGTGCACCCCCGGTGCGGTCCAGGCACCTGAATCTGGACTTCAGGAGTCCAAAAGTACGCTCCACCACACGTCTGGTCCTCCCATGTGCCTCATTGTATCTGACATCAGCTGGTGTCCTGGGATTACGGAGTGGGCTCAGCAGCCAAGGCCCGTTAGAATATGCTGAGTCACCTGGGTGTGAGAAACACAGAGAATCCTTGCAATTCCAACAGGATACAAGACAGCATGTCACACCCAGCACGCTACACGAGTATGCATTCTCACCAACAATCCATGCACGGTCCGGTTGAAGATTGGACATCAGTCGTGGGAGGATGCTGTGGCGCATGATGTGCGAGTCATGGGTGGAACCGGGAAACTTCGCACACACGTGCGTGATGATCATGTCCGCCAGGCACACCACTTGCACATTCAGGGAGTGGAAATGTTTCCGGTTCCTAAAGATGTGCTCCATGGCCTGTGGTGCAACACTGCCGCCACATCACGAGCCCTGGGGAATCGGATGTACCGGTTCCTGTACAGCATCATAGCTGACAGGACATCCCGTAGCACCATGCTGAACATGGGTTGGGACATTCCACCTCCACTGCCTACCGTGTGTTGGAAAGATCCGGTAGCGAAAAAATGCAGTGCAGCCATCACCTTAGCCGTGGGGGTGAATGCTGTTGGATACACCCTGCGAGGATGAAGGTGGGGTTCCAACATGGCACATAGGTGATGCAGGGTGGGTCGGTCGAGCCGGAATTTACGAATGACCTCCACATCCTCCATGTCTGACAGCAATTGGTAGGGGCGATGTATGTTTGATCTCCTCCTAGAACAGATGGAAGTGGACACATGTCAATGCAACACACCACATGGCACTTACACATACACATACCAAAAATTACTGGCAAAGCTATAGAATCACAGAACAGCTGACAAGTAGGGACAGCACAGCCACAATACTCTTACACAGGTCCCCTTACCAATAGCAATGGCTAATGACACAAACCATTGCCATGAGCATGCACATGGGGATTTAGGCCCTAATAGCTTGAAAGGCATCATGATGGTTTCAGACTGCATAGGTGGGAGGCGACAACACCACGGCAATATACCTAGCTGCTGTGCCAGACACAACTTCCGAGGCCCGGTGAGTATGGCACACACCAACAACACAATGTACACAGGCTGAGCGGCCAAAACTAGTGGGTCCTGTTGCACAATGGGATATGAGACAATCAAAGATGTCCCTAGTCCACCCAATGTCCAGCACTGTACGTATCACACCTCCAACACACATTGACAGGTGTACACATTGACAACTCCATGACAACACAGCTGTGTGAATGCAAACACACATCACAAGTGACACGTAACGTTGCACGTGCCAAGTGGGAGATGTACATTGAGAAATATGGCATGTGTGTGCATATGCACATCCCATGCACCCATGCTAATGTGTACATGATGATGTACCAACAGACATGTGGAGGCTGAGCACTGGCCGTCAATGCCTATGCACACAGCATGAAGTGGCCCTGTCCAGTGTGGACATGCTCCCACACACAAATCATGGCCACACCTGCAAATGCATGGCGCACCTTCAACTGTGGATTCCACATGGCACCAGCGGACTGTGCCCGCCATGGACCAGGCCCTTGAGGCCAACTCCAATGGCCCTCGCGACTGCATCCTGCATGTTCGACGATAGAGGTAAGCGTACCGGGACAGCTCGGTGCAGGCCATTGTGTGCATTTGAAGCAGGCAGACATGGTACACCAATTGCAGCAGCTTGGACCCACTGGAACAGTCCCAGGGGGCTATATGAGTGTGGGAGGGAGACAGGCATTACCACAGCTTACAGGGACTGCTGCCTGGCATCCCTCAACAACACCCGCCGCTGCTGCCACATGTCCACCTACATGTCGACGACTCTGAAGATATGTCCAGGTCCACTCACCAGCGAGGAGCTGGAGATCATGGATTCCGAGCTCCACGGACACTGCCCAAGGCTATTCATAGCAAAACTTGTGTGTGTAAGACAACTACAGTGTGTGTGGGAGTGCATGTGGGGGACACACGTCGTTGATCCGCAGCACTATGATTCTGAGCCTGTGGGGTTCCAACATGCACTGCTTACCATGCTAACTACAGGTGTAAGGGGTATGTAGGCTCTATGGCGCTTTCCCATGCATGTCCCTCACGAGTGGTGGGACATGGCATTTCCAGTCACGCAGCCACTTGGCAATGCAGGACTCAGGGCAGTCATTGCTTGTGTGAATGGCTGGCTGGGTCCCTGCTGGCCTTCTCAGTGGCAGCAGACCTGGGCTGCACATTGACCGCACAATCCTAGAGGGAGACAACACTGACTGTACAGTGGGTTACATGTGTCTTTTGTTCAGGTCTCTCCTGAAATGCACAAACTCAGCCCTGTCGATTGGACACACCATGCCTTGTGATAGGGATGTGTGTGAGTGATAGTGGCACTGAATGTGACCTCCATTGCGGGGTGAGCCATTCACAGGGCGAGTATGTTGAGGGCTGCGCAGTGTTGGACACAGTGAGTCCACCCACAAAGATGTGTTGCCTTGTGATCTATTTGTTGGTCCACCTGACAATGGACAGTAGATGTGGGCAGACTACACATTGCTCAATGTGCTGGCAACCTGCATGTGAATGGGATGGACAGGTACTGTGTACACACTCCCAGCAGCATGCATTCACGTGTGGTGTACACATGCTGTTGGGCCATGTCCGATTACTTCCTGGCTCTGTTGCACATCTCTGAGTATTTGGGATGGGTCAGCAGCATGCCACTGTGATTGGTGGATGTGGGTGATGTTGAGAAGTGTATGAGTGACATTCCAAGGCTCTTGTGTACCATCCCTGCAGTCTGAAGTCCTCCAGCCCAAGGGCTTGTGATGAGGCATTGCATCCAAGTTGATGCCTCTGTGTATGTGTGACCGACAGTGCAGCCAATTCCACAAAGGGTGTGACGTCATCTGCCGGATGAGCTACTACGTGGCGAGAACGGATCGGGGGATGCCCCTCGTATTGTCAGGTCAGCACGGCGCTGCATTTCACCAGTAATGGTCTGCATCTTGACAGTCACACAGCCTGTGCCGGATGCATGTTTGTAGGGGCATCAGCAGCAAGCAAGTGTACAGTAATGTGGGATGGTGTCTTCTGCGGTGAGAGGCAGCACGTGTCCACAGCCTAACCATAATCTGGGTGATGCGATGTATGTTGTGTATGCAGTGGGTTGTAAGTGTACTCTGTGCTGTGTGCACCTGACATGCATATGCGATTCGTGAGGTTCAAGATGTAATTTGAGCACTCTGCATTCTCAATGCACTCAGAGTCGTAGCCCTCAGGAACAACCTGTAGTGGCCTGGATTGGCAATTCACATGCATGTTTGAGGCACTGTGCCTACTCTGATTTCGTTCGGTCATATGTTTGCGATGCCTCAGCTCATATCTCTGGTGCTTACACATCCGGCACACTGTGCAACAGCAGTTATGCTCTTGTGAACGACAGGTGGATGGCATGGGCTCATGGCCATTGTGGCCCGTCATGTTGCAGTCTGTGTGAGTGGTTTCCCATTCTGCTCCATGCAGGTATGTCTTTGGCCTAATTATGTAGTGGTCATCCTTGCCCCATCAGGATAGTGGGTGTGCACACCGCGATTTGGGACTATGGTCGCAGGGTGACACAGGCCGGGTGTAGTGCTATGTGCACAACACATGTGCCACTTATTAGCGGCTTCAGTTACTGTACGCCAGCCATTACGTGTTGATTGTGGTGGCTGTATGCAATTGCACAGGTATCGTGCAACATGTGGATTGGTGGATGTTCTGTGCTGCTTCCCTTGCACATGTCTGTTTAATTGATGCCAGATGAGTGAGGCCACCTCGCTCTCTCTCATGTGGCATCTCCCGTGGGTGCTGAGGGACAGGGGACGGTCAACAGTGGTTTGGCATCGGATGTAGCAGCTGCACAGGTGCTGAGTGTGTCAGATGGGACCAGCGCCTCGGAGGGGCCAGACGTGTGCTGGATGAATTACAGGCCGAGACGGCAATTTCTGAGTCATCTGAGGACCGAGGTGATGCATCCATGTTTGCTAACACAGGGGACGTGGACTCTGGCTCCTCTTCAGCCACGCGGAGGACAATGCCCGCCCTCCCATCTACTTCCACAGGTGCAACACGTGTCGGCACAGGGATGAAGGGTAGAGTTTCCTTCACACCAGGCACAGCTGCCCCTGCACATGTGACCCCTGCTGCCCTCAGTGCTGGGTCTGTTGAGCTCATGCGCCATCTCTGCGTGGGGCAGACAGCTCTCCTCAATAACATCATTGCCCATGACATCACTTTGCCGCAGGTGACACAGTACATGGAGGGCCCACATGTACGCGTGGGTGGGCTACGCCAGACTGTCCAATGGTTGTCCCCCCCAGTCAAGGTGGTCCTTCAACTGGGCCAAAATCAGGCTGACATTCCTGACCCTTTCTCCACCCCCCTGGGCAGTGGCACATCTGACAACAGCAGGGCACGAGTCCTAACATAAGGGGTGGGGGGATGCTGACGTCACGACAGGAAGTGACATCACGGAAGGTGGCTTGCACCGTCTGACTCATTGCCTCCCCTCGCTCACCCCTTATATGCGATTGCATCGTAGAAGCCAGCGCGTGCACAAGCAGCTCCGATCTCGCCCCAGAGAGGCCAAAGAGTGAATGTGTGGGTACATTTGCCCCTATTATCTGTCTCGCGGTAATATGAGTGGTGGGACACCGTCCACCAGCGTGGTACCCTGACTCGATACCTGGACAACAGTGACAATGCATGACAGCCTCCGGAGTCCGGATACACCACATGCAACACACAGAGGCTGTGTCTGCCCTAGCGGGCCAGGCCGCAAACACAAGCCCACACGTAAGGTTGACCCACCCCTGCGCGCATAGTCATTACAACCGCTGCCATTGACAAGGGACCCATGTGGTGGGACATGGGCCTCAGGGTGACGGGCCTCCGAGCCATCCCCCGCCAACGAGTGTCATGCATCTCACACATATCGCAAAGCCAATAGGACACTTTGCCTGCACACCAGGTCTCGAGTCAGGGTACCACGCGGGTGGACGGCGTCCCACCACTGATTTTACCGCGAGCCAGGGAACTGGTGCAAATGGACACACACATTCACTCTTTGGCCCCTATGGGGCGAGCTCGGTGCTGCTTGTGCACGCACTGGCTTCTCTGTTGCAATTGCATGTAAGGGGTGGGCAAAGGGAGGCAAAAAGTCTGATGGTGCAAGCCACCTTTCGTGACGTCACTTCCTGTCGTGACGTCTGCGTCCCCCCACTACATATTTAGGACTTGTGCCCTGCTGCTCACTGAGAATGTGTTGCCTGCGAGATGTGACCAGGAGAAGGGCGCCATGAGCTCCCACCCACCAAGCTCCACTGCCATCCCGTGCCCTGGGTAGCCTGTGCAGGCGGACAATGTAGGGGGTACACCTGGTGGACAGGGGATGTGAGTGCCTTGGCAAGGGCCTGGCAGATGCACAGCAGTATCCAGCATGTCCCCAGAGGGAGGGCTAACGTCTACACCTGATGCAGCATTGATCGTGTGCCTGCCTGTTGTGCCCACACGAGTTCACATTCATCTCCAGACAGGTGTGCTTTCCAAATACCCAACACAGTGGAACTATAGCCCTCCGGAATCCTCCCCACACAGTCTGTTTCAACAATGCATGTGTGCACCTACCCGTGCCACCCACCCACCTGGCCCAAGCGGAACTCCCGCTTCACATGACACATGTGTGTCTTCCGCAGTTGTGCTTCTCTCTCAGGGGCGGACCTCCAACTGTCCCGTAGCACATAGACAGCACCGAGTTGAACGGGCCATCCTGTTTGAATGGTAGGGACACACACACATCTACCTGTGACACAGTGCTGGCTGTGATGGCTATTGTGCCTGCCATGGCAGTGTTGGTGGCCATGTCAGGGTACACTCCCACACATTGCATACGCAGCTTTTTGTGTCACTACTCTGCACATCGGACTGGCCACTGTCCCTGGTGTTGAACATTTTTGCCGCCTGTCTATGTAATCTGTGACTGGATGCTGTTGTTCCTGTAGTCGGTTGTGTCTGTGTAGTTGCTGATTGCAGTTGTTACTGTGTGTGCATAGTTAAGTGAGGCACATGCCTTGTATGGTACATCAACAATTGCAATGTCTGGTGTCACATTCCAATGTGTTTTACACGTGGCTGGGACTTCACTTCTTTCAGACTCTGCCACTTGTGTGTGTGTTGAAGAAGTTTTTAGTGACACGGATTGTCTGCATGTATTTGCTTGAATTCCATGGTAAATGTCTACGTGTCATGTTTGCGTGCAAGCAAAGCACGGGGTGTGAGTCTGGCCACAGGATGACAGGTAGCATGTGCATAGTGTGCGGGTATGTGTGAGCTTACTTTCTGGGTGGCCAGCAGTGTAGGTGTATGTTAATCTTGTGATGAACATTGAGCCTGGGCACATGGGTTACTTTCAAAGTGTGCATTTGGGAAGTGTAGGTGTGTGTGGTGTGAAGTGTGTGACTTTGGGGTAGTGTTGGTGTGTGTGTGTGCACTCTGGCAATGTCGATTACACACATGTGTTACCCAGGGGCATGGTGGGTGTTTGTGTTTGTGTTCAGGTCTGTGAATGTGAGCGCATGTGTGTATTGTATGTTGCACAGTGTGCAGTGTGTGGGTGTGTCCTTGCAGTTCAGGATGGCTCCTACTTAATATGTTTTGGCCATTGTGGGTCTGCAGGGTGTGTGACTGTCAAGATTGTGCCTGGTTTAATTAAGCATGTATGTGAGTTTCAGCAGTTCGTACTCACTGTGCGGACCTGCCCACCCACACTGATTTCCTGTGTGTGTTTTGACATGCATTGCTGTAGCATGCTTCTTGCGTGGGTCCTAATTTTGCTTGATGAGTGTGATGTCCGACTGTGAAGGTAATTATACACATATGTAGGACTGTGCTTTGAAGTGACCAGCCCGTCAGTGTTAATGTGATGATCTGTTGGGCCACGTCAGAGTCTGACAATCAGAGGCCCACGACCTGTAGTATTTCACTGGGTCCACTGTGGCGGCAACTCATATGCATTGACATCCAATGTCACTGGACTACATGGTCATCTCACGGCTCTCGTGCACTTCAAACACTCTCATCCTCTCTCATTTGTACTTGTCTTCTTGGAATAATTCTACAGAGTCACATATTTGCTTCGAGGCATGTATTTGGACTTACTTCCTCTGTGATGCAGAATAGTGGACACTACTGGCAGCAAAATGCATGTGGAGGATATACTTAGCATGATTACACATACGAAAGGGGGTACAGGTAGATGTAATTAGTTGTTGACTGTGGAATGGAGGCTTCAGGGTTACAGCTGCCTTGCCCTTTCTATGCTACAGTACATTTTCTGATTACTGATGGTCTCTGGGCTTTGACACAGACAGTATTCATTTAGCCTACCAGACAGCTTGACATCATAGGGACAGTTCATCTCAGTTCCATGGTACCGGTTTAATACAATAGTGACTCTGACACACCTGCGTCAGAGGTGACATCAGGGCATGTGCCCACCTGCATGCAGCAGCGTCTCACCAGTTGTTGCAATGTGGTGGCTACTGAACATGAGACTGTTACTAGGGCCATGTTGTAGGGGGTTGCATTTGTTGTCCATGCAAAAGTCCTGGCACGGAAGTACAGACAAAGGTGAGGTGACAGTTCGCACGTACTACAGCAGACAGATAAGTGTGCACTGACAGGTGCATGTGTCCAGGTGCGCAGAATACATATTATGGCATAGTTGTTCGTGCTGTATTGCCCATGTGGTTACTGTACACAAGTCCCATACCTCTGCCTCCCCCTGTTCATGCAGAGACACGGGATATGGTGAGGAACAGGGTGCATGTCCCGGAAATGTCAGTTGTCATGGCAGTGGAGTTGATGGTAAGGTGTTAGTTGCAGATTATATGGTATAGTTCTTGTACAACTACCTGCCCACTCCGTGCGAAAGCCAAGCATGGGTACGGTGTTGTACATCTATGTTCAATTGGGGATATTGAGTCGGGGACCCATGAATTGACAAGTTGACGTGTATGCGATACCTTCCAGCAGGGTATCCATCCCATTGATGGTGAACATGGATGTCATCCAATGAAGCGGATGGTGGGTGGCCACGTGTTTGTCGTAAGTTGTCCCTTGTAGAATCCTGATGGGACATGTTGGATGACATTCGATGAAACTGTGATCCAGAAGACGTTGTGTGGAGGCACACTGGTCCCATTGCAGTGTGTCCCCGATTGCAGCCACAAACGCCATGCCCCCATACACTGGACAGATCCTGTCGTGGTCGTCCAGGGGTGCAAACAAGTGTACCAAGTCCGCCTTTGGACATGCCGGGTTGGAGAGACATAAATCCACAGGCCAGTGGAACGGACACCTCCGACAGTAGAATGCGGGGATGACGCAGCTGAACATTGCAATGCGGTAAGTTACTCGGTAACTTACATTCAGCATTGCCAGATTTGAGCAGCCCACTATGTGTAGCATGCTGTCACTGTACAGCTTGATCTGTCCGGCGTAGTTGAGGGTCAGTGGTGCAACAGCCATTTTGCTACAGGGTGATGTGATGGCGTGCTCCATCTGCCTGAGCAGTCAGCAGAGTGCAGCCTCCGACGATGATGGGAATTCTGGAATGGATGTAAGGCGGATGGACTTGGGGTATAGCTTGGGCGGAGGACACAGTCCCTCATCCCACATGCTTCTATGAATAGTAAAGGCCAGTGGTGTGTGACTCTTTCCACATTGCTTTCATTTGGTCCACATGGAGGAGTGGTATTATTGCATTTTGTGGTGTTATCTTTCTTTCATGTTGTGCGCTATCTGCCAGTGGACGTTTTACTCTGCATGGCTATGTTTTGCTTCTTGTTGGTACAATGGCTCCATTCTCAAGCATAATTTGTTGCAATGTTATTTCGGAGCAGGAATGGAAGGCCATTCAGTGCTATCTGCTCTCCCGTGTGTGGGCGGGACACTCCGTTGCCGCTGTACATTGCGGCTTCTGTGTGGGTGTAGTGATTGGGCACACCTGTTCTCAGGCAGCAGAGTTTTTCTATTTTGTACATTGCATGTGTTGTTATTGCGAGCAGGATGGTTTTGGTATTTCTTGTTGAGACTGGCGTGCCTTTTCCGGACATTGTCGATATTCTGCGCTGTTATGTGGTAGCCGCCGTGTGATTATCCATGTTTTACATACAAGGGTGTGTCCTATTTTGCATTCACATTACTCCCCTGTTCGGGACACTTGTGTGACATCAAGTTGACAACTGTGAGTTGTCGGTTGGGGACATGACTGATGCAGGAAGGCCACGTGACATGTGCCTTCAGGGTGGGGCTGGTGTGTGGGGTGTGGCCCTGTGGTGTTTGTGTGCAGCCCAATTATGGCGCAGTCATTGGCCACTGTGTTGTGCGCATGTGTACCTGCGTCATCGCCGCTACGCTGCGGTGCCGTGACGGGGACGTCACTTCCTGGGCCCGGGTCGTGGGTGCCCAGGATGTTGCGAGTTATTTATTTTTGACAGGTGGGACATGTGTGGGTACAGTGGTGGATGTGTCCTGTCCACACAGGGGTGTCTGGGGGGGCCATGTACAGTTTTCCTGCCCTTGCACTGTGTGCATTGTTTTCGTACCCTTGTTGTGTGTCTGCCTACCTGCGTCGTGGTGGTGCGTTCACTCCTTGGTGGTGCATCAGGTAGAGCATGGGGATGGCCTGAAGTGCAGGATTCATCTCGGGGTGGTCCGCCTTTTTAGTCTCCGTCCAGAACAGTCGGGTTTCCGCCTTGGTATCTCGTGCGGTGTCTCTTAGCCGGTGGGGCTGTTTGGTTGTGGCATCGTAATTTGTACGCCGGGCGGTACGTCATTTCGTCGGACGGTGTGTCTCCATTGGCTCGCGCCGCTACGTAGACTGGCGCACTTTGATGGCGGGCGGCGCCGCAGGCTTGCAGGAGGTGTTTGCCTGACTATTCACATCCTAATTTGGCGGGCGTGTGGCCCGTTGCTGGCGGACGGTAACTAGCGGTTTTTGCCTCCATCAGCACGGCGGTCGTGCTTCCGCCCGACATCGTAATGGACCCCTAAGAATCCTCATGCATAATTTATGAGGCCGGTGTTCAGGGAAAACGCTACGTACTTATGTGTAGTATTGTAACCGGGTGAAAGGTCAGTCCTCCAAATCTGTTATGTATGTAGTATAGGAGAGAATGTAGGTGAAGGGTTATGATGATACCTAGACCTATATCTGGGTACCTGTATGAAATATAACAATTGTAAGAGATTAACTGCTCCATGCCTTATTGTAAGATCTTTTTTCCTCACAGACAGATACTTTTCCATGGAGCATACACACTATCATTTATGATAGTGTGTCTATTGTTCTTCTGCTTTGTGATTTTTATTGCCTATCTGTTGTTTGTTGTTCTGTATATGCCTTGCATTTTTTATGTGTTTTTGCAAGCTATACCCAGTTTATGTCCAGAACCCAAATCCAAGTCAGTTCCTTCCATGAACATTGATGTTTTACAATCTGCTATGGTTGCAGATTGGATATGAGATGCCCTATATTCATTTGAATCTGACTATTACATTACTAAAAACCCTAATAAAAATGAAACAAACCAGTCTGTTCCATTCATCAGCTCCTGTTCTTCCTTTCCATGTTTTATGGTACTCCCTTGTTTGGACTAAACCTCTCCTCCTGTGTTACCTTGTCCCTACAGAAAACAAGCTCTCTCTGTTAGTCTAGTCCTAGTCTCAACTGAAGATGTGACATGGTCCATCTAGGTGCTGGTCTCTTCTGTATTCTTCTACAACCTGTTGCTGTCATTGTTAGAATTAGCAATTGGATGCTCTCTAGGGGCATTTATCTTAAAAGCCCTCAAGAATTGATATAACTTGATAAGACAATTATACACAATGTACACTACATCAATCACATTATATAGCTTCACTACTTTTAATACACTCACTCAAACATTTCAATGGAATATCAACTCAAAGTTCCAATCTGCGTTTACCCTTCTGAAAAATGCCCTTAAAATGTCTTATATTCAGTTATTGGAACAGAATAAACCTTTTAAGGAGACCTTCCTGCATGTGGTGGAAGTCGGTTTGCTCATCTGGTTTTAAAGCTAATATGACATCAGTTTCCCACATAGCCATTGTATTGTCCATTGTGTCTAACTTGTTATTTATTTAGTTAGCATATAAAGGCTATAATATTTATAACAATAATAGCAATACAATAATAAATACACGTACATTAAAAATCAAATAGCAGCATTTCCAGAAAACTAGGCTCACCACTTTGCACTCATCAAGTTCACAATGCGCATTCTAATCAATAATAAAATTTGTGCTGAAAAGAAATAACATTTATATTTTGCTTACAAATTAAACGTTCCACACTAAAAAAATATTATTGTAAAAGAAGCTAAATTTACCTTATTGCACATTCTTATCGACTGACAGGACAAACACGCCAAACTTGTATAACATTATATTTCATCCTACCAAATTAACGGTTAAAAAACTAGCAAAAAATATGTAAAAGAATGGATCACTGACAGAAAATCGAGGTAAACAATATCGTTTGACACAAATATTGTGTAAAAAATATTGTTTACCAAAATATTGTGCCCCAATACTTATAATGGTACGAAAATATTGGAAATAAATATCATTGATGCTAATATTGTCAAAAAATTATACAAAAATATTGATTTAAAAAAAATATAGAGTTTAACGTAGTAAATGTGAAATATTTTAAACTATAAATTCAATATAGTGTAATTAAATAAAATCCAATAATATTATTAGATGTGGAAAGAGGCTAGAGGGGTGCAGAAAGAGGCAAGAGAGGTGCAGAAAGAGGCAAGAGAGGTGCACAAAGAGGGAAGAAGGGTACAAAAAGAGGCAAGTGGGGTGCAGAAAGATGCAAGAGAGGTGTAGAAAGACGCAAGAGAAGTGCAGAAAGAAACAACAGAGGTGCAGAAAGAAGCAAGAGCAGTGCATAAAGAAGCAAGAGCAGTACAGAAAGAGGCAAGAGGGGTGCAGAAAGAGGCAAGAGAAGGGCAGAAAGAAGCAAAAGAGGTGCAGAAAGAGGCAAGAGGGGGGCAGAAAGAACCATGAGCAGTGCAGGAAAAGGGAAGAAGGGTGCAGAATGAGGCACGAGGGGTGCAGAAAGAAGCAAGAGAGGTATAGAAAGAAGCAAGAGAAGTGCAGAAAGAAACAACAGAGGTGCAGAAAGAGGCAAGAGGAGTGCAGAAAGAAGCAAGAGAAGTGCAGAAGGAAGCAACAGAGATGTACAAAGAGGGAACAGGGGTGCACACAGAGGCAAGAGAGGTACAGAAAGAACCAACAGAGGCGAAGAAAGAGGCAAGAGGGGTGCATAAATGTGCAAGAGAGTAGCAGATAGAAGCAAGAGGGGTACAGAAAGAGGCAAGAGGGGTGCAGAAAGAGGCAAGAGAAGTGCAGAGAAAAGCAAAGGATGTGCAGAAAGAGGCAAGAGGGGTGCAGAAAGAGGCAAGAGAGGAGCAGAAAGAGGCAAGAGAGGTGCACACACAGGCATGAGGGGTGCAGAAATTTGTAAGAGAGGTGCAGAAAGAAACAAGAGAAGTGCAGAAAGAAGCAACAGAGGTGCAGAAAGAGGCAAGAGGGGTGCAGAAACAAGCAAGAGAAGTGCAAAAAGAAGGAACAGAGGTGCAGAATGACGCAAGAGAGATGCAGAAACAAGCAAGAGAAGTGCAGAAAGAGGCAAGAGAATTGCTGAAAGAAGCAACAGAGGTGTACAAAGAATCAAGAGAAGTGCAGAAAGAGGCAAGTGAGGTGCTGAAAGAGGCAAAAGAGGTGCAGAAAATGCCAAGAGAACTGCAGAAAGAGGCAAGAGGGATGCAAAAAAGGAAGAAGAGTGCAGAAAGAGACAACAGGGGTGCAGAAAGAAGCAAGTGAGGTGCAGAAAGAGGCAAAAGAAGTGCAGAAAGAAGCAACAGAGGTGCAGAAGGAGGCAAGATAACTGCAGAAAGAGGCAAGAACGTTGCAGAAACAGGCAAAAGAGGTGCAGAAAGAGGGAACAGGGGTGCAGACAGAGGCAAAAGAGGTGCAGAAAGTGGGAAGAGGGGTGTAAAAAGAGGCACAAGGGTTGCAGAAAGAAGGGACAGAGGTGCAGAAAGAAGCAAGAGAAGTGCAGAAAGATGCAACAGAGGTGCAGAAAGAGGGATGAGGGGTGGAGAAAGAGGCAAGAGAAGTGCAGAAAGAAGCAACGGAGAAGCAAAAGGGGGGAACAGGGTTGGAGAAAGTAGCAAGAGGGGTGCAGAAAGAAGCAAGAGAGGTGCAGAAAGAAACAAAAAAAGTACCGAAAGAAGGAACAGAGGTGCAGAAAGAGGCAAGAGGTGTGCAAAAAGAGGTAAGAGGGGTACAGAAAGAAGCACAAGTGGTGCAGAAAGAAGCAAGATAGGTTCAGAAAGAAGCAAGAGGAGTGCAGAAAGAAGCAACAGAGGTGCAGAAAGAGGCAAGAGGGGTGCAAAAAGAGGGAAGAGAGGTGCAGAAAGAGGCACGAGGGGTGCAGAAAAAAGCAAGGGATGTGCACAAAGAAACCAAAGAAGTGCAGAAAGAAGGAACAGAGGTACAGAAACAGGCAACAGGGGTGCAGAAAGAGAGTCGAGGGGTGGAGATAGAGGCAAGGGGGTGCAGAAAGAAGCAAGAGAGTTGTAGAAAGAAACAAAAGAAGTGCAGAAAGAAGGAACAGAGGTGCAGAAACAGGCAACAGGGGTGCAGTAAGAGAGACGAGGGGTGGAGAAAGAGGAAAGGGGGTGCTAAAAGAAGCAAGAGAGGTGCAGAGAGAGGCAAAAGGGGTGCAGAAAGAAGTGTGAGGTACAGAAAAAAACAAAAGAAGTGCAGAAAGAAGGAATAGAGGTGAAGGAAGAGGCAAGAGGGGTGCAGAAAGAGGGAAGATGGGTGTGAAAGAGGCACAAGGGATGCAGAAAGAAGCAAGAGAGGTGTAGAAAGAAGCAACAGAGGTACAGAAAGAGGGAATAAGGGTGGAGAAAGAGACAAGAGAAGTGCAGAAACAAACAACAGAGATGCAGAAAGGGGTAAGAGGGGTGGAGAAAGAGGTAAGAGTGGTGCAGAAAGAAGCAACAGAGTTGCATAAAGAAACAAAAGAAATGCAGAAAGAAAGAACGGGTGGAGGGTGGATGGGTGGAGAAAGAGGCAAGGGGGTGCAGAAAGAAACTGAAGAAGTGCAGAAAGAAGGAACAGAGGTGCAGAAAGAGGCAAGAGGTATGCGGGAAGAGGGGTGTGAAAGAGGCACGAGGGGTGCAGAAAGAAGCAAGAGAGGTGCAGAAAGAGGGAAGAGGGGTGGAGAAAGCGAGAAGAGAAGTGCAGAAAGAAGCAACAGAGATGCAGAAAGGGGGAAGAGGTGTGGAGAAAGACGCAAGAGCGGTGCAGAAAGAAGCAAGAGAGGTGCAGAAAGAAACAAAAGAAGTGCAGAAAGAAGGAACAGAGGTGCAGAAAGAGGTAGGATGGGTGCAGAAAGAGGCGAGAGAGGTGCAGAAAGAGGCAAGAGGGGTGCACAAAGAAGCAAGTGAGGTGCAGAAAGAGGCAACAGAGGTGCAGATAGAGGCAAAAGAGCTGCAGAAAGTAGAAGAGATTTGCAGAAAGAGGCAAGAGAAGTGCAGAAAAAGAAAGAAAGGTGCAGAAAGAAGCAACAGAAATGCAGAAAGAGGCAAGAGAGGCGCAGAAAGAAGCAAGAGTGGCTTGCACACCATTAGTACCAAGTTAACACCCACATTTAGCAATAAGTATCAGGTGACCATTCTAGGTTTGGAAAGGACTTTCCAGCACGCTGTAACACTTGTCGCTGCATTTTTTGTAACGTTTGAGCCGTTTGAGCTAGAAACAAGGCTTTTTTTGTTCAAATCTGCAGATTAGGCAGCAGATGATGGATTATGTGACTAATGCGGAAAATGTATAATTGTGAGAAAGTTGGTACAGCCAAACAGTCGCATAATTCCAGTGGCCCTGCTCATACCTCTGACTAGGTCCAGAAATGCTCCTCAGTGATTCCTTCTTTTTTTGTCTCATTGAGTTCATAGTTTAGCTTCTATGGAAACGAGGAAGACTAAACCTGAGATTACCACTCCACAACACAGACTACCATACCACATAATTACTCTCCATAACACATAATCCCACTCTACATAATTCCTATACACTAAATACCACATACATTCTAGCCACATAATTTCACTGCACAACATACCACATAATTCCACTACACACAACGTACATCCACTCCACTCCAAAAACATTAGTAAAACACTTTTACATTTACAACACCAATAGCTCTAACTCTTGCAAATGTTAGACCTATTACATTACAAATGCTTCTTTAACTGGTAGTCGCGTTTGCAGAGTGGTGGAGAAAGGGGGCTGGGCCTCCAACCAGTGCTCAGGAATTCCACTGCGTAGGACTTACAGGAGGTGCCAGGAGGGCTTTTTGGCCCCAAAAGTCCCTCGGGAGTAAAGTGGACTTCATCCCCCAACCCAAAATGTGCCAGGAGGCGTGTTTGCAGAGTGGTGGAGAAAGGGGGGCGTGGCCTCCGAAGACCTCTTAGCAATCCAACTGTGTGGGACTTACTGGAGGTAACAGGAGGGGTAGTTGGTCCCCAAGGACAACTTTGGGGGCCAATTACCCCTCCTATTACCTCCAATAAGTCCCACACAGCAGCATTGGTAAGTACTCATAGCAAGCCACGTCCCCTTTGACCACCAGTCTGCAAACGCGCTCCCTGGCACGCTCTTTGATGGGGATTAAAGTCCCCTTCGCTGCTGGGGGTCCTTAGGGGCCAACTAGCCTACCTGATACATCCAGTCAGCCCCAAATAGTGGGATTGCTGAGAGGTGGACACAGGCCATGGCCCCTTTCTCCACCACTCTGCAAACGTGCCTCCTGGCGAGCTCTTGGTTAGGGCATGAAGTCCCCTTGCCTCCTGATGGTCCCTGGGGCCAACTAGCCCTCCTGTTATCTCTAGTAAACCCCACACAGCTGGATTGCTGAGAGTGGTCTGAGGCCACGCCCCCTTTTTACACCACTCTACAAACGCGCCTCATGGAGGACTGCTGCTTGGGGATGAAGTCAACTTTAGTCCTGAGGTCCTCAGGACACAAGAGGACCTCAACGCCCCACCAGCAGTGCGCCAAGAGGCGCGTTTGTAGAGTGGTGTAAAAAGGGGCATGGCCTCGGCCCACCTCTCAGCAATCCCACTGTGTGGGGCTTACTGGAGGTACCTGGTGGGCTAGTTGGCCCCCAGGGACCCTCAGGATTCAAGGGGACTTAATCCCCCAACTTAGAACACGCCAGGAGGCGCGTTTGCAGAGTGGTGCAGGGAGAGGGCGGGGCCTCCGGCGAGATGCAGGCTTTTCTTTTTTTTTTGTTAGAAGAGGGGGCTGTGTGGCCCCCCTTCTCTTAAAATTTTTGGGGCCCTCGTGACCCCATCCCCCAGGGCCTAACCCATTTTTCTTTAAAACATAAAGAAAATGGGAAGGGGGCCCTCCTGAAGCCATTTTTGGCCCTGGGGACCCCATTCCCAGAGCATTGCCTCTTTTTTTAATTTTTATTTTACAGGAGGTGGGCCGCGTGGCCCCCTTCCCTGGGCCACTGTTGGCCCCGGGGACCCCATCCCATGGGGCCTGCCCAGCCTTTTTTTTATATTTGGAGGGGGGGCCACTTGCCCCCCCTTCCCTTGGCCACTTCTGGCCCCGGGGACCCCATCCCCCGGGGCCTGGCCTCATGTTGGGGACCGCGGGGGGAGCCCCAATGCCCCCAAGGTCCCAGCCGTTTCCCCGCCTTCTGCAGGTGCTGGCATTGCTTTTGGATAAGGGGAGTTGCTGACATGCAGCTCCCCTTGTCCAAAAGCAATCTGCTTCGCTTCATGGAGGCAAGAGCAGATTTTCTGCTCTCGCTTCCATGTAGCGAAGCAGAGTGTGCAATGACAGGGCGGGAGCAGTGCTCCCGCCCTGCCATTGCAAACTGCAATGTCCCGGGGGTGGGCACCCCGGGACATTGCTGGAGCCGGCCCTGGGCGGTGTCGGTCCCCAGGGCAATAGAGGGCTCCCCGAGGGGGGCCGCGTGGCCCCCCTTTAACAAGTTTAAAGCCCAGAGAAGGTGGTGGTCCCCGGTGCCGGGGGGCTGCAACAGACCCCGTATTAACATAATTAGTGCCCCGGGGAGGTGGTGGTCCCCGGGGCAGTGTGGGGAGGGGCAGGAGCCCCCCACACTTCTCTAATTGGATTGGAGCCTGGGGGAGGTGGCGGTCCCCGGGGCTTGGGGGCCCACGAGGCCTCCCCGACCTTAATTGTGAAAAGCCCCGGGGAGGTGGCGTTCCCCGGGGCTGCGGGGGGCCGCGTGCCCCCCTGTGCCTAATAAATAAAGCTCTGGGGAGGTGGCAGTCCCCTTGGCTGCGGTGGCCCATGCGGCCCCCGCATATATATGGCACATGGCCCCCGGGACCTGTCCCACCCGGGGGCTCAAAGAAATGAAGCGCAGGAGGCCGCGCTTCAGGGTTTTTTTTTCCCTGCTGGATTCGCGCACTCAGCGTGAATTCGGCCAAGAATATTTTTTTTTAAATGCTTTTTTTGGCCCTGGGGGTCCTTGTGGGACCCCCTGAGCAGGCCTAAGGGATCAGGGTGTTTCTACCCTGCCCCCGTTTCTTGTTTTGTATCCTTTTTTCACCTTTTTTCTTCTGACTCGGTACCGAGTCACAAGATGGCTGCAAACACTTTTTGGTTTGGGGTGTTGACAGCCAATCAAAATGAAGCTCGTGCTCGGGAGGGTTCGCGAATCCTCCTGGGCCACCAGATATCGATATTTTTTATTTTTTGAATTTCTCAGGAACTACTGAACAGATTTACCCCATTTAATAAAAAGATGCTTTCTGAACCAAGACCTAACGTTTTGCCAAATTTGGTGTAATTCCGTTCAGCAGTTCGGACTGTAGCTTTGTCTAAAGTTTCCTATGGAAATTAACATGGAGAAATTCTTTTTGGGACCACCCTTTTTTCTCAACCCCGCTCGACGAATCACCCTGAAACTTTCAGGACAAGAGCTGACCTGAGCGAACCATCAGTTTTGAAAATTTCGCGAAGATTCGTCAAACGGCGCCAAAGATATTGGCAAAAGAAAAAAACGCCTTTTGAATAGAAACAAGGTCCTAACTATACCCCGTGGGAATGAGGCGGCACACAATCCAGATGAAGTGGGTGCTTTATTAGCTTACAAACAACGCGTTTCAGCCGTAAAGGCCTTTATCAAGTTACCAGAGTGTAGGTAGGATGACATTTTAAATACAACAGCGTCATAATGGACATGGAAGAGTTACTTCTTCGTACACGATTCAATACAAACAGAATTAAATACAAAAGTGAATGTGAACATTATTGAACCTTTTAAATTGCAGGGTGATATGTTGCTCAACACGAATTGTAAATACATGAATTCAAAAGTTTTTGAGCAGTAATACGCTTCGTATACATGATAAGAATTGTGTAATTCAATTACGATCGTTCAAAGTGCAGCATATCGTCAATGTTGAGAATCTCGTGTACTATCAATTTAAAGGAGATCACTCGATGTGTAATATATAACAATCACTGAGACATGATATTCCATAATAATAAATCGAATAAACACAAAAATAAAAGGCAAAATAGACTAAAGAATAAACATAAAGGGCATGTTGCCGCATCCCACAAATGCAGACAGATCAATGCAGCTATCAAAGTGAGAATTCACATAATTCATCAAATTCAAAATTTGCAAATATAAAGGATGCGTAATGGACAAAATGAAATCTAACATACATCAGTATTATAATATGGACTGTTGCATGGTTCCATAAGCCAGTCTTAAATCATAAGTGTGCCCGCCAAATAGCAGTTCATATCACAGTGATGAGCACATAAATACCACTGCGCAATTGGAATAATGCAAATAGGTCCAATACGTCATACAAGATGTTGAAAACACCTCTTATTTCATATAAGGATGTAAAGTGATAACTCAAGAATAACTGTCCCCACATATCATATATGTGTATACATCCTACTTAATACACTCTGGTTAAAAAATGCTTTCTACAAAGTCGCAAAAAGTGTGAATAAATACATCAGTGACAAAAATACTAAGGTGATAACATGACTGCTCAGGCACTGTAAAAATATTATTGAACCCTATAAGAATAATATCCAAACATTGAAATAATGGATCCAATATTTACAGAAAAACACTGGGTAAGGACGCTAATGCCCTCTATGGTGCACCAAGGAAGAACCAAATGGTAACCACCAAATTGCAAGCAAATGCCAGACTTAAAAGCACCATAACCTTTGTAATTCACTGTAATGGACCAAATTTCTCACATATGAGAAACGTAATTCCAGACAAGTGTCCGGTGAAGGGTTGTACCCAGAGTCAAGTCAAAACCAATGTGAGTGTGCAACCAATATAAAAGTGTACTGTCAAAAAGGAGAAAAAGAATCCCCTAACACAAAATAGGAAAAGAGACTAAGAGAAAGAAACAGAAATGATACGGAGAAAAAATACAAATAATAAAAATGGACCACAGTCCATAAATATAGATATCGCAGGGTCACAGAAATAGAAAGTCAAGGAGGGCAATGTATCAGAGGCATTTTTACAATTCACACAACAGTAACAACTAATTGCTGAGTTTCTGTGGTATTGACAGAATATTCAAACACATACGTGGTGGGGACAGGGAAAAGCAATTGCAATTGCAAGTTCTTGAATCGAGGTATATTATTGACTTGAACACCAGGATGCCTTTTGGCCTTAATAGGGAAGAAGAATTGAATACCCATATTGGCCTCTGATACATTGCCCTCCTTGACTTTCTATTTCCGTGACCCTGCGACCCCTTGAATACTGGGGGTCCCTGGGGGCCAACTAGCCCACCAGGTACCTCCAGTATGTGCCAGGGGGCTGCCTTGCAGAGAGGTGTACAGAGGCCACGCCCCTTTTTACACCTCTCTGCAACGCAGCTCTGTGGCGCTTTTGGAGGTATATGGTGGGCTAGTTGGACTCGGGGACCCTCAGGATTCAAGGGGACTTAATTCCCCAACTTAAAACGCGCCACGGGGCGCGTTTGCACAGTGGTGAAGGGAGGGGCGGGGCTTCAGGTGACATGTGTGCAAACAGGCCCCGTGGCGCGTTTTAAAATGGGGAATTAAATACCCTTCAATCCTGAGGGTCCCTGAGGGCCAACTAGCCCAACAGGTACATCCAGAAAGCGCCACAGAGCTGCGTTGCAGAGAGGTGTAAAAGGGGTGTGGCCTCTCTACACGTCTCTGCAACGCAGCCCCTGGCGCATATTGGAGGTTCCTGGTGGGCTAGTTGGCCCCTAGGGACCCTCAGGATTCAAGGGGACTTAATCCCCAACTTAAAACGCGCCACGGGGCGCGTTTGCACAGATGTCACCTCAGGATCCGCCCCCTCCCTTCACCATTGTGCAAATATTCTTCTAAAATCATCCGAAATACGAATTCCTATTTACTCACCTGTTATAAGGAGAGACCTCAGTGCTGCATCTTTCAGCCCAGTACTGGTCCTGAAAAGTAATTTTAACCGTACTTACCAGTAACTTGAATTTCCTTCCATAGGATATCATTGCCTGCTTTTTGTTGATAAAGTTTCTAAGTGTGGAGTTTTGGAACTTTAAAATATTCCTCTAAAATCAGCCGAAATACGAATTCCGATTTACTCACCTGTTATCAGGAGAGACCTCAGTGCTGCATCTTTCAGCCCAGTACTAATCCTGAAAAGTAATTTTAACCGTACTTACCAGTAACTTGAATTTCCTTCATAGGCTAACATTGACTGGTTTCACTTGGAAATTCTTCTAAGTGTGGAGTTTTGGAACTTTATAATATTCCTCTAAAATCAACCAAAGTACGAATTCCAATTTACTCACCTGTTATCAGGAGAGAACCCAGTGCTGCATCTTTTAGCCCAGCACTGACCCTGAAAAGTAATTTTAACCGTACTTACCAGTAACTTATATTTTCTTCCATAGGAATCCATTGTGTGGTTTTCAGCAGAAAAGTTTCAAAGTGTCGATTTTCACAAACTACAAATATTCCTAAAAAATCGCCTGTATGACTTAAACGCATTCTTTCAACTGTTTACAGGAGATGCACCAGTGCTGGATCCAGGATGCAACACTGAGTAAGAAAATGTAACGATAACAGTTTTTACCTTCTAAGTGAATTTCCTTCCATAGGATAACATTGGTGATTCTATGCGAAAAAGTTTCTAAGTGTCAACTTTTAAAGTACAATAATATTCCTTAAAAATCACGACTGTAACCAAAACGCTTTTACTCAACTGTTTACAGGAGATGTTCCAGGACTGAATCTAGGATCCAGTCCTGTGGTTAGAAAAGTAATCCATAAAGTAACTAATTGCATTTAACTAGAAATTCACATTGAGGTGAATGTTGCATTGTGTTTGAAAATGTGTTGCCCATTGCAACAACTGTAACTACTGTACTTAAAAGTCTTTTGCCTATGTGCAAAGTATTTAAACTAAAGTAATTCATTCTGAGAAAGTATTTTTTGTAATGTAATGTATAATGTAATTACAATGTAATTTAAAAAATAAAATATGTAAAAAAAAATTGTTTCTGAAAATGTAGTAAATCAGTATGAAAATTTTTTATATAACAATTAATACATTTAAAAATTGTCATTTACAAAACCTTTGAAATTCACTGAAAAAACCGTAGGTTTTAGACATGTTATAGTTACAAATTAGCATTTAAAAACCTTTGAAATTCACTGAAAAAACCATAGGTTTCAGGGACGTTATAGTTACAAATTAGCATTTAAAAAACCTTTGAAATTCACTGAAAAAACCATAGGTTTTAGGGACAGTTATAGTTAGTTGGACATTGCACTCGTACAAAACCCGTGAAATTCCCCGTTATAGTTAGTCCAGCTAACTATAACTCGCGCCCCGCAATGCACTGCTGATGACGTCACATATTACATCACTCATGACATGGTCAGTGACATCACTGATGACATCACTGATGACATCTCAAATGACATCACTGATGACATCATCCACGTGATAATTTCATGCATCTTCTCACACCCTAATATAACCTTTGATACACCCACTCTAAATTACAGACTGCCATTCGCAAAACCATAGACACTCCAACACCAATAACTACATACCCACTCACTGATTCTTAGGTCTACGCACACATCCACTCACTCACCCGTACAGTCACTCATACTTACGGTCACTCAGTACAGGACTATCATATGCACTCATACTCCTATATAGACACTCAAAAACCGCCACTCATCCATAGAGGTACTCACACACCTAGTCAGTCATGCAAATAATTTAACACACTACCATTTACTCACCTATACAGTTATACACACACCAGCTCACTTACTCATACAAATACTAGCACATTCTTACGCTCTTATACAATCACTGATACAAGCACACACTCATCCATACAGCCACTATCACAATCACTCACTCTCGCTTATAGCTATTTATATACTCCAACACACATATATACTGCCTTTCACATATGTAGTTACTCACACATGTACCACTGGGACATACATTCACTCACTAACACACTCTTACACACACTTACCCACCCATACAGTCTATCACAGATGCACTCTTGAAACCATCCACCCAGTGAATCACCCACTCACACATCTATGCACAGAGTCGCACACACCCCTCCCACACAAACACTCAGGCACCCATACAGATACTCACACAAGCATTCAATAACTCATATAGACACTCATGTAGCTATTCACAAACACATGCAGCCACTTACACAGCAACAGACACACGGATACAGACATTCACCCAGTTTAGTCACTTCCCCATGCATTCAGTAAGATACCTTAAATCACTCACTTATACAGTCAGTCACGCACCTACTAAATCATCCATACAGACACTTACACACCCATTCATTCTTCAATACGTCTTTTCCTATATATATTAAAAATATTTAAACTTTACAGAAACACACAGTCACTGGATGATGTCATCAGTGATGTCATCAGTGATGTCATTTGAGATGTCATCAGTGATGTCATCAGTGATGTCACTGACCATGTCATGAGTGATGTAATATGTGACGTCATCAGCAGTGCATTGCGGGGGCGCGAGTTATAGTTAGCAGGACTAACTATAACGGGGGAATTTCACGGGTTTTGTACGAGTGCAATGTCCAACTAACTATAACTGTCCCTAAAACCTATTGTTTTTTCAGTGAATTTCAAAGGTTTTTTAAATGCTAATTTGTAACTATAACGTCCCTGAAACCTATGGTTTTTTCAGTGAATATATATATATATATATATATATATATATATATATATATATATATATATATATATACGTGTGTATATTATCTACTGGCGGTCGCCAGTAGATAGTTATAGTTAGGACGTATTTTCCATAGGAAATCCGCAACATTCTATTTGAAATAACTTTGGCGCCGGTTGACGAATCTTCGCAAAATTTTCAAAACTTGTGGGGCGCTCCGGTCCGCTCCTATCCTGAAAGTCTCGGGGTGATTCGTCAAGTGGGGGCCGAGAAAAAAGGGGGCTCCCAAAACGTGTTTTCCCCATGCAATTTTCCATAGGAACCTTTAGTCGCAGCTACAGCCCAAACTGCTGAACGGAATTACACCAAATTTGGCAAAAGGTAGCCCTTGGTTCAGAGTCGTGCCTTTTGCTTAAATGGTGTAAATCCGTTCAGTAGATCCTGAGAAAATCAAAAGTAAATTCACATATATATCTTTGGCCGCGTAGGGTCCGCGCACCCTCCCGATCACGAGCTGCATGCTAATTGGCTGTCAAGTGGCTGTGAACACTCCAAATCAGGAAGTGTTGGCAGCCATTTTGTGCCTCGGTAGAACCGAGGCACAGAAACAAGTCGCAAAACGCAAAAAGAGGGCAGGGTAGAAACACCCTGACCCCCTAGGTCTGCTCAGGGGGTCCCACAAGGACCCCCTGGGCAGAAAAAAGCATTTTTTTTTTTAAAATCGGCGGGATGCGCGGATCCCGCTGTGATTAAAAAAAGATCGAAGCGCGGTCTCCCGCGCTCGAGGCTATTTTGCCCCCGGGTGGGCCAAGTCCCAGGGGCATGCGGGGGGTGGGTTTATATTTTAGGGGGCCTCTAAGGCCCCAAGCCCCGAGGACCGCCACCCCCGGGGCTTCAAATAAATAATGGTGGCGGGGGGCACACGGCCCCCCGCAGCCCTGGGGTCCGCCACCCCCGGGGATTATTTTTTTTATAACAAAATTACCTGTGTGGGGGGGCTCCAGCCCCCCCGAAGCCCCGGGGACCACCACCTCCCCGGGGCTCAGTAGATGTTGGGAGGGGGGCTGCGCGGCCCCCCTCCTGGAGCCTGTGCTGGCCCTGGGGACCGCCAACCCCAGGGCCGGCTCCTGCAGTGTCCCGGGGTGCCTACCCCCGGGACACTGCTGTTTGCAATGGCAGGACGGGAGCTTCGCGGCTCCCGCCCTGTCATTGCAAACTTGCTTTGCTTCATTGAAGCGAGAGCAGGGAAACCTGCTCTCGCTTCAATGAAGCAAAGCAGATTGCTTTTCCATAAGGGGAGCTGCATGTCAGCAGCTCCCCTTATGGAAAAGCAATGCCGGCTCCCGCAGGATGCGGGGAGCCTGCGGGACTTGCGGGGATTGGGGATCCCCGCACGGTCCCCAACGAGTGGCCAGGCCCCGGGGGATGGGGTCCCTGGGGCCATTAGTGGCCCGGGAGGGGGGCCACCCAGCCCCCCTCCCCAAAAATAAAATTTTAGAAAAAAAAACAAAAACGTCAAGGCCGGCCCCGGGGGATGGGGTCCCCGGGGCCTTAAATGGCCTGAGGAGGGGGGCCATGCAGCCCCCCTCCAAATATTTTTTAATTAAAAAAAGAGGGCATGCCCCGGGGGATGGGGTCCCCGGGGCCAATAGAGGCCCAGGGAAGGGGGCCACGCGGCCCCCTTCCCGTTTAAAAAAAAAAGAAAAAAGAAAATCCTCAGGCCCCGGGGGATGGGGTCCCCGGGGCCAAAAGTGGCCGTGGGAAGGGGGGCCACGCAGCTCCCCTCCCATACAAAAAAAAGAAACAAAAAAAAAAAAGACCGGCATCGTGCCGGAGGCCCCGCCCCCTCCCTGCAGAAGTCTGTAAACGCGCCCCCTGGCGCGTTGTAAGAAGGGGAAGTAATTCCCCTTGAATACTGGGGGTCCCTGGGGGCCAACTAGCCCACCAGGAACCTCCAGTATGCGCCAGGGAGCTGCGTTGCAGAGAGGTGTACAGAGGCAACGCAGCTCTGTGGCGCTTTTTGGAGGTACATGGTGGGCTAGTTGGACTCCAGGGACCCTCAGGATTCAAGGGGACTTAATCCCCCAACTTAAAACACGCAACGGGGCGCGTTTGCACAGTGGTGAAGGGAGGGGGCGGGGCTTCAGGTGACATGTGTGCAAACAGGCCCCGTGGCGTGTTTTAAGTTGGGGAATTAAATCCCCTTCAATCCTGAGGGTCCCTGGGGAACAACTAGCCCACCAGGTACGTCCAGAAAGCGCCACAGAGCTGCGTTGCAGAGAGGTGAAAAAAGATGCGTGGCCTCGGAACTGATACAAGCACACACTCATCCATACAGTGAAATGTCCAACTAACTATAACTGTCCCTAAAACCTATGTTTTTTCAGTGAATTTCAAAGGTTTTTTAAATGCTAATTTCTAACTATAACGTGTCTGAAACCTATGGTTTTTCAGTGAATTTCAAAGGTTTTTAAATGCTAATTTCTAACTATAACGTGCCTGAAACCTATGGTTTTTAAGTGAATATATGTATATATATATATATATATATATATATGTGTGTATATATATAGATAATATATATATATATGTGTGTATATATATATATATATATATATTGACTGAAAAAACCGTAGGTTTCAGGCACGTTATAGTAAGATATTAGCATTTAAAAAACCTTAGAAATTCACTGAAAAAACCATAGGTTTTAGGGACGTTATAGTTAGTTGGACATTTCACTCGTACAAAACCAGAGAAATTCAACCGTTATAGTTAGTAGAGATAACTATAACTCGCGCCCCCGCAATGCACTGCTGATGACGTCACATATTACATCATTCATGACATGGTCAGTGACATCACTGATGACATCACTGATGACATCTCAAATGACATCCCCCGGGGCTGTGCCTCGTTTTTTTAAAAACATTTTTTTTATTGGGGAGGGGGGCCGCGTGGCCCCTTTCCCGGGCCACTTCTGGCCCGGGGACCCCATCCCCCTGGCCTGGCCTTACCGTAGGGGACCGTGGGGGGAGCCCCAATGCCCCCACGGTGCCGCCGCCTCCCCGCCTCCTTTGGGGGCCGGCATTGCTTTTCCACACGGGGAGCTGCTGACATGCAGCTCCCCTTGTGGAAAAGCAATCTGCTTTGGATTTTGGAAGCGAGCGCAGGAAACCTGCTCTCGCTTCCAAAATCCAAAGCAGAGTTTGCTATGACAGGACGGGAGCCGCACGGCTCCCGCCCTGCCATAGCAAACAGCAGTGTCCTGGGGGTGGGCACCCCGGGACACTGCAGGAGCTGGCCCTGGGGGGTGGCGGTCCCCAGGGCCATGGAGGGCTCCAGGAGGGGGGCCCCCTCCCAACGTTTAAAGCCCCGGGGAGGTGGTGGTCCCCAAGGCTTGGGGGTCCGTTACGGACCCCCAAATTTGAATTTTTCAAGTTTTGGAGGTGGTGGTCCTCGGGCGTGTGGGGGCTCTAGCCCCCCACACATTTCTTTTTTTAAAAAGGAGAGAGTCCTGGGAGGTGGCGGTCCTCGGGGCTCCGGGGAGGCCGCGTGCCCCCGCATTTAATTGACAAAGCCCCGGGGAGGTGGTGGTCCCCGGGGCAGTGGTGGGGCTGTGTGCCCCCGCGCATATTTATGTAAAGTCCCGGGGGGTGGTGGTCCCCAGGGCTTGGGGGGGCCTGGGAGGCCCCCCACAATTTAAAAACAAGCCCCGGGGAGGTGGCAGTCCCCGGGGCTGCGGGAGGGCCGTGTGCCCTCCCGCACATAACTTACATAGCCCCGGGGAGGTGGTGGTCCTCGGGGCTGCGGGGTCCCCCGCGGGCCCCGCAAATAAATAAATGTTTGCCCCCAGGACCTGGCCCACCCGGGGGCTTTTGAAAATGAAGCGCGGCCCGCGCTTCATTTTTTTTTTATTTTCACGGCACGATTCGCGACCCCAACGAGAATTCTGCTGTTTAAAAAAAAATGAAAATGCTTTTTTTGGCCCAGGGGGTCCTTGTGGGACCCCCTGAGCTGGCCTAGGGGGTCAGGGTGTTTCTACCCTGCCCCCTTGTATTGTTTTTTTATGTTTTTTCTACTGTTTTCTTGTGACTCGGTTCTACCGATTCACAAGATGGCTGCCAACACTTCCTGGTTTGGAGTGTTGGCAGCCAATTAGAATGAAGCTCGTGGTCGGGAGGGTTCGCGAACCCTCCTCGGCCACAGATATCGAAACTTTTTCTTTCTTTAATTTCTCAGCAACTACTGAACGGATTTACACCATTTAACAAAAAGGACTCTTTCTGAACCAAGACCTACCTTTCTGCCAAATTTGGTGTAATTCCGTTCAGCAGTTCGGGCTGTAGCTTTGTCTAAAGTTTCCTATGGAAAATAACAAGGGGAAAACACGTTTTGGGACCCCCCTTTTTTCTCGGCCCCCGCTTGGTGAATCACCCCGAAACTTTCAAGACAGGAGCTGATCACTAGTTTTGAAAATTTTGCGAAGATTCGTCAACCGGCGCCAAAGTTATTGGGAAAACAAAAAATGCTTTTCCTATGGAAACTAGGTCCTAACTATAACTACCTACTGGCGACCGCCAGTAGGTAATATATATATTTGAGATGTCATCAGTGATGTCATCAGTGATGTCACTGACCATGTCATGAGTGATGTAATATGTGACGTCATCAGCAGTGCATTGCGGGGGCGCGAGTTATAGTTAGCTGAACTAACTATAACGGGGGAATTTCACTGGTTTTGTACGAGTGAAATGTCCAACTAACTATAACTGTCGCTAAAACCTATGGTTTTTTCAGTGAATTTCAAAGGTTTTTTAAATGCTAATTTCTAACTATAACGTGTCTGAAACCTATGGTTTTTTCAGTGAATTTCAAAGGTTTTTTAAATGCTAATTTCTAACTATAACGTGCCTGAAACCTATGGTTTTTTAAGTGAATTTCAAAGGTTTTTAAATGCTAGTTTCTAACTATGCCTACAGAGGTAGGACATGTGAAGAAAGAAGAAAAACGCACAGAAAGAAGCAAAAGAAATGCAGAAAGAAGCAACAGAAGTCCACAAAGACGAAGAAAAGAGCAGGAAGAAGCAAGACATGTGCAGAAAGAACCAACAGAGGAGCAGAAAGAGGCCTTGTTGCAAAATCATCCTGTGCCCACAACTTTTTCAGACGGGTACTGGTGGTAACTGACTTGGACTGACCAGGCCTAGAGCCAGTGCTATGCTAAAAGACACTTAGAATACAGTGAAAACAGCTAAATACACTAGGGAACACTATGTGTTGGGGTACCCCTGTGATTAGCATAACCTCCTCTGTAAGGCCCTAGTACATAATAGGGCAGGGGGATTAAAACTTCCTCTTTAAAAGTGCCCCGGGGCGCGTTTGCACAGTGGTGAAGGGGGGGGGCCTGAGGTGACATGTGTGCAAACACGCCCTGTGGCCGTTTTAAGTTGGGAGATTAAGTCCCCTTGAATCCTGACGGTCCCTGGGGTCCAACTAGCCAACCAGGTACCTCCAGTAAGCGCCACAGAGCTGCGTTGCAGAGAGGTGGTCTGAGGTCACGCCCCTTTTTACACCTCTCTGCAACGCAGCCCTGTGGCGCTTACTGGCAGTACCTGGTGGGCTAGTTGGCCCCCAGGGACCCTCAGGATTGAAGGGGAATTAATTCCCTACCTTAAAACGCGCCACAGGGCCTGTTTGCACACATGTCACATCAGGCCCCGCCCCCTCCCTTCACCACTGTGCAAACGCGCCCTGTGGCGCGTTTTAAGTTGGGGGATTAAGTCCCCTTGAATCCTGAGGGTCCCTGGGGGCCAACTAGCCCACCAGGTCCCTCCAGTAAGCGCCACAGAGCTGCGTTGCAGAGAGGTGTAAAATGGGGCATGGCCTGGGCCACCTCTCTGCAATGCAGCCCTGTGGCGCTTACAGGAGGTACCTGGTGGGCTAATTGGCCCCCAGGGACCCCCAGTATTCAAGGGGAATTAATTTCCCAACTTAAAACGCGCCACAGGGCGCGTTTGCAGAGTGTTGCTGGGAGGGGGCGGGGCCTCGGCGATGCCAGTGTTTTTCTTTTTTGTTTTTTTTAAAGAAGGGGGGCTGTGTGGCCCCCTTCCTTTCCTATTTTGTGGGCCCTGGGGACCCCATCCCCCAGAACCTGGCCCCCTTTAAAAAAAAAAAAAATGTAAATGGGAGGGGGGCCGCGTGTGCCCCCCTCCCGTGGCCAATTCCGGCCTCGGGGACCCCATCCCCCGGGGCATGGCCAAACATCTTGTTTTTTTATAGGAAGGGGGGGCTGCATGGCCCCCCCTCCTAAGGCCTATATTGGCCCCGGGGACCCCATCCCCCGGGGCCTGCCATTATTTATTATTTTTGTTGGGGGAGGGGGGCCGCGCGGCCCCCCTCCCGGGCCACTTCTTGCCCCGGGGACCCCATCCCCCAGGGCCTGGCCATCCTTTTTTTTTGTGAGGAGGGCCGGGTGGCCCCCTCCTCAGGCCAAATATGGCCCCGGGGATCCCATCCCCCGGGCCTGGCCTCTCCTTTAAAAAAAAAAAAAACACAGGGGAGGGGACCCCACTACTAGCCCCGGGGACCCCATCCCCCGGGGCTGGCCCTCTCCGTTGGGAACCATGGGGGGAGCCCCAATGCCCCCACGGTCCCTGCCGGCTCTCCGCCTCCTGCGGGAGCCGGCATTGCTTTTCCACATGGGGAGCTGCTAACATGCAGCTCCCCGTGTGGAAAAGCAATTTGCTTTGCTTCATTGAAGCAAGAGCAGGTTTCCCTGCTCTCGCTTCAATGAAGCAAAGCAGTTTGCAATGACAGGGCGGGAGCCGCGCGTCTCCCACCCTGTCATTGCAAACAGCAGTGTCCCAGGGGTGGGCACCACGGGACACTGCAGGAGCTGACCCTGGGGGGTGGCAGTCCCCAGGGCCATCACAGGCTCCAAGAGGGGGGCCGCGCGGCCCCCCTCCCAACATCTGCACAGTCCCGGGGAGGTGGTGGTCCCCGGGGCTCGGGGTCCGTCACGGACCCCCAAATTTGAATAATTAGTGCCCCGGGGAGGTGGCGGTCCCCGGGGCGAGTGGGGGGCGAGTGGGGGGCTCGAGCCCCCCCACACAGGTATTTTAAAACAAATGAGAGCCCCGGGGGTGGCGGTCCCCGGGGCAGCGGGGGGCCGTGTGCCTCCCTGCAAAATTATTAATCAAAGCCCTAGGGGGTGGCGGTCCCCGGGGCTTGGGGGGGCTTGGAGGCCCCCCACACATAAAACAAAGCCCCGGGGGTGGTGGTCCCCGGGGCTCGGGGGTCCGTCACGGACCCCCAAATTTGAATAATTAGTGCCCTGGGGAGGTGGCGGTCCCCGGGGCGTGTGGGGGGCTCAAGCCCCCCCACACAGGTATTTTAAAACAAATGAGAGCCCCGGGGGTGGCAGTCCCCCGGGCTGCGGGGGGGCTGTAAGCCCCCCGCAAATATTTATGGAAAGCCCCGGGGGTGGCGGTCCCCAGGGCTGTGGGGGCCTCCCTGGGCCCCCGCTATTAAATTTTTGCATGCCCCCGGGACTTGGCCCACCCGGGGGCTAAATATTAATGAAGCGCGGGAGCCCACGCTTCGTTTTTTTTCTTCACAACGGGATTCGTGGATCCTACGTGAATTTTGCCGTTTAAAAAAAAAAAATGCTTTTTTGGGCCCTGGGGGTCCTTGTGGGACCCCCTGAGCAGGCCTAGGGGGTCAGGGTGTTTCTAACCTGCCCCCTTTGCTTTTTGTCGCGTTTTTTATTCTGATTTCTTGTGACTCGGTTGTACCGAGTCACAAGATGGCTGCCAACACTTCCTGGTTTGGAGTGTTGACAATCAAAACAAAGAAAGGAGTATCACCACAAGACAGGTCACTGTCTTTATGTTATTGGGACAAGAACACAAAGAAAGGAGATTATCCTTTTCTAAGAAGACCCCTCACTCACCAACCTAGTTGGTGACATGCTTCATCATTGGGGTCCCACCCGAATAGCCGAATGCTATCCGGGTGTGCTGCGACACCTGATTACAGTGGAGCTGGTTATTCAGTGATGTGAAAGTGATAATTAAAAATTGACCAGATATAACCCACTGAAAAAACTTTTATTCTGGGGCAACTGGGCAATATTAAAAAATGATTAGGATGCCATGTAAGGTGAGATTAACCTTCAGGTATCTTACAGTGAAACGAAGTGCGTTAAATAGTGCAGATAAAAAAGGTCTACATGTTTCAACCTATAGTTGGTATTACAAGGTTTTCTTCAGGACCAGTGAACGTGACCCGGGAGGTATACACTCGCTAAGGTGTACCCTACCCTTGGTCACTGCGACCTAACCATGTACTCACGGTTAAGTTTCCTTAAGTTCCATTCGAAAAAAAGGGAGAATATGTCTGAAAAGATAAACACATAATACGTAATCACAGACAAACAAATAAATATATACATATTGCTTGTAGTATGTTTACTCAAGGAGTAAGTGCTCTTGTGTTTCCCAACACATATTGTGCGTAGCATATGAATAGAACATGTCTCCGAAGTGTGCCTTGTAGCAAAGGAGGCAGTGAACTATAACGAACATTCATTCGATTTAGTGACTCAATTGATCACCAAAAGCTTTTTTTTAAATAAAAATAGTCTTACCCACACATCGTGATCGTCCGGGTGGGTGTTTTTGTGCACTTCATGTGAATTCGAAGTGCATATGCATCGATGCAATCTTTTATCCCATGCAAGTATCAATGGAATACAGGGGTATATGTTAAACACCACATACAGCAAACTCTCGCAGTGGGTTTACAAACGCTCTCAACCAAATAAGTGAGGGCGTGACAAAATTACATTCATACGTAATTCGTAAGCGTGTCAATAAACGAGATATCTTCGTTCGTGTTAAACACCACATACAGCAAACTCTCGCAGTGGGTTTTCAAACGCTCTCACCCAAATAAGTGAGGGCGTGACAAAATTACATTCATGCGTAATTCGTAAGCGTGTCAATAAACAGGATAACTGGGTTCGTGGTAAAGAGAACAAGAGGGAGGCTTACTAAAAGCGCGATGTTCGCATGCCTCATGGGAGTCGAGGTCGTGGGAAAAAGCTCTGTACACGATCTGGTTAAAATCCGAAAGATTAGTGGAGTTCATAAGGATGTAACCAAGGAATAAATGCCCGCCACTAGTACAGGTACTTACTTAGTGGAGCTATTCACCGGCTGCTGCACCTACCCTCACAGACCCGTCGCCACTCCCTGTAGGATCATCGCATCGGAGCGGCCATGCCGGATATATGCAGGCGCTTCCGGGTGCGTGAACTGGGGGCGTGGCTAAGCGGTCCCGAGGCTGGCGTCAGCACATCAGTGGGAGTGTCCAAGGACTCTGTGGCTGGACGCTGGTTACGGGACAATAAAGTTACTAAATTTAAACGCACAGAATATCGTGCAGGATGTAAAAAATCAAAGATTGGATGATTGGGTGTGCTAGGTGATATAACTGACAGTACCTAAAATAGAAAACACTGATTTATAAGAGCACATGGCGCTATAGTCAAATATAGTCAAACATTCAACGAAAGAAACAGGCACAGGGCAATTTGACCAGGCATGCAACCACAATGACTAATGCTCTTAAGTGAGTATTAATGTGCAAGTAAGCGAATCACATGGTCTGGTGTTTACTTACGTTGTTTAGTTCTCAGTTCCATATTCACTCGGTCATACATTCAATAGTAATGACTAGAATAGAGTATAGGCACATTAAGAGGATGTTAAAAAGATGTTAAAAAGGGGGAGAGAGAGAATATAAACTTTAAGCCATTCAGGTACAAAGGCGGTCATTTAGATAGAACCGAATTCCATGGAATATTTTCGTTCAATCCTTCCTTATGGGTGGAAAGCCTATATATCCACCGTTGTTCCTTTTCAAATAGTCTTTGTTGTACATTAGGACCCACTTTGATTTGTTCAATTATGGTCCATTTCATATCATTAGGTGTGTGGTTTTTTTGGAGCAAATGTTCAGTGAGTTTGGTTGTGATTCTTTTGCACCTAATTGTACTGCGGTGCTCGCATACTCTCTGTTTGATTTTCCTACATGTCATGCCCACATATTGCAGATTACAAGGGCACTTTATCAGGTATACCACATTAGTGCTATTGCAGTTCGTATGGGCTCGTTGAGTCCATATTTTACCTTGTTCCAGAAATAATGTTTTTGTGTTGCTCGTTAGGTGACAAACACTACAATTACCACATTGATAGTGTCCTACAACGTTAGGTAGACCCCACGCGTTCAGTACAGTGGGAGGAGTTTCTGGTCTTAGTTCCCTCGGGCGTGTATTTACCAGGGAGTCCTTTAGGCTCCTCGCCTTCTTGAAGGAGAAAACCGTTTTTTCCCAATGGAGATTACCCGTGTTAATAATAGACCAATGTTTGTTAATAGATCTGGCCATGTGATTCGAAGCTGTACTGTATGTTGTAACACACGTGAGAGGAATTGCTGCATTTGTCTGTATTTTTTCTTCAAGTAGAGCTTCCCTTGGTTGGTTGCGTGCTCTTTTTTGACATTTTTTCAGGATATTTTCCGGGTAGCCTCTATCAGATAATTTTTCGGTCAGTTCCTTTGCCTGGCTGCGGTAGTCAGTAGTCTTACTACAGTTGCGACGCAGTCTCAGATACTGCCCATAGGGCAAATTCTCCCTTAATAGTCTCGGATGGAAACTGTCGAATCTGAGTAAATTGTTCCTCGCACTGGGTTTGTGATAGGTTTTTGTCTCCAAATGATCATTTTCTTTGGTGATAATTACATCCAGAAATATCATAGTTTTGGGGTCTATGATATGAGTAAACCTCAGATTTTGGTCACAAGTGTTAATCCATAAAATGAACTCCCTTAGAGTCTCGATCGGTCCTTGCCAAATGACAAGGACATCGTCGATATATCTTCTCCAAAAGACGATATTAGTCTCAAAAGGATTCTGATTGTTAAGTATGAATTTTTTCTCAAAATTGTAGACATAGAGTCCCGCTACACTTGGAGCAAATGTACTCCCCATTGAAGTACCCCCGTCTGAAGGTAGAGGGCTCCCTCTAACTCGAAATAGTTCTTTTTCAGGGCCAGTCTGGCACATTCCAGGATAAAGGTCTTGGGTGTCCTGTATGTCCATGGTATCTCATTCAGGGCTACTTCTAACACTTCCAAGGTGTCATCCTGTGGGATGCTTGTATAGAGACTTTCAATATCAAAGCTCACCAGGATGGTATCTTCATCCACTACAAGATCTTGGAGTAATTTCAAGAGGCTTTTTGTGTCCTGTAGGTACGTAGAGGTGTTCTGTACCAATTGTTTGAAAAAGAAATCACAGAATCGTGACAAGGGTTCTAGCAAAGACCCAATCCCAGACACAATGGGTCTGCCTGGAGGGGGATCTTGTTCTTATGCATTTTAGGCAAAGTATAAAAATATGGAATTTTGCCCTCACTGTTGCACAGAAAGACAGCTTCCTGTTTTGAAATATGCCCCATTGTCTCAGCATGTTCCACAAGAGACCTTATTTCTTGTATAAGCTCATCGGTTGGGTTATGTGGTAGTAGTTGGTAATTCCTGTTATCAGACAGGAGTCTTTGGCATTCGGCCTGGTAAGCCTCTTTGTCTTGTACTACCACACCACCTCCTTTGTCCGCCGATTTTATCACAATGGTGTCACATGATTTTAGGCTATTCAGGGCACACTTCTCCTCTTTGCTCAAGTTGACAAATGGTTGTTTGAGATCCAATTGTTCTATGTCTTTAAAGACAGCTTGTTCAAAGGTAGCTATCTCCACCGGGACGGTGTGTGGTGGCGGGGTAAAGGTGGACTTGATACGCAGCCCGGTTTCATTCGGATCAGCTGTGAATGTCGTCTCACCCCGATTTTGGAAAAAGATTTAAGTCTGAGCTTTCTAAAAAAGCTGGCTAATTCACAATGGAGATGGAATTTATCAAAGTGTGTCGTTGGGACGAATCCCAGTCCTTTGTTTAGGACCCTTTCTTCTGCCGCTGACAGTGGTCTTGTGGCCAGATTGGTGACTAGAACCGACTGTTGCTCGGTCCTGCCTGAGGTGTATGCGTCTTGCTCCTTGTGTGGCTGCCTACCGGGTCTTCCTCTTCCCAATGCACCTGACTCGTGCCTTTCCTTTTTCCTCTCCCCTTCTGCCCCTGCCTAAAAAGGCGGCCTGAAGGTGTTCGGTGGAAATAGTGGTTGCGGGAACGGTGGTTGCCATCCATAGATAGGATAAGGTTGTTGTGGGTTATATGATCCATGGAATCCAGGTGGTACATGTGTATTATAAGTAGGCCAATTATTTTGGACTCTATTTCTTCCTCTCTGTCTCTGTCTTCCACTGCCAGAGCTAGAGTTACTGCTACCAGTAGAGTCAGTGCTGGAGGCATCTGAATCTCGATCAAATTTCATCGGAGGTGTGTAACCAGGATCAGAATAAGGGTAAGTCTTAACATAGGAGAAACGTTTAAGGTCTTTCTGGAATTTTTGTGCCTTCTGTTGTGTAAGATTGTCCTTATATTCATTCATCTCCTTATTTAATTCATCAAGTCTTTTTTTATATCCAGTGATTGTCGTTTTTATCTGACCTTCCGTCAGTTGAATTTCAATGAGCATTGCCTCTGAGAGGCGTAGGGCAGTTTTAATGATCAATACAATCCAATCACGCGTGCAATGCCATGCGATCTGGGCCCAGTCTTTTCTGAACACCGGATCGTCAAGAAAATTATTGGAGCATTCGTGACAAGAAGACCCTTCGGTGCCATGTTATTTCTTAGATATTCTTTTAAGATAGTTCCATGCAATATTGTTCTGATTCGATTTCTTTTCATTTCCGTTAGTTTTTCCCAATCAGTGGTTTGGGATATCGTCTGTGCGATACTGGCATCAGCGAATAGAGATGGATCACCCAGAATTGCATACACTTCCTCGCTGGAAAATGACAACCCTTGATTTTCCCCCATGTTCCCAGAAATCCCAGATAGAGCGCTATATGTAAAGAGAAAAGCTCTCGCAGCTGTACGCTGCCATAATACTCAAAACAAAAAGGAGAGAAAGGGATTTTCACAGGATTGAAGGAAATACTCCTGGTCCCCTTAGGGTCAGATAATCAAAACAAAGAAAGGAGTATCACCACAAGACAGGTCACTGTCTTTATGGTATTGGGACAAGAACACAAAGAAAGGAGATTATCCTTTTCTAAGAAGACCCCTCACTCACCAACCTAGTTGGTGACATGCTTCATCATTGGGGTCCCACCCGAATAGCCGAATGCTATCCGGGTGTGCTGCGACACCTGATTACAGTGGAGCTGGTTATTCAGTGATGTGAAAGTGATAATTAAAAATTGACCAGATATAACCCACTGAAAAAACTTTTATTCTGGGGCAACTGGGCAATATTAAAAAATGATTACGATGCCATGTAAGGTGATGTCATTTGAGATGTCATCAGTGATGTCATCAGTGATGTCACTGACCATGTCATGAATGGTTTTTTCAGTGAATTTCAAAGGTTTTTTAAATGCTCATTTCTAACTATAACTATAACGCCCCGAAACCTATGGTTTTTTCAGTGAATTTCTAAGGTGTTTTAAATGCTAATTTCTAACTATAACATGCCTGAAAGCTATGGTTTTTTCAGTGAATTTCAAACGTTTTTTAAATCCTAATTTCTAATTATAATGTTCATTAAACCTATGGTTTTTTCAGTGATTTTAAATTATCATTCCATTCTCAACCTAGTGAAAACAGCCAATATCGCCAGTTTTCCAACAATAGCTTCCGCAAAAAATTTCGCCACACATGAGAGAGACAACTAACGCTAATAATATGCAGAGTAGGCGTTCCCGTGCAAAAATAACACGAAAACACCACTTCCTGATATTTTCAACGAGCAGCCAAATCTGGGGTGCGATCCAAAAGCAGGCGATAAGCTGCGTTAGCAGTAGGAATTTAACATCTGCCTTTTACTGGTGTAAAGCAGGACGACTACCTACAGTGTGAAAGGAAGCCCAGAACCACATCTGAAGACCAACACATGTCATAGAGCTACTGACCATGCAGCTCCGACACCCAAGAAGGCCACAACACCCACTGCCATCACCCTCAGGACCTCCCCCCCGGACCCCCCCCTCCCTACTACCACCGAGGCAGCACAGAAGAGGACAGCGGACCTTCTAAAAATGGCATGGTCCCTCAGCCACACAATAGCTGAATCTTGGGAGATGTGGCAACCAAGTATGTGTGAAGGACGCAAGTCACCCATCAATAAAAATGCACACAATACCAAGTGTAGCCTTGATGTGGTGGACAGACCTCACTATGCAGAGCACAAACCTCTCCATGTGGACATATACTGCTGGTGCTTGTAGTGTTGTGGACAATAGACGCAACCATGTTACCTCAGGCAGTGGGGAAGATCTCGGTCATGTAGCTGTGTTGTCCCCCCCTGGAAGCGGAGTGTGCTGGTCCAACGTACGCCACTCGAGTGTAGGAGTATGAATAAATAGGCTGGGGCTCTGGGCGTGGTTCACTTGTGGGAAGGCCAAATCGTCTGCCAGGGCGGCAGCCCTCACCCTGCCACGAGGCCTCCGCCGTGACCGCCGGCCTCCTCGACACAGGCCCCCTGCGAACCCAGCAGTAGAGCACCACAGACTTATGTCTGTACAGACTACTGCCTTCAATCTACACTGCGGACAGCAGGGCTCACAATTCAGATCGAGTCGCGATTGCAGATGATGCACTCGAGTAGGGAAGAGACATTGATCCCAGTGCGGCCCGCCCGGACCACGCATCATCGCAGACTGCGCACACACTGAGTGCTTCAGGTGCCACTAACTCAGTGCACCACAAGTCAACGCCACGTGGACTTATTAAGACAGAATTCATTAGGCTAAAGACATTGCTACCAGTGCGGCCCACCCGGACCACACATCATTGCAGGCTCCACACACGCCGGTTGCTTCAGATGACACTAACTGTACAGCTCAACTCAACGCCACGTGGCTGTGGGCCCTTGCTGACCGCTGCCTCCGGCCTACACTGCGGTTATCAGGGCTCACATTTAAAATTGACTCTTAATTCATTAAGTGCAGAGTCCAGTAGGCAACTAAGTATTACGTCCCTAAAACCTACATAATATCCTTTTAGTATCCTTGCTTCAAGAACTTGTTTTATATCAGTTATAGCTTTACTACAATGACCAAATTCATCTTGCAAGTCCAAAGGAACACTGAATGGCAGTCTACACTGCGGACAGCAGAGCTCACAATTTGAATTCAGTCTTAATTTATTAATTGCAGACAGAATTGTACTCTATGTCCTCGAATTTTGTCAAGAGGAAGTGACAAAAAGCAATCCTTGATGTCTGTGCTGACTACTGCCTTCGATCTACAGTGCGGTCAGCAGGGCTCACAATTCAGATCCAGTCGCGATTGCAGATGATGCAGTCCAGTAGGCAAGAGACATTGCGTCATCGCTGGGTGCGCACATGCTGAGCGCCACACTTACCACTAACTCTATGCAGCTCAAGTCAACGCCACGTGGCTGTGGACTCTTCCTGACCACTGCCTCCGGCCTACACTGCGGTCAGCAGGGCTCACAATTCAGATCGAGTCGCGATTGCAGATGACGCAGTCCAGTAGGCAAGAGACATTGCATCATCGCTGGCTGCGCACACGCTGAGCTCCACACCTACCACTAACTGTATGCAGCTCAAGTCAACGCCACGTGGCTGTAGGCCCTTCCTGACCGCTGCCTCCGGCCTACATTGTGCTCAGCAGGGCTCACAATTCAAATTCAGTCTTCATTCATTAATTTCAGAGTCCAGTAGGCAACTAACTATAACGTCCCTGAAACCTACATATTTCGACAGTGTATTCCATAAATGTTTCATCTTTTGTTCCATACACCTACACTGCGGTTAGCAGAGCTCACAATTTAAATTGAGACATGATTTATTTATTGCAGAGAGAATTGTACTCTATGTCCTCGAATTTTGTAAACAGGAAGTGACTAAAAGCATTCTTTGATGTCTGTGCTGACTACTGCCTTCGATCTACACTGCGGATAGCAGGGCTCACAATTCACATCGAGTCGCGATTGCAGATGACTCAGTCCAGTAGGCAACAGACATTGCTCCCAGTGTGGCTCGCCCGCACCACGCATCATCGCTGGCTGCACACACGCTGAATGCTTCTGATGCCCCTATCTCAGTGCAGCACAACTCATGGACCCTTTAGGATACAATGTTTTGTGTATAATTTCACATCTGCTGCCCCTACCTCCGTGTACCACAAGTCATGGACCCTTTACGATACAATCTTGTGTGTATTATTTCACATCTGTTGCCCCTACCTTAGTGCAGCACAAATCATTGACCCTTTATGATTGAATCTGTGTGTCTGATCCAATGATTACTGTTGTACTTGTTGCCAGCACCAACCATTCCCGGAGGGCTGGCTTACACTCACCCCACACGCATCCAGCCCAGACGTCACTGGACATGTGACCCTGGTAATAAAAATGCGTTGAGCGCACTTGCCCGTACCCAGTTCCACTATCTATCTGTGTCCGTGTGTTCACTATGTTTGCAAGATGCCGCCCTTGGGCCCTACCACATTACATTATGCTGTGGACAGCGTATGCAACCATGTTACCTCTGGCAGTGGGGAAAACTTTGGTTATTTAACTTTCTCTCGGTCATTGTACAAGTACGTACGTAGAGACTGGATCATTAGAGTACTGCAAGGAGAGTGTATAATGAATGTATAAGTGCTTGGGGATTGGCGGAGTAATTGTATAAGTACATATGTTGGCGCAGCCTAACCCCGAACACAAGCTTGGCTGTAATTGGCTGCCCTCCATGTGCCAAAAACTGAAACTTGAACTTTGCATGGCCCTGTATTGCTACAGCTGCAACACTCCACTGAATGTGCAATAAACATTCATATCCACACAGATGTGTCATGTCCACCATCTTTCATGTGTGGAACTATGGATGAATGTAGGGTCAGTGATTCCCCATACCTTCCATGTTGGCCATGTTGTGGGACTTGGCTCACAGAGTGACACATTGGCGCTTGCGACCCGGGTGTCATTCTTCACAGCCTCACGCAGGACTGGCATACGCCAGGCCAGCCCACTCTGCTTACGCTTACAGGGAAGGACAACAATGCTACATGGCCCAGATTTTCATTGCAGTGATCTGCTGGTCACACCCTAGTTGTCAGTATGCCACAGCCACTCCCTCACAGCTAGTATACACCCACACCACACCCATCCAGCACAGGCATCACAGGACACGTGACCCTGCCAATAAAAAAGACCGGGTGCACGTGCTCGACGCCATTTCAGAGTTGCTCACTCCGGATGCACTGCGGCCGGCACAGGCACACCGGCACGGGACGGTGACTTTCGGTCCACTGAGGTACGGGTACCGTAACTGCTGAGCGGGTGTGCAGCCTGCGGTGATGGCCCGTCCCGGCGGTCTGGACAGCTCAGGTTTTGTGTGCCCTGCTGGACCGCAGTGTAGGCCTGAGCCATCAGACAGCGCAGGCCTACCGCCACGTGGGGTCGCCTCGCTGGTCACAGAGTTAGTGGCACCGCAAGGGCTGAGCGGGTGTGCAGCCTGCGATGAAAAGCCCGGTGCACTGGTATGTCCTCTGCCATGGCGAAATCACTACCCAGCACCAAATGTGAGACCTGGTGGCCTGCGGAGCGGGGCTGCATGATTTGCAGGGTGCCGTGTCCGCGGGCCCCGGGCTTGGGGCTTGCAGCGGCACGTGGTAGGCCCTCTTTTCTACACGCAGGTTGCGAAAGGTGAGCAGACAGGCTTGTTAGCGCAGCGGCGGGCAGTGACCTCCAGGCAGTGGGAGTGGATGGGGTGCAGCAGCCTGGGTGCGCAGCGGCGGACAGTCACCTCCGGGCAGTGGGAGTGGATGGGGTGCAGCAGCCTGGGTGCGCAGCAGCGGGCAGACACCTCTGGGCAGTGGAAGTGGATGGGGTGCAGCAGCCTGGGTGCGCAGCAGCGAGCAGACACCTCTGGGCCGTGGAAGTAGATGGGGTGCAGCAGCCTGGATTCACAAAGGTGGGACAGAGAATTAGGCGTGTGCAGTTGTATGTACTCTGCCATTACTGATTCCATACTACGTTTCAGATGAGTAAGCTTGAGGGCTCCACTATGTCCCGAAACGTGGTTGGAGACACACCGGTGACGGAAAGGTGAGCTGTGAGGGTTTGTCCACAGTGTGGGCATTCACTGTCCCTCTCCATCTCTTCCTTTCTCTCCCTCACACTCTTTCTCTCTCTCTTCCTCTCTCTCACACTGTTTTTTTCTTTCTCTCTCTCTACCTCTCTCTCTCTTTCTCTCTCTCACTCTTCCTCTGTTTCTCTCTTCCTCTTTCTCACACTGTTTCTCTCTTTCTCTCTCTCTTCCTCTCTCTCACTGTTTCTCTCTCTCTTCCTCTCTCTCTCACTCTTTCTCTCTGTCTACCTCTCACTCTTTCTTTCTTTTTCTCTCTCTTCCTCTCTGTCACTCTTTCTCTCTCTCTCTCCTTTATGGACGCATGACGCACAATGTTATCTTGTTTTTTGTCTAGCAGGCTGTGATTCACAGATTGACGGCCCCCCCGACACGGACCTCCCGCCACGAGGCGATGACTTCAGTTCCACTGAGTTAGTGCCACCAGAGCTGAGCACGTGTGCAGCCTGCGATGATGCGTGGCCATCCTGCAAACAACACCCACTTTGAATTGTGAGCTCGGCTTGACTGCATGTACGCAACGCCTGAGGAGGTTGCTTCGGCACGTGGTGGACCCTCTTAGGCACACGCCGGTGGCAGAAGGTGAGCAGAGAGGCTTGTTTCCGCAGCAGCGAGCAGTCACCTCTGGGTGGTGGGAGTGGATAGTGTGCAGCACCCTCGGTGCACAAGAGCGGGCAGTCACCTCCGAGCAGTGGGAGTGGATGGGGTGCAGCAGCCTGGGTGCACAGGAGCGGGCAGACACCTCTAGGCAGTGGTAGTGGATGGGATTCAGCAGTCTGGGTGCGCAGGAATGGGCAGTCACCTCCGGGCAGTGGGACTGGATGGGGTGCACCAGCCTGGGTGCACAGAAGCGGGCAGACACCTCTGGGCAGTGGGAGTGGATGGGGTACAGCAGCCTGTGTGCGCAGAGGCGGGCAGACACCTCTGGGCGGCGGGAGTCGATGGGGTGCAGCAGCCTGGGTGCACAGGGGCGAACTAGAAGACAAAAGAGGTACGGTGTTCCTGGGTGGCAAGTTGGCCACCTGGTTAGTACTCAGAGTGGTGGGGAGGTGGGGAATACCTCCTTTCGGAACTTCTTCTCTCGGTAGGACGTTGCCCCGGAGAAAAGCAGCCAACCACTTCTTCTCTCGGTAGGTGCTGCAGCAGAGCGGGTAGGTGAGCTGGACTGCTCTGAGCGGGAGCAGCGACACTACGTTGAGTGTCCATATACTCCGCTGCGGTCTGATGAAGCAGCACTTGAATCCTTAAGAGGTTGGCTGCTTTTCTCCGGGGCAACGTCCTACAGAGAGAAGAAGTGGTTGGCTGCTTTTCTCCGGGGCAACGTCCTACCGAGAGAAGAAGTGGTATGTAGAACCACACCACACACTGTAGATAGTTTTCATTTAGTCACTAGGTCCTGAGGAATCGCCAACTGATCTATTAGAGACATTTTATAGGCGAGAAACATGTTGACCACTAAGGGGTAGAGCGTAATTTGTCAGATTAAAACAAAATAGTCGCCCTCCTTCTTTTTACTTTTTATTCAGGTTGTGACCTCTCCAGAATAAAAATAATTATAGAGGATTCCCTTACCTGTTTTAACCCACACACCACATCTACATCTTACCAGGCCCCTCACACCCACGGCACCTATACGGCAAGGAACAAAGATCTCCGATAAAGAGCCCCTTTATGGGTGCCCGTCGAGCATTGCAGCGCCGGCTCGGCGAGGAGCAGACCCATATGATGAAGCATGACACCTAGCTTGCTGGGTGTGTGAGGGTCCTAGTTCCGAAGGAGGTATTCCCCACCTCCCCACCACTCTGAGTACTAACCAGGTGGCCAACTTGCCACCCAGGAACACCGTACCTCTTTTGTCTTCTAGTTCTACCCAGGGCAAGTACGGTGGACCTTTATCAAGCCCTCATTGTCCCCCTTGTTGTTTACTATGCACAGGGGCGAAACAGAGTTAGGCGTGTGCAGTTGTATGTACTCTGCCATTACTGATTCTATACTATGTTTCAGATGACTAAACTTGAAGACTGCACTATGTGGTTGGAGACACACCGGTGGCAGAAAGGTGAGCTGTGAGGATTTTCTCCACAGTGTCAACACTAACCCTGGGCGTAGTTTGCGTAGTAGCGCTACGCGTAGCTACGCAAAGTGCACTTTGCACTACGCACGCTACGCGTAGCTACGCGAACTGCGTAGTGCGGTAGGGAAATGCTGTTCGCACTGATTGCACAGTGCCGGATGCTTGTCCACACTGTGCAATCATTGCAAACGGCATCTTGCACAGTGCAAGCAGTCGTTTTCTGCCGCTCGAGTAGATTTGTACTCGAGCAGCAGCTTTCTCAACGCGGACTGGTAGTTTCTCATCGCGAGCGGTCGCGAGCATACGCGACCACTCGCAATGAGAAACCTGACCTCCCCGCGTTGAGAATCTCGCCGGGAGGTTTATTTTCCACGCTCGCGATCGGCAACTTGATGTTGCTGATCGCGAACGAGGAAAAAGTCTCGCCGGGATGTTGATTTTGCTCGCTCGCGGTCGCCAACTTTGAGGACCGCGAACAAGCAAAAAATGCCCGCTACGCTACGCGTTTTTGCACTGTGCTACGTGCAATTCGCGTAGTAGCGCAAACTACACACGCATCCGCGAGCGTAGCATAGTACTACGCCCAGGGTTAGTCAACACTCACTCTCGCTCTCCATCTCTTCCTTTCTGTCACTCACATTCTTTCTCTCTCTCTATCTCTTCCTTTCTCTCTCACACTCTTTCTCTCTTTCTATGTCTTTTACTCTCTCTCTCATTCTTTCTTTCTCTCTCTCTCTCTTCCTCTCTGTCTCACTCTTTCTCTCTCTCTCTACCTCTCTCCCACACTGTTTCTCTCTTTCTCTCTCTCTTCCTTGTATCTCACTCTTTCTCTCTTTCTCTCTCTCTTCCGCTCTCTCACTATTTCTCTCTTTCTCTGTCTTCCTCTCTGTCTCACTCTTTCTTTCTCTGTCTCTTCCTCTCTCTCACTCTTTCTCTCTTTCTCTCTCTCTCTCTCTCTCCTTTGATGGACGAATGACGCACAATCTTATCTTGCTTTTTGTCTAGCAGGCTGTGATTCACAGATTGACGACCCCCCCGACACGGACCTCCCGCCACAAGGCGATGACTTCAGTTCCACTGAGTTAGTGCCACCAGAGCTGAGCGCGTGTGCAGCCTGCGATGATGCGTGGCCATCCTGCAATCAACACCCACTTTGAATTGTGAGCTCGGCTTGACCACGTGTACGCAACGCCTGAGGAGGTTGCTTCGGCACGTGGTGGACCCTCTTAGACACACGCCAGTGGCGGAAGGTGAGCAGAGAGGCTTGTTTCCGCAGCAGCGAGCAGTCACCTCTGGGCGGTGGGAGTGGATAGTGTGCAGCACCCTGGGTGCACAAGAGCGGGCAGACACCTCCGAGTAGTGGGAGTGGATGGGGTGCAGCAGCCTGGGTGCACAGGAGTGGGCAGACACCTCTAGGCAGTGGGAGTGGATGGGATGCAGCAGTCTGGGTGCGCAGGAACGGGCAGTCACCTCCGGGCAGTGGGACTGGATGGGGTGTACCAGCCTGGGTGCACAGCAGTGGGCAGACACCTCTGGGCAGTGGGAGTGGATGGGGTACAGCAGCCTGGGTGCGCAGAGGCGGGCAGACACCTCTGGGCGGCGGGAGTCAATGGGGTGCAGCAGCCTGGGTGCGCAGGGGCAAAACAGAGAATTAGGCGTGTGCAGTTGTATGTACTCTGCCAATACTGATTCTATACTATGTTTCAGATGACTAAACTTGAAGACTGCACTATGTCCCAGTACGTGGTTGGAGACACACCGGTGGCAGAAAGGTGAGCTGTGAGGATTTTCTCCACAGTGTCAACACTCACTCTCCCTCTCCATCTCTTCCTTTCTGTCACTCACACTCTTTCTCTCTCTCTCACTCTCTATCTCTTCCTTTCTCTCTCTCACACTCTTTCTCTCTTTCTATATCTTTTCATCTCTCTCTCTCTCATTCTTTCTTTCTCTCTCTCTTCCTCTCTGTCTCACTCTTTCTCTCTCTCTACCTCTCTCTCACACTGTTTCTCTCTTTTTCTCTCTCTTCCTTGTATCTCACTCTTTCTCTCTTTCTCTCTCACTCTTTCTCTCTTTCTCTGTCTTCCTCTCTGTCTCACTCTTTCTTTCTCTGTCTCTTCCTCTCTCTCACTCTTTCTCTCTTTCTCTCTCTCTCTCCTTTCATGGACGCATGACGCTACAATCTTATCTTTCTTTTTGTCTTGCAGGCTGTGATTCACAAATTGTTGAGGGATGACACGCCATACCTGTACCTACTTTTATTTTGTTGTTTTGTTTAAATAAAATGTTTTATATGTAAATCCATAGATGACTGAGATTCTTATTTGTCCAACCTTACATGCATCTTCTTTACTATAATTGTGCGACATCAGCCAATTTGTTACGTTCCAGATTTCCTAAGGTTGCTGTCACCTTTGTTTGTGTGGGGGGAGATGAGGGAGGGATGGCAGACAAGGGGCTGGTGGCGGGCAGTGTTGGAGCAGTGTTGGGTGTCCGAGCTGCATGATCGTTGGCTCCATTGCATCTGTTGTCATTCACTTTGAAAGTTAAAAATATCGTCTCAAATACTTAACCACTACTACAAAACACATAACACACCTTCTTAATTTCTAATTTACCTTCGTAGTTGGTACACAGATTTCAAATGTCACAAACGCATGCAATTCTTTTCTTGCCACACAGTACATGTAATGCACTGCTGTCATCAAGAATGGAACCAGTAATGGCACAATTTCCCTGTTGCTCCACACATAAATACATGTAAAGAACAAATCAGAATAGTTCCTTATTTTTTTAGATTGCAAAACCTCTCTTTATTGGTTATTTTTGAACTTTCCATATAAACAGTTTTTTTAAGGACACATACAGGTGAAAAGTTCAAGGTATTGTATCAACACTTTCTAGAACATTCTACGACACGTGCAGGTAAAAGTTCATCATTTTTTTAAACCTACTGATATTTTTTTTTGCAGCATTTTCTCCAACATTTAACGGCACGTGGAGGTCAAAAGTTCACCATTCTTTCAAGTTTGAACTGCACCTTCCAAATACAATTAGCAGGTGTGGTTGAGCTGAGCAAATTTCATCCTATAATATGTACTCCACGTATAAAGTGCTTTTTTATTAACCAATCACAAAGATGCTTTTCATCAAAACTAATATACACCCTACTTTTTAGGACACAATACATTTCATCTCCCAATCGGTTAACGTTTTGTATGTAAAAAAAAAGTAGTTCCCCATGTTTAAACATATCTCTTATTCTACGAACGGACTGCATGAGCTACAGACATTTATCCATATCTTCTAGCCATACCTTCAAAATGCTAGTGTGGATTGTAAGACATAGCTATGTTTTCTGGTGCAAGAGGTATGCAGAACAGAGACGTATTGACTTAGACCTAGGTTTACAAAATGTGCACATTAAATGGTTTGCACAGAGAGGATTGAAGTGGCACCAATTGCTCCCTTTGGTTAAAACCTGTTTGCATCTCCAACACCCTGATCTCATGATTGTACACTGTGGTGGTAACGACCTAGGCACATTGACTGGGGTAGGTTTGGAAATGCTTATGAAGGACACCTTTGGACAATTGATGTTACTTTTACCTCAAACTGTCTTTGTATATTCCAATATATACCAAAGACAGAAGTGGAAATGGTCAAACCAATTTTGTCATAAGATTGAAAAATCTAGGAAGAATGTTAACAAAACTGTGTCTGCATACCTCAGAGACCATAGAATGGGGTCGATTTACAACAACAACATATGTTTTGATATGGCTGATATCTACAGAAGTGATGGAGTACACTTCACAGATGAGGGAAACCGAGTTTTCCTGATTAACCTGAAGCTGTGCATTCGCACTTACATGTAGCTCCAACTAATAAACACAAGGGCTCTTTTTAGAGCCGCCTTATATTCCCAATTTTGGCTCGCAGAGTGTCAGCTGCGGTTCGGCTACCAGAGGGACACCTGCGGGCCGTCGAGCAGGCTCGCAGAGGAAGAGCTGCGGCCCGTGGGCTCAGCTCGCAGAGGGAGACCTACGAGCCGTTGGCTCGCAAAAGCACAGCACCGTACTGGCTCGCAGAGGGAGAGCTGTGGCCGGACTCGCAGTGGGAGACCAATGGGCCAACAGGCCTGCCAGCAGACACACAGCTATCAGTTAACGGGCTGGCTCGCAGAGATACAGCTGCAAGCCCTCTGCGCTGCAACCCGACGGGCTAACTCGCAGAGGGAGAGTAACGGGCCGATGGGCCTGCTAGCACAGACACAGCTACGAGCTAACAAGGTGGCTCACAGAGGTAGAGCTCCGGGCCCGACGGCTCGCAGACACAGAGCTGCGAGCCGACGGACTGGCTTCTAAAGGCATAGCCGCGAACTGATGATGTGGGGAGAGGGAGCGTAAAAGGAGTATCTCGCACAGACAGACCTGCGTGATATTTTCAGTATTGCCTCGCAGAGGTAGAATTACGGATCCGATGCCTTTTAGAGGGAGAGATGCGAGCTGACGGACTGAGTCACAAAGTGGCTCACAGCTCGCAGTCGCAGAGCTGCAAGCAGACGGACTGGCTTCTAAAGGCATAGCCGCGAGCTGGTGATGTGGGGAGAGGGACCGTGAAAGGGGTATCTCGCACAGACAGAGCTGCGGTATATTTTTAGTGTTGCCTTGCAGTTGTAGAACTACAGACCTGATGCCTTGCAGAGGGAGAGTTGTGAGCTGACGGACTGAATCACAAAATGGCTGCCAACACTTCCTAGTTTCAACAGTTCGCAGCCAATGAGCAGCAAGCTCGTGCTCGTAATGCTTCAGCCAATCAGATGTCAGAATTCTTAAATATCGATATCTGGAAAATTTGATATTTCTCTAAAACTACTGAACGGATTTACCCGATTTAAACAAAAGCGTGCTTTCTGGACCAAGACCTTTCTCTGTGCCAAATTTGGCGTAATTCTGTTCAGCAGTTTGACCTGTAGCCTTGTCTAAAGTTTCCTATGGAAATTTCATGGAGAAGACACGTTTTGGGACCCCCCATTTTTCTTAGTCCCCCCCTTGATGAATCCCCCCCAAACTTTTAGGATAGGAGTTGACCTGAAATGAGGAACTTTTGGGAAAATTTCGTAAAGATTCGTCAAACGACGCCAAAGTTATAAGCACATCAAAAAATGCTTTTCCTATGGAAACGTGGTCCTAACTATAACTACCTACTGGCGACCGCCAGTAGGTAATATATATATATATATATATATAAATATACATATATATATATATATATATATATATATATATAGAAGCTCAGTGGGGTGTCCAACAAAGAAAGCAGCACTCGAACGCAGCTACGCCTTTTCCCCAGAAAAGCCTTTATTTGTATGCATGTCATCCATTCTCAGTCAGGGTGCTGTGAGACCCGCCTACACTCGAGTGCGGTTCCGTTTGTTGGGCAAACTGGAGCGTGAATAATTACCGGCCCGTCCAAGGTTGGGGAACCGCACCGCCACCAATCACCGGTGGACTGCTGCTTTCAGATACACAGGAAGCGAGGCAGAGTGCAGGTATGAACTTCAATCTACTGGCAACATAATGGGAGGCTCATTGGAGCTACGAACATTGTTTTAATGGCACTACAAGTCCCAGGAGGCCCATCAGAGGGCGTAATATATAAATCTCATGTGACATTGGTTTCCATCTGAACAGCCATTTGCATGCCTGTGAACAAGGAGAATGGTCTCCGAAATGCGTAGGGCGCAGGATTTCCATGAAGGGATGCTGGTTATTTTCAATAAAGGTACCTACAGGGTGCTGTGAGACCCGCCTACACTCGAGTACTGTTCCGTTTGTTGGGCAAACTGGAGCGTGAATAATTACCGGCCCGTCCAAGGTCAGGGAACCGCACCGCCACCAATCACCGGTGGACTGCTGCTTTCAGATACACAGGAAGCGAGGCAGAGTGCAGGTATGAACTTCAATCTACCGGCAACATAATGGGAGGCTCATTGGAGCTACGAACATTGTTTTAATGGCACTACAAGTCCCAGGAGGCCCATCAGAGGGCGTAATATATAAATCTCATGTGACATTGGTTTCCATCTGAACAGCCATTTGCATGCCCGTGAACAAGGAGAATGGTCTCCGAAACGCGTAGGGCGCAGGATTTCCATGAAGGGATGCTGGTTATTTTCAATAAAGGGACCTACAGGGTGCTGTGAGACTCGCCTACACTCGAGTGCGGTTCCGTTTGTTGGGAAAACTGGAGCGTGAATATATATATATATATATATATATATATATATATATATATATATATTTCCCCACAAACGGCTCCTTTTGTCGGATTCTCGGCGCTCAGTACCAGTGCGGGATCCTCACGGTCGAGCCAGACCGTTACATATTCACCAAACTCCCCCGAAGAAGGAACAGGATCGCACAACGCCGTTTCAAACAATTTATTTTACTTGATTATTCAGCTCATTATCTGGTGCAAGCTACAGATCACAGATCAACGCGTTTCGGTCTTGGCACAAGACCTTGTTCACGATCGGGGGAGTTTGGTGAATATATATATATATATATATATATATATTATCTACTGGCGGTCGCCAGTAGATAGTTATAGTTAGGACCTATTTTCCATAGGAAATCCGCAACATTCTATTTGAAATAACTCTTGCGTCGGTTGACGAATCTTCGCGAAATTTTCAAACTTTATGGCCCGCTCCAGTCCGCTCCTACCCTGAAAGTTTCGGGGTGATTCGTAAAGCAGGGGCCGAGAAAAAGGGGGTCCCAAAACGTGTTCTCCCCATTCATTTTCCCGTAGGAAACTTTAGCCACGGCTACAGCCCGAACTGCTGAACGGAATTACACAAAATTTGGCAAAGAGGTAGTTCTTGGTTCAGAAAGAACCCTTTTTGTTAAATGGTGTAAATCCGTTCAGTAGTTGCGGAGAAATTAAAAAATAAGAGTCAAAAAATCAATTTCCCATAGGAAACTTTATGCAAGGCTACAGCCCGAACTGCTGAACGGAATTACACCAAATTTGGCAAAGAGGTAGTTCTTGGTTCAGAAAGAACCCTTTTTGTTAAATGGTGTAAATCCGTTCAGTAGTTGCTGAGAAAATCAAAAGTAAAAACACATATATATTTGGGCGGAGCCTAACCACACATGTCATCGTGAGATCTGATTGGCTGTGAGCACTTCATCCTGGAATTGCTGGCAGCCATCTTGGGACCAATATAAATGATAGTACCCCATTGAAATGCATTGTAGTGAATCGAAGATTTTGAGGGTTACCAAAAGGAGAACTATAAAGGGTGATAACAGACTTTAGTTACATTAGAATTCATTTGTTGATGGTACCATACTAATTTCAGGAATTGTGGTGTGTTCTAAGGTGATTTTACCCTGTGAAAAACCTTCTGCTGGGATATCATGAATCATGTTTGAGAGAAAACTATTTTCACATGCTTGTCCCATACAGTTTTGGAAGGTGCTCCAGAAGCTAAAATGAGAGCATATTTTCTGTAAATTCACATTATCTTTCTCAGTCATGTGAGAATGAAGTCTGACATTCTCAGTAAAACATGTACATCCAACAAGGGCAGAGACTGTCAGTTGATTCCTTTGTGTTCTACTGCAGCTTCCCAGAGTGTTCTAAAGAACAACTAGAGTGCTAACAGCCTTACTTATGACAAAAGTATGGCACACCTGAAGCCATCTTGATTGGAATAAACTGGTAACACTTAAAACATTTAATTTAAAAAGGAACAAAATGATGGGGTTCATCTTGTCATAGAAATTATGGTTAGTGCTCTGGAAAGAAAAATTAGGACATATTTCAAGTGTGATCTCAAATATCTTCCTGTTATATTTCAACAGGAGCAGCCTGTCAGTTGATGCCTTTGTGTTCTACTGCAGCTTCCCAGAGTGTTCTAAAGAACAACTAGAGCGCTAACAGTCTTACTTATGACAAAAGTATGGCACACCTGAAGCCATCTTGATTGGAATAAACTGGTAACACTTAAAACATTTAATTTAAAAAGGAACAAAATGATGGGGTTCATTTTGTCATAGAAATTATGGTTAGTGCTGTAGAAAGAAAAATTAGGACATGTTTCAAGTGTGATCTCAAATATCTTCCTGTTATATTTCAACAGGAGCAGCCTGTCAGTTGATGCCTTTGTGTTCTACTGCAGCTTCCCAGAGTGTTCTAAAGAACAACTAGAGCGCTAACAGTCTTACTTATGACAAAAGTATGGCACACCTGAAGCCATCTTGATTGGAATAAACTGGTAACACTTAAAACATTTAATTTAAAAAGGAACAAAATGAGGGGGTTCATTTTGCCATAGAAATTATGGTTAGTGCTGTAGAAAGAAAAATTAGGACATGTTTTAAGTGAGATCTCAAATATCTTCCTGTTATATTTCAACAGGAGCAGCCTGTCAGTTGATGCCTTTGTGTTCTACTGCAGCTTCCCAGAGTGTTCTAAAGAACAACTAGAGTGCTAACAGCCTTACTTATGACAAAAGTATGGCACACCTGAAGCCATCTTGATTGGAATAAACTGGTAACACTTAAAACATTTAATTTAAAAAGGAACAAAATGAGGGGGTTCATTTTTCCATAGAAATTATGGTTAGTTCTGCAAAAAGAAAATTTAGAGCATGTTTTAAGTGAGATCTCAAATCCTCTTCTATTTCATTAGAAAATTCTGACATGCAGACTGAAACAATCACTTTCAATACCAGCAGTAGACTTCCAGTTAACTCCTTGGTGAGCAGTAGCTTTACTACAGTGATCTAATGAACAACTAGAGTGCTAACATTCTGAATTTATGGCAAATGTGTGACACATCTGAATGCCTTCTTGATTGAATCAAAGTAAAAAACTGAAAGCATTTCCTACTGAGGAGACTGCAGTAAATGAGGAAATTAGGAAACTTCATAACAAAGAAGTCTTCCAAGATGGCCACCAGTGAAAAAAGAGCCCAAATGTAGCACAAATATTACCCAGATGTAGCCCACATATAGCCCAATGACAAAAGTGTGCAAAACCCTTTTTATTTTTAGTTTTTTGCAGTTTTATGTAGTGCAGACTGGTCAGGTATTGGAGCGTTGCATCTTAAAACATGACCCCCTACACTACAAAAACACCACTGCACTACCCTAAACCCTAAAACACTACCCCACCACGACCCCCTACACTACACAAGCACCACTGCACTATCCTAAACCCTAAAACACTACCCCCAGCATGACCCCCTACACTACACAAACACCACTGCACTACCCTAAACCCTAAAACACTACCCCAACACCACTGCACTAACCTAAATCCTAAAACACTACCCCCAGCACGACCCCTACACTACCCAAAAACCACTGCACTACCCTAAAACATGACCCCCTACACTACACAAACACCACTGCACTACCCTAAACCCTAAAACACTACCCCAGCACGACCCCCTACACTACACAAGCACCACTGCACTACCCTAAACCCTAAAACACTACCCCCAGCACGACCCCTACACTACACAAACACCACTGCACTACCTTAAACCCTAAAACACTACCCCCAGCACGACCCCTACACTACCCAAACACCACTGCACCAACCTAAATCCTAAAACACTACCCCCAGCACGACCCCCTACACTACCCAAACACCACTGCACTACCCTAAAATATGACCCCCTACACTACACAAACACCACTGCACTACCCTAAACCCTAAAACACTAACCCCAGCACGACCCCCTACACTTCACAAGCACCACTGCACTACCCTAAACCCTAAAACACTACCCCCAGCACGACCCCCTACACTGCCCGAACACCACTGCACTGCCCTAAACCCTGAAACACCAGCCCCTGCACGACCCCCTACACTGCCCGAACACCACTGCACTGCCCTAAACCCTGAAACACCAACCCTAGCACGACCCCCTACACTGCCCGAACACCACTGCACTGCCCTAAACCCTGAAACACCACCCCCTTCACGACCCCCTACACTGCCCGAACACCACTGCACTGCCCTAAACCCTGAAACACCACCCCCAGCACGCCCCTACACTGCCCGAACACCACTGCACTGCCCTAAACCCTGAAACACTACCCCCAGCAAGACCTCCTACACTGCCCGAACACCACTGCACTGCCCTAAACCCTGAAACATCACCCCCAGCAAGACCCCCTACACTGCCCGAACACCACTGCCCTAAACCCTGAAACACCACCCCCAGCACGACCCTCTACACTGCCCGAACACCACTGCACTGCCCTAAACCCTGAAACACCACCCCCAGCACGACCCCCTACACTGCCCGAACACCACTGCACTGCCCTAAACCCTGAAACACCACCCCCTGCACGACCCCCTACACTGCCCGAACACTACTGCACTGCCCTAAACCCTGAAACACCATCCCTAGCACGACCCCCTACACTGCACAAACACCACTGCACTGCCCTAAACCCTGAAACACTACCCCCAGCAAGACCCCTACACTGCCCGAACACCACTGCACTACCCTAAACCCTGAAACATCACCGCCAGCAAGACCCCCTACACTGCCCGAACACCACTGCCCTAAACCCTGAAACACCACCCCCAGCAAGACCCCCTACACTGCCCGAACACCACTGCACTGCCCTAAACCCTGAAACACCAGCCCCAGCACGACCCCTACACTGCCCGAACACCACTGCACTGCCCTAAACCCTGAAACACCACCCCCTGCACGACCCCCTACACTGCCCGAACACCACTGCACTGCCCTAAACCCTGAAACACCACCCCCAGCCACGACCCCCTACACTGCCCGAACACCACTGCACTGCCCTAAACCCTGAAACACCACCCCCTGCACGATCCCCTACACTGCCCAAACACTACTGCCCTGCCCTAAACCCTGAAACACCACCCCCAGCACGACCCCCTACACTGCACGAACACCACTGCACTGCCCTAAACCCCGAAACACTACCCCCAGCAAGACCCCCTACACTGCCCGAACACCACTGCACTGCCCTAAACCCTGAAACATCACCCCCAGCAAGACCCCCTACACTGCCCGAACACCACTGCCCTAAACCCTGAAACACCACCCCCAGCAAGACTCCCTACACTGCCCGAACACCACTGCACTGCCCTAAACCCTGAAACACCACCCCCAGCACGACCCCTACACTGCCCGAACACCACTGCGCTGCCCTAAACCCTGAAACACCACCCCCAGCACGACCCCCTACACTGCCCGAACACCACTGCGCTGCCCTAAACCATGAAACACCAGCCCCAGCACGACCCCCTACACTGCCTGAACATCACTGCACTGCCCTAAACCCTGAAACACCACCCCCAGCACGACCCCCTACACTGCCCGAACACCACTGCACTGCCCTAAACCCTGAAACACCAGCCCCAGCACAACCCCGTACACTGCCCGAACACCACTGCACTGCCCTAAACCCTGAAACACCAGCCCCAGCACGACCGCCTACACTGCCCGAAAACCACTGCACTGCCCTAAACCCTGAAACACCAGCCCCAGCACGACCCCCTACACAGCCCGAACACCACTGCACTACCCTAAACCCTCAAACACCAGCCCCAGCACGACCCCCTACACTGCCCGAACACCACTGCACTGCCCTAAACCCTCAAACACCAGCCCCAGCAAGACCCCCTACACTGCCCGAACACCACAGCACTAAAGCCTGAAACACCACCCCCAGCAACACCACCTACACTGGCTGAACACCACTGCACTGCCCTAAACCCTGAAACACCACCCCCTGCACGACCCCCTACACTGCCCGAACACCACTGCACTGCCCTAAACCCTGAAACACCACCCCTCAGCACGACACCCTACACTGCCCGAACACCACTGCACTGCCCTAAACCCTGAAACACCACCCCCAGAATGACCTCCTACACTGCCGGAACACCACTGCACTGCCCTAAACCCTGAAACACCACCCCCAGCACGACCCCCTACACTGCCCGAACACCACTGCACTGCCCTAAACCCTGAAACATCAACCCCAGCAAGACCCCCTACACTGCCTGAACACCACTGCCCTAAACCCTGAAACACCACCCCCTACACTGCACGAACACCACTGCACTGCCCTAAACCCTGAAACACCACGTCCAGCAAAACCCCCTACACTGCCTGAACACCATTGCTCTGCCCTAAATCCTGAAACACTAGCCTCAGCACGACCCCCTACACTGCCCGAACACCACTGCACTGCCCTAAACCCTGAAACACCAGCCCCAGCAAGACCCCCTACACTGCCCGAACACCACTGCACTGCCCTAGACTCTGAAACACCAGCCCCAGCAAGACCCCCTACACTGCCCGAACACCACTGCACTGCCCTAAACCCTGAAACACCAGCCCCAGCATGACCCCCTACACTGCCCGAACACCACTGCACTGCCCTAAACCCTAAAACACCAGCCCCAGCACGACCACCTACACTGCCCGAACACCACTGCACTGCCCTAAACCCTGAAACACCAGCCCCAGCACAACCCCCTACACTGCCCGAACACCACTGCACTGCCCTAAACCCTGAAACACCACCCCCAGCACGACCCCCTTTACTGCTCGAACACCACTGCACTGCCCCAAACCCTGAAACACCACCCCAGCACGACCCCCTACACTGCCCGAACACCACTGCCCTAAACCCTGAAACACCACCCCCTGCACGACCCCCTACACTGCCCGAACACCACTGCACTGCCCTAAACCCTGAAACACCACCCCCAGCACGACCCCCTACACTGCCCGAACACCACTGCACTGCCCTAAACCCTAAAACATCACCCTCAGCATTACCCCCTACACTGCCCAAACACCACTGCACTGCCCTAAACCCTAGAACACTACCACTAGCACGACCCCCTACACTACCCGAACACAACTGCACTACCCTAAACCCTAAAATACTACCCCCAGCACAACCCCCTACACTACCCGAACACGACTGCACTGCCCTAAACCCTCAAACACTCCCCCCAGCACGACCCCCTACACTACCCGAACACCACTGCACTGCCCTAAACCCTAAAACACTCCCCCAGCACGACCCCCTACACTACCCGAACACCACTGCACTGCCCTAAACCCTAAAACACTCCCCCCAGCATGACCCCCTACACTACCCAAACACCACTGCACTGCCCTAAACCCTAAAACACTACCCCCCGCATGACCCCCTACACTACCCAAACACCAATGCACTACCCTAATCCCTAAAACACTACCCCCGCATGACCCCCTACACTACCCTAAACCCTAAAACACTACCCCCGCAAGACTCCCTACACTACCCAAAGACCACTGCACTACCCTAAACCCTAAAACACGACCTCCTACACTACACAAACACCACTGCACTACAATAAACCCTAAAACACTACCCCCTACACTACACAAACACCACTGCACTACCCGAAACCCTAAAAAACTACCCCCAGCATGAACCACTACACTACCCAAACACCACTGCACTACCCTAAACCCTAAAAAACTACCCCCAGCAGTACCCCTACACTACCCAAACACCACTGCACTACCCTAAACCCTAAAACACTACCCCCAGCAGTACCCCCTACACTACCCAAACACCACTGCACTACCCTAAATCACTACCCCCAGCACGACCCCCTACACTACCCAAACACCACTGCACTGCCCTAAACCCTAAAACACTACCCCCAGCACGACCCCCTACACTACCCAAACACCACTGCACTACCCTAAAGCCTAAAACACTCCCCTAGCACGACTACCTACACTACCCAAACACCATTGCACTACCCTAAATCTACCCCCAGCATGACCCCCTACACTACACAAACACCACTGCACTACCCTAAACCCTAAAACACTACCCCAGCACGACCCTCTTCACTACCTAAACACAACTGCACAATTTGTTACAGGCGTTGCAACGCAGGCCTGTGGTGCTTACTGGAAGTACCTAGTGGGCTAGTTGGGCCCCAGGGACCCTCAGGATTCAAGGTGACCTAATCCCCCAACTTAAAACGCACCACGGGGCGCGTTAGCACAGTGCTGAAGGGAGGGGGCGGGGCCTCAGGTGACATGTGCGCAAACACGCCCTGTGGTGCGTTTTAAGTTGGGGAATTAATTCCCTTTGAATCCTGAGGGACCCTGAGGGCCAACTAGCCCACCAGGTACCTTCAGTAACCACAACAGAGTTGCATTGCAGAGAGGTGAAAAAAGGTGCGTGGCCTCGGAACGCCTCTCTGCAACTCAGCTCTGTGGTCCTAACTGTAGGTACCTGGGGGCTAGTTGGGCCCTAGGGACCCTCAGAATTCAAGGGACTTAATACCGCAACTTAAAACGTGCCACGGGGTGCGTTTGCACACATGTCACCTCAGGCCCCCTCCCTTCACCACTGTGCAAACGCGCCCTGTAGCGCGTTTTAAGAGGTAGTTTTAATCCCCCTGCCCTATTATGTACTAGGGACTTGCAGAGGAGGTCATGCTAATCACAGGGGTACCCCAACGCATAGTGTTCCCTAGTGTATGTAGGTGTTTTCACTGTATTCTAAGTGTCTTTTAGCATAGCACTGGCTCTGGTTAGTCAGAGTCAGTTACCACCAGTACCCGTCTGAAAAAGTTGTGGGCACAGGATGATTTTGCAACAAGGCCTCTTTCTGCTCCTCTGTTGGTTCTTTCTGCACATCTTTTGCTTCTTTCTGTGCGTTTTTCTTCTTTCTTCACATGTCCTACCTCTGTAGGCATAGTTAGAAACTAGCATTTAAAAAAATCTTTGAAATTCACTTAAAAAATCATAGGTTTCAGGCACGTTATAGTTAGAAATTAGCATTTAAAAAACCTTTGAAATTCACTGAAAAAACAGTAGGTTTCAGACACGTTATAGTTAGAAATTAGCATTTAAAAAACCTTTGAAATTCACTGAAAAAACCATAGGTTTTAGGGACAGTTATAGTTAGTTGGACATTTCACTCGTACAAAACCATAGAAATTCCCCCGTTATAGTTAGTTCAGCTAACTATAACTCGCGCCCAGCAATGCACTGCTGATGACGTCACATATTACATCACTCATGACATGGTCAGTGACATCACTCATGACATCACTGATGACATCTCAAATGACATCACTGATGACATCATACATGTGATAATTTCATGCATCTTCTCACACCCTAATATAACTTTTGATACACCCACTCTAAATTACAGACTGCCATTCTCAAAACCATAGACACTCCAACACCAAAAACTACATACCCACTCACTGATTCTTAGGTCTACACACACATCCACTCACTCACCCGTACAGTCACTCATACTTAGTCACTCAGTACAGGACTATCATATGCACTCATACACCTATATAAACACTCACACACCGCCACTCATCCATAGAGGTACTCACACACCTAGTCAGTCATGCAAAAAACTTAATCACACACCCATTTACTCACCTATACAGTTATACACACACCAGCTCACTTACTCATACAAATACTAGCACATTCTTACGCTCTTATACAATCACTGATACAAGTACACACTCATCCATACAGCCACTCTCACAATCACACACTCTCACTTATAGCCATTTATATACTCCAACACACATATATACTGCCTTTCACATATGTAGTTACTCACACATGTACCACTGAGATATACATTCAATCACTAACACACCCATACACACACTCACCCACCCATACAGTCCATCACGGATGCACTCTTGAAACCATGCACCCAGTGAATCACCAACTCACACATCTATGCACAGAGTCACACACACCCACCCACACAAACACTCAGGCACCCATACAGATACTCAGACAATCAATCAATAACCCATGTAGACACTCATGTAGCTATTCAGAAAGCCATGCAGCCGCTTACAAACCAACAGACAGACGGATACAGACATTCACACAGTTTAGTCACTAACCCATGCATTCAGTAAGATACATTTAATCACTCACTTGTAGAGTCAGTCACTCACGTACTAAATCATCCATTCAGACACTTATACACCCACTCATTCTTCAATACGCCTTTCCCTATATATATTAAACATATTTAAACATTACAGAAACACACAGTCACTGGTTGATGTCATCAGTGATGTCATCAGTGATGTCATTTGTGATGTCATCAGTGATGTCATCAGTGATGTCACTGACCATGTCATGAGTGATGTAATATGTGACGTCATCAGCAGTGCATTGCGGGCGCGAGTTATAGTTAGCTGAACTAACTATAACGGGGGAATTTCTATGGTTTTGTACGAGTGAAATGTCCAACTAACTATAACTGTCCCTAAAACCTATGTTTTTTTCAGTGAATATATATATATATATATATATATGAGAAGTAGAAAGCGCTCACACAGGGGAAGGTGGATTATATCATTTATTTCAGCACATCAGACGCATTTTGACCCAGCCGGGTCTTGGTCACCTAAACACATCTGGTGTTGTGAATAAACTCTATATTCCACCTTCCCTGTGGGAGCGCTTTGGACTTCTTCTGTGCTTTGTTCTGACGGGCTGGTTTGTTCCTCCAGCTGAGCGCTCCTCCCCTAAGAGGCAAGGTCTAGGACTTTGCTGTGTATATATATATATATATTCACTGAAAAAACCGTAGGTTTCAGACATGTTATAGTTACAAATTAGCATTTAAAAAACCTTTGAAATTCACTGAAAAAACCATAGGTTTCAGGGACGTTATAGTTACAAATTAGCATTTAAAAAACCTTTGAAATTCACTGAAAAAACCATAGGTTTTAGGGACAGTTATAGTTAGTTGGACATTGCACTCGTACAAAACCCGTGAAATTCCCCCGTTATAGTTAGTCCAGCTAACTATAACTCGCGCCCCCGCAATGCACTGCTGATGTCGTCACATATTACATCACTGAGGTTTTGTAAATGACAATTTTTAAATGTATTAATTGTTATATAAATTTTTTTAATACTAATTTACTCCATTTTTAGAAACAATTTTTTTTACATATTTTATTTTTAAATTACATTGTAATTACATTATACATTACATTACAAAAAATACTTTCTCAGAATGAATTACTTTAGTTTAAATACTTTGCACATAGGCAATAGACTTTTAAGTACAGTAGTTACAGTTGTTGCAATGGGCAACACATTTTCAAACACAATGCAACATTCAGCTCAATGTGAATTTCTAGTTAAATGCAATTAGTTACTTTATGGATTACTTTTCTAACCACAGGACTGGATCCTAGATTCAGTCCTGGCACATCTCCTGTAAACAGTTGAGTAAAAGCGTTTTGGTTACAGTCGTGATTTTTAAGGAATATTATTGTACTTTAAAAGTTGACACTTAGAAACTTTTTCTCATAGAATCACCAATGTTATCCTATGGAAGGAAATTCACTTAGAAGGTAAAAACTGTTATTGTTACTTTTTCTTACTCAGTGTTGGATCCTGGATCCAGCACTGGTGCATCTCCTGTAAACAGTTGAAAGAATGCGTTTAAGTCATACAGGCAATTTTTTAGGAATATTTGTAGTTTGTGAAAATCGACACTTTGAAACTTTTCTGCTGAAAAGCAGACAATGGATTCCTATGGAAGAAAATATAAGTTACTGGTAAGTACGGTTAAAATTACTTTTCAGGGTCAGTGCTGGGCTAAAAGATGCAGCACTGGGTTCTCTCCTGATAACAGGTGAGTAAATTGGAATTCATACTTTGGTTGATTTTAGAGGAATATTATAAAGTTCCAAAACTCCACACTTAGAAGAATTTCCAAGTGAAACCAGTCAATGTTAGCCTATGAAGGAAATTCAAGTTACCGGTGAAGTACGGTTAAAATTACTTTTCAGGACCAGTACTGGGCTGAAAGATGCAGCACTGAGGTCTCTCCTGATAACAGGTGAGTAAATCAGAATTCGGATTTCGGCTGATTTTAGAGGAATATTTGTATGTTTCAAAAATCAACACTTAGAAACTTTTTCAGCAAAAAGCAGGCAATGATATCCTATGGAAGAAAATTCAAGTTACTGGTAAGTACGGTTAAAATTACTTTTGAGGATCAGTACTGGGCTGAAAGATGCAGCACTGAGGTCTCTCCTGATAACAGGTGAGTAAATCGGAATTCGTATTTCGGCTGATTTTAGAGGAATATTTTAAAGTTCCAAAACTCCACACTTAGAAGAATTTCCAAGTGAAACCAGTCAATGTTAGCCTATGGAAGGAAATTCAAGTTACTGGTAAGTACGGTTAAAATTACTTTTCAGGACCAGTACTGGGCTGAAAGATACAGCACTGAGGTCTCTCCTTATAACAGGTGAGTAAATCGGAATTCGTATTTCGGCTGATTTTAGAGGAATATTTGTATGTTTCAAAAATCAACACTTAGAAACTTTTTCAGCAAAAAGCAGGCAATGATATCCTATGGAAGGAAATTCAAGTTACTGGTAAGTACGGTTAAAATTACTTTTCAGGACCAGTACTGGGCTGAAAGATGCAGCACTGAGGTCTCTCCTTATAACAGGTGAGTAAATCGGAATTCGTATTTCGGATGATTTTAGAAGAATATTTGCACAATGGTGAAGGGAGGGGCGGGGCCTGAGGTGACATCTGTGCAAACACGCCCCGTGGCGCGTTTTAAGTTGGGGGATTAAGTCCCCTTGAATCCTGAGGGTCCCTAGGGGCCAACTAGCCCACCAGGAACCTCCAATATGCGCCAGGGGCTGCGTTGCAGAGACGTGTAGAGAGGCCACACCCCTTTTACACCTCTCTGCAACGCAGCTCTGTGGCTTTCTGGATGTACCTGTTGGGCTAGTTGGCCCCCAGGGACCCTCAGGATTGAAGGGATTTAATTCCCCATCTTAAAACGCGCCACGGGGCCTGTTTGCACACATGTCACCTGAAGCCCCGCCCCCTCCCTTCACCACTGTGCAAACGCGCCCCATGGCGCGTTTTAAGTTGGGGGATTAAGTCCCCTTGAATCCTGAGGGTCCCCGGAGTCCAACTAGCCCACCATATACCTCCATAAAGCGCCACAGAGCTGCGTTGCAGAGAGGTGTAAAAGGGGCGTGGCCTCTGTACACCTCTCTGCAAGGCAGCCCCTGGCGCATACTGGAGGTTCCTGGTGGGCTAGTTGGCCCCCAGAGACCCCCAGTATTCAAGGGGAATTGTTCCCCTCTGCAAACGCGCCAGGGGGCGCGTTTGCAGAGTGGTGAAGGAAGGGGGCGGGGCCTGCGGGCCCGATCGTTTAAAAAAAAAAAAAAAAAATTGTCCCCTGAAGGGGGGCTGTGTGGCCCCCCTTCCTTTTTTCTGTTTTTGGGCCCTGGGGACCCCATCCCCCAGGGCCTTACCCCTTTTTTAAATTACAAAATAAAAAAAAACGGGAAGGGGGCCGCGTGGCCCCCTTCCCTGGGCCTGTATTGGCCCCGGGGACCCCATCCCCGGGGCATGGCCTCTATATTTATTTTTATTATTTTGAGGGGGGCTGCGTGGCCATTTTAAGGCCCCGGGGACCCCATCCCCCGGGGCCGGCCATACCCTTTTTTTTTAAATTTTTGAAAACTTTGGGGAGGGGGGCCGCGTGGCCCCCCTCCCGGGCCACTACTTGCCCCGGGGACCCCATCCCCCGGGGCTGGCCCTCTCGTTGGGGACTGTGGGGGGGTCCCCAATCCCCCCACAGTCCCGCCGGCTCCCCGCGTCCCTTGGGAGCCGGCATTCCTTTTCCACATGGGGAGCTGCTAAGATGCAGCTCCCCATGTGGAAAAGCAATGTGCTTTGGATATTGGAAGAGAGAGCAGGTTTCCCTTCCAATATCCAAAGCAGTTTGCAATGACAGGACGGGAGCCGATGGGGAATGAAATCCCCTTCAACCCTGAGGGTCCTTGGGGGCCAACTAGCCCACCAGGTACATCCAGAAAGCGCCACAGAGCTGCGTTGCAGAGAGGTGCAAAAAGGGGCGTGGCCTCTGAACACCTCTCTGCAACGCAGCTCCCTGGCGCATACTGGAGGTACAGGGTGGGCTAGTTGGACCCCAGGGACCCTCATGATTCAAGGGACTTAATCCCCCAACTTAAAACGCGCCATGGGGCGCGTTTGCACAGATGTCACCTCAGGCCCCGCCCCCTCCCTTCACCATTGTCCAAATATTCCTCTAAAATCAGCCGAACTACGAATTCCGATTTACTCACCTGTTATCAGGAGAGACCTCAGTGCTGCATCTTTGAGCCCAGTACTGATCCTGAAAAGTAATTTTAACCGTACTTACCAGTAACTTGAATTTCCTTCCATAGGCTAACATTGACTGGTTTCACTTGGAAATTCTTCTAAGTGTGGAGTTTTGGAACTTTATAATATTCCTCTAAAATCAGCCAAAATACGAATTCCGATTTACTCACCTGTTATCAGGAGAGACCTCAGTGCTGCATCTTTCAGCCCAGTACTGATCCTGAAAAGTAATTTTAACCGTACTTACCAGTAACTTGAATTTCCTTCCATAGGCTAACATTGACTGGTTTCACTTGGAAATTCTTCTAAGTGTGGAGTTTTGTAACTTTATAATATTCCTCTAAAATCAGCCAAAATACGAATTCCGATTTACTCACCTGTTATCAGGAGAGACCTCAGTGCTGCATCTTTCAGCCCAGTACTGATCCTGAAAAGTAATTTTAACCGTACTTACCAGTAACTTGAATTTCCTTCCATAGGATATCATTGCCTGCTTTTTGCTGAAAAAGTTTGTGTCGATTTTGAAACATACAAATATTCCTCTAAAATCAGCTGAACTACGAATTCCGATTTACTCACCTGTTATCAGGAGAGAACCCAATGCTGCATCTTTTAGCCCAGCACTGACCCTGAAAAGTAATTCTAACCGTACTTACCAGTAACTTGTATTTCCTTCCATAGGAATCCATTGTCTGGTTTTCAGCAGAAAAGTTTCAAAGTGTCGATTTTTGAAACATACAAATATTCCTCTAAAATCAGCAGAACTACGAATTCCGATTTACTCACCTGTTATCAGGAGAGACCTCAGTGCTGCATCTTTGAGCCCAGTACTGATCCTGAAAAGTAATTTTAACCGTACTTACCAGTAACTTGAATTTCCTTCCATAGGCTAACATTGACTGGTTTCACTTGGAAATTCTTCTAAGTGTGGAGTTTTGGAACTTTATAATATTCCTCTAAAATCAGCTGAACTACGAATTCCGATTTACTCATCTGTTATCAGGAGAGAACCCAGTGCTGCATCTTTTAGCCCAGCACTGACCCTGAAAAGTAATTTTAACCGTACTTACCAGTAACTTATATTTTCTTCCATAGGAATCCTTTGTCTGGTTTTCAGCAGAAAAGTTTCAAAGTGTCGATTTTCACAAACTACAAATATTCCTTAAAAATCGCCTGTATGACTTAAACGCATTCTTTCAACTGTTTACAGGAGATGCACCAGTGCTGGATACAGGATCCACCACTGAGTAAGAAAAAGTAACGATAACACTACTTACCTGCTAAGTGAATTTCCTCCCATAGGATAACATTGGTGATTCTATGTGAAAAAGTGTCAACTTTTAAAATACAATAATATTCCTTAAAAATCCCTACTGTAACCAAAACGCTTTTACTCAACTGTTTACAGGAGATGTCACAGGACTGAATCTAGGATCCAGTCCTGTGGTTATAAAAGTAATCCATAAAGTAACTAATTGCATTTAACTAGAAATTCACATTGAGCTCAATGTTGCATTGTGTTTGAAATTGTGTTGCCCATTGCAACAACTGTAACTACTGTACTTAAAAGTCTATTGCCTATTTGCAAAGTATTTAAACTAAAGTAATTCATTCCGAGAAAGTATATTTTGTAATGTAATGTATAACGTAATTACAATGTAATTTAAAAAATAAAATATGTAAAAATAAATAGTTTAAAAAAATGTAGTAAATCAGTATCAAAAAATAAATATAACAATTAATACATTTACAAATTGTCATTTACAAAACCTTTGAAATTCACTGAAAAAACCATAGGTTTTAGGGGCGTTATAGTTAGAAATTAGCATTTAAAAAACCTTTGAAATTCACTGAAAAAACCATAGGTTTCAGACACGTTATAGTTAGAAATTAGCATTCAAAAAACCTTTGAAATTCACTGAAAAAACCATAGGTTTTAGGGACAGTTATAGTTAGTTGGACATTTCACTCGTACAAAACCATAGAAATTCCCCCGTTATAGTTAGTTCAGCTAACTATAACTCGCGCCTCATAATACACTGCTGATGACGTCACATATTACATCACTCATGACATGGTCAGTGACATCACTCATGACATCACTGATGACATCTCAAATGACATCACTGATGACATCATCCACGTGATAATCTGATGCACCTCCTCACACCCTAATATAACCTTTGATACACCCACTCTAAATTACAGACTGCCATTCGCAAAACCATAGACACTCCAACACCAATAACTACATACCCACTCACTGATTCTTAGGTCTACACACACATCCACTCACTCACCCATACAGTCACTCATACTTACGGTCACTCAGTACAGGACTATCATATGCACTCATACTCCTATATAGACACTCAAACACCGCCACTCATCCATAGAGGTACTCACACACCTAGTCAGTCATGCAAATAATTAAACACACTGCCATTTACTCACCTATACAGTTATACACACACCAGCTCACTTACTCATACAAATACTAGCACATTCTTACGCTCTTATACAATCACTGATACAAGCACACACTCATCCATACAGTCACTCTCACAATCCCACACTCTCGCTTATAGCTATTTATATACTCCAACACACATATATACTGCCTTTCACATATGTAGTTACTCACACATGTAACACTGGGACATACATTCACTCACTAACACACTCTTATACACACTTACCCACCCATACAGCCTATCACAGATGTACTCTTGAAACCATCCACCCAGTGAATCACCCACTCACACATCTATGCACAGAGTCGCACACACCCCACCCACACAAACACTCAGGCACCCATACAGATACTCAGACAACCAATCAATAACTCATATAGACACTCATGTAGCTATTCACAAACCCATGCAGCCACTTACACAGCAACAGACAGACAGTTACAGACATTCACCCAGTTTAGTCACTAACCCTTGCATTCAGTAAGATACGTTTAATCACTCACTTATAGAGTCAGTCACGCACCTACTAAATCCTTCATCCACACACTTATACACCCACTCATTCTTCAATACACCTTTCCCTATATATTAAAAATATTTAAACTTTACAGAAACACAGTCACTGGATGATGTCATCAGTGATGTCATTTGAGATGTCATCAGTGATGTCATCAGTGATGTCACTGACCATGTCATGAGTGATGTAATATGTGACGTCATCAGCAGTGCATTGCGGGGCGCGAGTTATAGTTAGCTGAACTAACTATAACGGGGAATTTCTATGGTTTTGTACGAGTGAAATGTCCAACTAACTATAACTGTCCCTAAAACCTATGGTTTTTTCAGTGAATATATATATATATATATATATATATATATATATATATATATATTATCTACTGGCGGTCGCCAGTAGATAGTTATAGTTAGGACCTAGTTTCCATAGGAAAAGGAGTTTTTGTTTTCCCAATAACTTAGGCGCCGGATGACGAATCATCGCGAAATTTTCAAAACTAGTGGGGCGCTCCGGTCAGCTCCTGTCTTGAAAGTTTCGGGGTGATTCGGCAAGCGGGGGCCGAGAAAAAAGGGGGGTCCCAAAACGTGTTTTCTCCATGTTATTTTCCATAGGAAACTTTAGCCACGGCTACAGCCCGAACTGCTGAACGACATTACACCAAATTTGGCAAAAAGGTAGTGCTTGGTTCAGAAAGCACCCTTTTTTTTAAATGGTGTAAATCCGTTCAGTAATTCCAGAGAAATTCAAAAAATAAGAGTCAAAAAATCAATTTCCCATAGGAAATTTTATGCAAGGCTACAGCCGAAACTACTGAACGGATTTACCCCAAATTTGGCAAAAAGGTAGTGCTTGGTTCAGAAAGCGACCTTTTTAAAAATGGTGTAAATCCGTTCAGTAGTTGCTGAGAAAATCAAAAATAAAAGTTTCGATATTTAGAGGCATGGAGGATCCGCGGACCCTCCCGACCACGAGCTTTATTCTAATTGGCTGTCAACACTCCAAACCAGGAAGTGTTGGCAGCCCTCTTGTGACTCGGTAGAACCGAGTCACAAGAAATCAGAATAAAAAAGGCAAAAAAAAAAAAAAGGGGGCAGGGTAGAAACACCCTGACCCCCTAGGCCTGCTCAGGGGGTCCCACAAGGACCCCCAGGGCCCAAATAAGCATTTTTTTTTTTTTAAACGGCGAAATTCGCGTCCGATCCGCGAATCCCGCCGTGAAGAAAAAAAAATGAAGTGCGGGCTCCCGCGCTTCGTTAATATTTAGCCCCCGGGTGGGCCAAGTCCCGGGGGCATGCGAAAATGTATTAGCGGGGTCCCAGGGAGGCCCCCGCAGCCCCGGGGACTGCCACCCCCCGGGGCTTTCCATATATATTTGCGGGGGGCTCACGGCCCCCCGCAGCCCCGGGGACCACCACCCCCGGGGCTTTGTTTTGTTATGTGTGGGGGGGCCTCCAAGCCCCCCCAAGCCCCGGGGACCGCCACCCCCAGGGCTCTCATTTGTTTTAAAATACCTGTGTGGGGGGCTTGAGCCCCCCACACGCCCCGGGGACCGCCACCTCCCCGGGGCACTAATTATTCAAATTTGGGGGTCCGTGACAGACCCCCGAGCCCCGGGGACCACCACCTCCCCGGGGCTGAGCAGATGTTGGGAGGGGGGCCGCGCGGCCCCCCTCCTGGAGCCTGTGATGGCCCTGGGGACTGCCACCCCCCAGGGCCGGCTCCTGCAGTGTCCCGGGGTGCCCACCCCCGGGACACTGCTGTTTGCAATGACAGGGCGGGAGCCGCGCGGCTCCCGCCCTGTCATTGCAAACTGCTTTGCTTCAATGAAGCAAAGCAGATTGCTTTTCCACACGGGGAGCTGCATGTTAGCAGCTCCCCATGTGGAAAAACAATGCCGGCTCCCACAGGAGGCGGAGAGCCGGCAGGGACCGTGGGGGCATTGGGGCTCCCCCCACGGTCCCCAACGGAGAGGGCCATCCCCGGGGGATGGGGTCCCCGGGGCTGGTAGTGGCCCATGAGGGGGGCCACACGGCCCCCCTCCCCTGTGTTTTTTTTTTAAAAGGAGAGGCCAGGCCCCGGGGGATGGGATCCCCGGGGCCATATTTGGCCTGAGGAGGGGGGCCACGCGGCCCTCCTCACAAAAAAAAAAGGATGGCCAGGCCCCGGGGGATGGGGTCCCCGGGGCCGGAAGTGGTCCGGGAGGGGGGCCACGCGGCCCCACTCCCCCAACAAAAATAATAAATAAAGACGGGCCCCGGAGGATGGGGTCCCCGGGGCCAATAGAGGCCTTAGGAGGGGGGACCATGCAGCCCCCCTTCCTATAAAAAAACAAGATGTTTGGCCATGCCCCAGGGGATGGGGTCCCCGGGGCCAGAATTGGCCACGGGAGGGGGGCACACGTGGCCCCCCTCCCATTTACATTTTTTTTTTTTTAAAAGGGGGCCAGGCCCTGGGGGATGGGGTCCCCAGAGCCCACAAAATAGGAAAGGAAGGGGGCCACACAAACCCCCTTCTTTAAAAAAAAAACAAAAACAAAAAAACACTGGTATCGCCGAGGCCCCGCCCCCTCCCAGCAACACTCTGCAAACGCGCCCTGTGGTGCGTTTTAAGTTGGGAAATTAATTCCCCTTGAATACTGGGTGTCCTTGGGGGCCAACTAGCCCACCAGGTACCTCCAGTAAGAGAGGTGTAAAAAGGGGCGTGGCCTCAGACCACCTCTCTGCAACGCAGCCCTGTGGCGCTAACTGGAGGTACCTGGTGGGCTAGTTGGACCCCAGGGACCCTCAGGATTGAAGGGGACATAATACCCCAATTTAAAATGCGCCACGGGACGCGTTTGCACAGTGGTGAAGGGAGGCGGCGGGGCCAGAGGTGACATGTGTGCAAACATGCCCTGTGGTGTGTTTTAAGTTGGGAAATTAATTCCTCTTCAATCCTGAGGGTCCCGGGGGCCAACTAGCCCACCGGGTACCTCCAGTAAGTGCCACAGGGCTGCGTTGCATAGAGGTGGTCCAGGTCACGCCCCTTTTTACACCTCTCTGCAATGCAGCTCTGTGGCACTTACTGAGGTACCTGGTGGGCTAGTTGGACCCCAGGGGCCCTCAGGATTCAAGGGACTTAATCCCTCAACTTAAAACACGCCACGGGGCGCGTTTGCACAGTGGTGAAGGAAGGGGGCGGGGCCTGAAGTGACATGTGTGCAAACGCCCTGTGGTGCATTTAAAGATGGGTAATTCATTCCCTTTCAATGCTGAGGGCCCCTGGGGGCCAACTAGCCCACCAGGTGCTTCCACTAAGCGCCACTGTGCTGCGTTGCAGAGAGGTGGTCCAGGCCATGCCCCTTTTTACACCTCTCTGCAACGCAGCTCTGTGGTGCTTACTGGAGGTACCTGGTTGGCTAGTTGGACCCCAGGGACTGTCAGGATTCAAGGGGACTTAATCTCCCAACTTAAAACGGCCACAGGGCGTGTTTGCACACATGTCACCTCAGGCCCCCCCTGCCTTCACCACTGTGCAAACGCGCCCCGTAGGCCGTTTTAAGAGGTTGTTTTAATCCCCCTGCCCTATTATGTACTAGGGCCTTACAGAGGAGGTCATGCTAATCACAGGGGTACCCCAACGCATAGTGTTCCCTAGTGTATGTAGGTGTTTTCATTGTATTCTAAGTGACTTTTAGCATAGCTCTGGCTCTAGGCCTGGTTAGTCAGAGTCAGTTACCACCAGTACCCGTCTGAAAAAGATGTGGGCACAGGATGATTTTGCAACAAGGCCTCTTTCTGCTCCTCTGTTGGTTCTTTCTGCACATGTCTTGCTTCTTCCTGCACTTTTCTTCGTCTTTGTCGACTTCTGTTGCTTCTTTCTGCATTGCTTTTGCTTCTTTCTGTGCGTTTTTTTCTTCTTTCTTCACATGTCCTACCTCTGTAGGCATAGTTAGAAATTAGCATTTGAAAAACCTTTGAAATTCACTGAAAAAACCATAGGTTTCAGGCACGTTATAGTTAGAAATTAGCATTTGAAAAACCTTTGAAATTCACTGAAAAGGGGTACTGAGGGCAAGATGGCGGACTGAGGATGCCACGGAGTACACAGCCGAGTCTTCCCTGCACTCATGAGTGAAGTAACGGAATTGCCCGGGATGGAGCTGTGAATGGAGCTGTGAATATCAGCTATGAATATTGGCTGGTTAAGGAGAAACTACGGAAACCACGGAAACTTGTGAATAATTAGTGGAAAAAGAAGGGATACGTATGTGGCGGCTTTGTTGGCTGAGGTGTCGGCGATATCCTTGGGCCTCCTGGTTGTTTTCCTGGGGATCGACCGGCCGGTCAGCGTTTGACTGGTCGGGTCTGCTTTACACTGTGATCACTCCTGCATCGCTCTCAGTTGGACTTCCATTATCTCAGAGTGAGCAACGGATGGCGCCCTCTAAAACTACCGCAAGGAGCACCCGTGCCGGTAAGAATGCTGCTGCGGGGGACCCGGGTGCATCTGATGATGGGAACACGGCTGAGAAACTCCGTTTGGCTATTGGCAAACCGGCATTGCAGTTATTACAAACAGGGAAGACAGCTGAGATTTTCGCAGGTAACTTGAGAAAAGAGGATGTAACTGGCCAGGACTTATCAGGAGTTAAAATCGCAGAGATATTTCTTGCAGCGACCTCAGGCCATGACAGCATTGCTAATGTTTCTGATGCCGATACTGTTACCGATACTGCTACTATTGGCACGGCTGACACTGTTACAATCCCAGCAGCAGCTTCTGTTGAGGAGGATAATGCAATTAATGGCAACATAGTTACAGGGAGTGGAGAGATGGAGAGGGCGTCTTCTGTTCAACCCCGGTTCATCAAGCATCAGCATCGGCATCGGCGACTACTTTCAGAGCTGAAGAGGTTGCGGAATTAGGGGCTAAAGTCTGTGCGGCTATCGATGAAATGATAGAGGAAGAGAACGGAGGAGATCAGTCTGGTTCATCTGAAGAATCAATGGAGCTCCTTGCACAGTCTCCTATCGATATCTCTACTGACATTGTTATTACCACTAAATCAGCTTCGGGCAAAAAAGGGAAAGGGAAGCCCAGAAGCAAAAAAAAAAATTACTTACTGGGCAGAATGCAACACTATCTTACGGAAAGGCTATTCTAGATAATAGCCCTCTTCGGAAATGGGTACAAGCAAAGGGGGCGTTAAAACAATGGCATTACGGATCTCGGGCAGTAGCCCTATTGAGAGTTATCCAGCGAATCCAGCGAAGGCTCAGTCTGTCCAGCCGGCACCTATAGATGGATTGCAATTGGGCCTTATGGATGAGAGACAACTTACATCTACATCTACATCTATATCTTTTGTCTCTAATGCTGGTCATAGTGAAGAAGGTATTTGTTCTACCCAGGGAGCAGCTCTACTAAGGGACAGAGATACAGGCAAACAAGAAGATGCTATGCCATCTGTTTGCTTAATATTGCAGTCCTTAAAAGAGCAACGACAGGAAGCTCAACAGCACTATATGCAGCTCCGGGAAGACAACAACAGAACACAACAGGCATTACAGGAGATGGTGGACAAATTTGGAGGACTAACTAAGGATATCTCAGAGCTGCAACAGAGAGTTGCGGACACTGAAGAACGGTCGGCACTTACTGATGTTCTTGCCAAAAGACATGAGGCTCAGATTTCAGATATGCAGGCTAAGCTGGAGGATATGGAGAACCGTCAGCGACGGCAAAATCTACGACTTTTTGGTATTCCAGAGGGCGCAGAAGGGGCAGATCCAAGGGCCTATATGGTCCAACTTCTTCATAAAGCCTTCCCTGATCTTTCTGATTGGGATTGGGACTCTCAGTTGCAAAGGGTGCATAGACTGCCATTAGTCCAAAGGAATAAGGGAAGCCAGTATCCTCGCCCATTCTTGATTTACCTGGGTAATTTTTTGCTGAGACAGGCAGTAGCATTGAAAGCTCGACCTAACTCTCCAGTAACGATTGAATCAGTTACCTTTTTTGTAAGGTCAGATTTAAGCAGGGCCACAATGGACAGGCGTTGGAAGCTTCGCCAGTTCATAGATCCGATCAAAGCTCTTGGTGCTCAGGCCTTCCTGCAGGAACCCGCACGCTTAAAAGTTCTTAAAAATGGTCACATATTTTTTTTTGTTGAAGAGAAGGAGGCTCGACAGGCACTGGTTAAGTGGCAAGCAGAAACTGTAGAGGAGATATAGAATGGGGGCTCGGTTTAGACTGGGGCGATGTCCTTGGTTTGTTTTGTGATTATCGCCTTTTTCATGTTTTCATTATGATTATTGAGGTTCTTCCTTCTTTTTCTGATATTTGTTCTTTTTTCACGTAAGGTCAAGACAAGTGTTATTGTAAGCAATATATGTTGTAATACAACCGGGAGTGGGGATGACTATTTCGGTTGTGACTCTTTTAGGGCTGCCAATCCAGCGGCAGCTAGTAGAAGGGGGATGCCCTTCTGATTGGGACAGGGTGGAGGGGGGGTCTTGGAGTTTGGGGTGGGGGAGTAAGAGGGAGGATGGTGATATAGGGCAAAAAAAATCATCACTAGAGCACAGTTTATTTAGGGTGAGGGGAAGGTTCTTAGACTTTTTTTTCATTTGGATTAGAAAGAGATCTATTAATGATCAATATACTATAAGCGAGATTGGAGTGAGTAAGGGGACTTATTGGAAGATAGACAGTGGGGGAAAAAGAGGAAAAATAAGTTATATTATGAAGTGGTTTAAGTGCATGGCATGGAATGTGGCAGGTCTTAACAGCATAACTAAGCGAAGGCTTGTTCGAGAGGAGCTTCAGATGTATCAGCCTCAATTAGTCTTTTTAACAGAGACACACCTTGCTTATAAGGATCGAAACATGTTAAAACAATTAGGGTATGATATTATTACGTGTACTACTCAATCTGTATCTATTAAAGGAGTGGCCATATTAAAAGATAAGAGATTCAAGTGTAGAATGGTAAAAAGCCAATCCGATCAATGGGGACGCTGGGCACTAGCTCAGTTTGAGCTAGAGGGTAAAAAATATGTGGCTTGTGCTGTATATGGCCCTAATGTGGACGACCCGGCTATATTTGAATATCTTAATATAGAATTGCTAAATTGGGAAGGCGAAAGAGTGATTATGGGGGATTTCAACTGTGTTATAGATTACGCTTTAGACTCCACTGGCAAATGCATCAACCTTAGAATGCGTAAGACTCGCGCTGCAATATTGGAATTAGCGCGACTCCAGTTGGTTAAGGATGCATGGAGACATCTATATCCAAAAATTCCGGGCTATACATTTTATTCTACCCCTCATAAATCCTATTCTAGGATAGATTTGGCTTGGGTTTCAGATGGTATAATTCCAACGCTAGATATGGAAATTTGTCCTCGGGTTACTTCAGATCATAACCCCATTATTTTATCTTTTCAGGTTGAAACTGATAAGAAGGAACTGCTGCCCTTTTCTTTTCCTAAGTATTTGCTGACAGATAGTGAATATTTGGATAATATGGTCCAGTATCTGGAAGAATTTTTAGAATAAATACAGGGACGGCATCTCCACTAGTTGTTTGGGATACAATGAAAGCATAATATATCTTTCAGCAGAATAAAAAGCGTAAAAACAAAACTGAGGCAATGCTTAGTACTCTACGTAATATTGAGAAACGGCATGGCGAAGCAGTAAAACAAAAAGAAGATCAGCACACCCAGGATACTTTGTTTTTGCCATTAATAGATGCTAGAACATTAATTAAGAAGTTTATAAGGAGAAAATAGCAGCTAGTTATAGTAAATATCGTATGGAAAAGTATGAATATGGGGAGCATATAGGACAGGTATTGGCTTATCAGTCGGCAGAGGCAAAGGCCAAAACTAGGATTAAGACCATAAAGGGGGCAGATGGGACTTTACATACTAAATCATCAGCTATCTTAGATCAATTCTTGCTGTTTTACAAACAACTCTATTCGCTTACGTGGGCATCAAACCCAGATGAGATACAACGCTATATTGATGATAGCTGTCTTCCACTGGTAGAAGCAGGGAAAGCTGCTATATTGGATGAGATTATCATGGCAGAAGAAGTGGAGACAGCTTTAATGGCATTGCAGATGGGGAAGGCTGCAGGAGACGACTCGTTGCCATTAGAATTCTATAGATCCTTTAAAAAGACCCTGCTCCTTCCACTTAGTAGGGTAATACAATTTGTTGCTGAAAGAGGGCAGGTACCTGAGTCGTGGAATCTCACACAGATTGTGTTTTTTCTCAAGAAGGGCAAACTACCAACAGAATGTGGGTCTTATCGGCCAATTTCTCTTATAAACGTGGACGCCAAGATTTTTCGAAAATCTTGGCGACCCGCCTGGCTCCACTCATGTCGGGATTAGTATCTGAAAGACAACATGGGTTTATCATGGGGAGGGACACTACTGCTCACGTTAATATGGCTATTGGAGCATTTGACTTTGCAGAAAAGGAAAAGGTTGATTTCGGGATGATTCTCCTAGATGCTGAGAAGGCTTTTGACCGGGTTAGGTGGGATTTTCTATGGGCCATACTGGGTAAGATCGGTCTAGGACCACGGTTTCGGTCCTGGGTAAAGGCGTTATATCATAATCCCCAAGCTAAATTGTCTTATATGGGTGATCGTTCTATGCCATTTCGCATTTTATGTGGCACCAGACAGGGTTGCCCCTTGTCCCCATTACTTTTTGCTCTATATATTGAGCCATTCTTACGTACTTTACAATCTTGTACGTCTATTAGCCCATTAGAATCGGAGACATCCAAACTTAAGATCACGGCATATGCCGATGATTTAGCTGTCTATGCAATAAATCCAAGCATTGCAGTGACCAGCATTGAGGAAGAAGCTAGAATGTTTGGCAATGTTTCAGGGTACAAATTGAATGCTAATAAAACTCAAGTACTTACCACGGATGGGATTCAAAATTCTATTATTGGGGCTTGTACTACTGTAAATTATCTGGGGGTGAAGATTACTGCTAAAATCAATAAGATCATTGATCTAAATTATACACCACTCTTAAATGAGACTGTTAAAGTGCTTAAAATTTGGCATAGGCTCCCCATAGGATTATTGGGCAGATGCAATTTAATAAAAATGAAAATACTTCCTAAATTTTTATATTTGTTTAGGTCTATTCCTTTGAAAGTTCCTAATATATTTTTTTAAAACTTGAAGGGATTTTCAGTAGTTTCATTTGGGGTTTTAAAAAACCTAGGAGAGCAATTGAGCTGCTCAAATCCCCATTCGAACAAGGGGGTCTCGGCTTCCCAGATTTTAAAATGTATTTTTGGGCTTCATTTGCTACTCGTTTTCGTAGCCTGCTTGGTCTGGATCAGACGGACTCAGTATTTGGTTTTATTTTAGGCAATCAAAGGGATAAATTTCTATATGGAATAAGGGACCCTAACTACTTCAAGCGAGTTAAATTTAAGACTGTTAGAGATACTGTATATATTTGGAAGGCTATGTTTGTAAGATGTAAAATGCCAATATATCATGAAAATTTTCCATTATGGGGGAATCTTTTGTTACCTGAGGTATTTCAGGATCAAGTAGCTAAATCCTGGGCGCAGTATGGAATTACCTGTTTAGGGGATGTGTATGATGATAGGGGAATTAGATCATTTGAGAATCTACGTCTAATTTACAAACTTCCAGCTCATTTTTATTTTTAAATATTTCCAGATTAAAGATTATTTGGCTTCTAATGTGGAGGTTAAAGCAATAATGCATTCAAATATCTGGGAATGTTTATATGGAAGAAAAACTAAATCTTTGATAGGGTTTATGTATGAATCTTTAAGTAGCTTTAGACCAGATGGCAGCGAGAAACTAGCAGAGCGATGGACTCAAACCTTGGGCATAGGGGTTTCATCTGGAACAATTAGACATGCTCTCAGCTATGTCAAGGAGTCGGTCCATTCAGTTAGTTTACAACTCCAGCAATTACGGACCACATGTATGCTGTACTATACCCCGGCTAGGATAGCCAAATGGGCTCAGGGTAACTCAACAGGGGATAAGTTAAAATGTCCTAAATGTGGATTATATGCTGCTAATCTAGTACACATGTTTATTGAATGCCCAAAATTAAGGGGTTATTGGTTAAATGTTGAACAGCTTTTGCAATCTAAAATTGGGCTGGACCACCCACTTACTGATCTTGAAATTCTGTTGGGGTATAATGGGGAAAATTCAGCAGCTGCACGCCTCTTTTCGATCTTGATGGCCTCTGCCAGACTGGCTATTGCAAGAGTATGGGTCTCTGCGATACCGCCCTCGCTTGTGGATTGGTGGTCTATTGTTAGGGAAACTTATGGATTAGAAGTAGCTTTGGCAAAGGCAAGGGGTACTCGTTCTTTAGTTAAGCTTGAAGCGATGTGGAGACCTATGACTTTGGATGGAATAATTTAGCTTTATTTAAAGGTGGGAGGGAGATAATTAATATGTGTATGATAATTTTTTTTTTTTTTTTTTTCCTCCTTATGTTTTTTTTAATGTTTTTTTTTTCTTTTATGTATAATCTATGAATCTTCCGGCTATATTTGTGAAGTTACTGTGCTCTTCCTGTTGATGAAAATAAAAATTATTTAGAAAAGAAATTCACTGAAAAAACCATAGGTTTCAGGCACGTTATAGTTAGAAATTAGCATTTAAAAAACCTTTGAAATTCACTGAAAAAACCATACGTTTCAGGCACGTTATAGTTAGAAATTAGCATTTAAAAAACCTTAGAAATTCACTGAAAAAACCATAGGTTTTAGGAAAGTTATAGTTAGTTGCACATTTCACTCGTACAAAACCATAGAAAGAGTTGGTTTTTTGAGTGGTAAGATATACTATTCCCACTCCAGTCTGCTACAGTAGGGAAAGTGTTGGACTTTGGAAGGGTAAATTTACTATTCCCACTCCAGTTTGAGCAACAGTAGGCCTAATGTTGGATTTCAGAGGGGCTAGATTTACTTTTGCCACTCCAGTCTATGCAACTGTAGAAAAAGCATTGGACTTTGGAGAGGTACATTTTACTATTTCCACTCCACTCTGTGCAACAGAAGGGAAAGCATTGAACTTCAGAGAGGTAAGATTTACTATTCCCACTCCAGTCTGTGCAACAGTAGGAAAAAACATGGACTTCAGAGGAGTTCAATATACTATTCCCACTCCAGTCTGCGCTACAGTAGAGAAAGTGTTGGACTTCGGAGAAGTAAGATTTACTATTACCACTCTAGTCTGTGATACTGTAGGGAAAGTGTTGGACTTCCAAAGGGTTAACTTTACTATTCCAACTCCAGTCTGTGCAACAGTAGGGAAAGTACTTCACTTCAAAAATATCACATATATGAATAACCCTAATAGTTAAAAAAATATATACAAAACTCTTAATATAAACAATATTAATTTGCATAGAAATATATATAAAATATTTTTAAAAATTTACTATTTAATTATTACTTAATTCACTTCCTGCATTATACCCCTACAAACCTAGCAGCCCACACCTAAATATAACTAAAACAAATAAGTATAACACAATTCACATAATTAATAATCAATTAAATAATGCATTAACAATTAATAGTTCATTGTTAACTAATTATTTGAACAACAGTCCCCTGCACACGCTAACAGTATATCAATTATATCAATAACAGTGTGACAAAAGCTTGAGTCTTTGCTGGAACATGCGCTTCAGTTTATTCACAACAGCCTTAGCCAACACGTGTTTTGTCGCGCTTACGGTTGTGCGCAGCGACTTCTTCAGGGCTATGCTCAATGCTTGAAGATCCTTAAATCCGGTTGTATTTCCGTCCCGAATGGGATTCAATATGGTCCAATGTTAGACACACAGTTAAAACTGCACATATCTTGTATCCAGAAATAATCCCTCCTATTCACAGTATATGTGTCCTGGATGTGTTTCTCAATGAGGAGTCCCTTAAACGAGGATTTAGTAATAGTGCAAGTTTATTCAGGCATGAATAAATAAAATCCATGGTGCATTGCACCCACTCGATGCAGGCTGTGTTAAAGAAAATAACCGGCAGCCATATCCTTGCCGGTATTAATACGGGACCTTTGCCTCTGTGATGAACAGAGCTCCTTCCGGCGTATACGTAACTGATTATTACTTAATAAACTTTCCACCCTATACTCTACAAACTCAGCATCCCACACCTAACATATACCTAAAATATAGAATTATTACACAATATATGTACTTAATAACCAATTAAAATATTAGGGAAAATTATTAACTAATTATATTTAATTATTACTTAATCAACTTCCCACCCTATACCCCTACATACCTAGACACCCACACCTAAAATAAAACTACAATGAATCATTATAACATAATGTGAAAAAATATCAATCAATACTTACTTAGCAATTATTAATTAATTAATAATGAATTAATTCTTAACTTCCCACCCTACCCCCTACCAAACTAACAACCCACTATGACACTATAAATTACTATTAGCAATTAAATTAAAAACAAAAAACAAATCACTTAAACTTACTAACTATAGTTAAAAAAATGAATAACAATTATTCAAACACTAATAGCACATAAAATTAATAAATAAACTAAAACACATTAAAATAATCAAAAATCTATTTTTTTGACAACTATATTATCGAAAACGATATTAAAAACAATGATATTCTTAACAACTATATTACTTACCTAAAAAAAATTATATTCTTGACAACACTATTCCTGCATAACAATATTTTTGTATCACAATATTTTTTTCTGCTATTTCTGTCTACCAATATTAAAAACTATATATTTTGTCCAAATACCTAAAATAATACTGGCATAGTTTCTCACAAACATAGATTTCCATTATACTAATTCTATAAAGGATAAAAGTAAGTCATAAAGCAACTAACCAAGGTATGCAGTCAATATAAAATAAATACAGAAACAGCTGTGACCTCTGGCTTGCCCTTTGTGACACCTGGCACTGCTTTTGCAACCCCAGGCCTCAGAGGTGGCAAAATGAGTGCCAAGAACACAGGGGCAGCTCACTCGTTTGGTCCTTGGGGCTCCACTTTCCTTGACTAGTTCCTTTTTTTTGTTATTACACTATAAGTGAGTAAAAAAATATTATTCACTATTAGAGTAATAAAAAAATGGAGTACCTGGTGCTGGAATAAAACTTTTGCTAGCAGCTAAGAGAGTGCTACTTTGAGCCAGTGGTTGCCGGTGGGGGTCATCAGCACTCATTTGTTTCTGCAGATCAGCACATATTTTCCCTGCTTAGGTATTTACCAAGAGCAAGAGAGGCAAAACATACCAAGTGGAAAGACAGAGGAAGAGAAAGATGGCAAAACTGCCACAAATGGAGAAAGCAAGAACCTGCAAAAGTGAAATAAAGTGAAAGGGAGTGTCTACAATTAGATAAAAAAAGGCCTGAGGTGGATTTCAAACTATGCAGCCTTGATATTTGGTGAATCAGTGCTGCCGCACGCTTCTGAGCAGAGCTATGGGCACCAACACACATTCTTCTAAAAATTAAACACTGGGCTAAGGTAAGTAGAAAAATACTTTTAAATGCATTGTATTTGCAAAAGTTTAAAAAAATGCATTTTGCAGGTGAGAGTTTGTGGGAGAGAGGCAGAGGGGTCGATTCCGATTCGGGCCGGAAAAAGCACCGACCGACTCGGAGCCGGAATTTATTCCGACCGACACGTACCTGTGGCGCCCGACACGCCAAGTACGATGCAAGGCGTGCAAAATCCGACCGACACGTACTGAACCCAAGCCGAACGACCGAGCCGCACGGAAAACAGCAATCCGGCCGGAAAAACACGCGAATCGAACCGACCGACACGCACCCGGAACAAATCCGACCGAAACGTACACGCGAACTCCAAACCGCAAAGTACGATGCAAGGCGCGAAAACCACGACGAGTCAGTACGGAGGACAAGCCGTACGACCGACACGCATACAAAACCGAGCCGAAGTAACACAAAACACCGCGACCGACAGCGTACGCAGCATAGAAAACTGCACAAACACAGCGTGAACGAAATGAAGAAGACCGTACGAGACAACTGCAGGGTCCGACTCGGTCACAAGAACGTTTCCAACATGCACAGACAGTACAAAGGAAAAATTACACAAAAAAGGCCAAACAAGCAATTACAAAGCCAATAAATACTGGGGGGTGGGGACAGAGAACAAAGACACACCCACAACTCCACCCATATAAAGGACACAAATCCCAACCATGATCCTTTGCAAATGCCATTCTACTGCCAGCACCCAACAGACAGCAACCACACACCCACAGCTCATCCCTCACACAAGCCACACACCATCAGCACACCAACAAATACCTACCTCACATCCACCCAGCAAAACACACACTCACACACCCTCACCTGCACACCAACACACACATCACTCACCATCACCACCCATCACCATGCCCCCCAAGAAGAATCACAAGTTCCTAGATTGTGAATTGGAAGTCATGGTAGACGAGATCCTCAGGGTAGAGCCACAGCTGTTTGGCACACTGGTCCAACAGACCCCCATCTCCCAGAAAACCAAGATGTAGGAGAGGATCATCAACAGGGTGAACGCACAATCACCATGTCTGCGCACAAAGACCGACATCCAGAACAGGTGGTATGACGTGCGCAGGAGGGTACGGGACCTGCTCAAGAAAGACTACCTCCTGAGCCAATACACCGGCAGTGGCCCTCCTGCCAAGCCAGTATACCTCAGGCCCTGGGAGGAGAAGGTGCGGGCCATCCTTCCGCCAGTGAGCGTATATGGACTAGAGAACATCCCAGAGCCTGGTGAGTATACAACAAATGTACACAATATTCTGCCACAATACACACACACATCACTGTCAAGGGGAGAGTCAAACCATGCACTCATAGCAATTACACAGCAACCAGAACAGAATCATCCCAAAATGTGTATGTCAGTCAGATAAACACAACACATGCCATCTCAAAGTTACATTTAACCGTGTCATCACATGTACAAACACAACTACAACTACAGCTAGGCAGTGGCACAAATAGAACTAACAAACACATCCAGACATGTAGCCACCACTACAACACCAACACACAGTGAAGACCACTGAAAGAAAGGAATTCTGTGTATGCTGGGCAAGTCAGTGTAGCCAATAGCATCATGGGAGTCGTAGTCACACATATTGCCCCCCCCCCACAACTGTCCCATCAACACCACCATGAACCATGCGCACATCACAGGGAGTGGAAAAGGACTCACAAGATGGCTGACACTGGCTACTGCTGTGGGGAGCACAAGGCCCTGCTGGCAACTGTGCAACAACCATCAGCAGGACACCACTAACTGACATCCTGAGAGACAACTTCCACTCCCTGCACGTTCCATGGTGGGATATCTGGCTGGGTGGGAAGGAGGACTCGCAGCACTGACCATAGTCACAAGCACCTCCACAGGGAAGCAGAGTCAAAAGGAAGGAAGGATGGGCATGCTGGGAAGGGGGGTGGAGGCAATAGCATGATGGGAGTCGTAGTCACAGCTCTACATCCCCCACCACATGGCCCAGCAAGCTCACACTCACGCATGCACATCCCACAGAGAGTGGAAAGGCCCATCAAAGATGTCTGACACTGTTGCTGTGTCGTGGGGATCACAAGGGCATGCTGGGAACTGCACACCAACCAACAGCAGGACACCACTGTCAGCCATCTTGCCATTGCTCTCACACCCACACACACTGAACTCCCCACAAAAGCAAGTAAGTATGGGAATGCTGGGAAGTGGGGTGGAGGCAATAGCATGATGGGAGTCATAGTCACAGACATAGCTCACCCCCACAACTGTCCCATCACCACCACCCTGAACCATGCTCACATCACAGGGAGTGGAAAACGACTGACAAGATGGCTGACACTGGCTACTGCTGTGGGGAGCACAAGGGCATGCTGGGAACTGCACACCAACCAACAGCAGGACACCACTGTCAGCCATCTTGCCATTGCTCTCACACCCACACACACTGAACTCCCCACAAAAGCAAGTAAGTATGGGAATGCTGGGAAGTGGGGTGGAGGCAATAGCATGATGGGAGTCATAGTCACAGACATAGCTCACCCCCACAACTGTCCCATCAACACCACCCTGAACCATGCTCACATCACAGGGAGTGGAGAAGGACTCACAAGATGGCTGACACTGGCTACTGCTGTGGGGAGCACAAGGCCCTGCTGGGAACTGTGCACCAACAAACAGCAGGACACCACTGACTGACATCCTGAGAGACAACTTCCACTCCCTGCAATGGAAGCACGTTCCATGGTGGGATATCTGGCTGGGTGGGAAGGAGGACTTGCAGCACTGACCATAGTCACAAGCACCTCCCCTCACACCCCCCCTCAACACAAACTCCACAAAACCCACCTGGGAGAATGCAATGCCTCACATCCTAACTCAAGATCCCACAAAGAACCACCACCCTGGGTTATGTTGTGTGAAGCACAGGGACACTCTTGGGACTTTTAGCCAAACAACTGCCAGGACAACACTCCCAGCCATCCTGTCAGCACAGCCAGCCCACCCCACAGGGAAGCAGAGTCAAAAGGAAGGAAGCATGGGCATGCTGGGAAGGGGGGTGGAGGCAATACCATGATGGGAGTAGTAGGCACAGATATTGCTCAGCCTCACAACTGGCCCATCAACACCACCCTGAACCATGCTCACATCACAGGGAGTGGATAAGGACTCACAAGATGGCTGACACTGGCTACTGCTGTGGGGAGCACAAGGGCATGCTGGGAACTGCACACCAACCAACAACAGGACACCACTGTCAGCCATCTTGCCATTGCCCTCACACCCACACACACTGAACTCCCCACAAAAGGAAGTAAGTATGGGAATGCTGGGAAGTGGGGTGGAGGCAATAGCATGATGGGAGTCATAGTCACAGACATAGCTCACCCCCACAACTGTCCCATCACCACCACCCTGAACCATGCTCACATCACAGGGAGTGGAGAAGGACTCACAAGATGGCTGACACTGGCTACTGCTGTGGGGAGCACAAGGCCCTGCTGGGAACTGTGCACCAACAAACAGCACAACACCACTGACTGACATCCTGAGAGACAACATCCACTCCCTGCAATGCAAGCACAGTCCATGGTGGGATAACTGACTGGCTGGGTGGGAAGGAGGGCCGGCTGTCAACCAAATACAACCAATGCAGACCATGTTCACACCCCAACAAATACATAGAAATGCCCAAATAATGCAGGACAATGTGCCACACCAATATCAACCCCTGACTGTGACGACTTAGGACAATGCAATGTACAGGCCCGCACCCAGAGGCACAGTCACAACTGTCAGGTGTGTCAACCATTGATGCCTGCAGAAACATAACATACATTGTGTGTGTCTCCCAAAAACAGGTGATGATGGGGACACAGCAGCAGACGCTGAGGAGTCCCAGTCCCAGGCTCAAGAGGATGCGGAGCTCACTGGTGTCGTACAGCCTCTGCCCTCCTCGGACAAAGAAGACCAACCTGGCACATCCGGTGCAAGTCTACATGCAGCACCAGCAGGACCACCAGCTGCAGCACCAGCAGGACCACCAGCTGCACCCCTGCACCCACCCCTCCAACGACTGTCACCACAAATACCATCCCTGCTGACATGGACAGAACAAGGAGCAACACCAGCACAGGGACCCTGGACCAACGTGGGGCCATGGACACCACCACCAACCCCCAAGGGGGACCAGGGTCATCTGTGCGTGCCACTGCACGCACTGCACATGTCGGCAGGGGTGGTGGGAGGGGTGGGAGACAGAGGTCGCTGCTTGCAGAGGTTGCTGGTGTGCATGATGACCCACAACTGGTACGCATAGCCGATGCGTACCAGTCCAGCACCGGAGATCTCAGCCAGGTAGTGGGGCTCCTCAGAGACATGAAACAGCAGCAGGCTGCCCATCATGCCCGCTTGGACTCACACATGTCCCGCGTGGAGTCCAAGTGGGACGCACTGCAAGAGATGACGGCGGTGCACAGGGACATTTTACAATGCCTCCGCCAGATGAACAGCAACCAGTCCACACCTCCCTGTGTGCCAACAACATCTGGTGCTGAACAAACTGCAACTGCCACAGGGAGGGAGGATGACTCTGGCAGAGAGTCCCCTGCACCACAGCAGCCTGTACTTGAGGGGCCCCCCCCAAAGAAGAGGGGTCGTCCGAGGAGGGGCAAGTGAGAGGCCGATGGCCAAGCGCAACTCCCAGGAAGCCTGAACCTGTTCTGGATGTTCACCTTTGTGCACAGACTGTTCACCCTGTTGACGGCAACACAACTCCCACACATTGCATGGGGAGTACAAGTTGGACCAATGTCTCAGACAACTGTGGCCCCGATACTGGGGATTTTGTCTACCAGGACTTTCAATTCACCTAGGAACTTCTGATTGCAAGATATATGTACAGCACTACCCATCCTATGCACTATTCACACAAATGTATCACAATAAACACACTAATACACCATACTTGCCTCTGTTGTGATTCCAACGTGGGTGCTGTTATGGGGATGATGAACTGCAAAATTCCACTGTGTATGCGAACTGCAACAGCAAGTACAACACAGGCATGTAAGTAAAGGCAACGTGACACATATGAGGGAGACACACCACCAGGGCTACACAACACATACACACCTAGGCCATCTGACTCATTGCCTACACTGATGTTGCCAGGGAAGACGGTGCAATGCACAGACACCACACCTATTCCCAGTTGTAGTCAAGTAGCCCACAGGTGCAGTAAGCAAATGGCAGTCAAATGTGTGACCACAGACAACGCACATCACAAAGTGAAGCACAGGTTTATTACACAGTTGCAACATGTCGTAACCACTACAGATGCAAGGTAATCCCACCTGGCAGCGGGCACACAGTCAACAACTGTAGAAGGAAGGAAGTCCATGGGTGTGGCGCACATCACCTGTAGGGACACAACAGCTACCACCCTGGAAGTACAATCACGTCGTCGGTGGACACAGTTGACCAAACGAATCTGAAAGTACCCTGTGAAGGACAGAAATGACACACAGTCAAAAGCAATGGAGAACAGGACAGAACAGCAAAACTCATGCACAATACATGTTACAAGATACCCACCCAGAACCAAGTTAGCATGTCAACACTGTTGGGGAGTACAGACCACCTGTAAGCACACATCGCTACACACATCCAGTCAAGTAGCCCATGGACACACTCCAACAGCACCAGAGCACCACCTACACATATCATGCCAACTCACATCATTGACATGACACCTCAGGATACTCACATTCAGCTAAAGAAGTTGGTGATGAGCTGTGTGCGGACATCACCCTCATCATCATCATCATCACTGGCATCGTGGTCCAGGCCAGGATCCTCCACAGGTGGCGGATGTTGGTCATTGTCATCCTGGATGAGAGGCAACTCCTTCCGCACTGCCAGGTTGTGGAGCATGCAGCAGACGATGATAATCTTGCACACTTTCGCAGGGGCATATGGGAGGGACCCTCCGGTCTTGTCCAGGCAGCGGAAGCGGCTCTTCAGGAGACCAAATGTCTGCTCAATCACTCTCCTGGTCCGACCATGTGCCTCATTGTAGCGCATCTGGGCTGGTGTCACAGGGTTCCTGAGGGGTGTCAGCAACCACGGCATGTTGGGGTATCCCGAGTCACCTACGGACAGACAAGTGCACATTAGCTGACTTGGAAAAGTGGGCGGAATACTACAGATCAGATGACACACAATGGCACAAAGTCAGTACACACCGACAAGCCAGGCACGCTGGTTCTGCATCTGTGCCATCATCCTGGGGATGCAACTACTCCTCATCACAAAGGCATCGTGTGCTGAACCAGGGAAACGGGCACACACGTGTGTGATGGTCATATCTGCAAGACACATCACCAGTGCATTGACCGAGTGGTAGTGCTTGCGGTTCCTGTAGGCCTGCTCCTGGGCCTGTGGTGGTACCAAAGCCACATGTGTCCCATCAATGGAGCCAATGACATGCGGCATCCTCCCCAGGGCATAGAAGTCACTCTTCACGTCAGTGAGTCATTGCAGTCTAGGGAAATAGATGTACCGGTTCAGGAATAGCAACATTGCCACCAAAACATCGCGGAGCACACGGCTCAACATGGTTTGTGACATCCCACCAGCAGTCGCCACAGTATGTTGGAAGGTACCGGTGGCAAAGAAGTGTAGGGCTGCCATCACCTTCACCTTGGGGGTCAGCGCTGTAGGATACGGCCGGCCAGGCTGCAAATGTGGGGCCAACTGCACTGCCAAATCCTCAATCAGCTGCCTGGTGAAGCGGTACCGTCGGATGCTGTCCCGTTCCACCATCGTTGCCAGGTCTGGGAATGGTCGATGGACAGCAGGAGCCCTGCAGTGCAGAGGAGAAGAAAGCAAGATTGTCAGTCATGCATGTAAGTGTTTTTATAATAATCTAACATCATTATAGAAAACAACTAGCATTGTTTTGATTAAAGTAAAGACTGTCTAGTATTTTTAGCCCACATGTTGTATCCTCATCATGGGTTTCATAGTGGCATCACTTAATTAGGGTGGCTATTGGACATGTGAAGGCATTGGGTCTCCCATCTCACTCACTTTTTGCATTATCATAATCCTTTAGTGTTGTGTGAGGACAGATGTTTGGGGAGCAGGCTCGTTGACAGTGCACAATTGAGGTTCTGTATTACTGTGGTTTACTGCTTATTGCAGCCTAGATGTCTGCCTTTCCTTCCATGTGTTCCTTCTTGACTTCCAGAGTCCCTTTTGCTCCCAGACCAGCCATGGGCGTCTGTGCAGCTTCACCACTTCATCCAGTCCATTTTGCTGTGGATGTTTGGAACTGTCTCTGTTCTTTACAGTCAGAACTTATTATAAACACTCATTGCACACAGGCTGTGGAGGATATCACTGTTGTGCCGCTGGGACGCCTCAAGCTCCACAGCCGCCACATTCCACGCCGGACTCGTTTGAAATTCATCGCTGACGTGACATACCCTTATTGACTGACCGACCCGGCATACTGATCATGATGATGCACATCTGGTGATCGCGCCACGCGTCAAAACGGATCTGGCAACTATGGTTCGTGCCTGGCCCCAGAGGTGCAACTGCCTGATACAGCCACCGGATAACATCTGCCTGGCTGCAATGAAATGACGCCACGCCTGCCATCTTGGGCCGAGCGAGCTGCCGTGTTCCGATGGCGCCTCGCTCTGGAGCTATCTGCGGCTGGCATGTAGCCATCTGAACGACGCGATTTTACCGCCAACCACCTTGGTCGCTCTAAGGACTCCATTGAACGCAATGGACAGCAGTCAGGTGCCCACATTAGTTAAAGATCAAGTATCATCTGTGAGTCTGGCATTACTTTATCAGTGTTGATCATTTCAATGGTTGGGTCAGGTGCCCATTAGCTCCATTCCAGGCCTAATGTAGCTCATGTTCTGAGTTAGCACCCCTCTGCAGTGCCATATGGACGGTGATAAAGTTCCCCAGGCTGACCATTAAAATTCAATCTGTCTGTGGAGTGTGTTCACACCCTCTCTCAAATTCACGCCATAATGGACACGAATAAGATGCTGACCGAGCCAGTGCAATTAATATGTCTTGATTCATTTGACATTACTTCCTATGCATGTTACATACACTAATGACAGCAATGCATTGCCCAAACAATCCCATTCCATTCATCTCATCTTGATAATGATTCTTTGCCCCCTACCTGTGGTCTTGCTGCATATCAGACACGATCACGTTGCCTTCAGGCATTAAGAAGTGTGTTCAGACATGTTTATGGAGACAAGAATTTGTGCCCTATATAAGGTGCCATAATGGAACTAGATCAATTATGTTTGTTATTCACAGAAATTTCAATAACATAGGCTCTTAAAATTATTTTTTTATTAAAGATTAGATCAACAATGTTGATCATGGTACCAGGCATTATTACAGCTAATATGTCTTTGGGTGTCCATTTGTACCCTATTAACATTTTATAATGGACCACGTCAGATTCCCCATTGCATCCCATTCTGTTCAAGCCTTGTGTGAGTCTGCATTGCCCTAACTTTCAATGTGTATTGGACAGATAATTCCTTGCCTTAGCCTCATTTACGTCCCAGCCTGGCTTCAATATGGACCATTTGAAAATTCCAGCAGTGGTTGCTGAAGTTCATTGGTGTACCACCAACAATGTTTTGCAAAATGTGTATCATGAAGGTTCAGAAAATTGAGATGCCTGTGGCGTATATTATTGCTCCTATTCATGAGGTTAGCCAAAGTTAGAAAGATCAGCACAGCCAGTTCTTTGTTCACAAAGGACTTAATCATCACCTCTCCAGCTATATGTTGCTAGCTCATTCACCTGAGGACTCTTGCCTGCACTGTGCTCCAGGCAGCATCCTTACTCTGTCTGCTGTCTCTTTATGAGTTTCTAGTAGCCATTTGTGAAGGAGGCCCCAACCTTCCCCAAGCCTTGAGGAGAATTCAGGCCTGCTGAACAATGCCCCACATTGCATGGCTATAACTAAGGTTTCAGAGGCTCCAGAGTAGTGTCTGCCTGCTCCTGGATATGTGTTCCTTGTCATTCCCATGGCTGAAGTCTGCCTTACTCCAGCTAACAGCTACTAATTGATGTGTATATGGCGTGAGCCTTATGGTTAGTGCCAGTGCAGTGACAGTGCATTCAGAACAAGATTCCTTCCAATGATACCATGCCTTAGTGATCTGTGTTGTCACATGGGCATTACCTGTCTGTCCTTTTTGAATAGACATGTATCACCACCAGCATGTGCTGATTGTATTTTTTTATGTGTGTGTGGCCTTTCATTTCATCATCCTGGTTAGATTCAAGCCACATCAGAAGGCCAAAGATCAGGAAGGACACCATGGACTCATCTTGGGTCAGTGGAGAGTCCTGTGGATCTGCCAGCCTGCCAGAAGAAGTGCTGGGACCTTCAGGAGTGAGCCAGAGATTACAGTCCCAGCCCCTGACCTTCTGCTCTCATGGAGGACAGAACTCAGTTATTGTGCTCCAATCTGTGATGTTGTTCCAGACCTGGTTAGGCCTTCAAGTGTTTTTTTTTTTTTTTGTATACACTAACAACGGAAGGTGATCAAAACTATGTGAAACTCATGTCATATGCTCCATGTATCACTCTGGCATAATTCAAGCACATTTAACACATTAATGTTATTAGGACTCCATATCCCTCATTGTGCTACCACTCTAATCCCATTTTAGTTGTGGCTATACATTCAGAGAATTGTGTGCATAGGACTGTGTCATACAGTTTATTCCTGGAGTAGAGGATACTCTCATTTCCTAGCATCATTATTAAGTATCATGGTGGTCATTGTTCACACCAGCACAATGAGACATGTCTTAAATCTGTATTGTTGTGTTGCAATCCTGCAGTCCACTTTCCTTTGTTTGACTTACATATACTAGTATTATTGCTTTTGTGTGGGTGGGTGATGTTTGGAGCCTTGAGGCAATGGGATAGATGTCTGCACCTTACATGTCAGCTATCTGTCCCAGAGCTCATCCTCATTCATGTGGGCCAGGACTGATCATGCCTACTCAGGCCATGCCTGATGCCAGCTCTCTGTGCTCCGCTCCCGTGTATCAGTCTGACCACATTGTGCGCAGTGATTTAGGCCCTCAGTGTCCCCCTGCCTCTGTGTCAGTGTGCTGTGGATTTGTTGCCGGGACTGCTGGGGGTGTTTCTTAGGCCAGGGGCTCAACATGCAGCACTGGAGATCGTGACCATGAGGAGACGATACTTGTGTGTCACATAGGTGGCTGGCGATCAGCTGCCCCAGTGCAGACTGCCGGGCTGTATCTGCGAATGTGAAGTTCAGGCAGCCGTTCCCCCCATTACTAGCAGGTGTGAGGGGGCTCCAGGTTCAGGAGGGCCAGTGTCACAGGTCTCCCCGCCTATGTCCAGTCGGACATGACCCTGGACAGATGAAAGTGCAGACGATGTGTTGTGTGGGGATCGTACATGTTGCACTTGTGCAGCTCAGGACTTGCCTGCCTGACCTAGCTATCGTAGCCACAGTGCCAGAGCGTTGTTTGTCTGGCTACCAGTCTTACATCACTGGGAACAGTGACATGTACTGACGATGTCATGCCTCACCCTGCGACATGTGTCTATTGGTGATCCTGCAGGGAAGTGACATGTGCTACATGCACACCATTGTGGCGATGGCTATCAGGACATGGGTGCATCATGGTGTCTGTCGCTGGTATGCATCACATGCATTTCCTATTTGACTCTGGGCGTCCCTTTCATCCGGAAACCTGTACTGACTCAGTGGCAAGAGTTGTGATGTGTGCATGTCCACATGCTACACTGTGTCCTCTGCACTGTCCAACTACTGTGTAGTTGGTGCATGTGTCCACACTGGGGTGTTGCTATCCAACAGACACCAGACAGATGGGTGCAAGGCCATGTGGGATGTGAGTGCCATGTTTGGCATCAGACTGACAACTGGCTTCTCCTGTTCAGTTAGGGCACTTTTAGCAATGTACAACTAATGATGCCAGGGCTTGCTCTGTAATGTGCTGTGCTCACAGTGGTGTGTGCGTTTGGTGCAGGTGACTGATGTCTGTCTGTTTCCCCATTGTTTGCAGATACATCCACGGCCACGGAAGGGGACAGCTCCACGGACCAGGAGGAGCCGGAGAGCCAGACCGGGTCAGCAGCCGAGGAGTGGTCGGAGGGACCCAGTGGCACGGAGGGCGAGGGAGCCACACCGAGGAGTCCTCAGCACCATCCACCTCAGCTGAGGACCAGAGCAACTCGGACGATGACTCCCTTATGGAGGCGGGTGTCAGCAGCCACCACACCCCAGCTAGTGTTGCTGTCCCCGCCACCACCAGCACCACCACCGCCCTCCCATCGGCTCCCATTCCCCAGGTCCGTGGAGGCTCCCATGTTCGGGAGCGTGTCTCCTTTGGGCCAGGCACCGCACCCCCTGCCCCTGTGTCCCCTGCTGCCCTGAGTGAGGAGTCTGTGTACCTCCTTCGCCAGCTCCATGTAGGGCAGACAGCCATGCTGAGTGTCCTCCATGCGCACACCGCTCTGTTGACTCAGCTGGTGTCATTCATGGAGGAGCATCTCATCGGGCATGTCTGACCTACAGAGGGGCAATAGGTCCATGGACTCCTCCCTGACGGCAGCAGTGTCCCTCCTCAGACAGTCCCTCACCCCTCCTGCCTCTGCTCCATCCACACTCCCCAGCACCTTACCCGTCCCAAGCACACACACACGGCACAGGCACACACCAGCACACACACATCCAGCACACAGACACACACGCCACAAACAAAACGCACACGCACGCACAGTCAGGGGACTGAAACCAGACTCACAGGGGATGGGGTCCTGGAACACACACACGCATCCACGAGCACTGCGCAGTCCTCAGTTGCCTCTCCCTCCAAAGCACCCTCCCTTGCCTCACCTGCAACCCCAAAGACCCAGCGGCTCTTCCTCAGTGACCTCGGCCTCTTCCCCTCCGATCCAGCTGATACAGCATTCAGGGGGAAGAGGAAGCCACCACACAGAGCAGAGTGCCCCTCGCCCCCGGACACCCTCCCCCAGGCGCCGACAGACTGAGGCCCCCACCCGCAAGTCCCCCGGAGTCATAAGAGCAAGACCCCGCCGCCGCCCTGCAGCTCAGGCACCAGGTCTCCTTCCTCCATCCCTCAGGCCCCCACTCCACAGGTGCCCCCACCACACCCTGCCCCAGGTTCCCCCACCCACAGATATACCATCCCCAAGAGGATCCGGCCTTCTCCCCTGCCACTTGCTCTCCCGGCACCACCCCCCGCTGCGCTTGTCTGTGCCACTGATGTGGTGAGGGTGTCCTCGCCCTCTGTCCAGCCCACCTTGCCTGTTCCCCATTCTCCTCCCCTGGTGGTAGGCACTGCAGTGGAGTCCACTACCACCCTGTCTGACTTGGGCACTGCAGTGGCGGACCTGTCCACTCCATCTGCAGGGTCCACTGCAGTCGTGCCGGCACCCACAACATCTGAGTCATGCCCCCAGTTGTGCCGGCACACACCATGTCAGACACCTCCACTGCAGTTGTCAGTGGCTCTCCAGCACCCACCACCCCTTCCCTGCTTCCTCCTGGTGAGCCCTGATCCTGTCCCTGCGGTGCCTGGCCTGCCCCCTGGTTGCCCCTCCTAGTGTATTGTCCCTGGTTTTGTGCAGGCATGCGTAGGGTGACATCTGCCACTGTCACCCTGTTTGGACTTTGACAATGGACTGGCCATTGGCCTTTGTGTTTTTTCTGGACTTTCAGTTTTCATTACACACATATGCTGAATAAAGCAACTTTCTGTTCTCTAGTGCTTATGCTTCTGATGTACATGTTGTTGATGATGCTAACCATGCCCTTGCTGCAGTGATGGTGATATTTGGTCTCATGATAATGAAGTGTTACTGTGCAGGAACCCATGTGGTCCAGGGGAATGTGTCCTATCCTGTGGTGTATCCATGTCATCCATAGCAGCATCTGAGGGTGTCATGTGTTCAGTATTTGGCAATGGGATTTCCTACTTACATTAGCTATTTCACATCTGTGGCTTCCACCCCTGCACATCTGTTGTGCCTGCCATTGTTCAATTCGTCTACTTCCCTGACCGTGTGGCCATCTCCACTGGACATGCAGGTTTGGGCATCAATGGGGAAGGACTCATCTGTGTTGTCAATGCAACATTGCTATACAAGTGTGTTGGATCTGTGCTGATGATTTCGTTGGCACTTCCATGACCAGGCTGATGTGACGGGAGCCCTCATTTGGTGCTAATTGTTGATTGTGTGACCAAGTGCTCAGCTGACATGATGGGGCCCTACTGAGGCAACATATGGCACAGCTTTCCTCACACAGGAGTGGAGTCCCCTCATGGCAGTGTGTACTCCTGTGACATTGCCTGCGCCCAAGGTGTGTGTTGTATGTGCATGTCTGTGTGTTCACTTCCGTTTAGCTGTGCATGCTGTGATCCCTAGTGTTGTACCTGTTTGTGATGCTTGCTGAGTTGACCTATGTTCCCCCAAAGTCTTCTCCCTGGATTCTCTGTGATGTGGGTGCATGGCACATTACTGGTCATCAGGGTGTCACCCATAGGTGTGTTTGCTGTCAGGGCTGAGTTTGTGTGCAGACGCAGATGGGTCACAGTCAGGTTTCCCCTTGGCACTTGTTGTTTGCCCCTGTCATGTGATTTCCAGTTTGTGTTATCTTTCAGTGATTGTGACACGTTGTGTGTGTGACTGCTGGCACTCCTCAGGGTCCGGGCTGCAATGTTGGTTGTTGTCTATGTGTGTTCTTTGTGGGTGACCTTGGCTTCTTCATTGGTGTGTGACTGTGGCTGGGATCCCATTGGTTGGTGTGGTATTGCCGTCATGTCCATGTACAGCGTAGTGTGCAGTGTGTCAGACATTCAGGAGTCTTGTTGAGTGGCCATGTGTGATGTGTTTCTGCACCTTGGTTCCCATCCACCACCCTGGAATAGTCATGGGTGCATGTGCAATGTCACCAGTGCATGTGTGCTTCACTGCTGCACATTGTTGGAGGTCGAGGGTGTGGTGTTGAGTGTGTGCAGATGAGAGTTGTTGCCCGGCTAGGCCCCTGCCTCCATGTTGGCCTTGGCTTACTGGCCATGCTGATTGATTTGTGCTTGTGTAGGTGTGATGGTAGTTTGTTGCTCAGGACACATGACTGTGGTTCACAGTGTGAACGACATTTAGCTTTGTCATCACAGTGGGATTGTAATGCAGCCCAGGGTCACCACATTGTGGGGGCCCTGGGGGTAGTGCTGTGGTGTGTCTGTGTCTTGCTGTGTCAGTTGCTGTTCCTACGTGCCTGTGTGACATGTGTGATTTGTGCTCCCTCTCATCTGACAATGCCTGCTTGCCCACATAGGGGATTTGGATCCATGAGTTACCTTTGTGTGGCACTGTATGCACATCTGTATGATTGGTATTCAGGTCTCCTCATGTGTTGTGTGGTTGCCTGGGGACACTGGCACCCCCTCACCTGTTGTGTATGATGTGCAGTGTGGGTCTGCCTGTTTGTGTTTGTGCATCTGCACCACTGCATTGGCATATCTTGGGTGTGCCATTGGCTGTATGTAGTTTGGTGGCTTTCCCCTGCTGTCCCTGGGACTCCTAGGTCATCGGTCAGCACAATGATCATGGTTTGTGTGTCCCATTGCTGCCATGGTATGGTATCTGTTCACCTCACATCTACAGTCTCCACAGGGTATCTGCATTTGTGTGCCCATTGGTGCAAATATGTGGGTCTGCATTCTGATGGTCACTTCTGTCATTGTGTCATTGATGAATGTTGACAGTGTCAGCCCCCATGGGTGTTGTTTGTCTGCACATGGCCAAAGGTATGTCTTATTTGCACTGCAGTATTTGGCTCCCCAATTTATGTTGCAATGGGACACATGCACTACTTTGCCACTGATGTGTTTTATGTTCTGTGACCAGGAATCATCCATGCAGTTTGGCAGTTGCAGCTCTTTCTTTGTCAACACTTACATTTTGGTCACTGTGATGATGGGGGTTTGGACCCCATTGCCACACTGTTCAAAATGTGCTTCAGCTATGGACCCCACACTTACATTTTGGTCACTGTGATGATGGGGGTTTGGACCCCATTGCCACAATGTTCAAAATGTGCTTCAGCTATGGACCCCACACTTACATTTTGGTCACTGTGATGATGGGAGTTTGGACCCCATTGCCACAATGTTCAAAATGTGCTTCAGCTATGGACCCCACACTTACATTTTGGTCACTGTGATGATGGGGGTTTGGACCCCATTGCCACACTGTTCAAAATGTGCTTCAGCTATGGACCCCACACTTACCTTTTGGTCACTGTGGTGATGGGGCGTTAGACCCCATTGCCACAATGTTCAAAATGTGCTTCAGCTATGGACCCCACACTTACATTTTGGTCACTGTGGTGATGGGGCGTTAGACCCCATTGCCACAATGTTCAAAATGTGCTTCAGCTATGGACCCCACACTTACATTTTGGTCACTGTCGTGATGGGGGTTAGACCCCATTGCCACAATGTTCAAAATGTGCTTCAGCTATGGACCCCACACTTACCTTTTGGTCACTGTGGTGATGGGGCGTTAGACCCCATTGCCACAATGTTCAAATATTAGCTTCAGCTATGGACCCCACACTTACATTTTGGTCACTGTGGTGATGGGGGTTAGACCCCATTGCCACAATGTTCAAAATGTGCTTCAGCTATGGACCCCACACTTACCTTTTGGTCACTGTGGTGATGGGGTGTTAGAACCCATTGCCACAATGTTCAAAATGTGCTTCAGCTATGGACCCCACACTTACATTTTGGTCACTGTGATGATGGGGGTTTGGACCCCATTGCCACAATGGTCATGGCCTGCTTGCATTGTGGGGGCCACACACATATATGTGTGGCACATGTGATAGGGGGTCACATTGTATGTTCAAAGTCATGTTCAGTGTTGTAGGCATTTGACACAGTCTACACACGCTTGTCATGGTGTTGGGGGATGTCTTTTTCTTGCATTCCCTAGGTTGTGGTGTGCTGGTTGTGTAATGCATTGTCCATCCTATGAGTGGGGGTGGTGTTGGTGGTAGGCATCCAGCCCCCATGGGTAGAGGTGGTAGTAGTGACAGGCATCCAGCCCCCTGGGTAAGGGTGGTAGTAGTGGTAGGCATCCAGCCCCCCTGGGTGAGGGTGGTAGTGGTGGTAGGCATCTGGCACCCCCTGGCTAAGGGTGGTAGTAGTGGTAGGCATCCAGCCCCCCTGGGTAAGGGTGGTAGTGGTAGTAGGCATCTGGCACCCCCTGGCTAAGGGTGGTAGTAGTGGTAGGCATCCAGCCCCCTGGGTAAGGGTGGTAGTAGTGGTAGGCATCTGGCACCCCTGGGTACAGGTGGTAGTAGTGGTAGGCATCTGGCACCCCCTGGGTAAGGGTGGTAGTAGTGGTAGGCATCCAGCCCCCTGGGTAAGGGTGGTAGTAGTGGTAGGCATCCAGCCCCCATGGGTAGAGGTGGTAGTAGTGACAGGCATCCAGCCCCCTGGGTAAGGGTGGTAGTAGTGGTAGACATCCAGCCCCCCTGGGTGAGGGTGGTAGTGGTGGTAGGCATCTGGCACCCCCTGGCTAAGGGTGGTAGTAGTGGTAGGGATCCAGCCCCCCTGGGTAAGGGTGGTAGTGGTGGTAGGCATCTAGCACCCCCTGGCTAAGGGTGGTAGTAGTGGTAGGCATCCAGCCCCTGGCTAAGGGTGGTAGTAGTGGTAGGCATCTGGCACCCCCTGGGTAAGGGTGGTAGTAGTGGTAGGCATCTGGCACCCCCTGGGTAAGGGTGGTAGTAGTGGTAGGCATCCAGCCCCCTGGGTAAGGGTGGTAGTAGTGGTAGGCATCCAGCCCCCCTGGGTGAGGGTGGTAGTGGTGGTAGGCATCTGGCACCCCCTGGCTAAGGGTGGTAGTAGTGGTAGGCATCCAGCCCCCTGGGTAAGGGTGGTAGTGGTGGTGGGCATCTGGCACCCCCTGGCTAAGGGTGGTAGTGGTGGTTGGCATCCGGCCCCCCCTGGGTAGGGGTGGTGGTGCGCATTCAGATCCCTGTGTGCATATGTGGCATTGGTGATGGGCATCCCGCCCCTATGGTGCTGCTGTTGCTGGTGTAAGTAAATTCTGCATCCCTCTGTGTGTGTGTGATGTGTCGTGTACGTGTTGTATGTGTTTTGTGGTTGGTGTCTGACTTACCTTCTGCGCCGTAAGCGTCCGTGCCTGTTCCGGTAGTAAATGTAGAATATTGGTATGATCGGGACGAAGGGATTCATGGTTGGTTCGTGTCGTTCGTCTTTCTCGTTGCTTCGCGTCGTCCTCGTCGCTTCGCGTCATCCTCGTCGCTGGCGTGTTCGCCTCGTAGCCGTGGATCGTGTTGTGGCGCGAATCGGAGCTTATGTGCGCCTCTCCCGGATGCTTTGACGTGCCGTGCGTAGCGACGGGTTCGGCGCGTACGGAAAGCGCATCGTACTTGTTCGGCCGGACGGAGCTGCATTTTCCCTTCCGTGCGACTCGATTCTGCGTTTCCGGATTCGCCTCGGTCGGATAACAGGACCTGGATTGGGTGAGTACGACTCGGCCGGATTCTGTGCTGTTGTGCGCATCGTACTTACTCGTTCGGTATGCTGTACGGATCGGTCGGGAAACAGGCATTCGCATGGCTTTTTTCCCGACCGAATGGTATTGGGTGCACATATACACTCTGGGGCCGAGATCGGAATCGGCCCCAGAGTGTATATGTGTGAGCAAGTGTGTCTGTACATCTGAGCATTTGTGTGTGAGTGAAAGCGAGTGAGAATTAATCAGTGCCAGTGAATGCAAATAAATAAATGTGAGTGAATGTAAGCAAGGATTAGAAAGAATATGGTGTTAGGAATGCAAGTCTGCAATTGGCTGTAGCATACAGAGGTCATTTTGGCTTATAGAGGTACTCATGGTTAAATATTGGTGCTGGCTTGCTGCAGACAATTCTTAGCATGACAGGCACCTGTCACAAAATACTGCCACTGGCATACAGCAGGTAATTCTTGGCATAATGGGTATCCATGGTAAGATACTAGTACTGACATACTTATTGCTGACTCTTGGCATATGGTGCACCTATGGAAAAATGCTGTTGCTGGCACATTGGAGGTAATTCATATCATAAGAGAGGACAGCCATGCATATGGGAGGGAAGCAACAATGACAAAATGGTGGCCCTCAGGTATTGGAAGTCATTTGAAGTCATTTTGACATAAGGGTAATTTTTGGCATTAGGGGCATCCATGGCATATAAGGGTCACCCATGACAAAATGCTGGGACTGGCACAATAGAGGTAATGTTTGACATATAGGGCACCCAGAGAAAAGTTTGAAAAATTGGGTTAACTTCTGAGGAGCAACAGGTTTCATTGCCTTGGTACACCATGAAAGGACTTGAATATTTAATGAGAGCCCTTTCAGAGCCTGTGGTGTTTTTGCAAATTTAGGTGAAAATTGTGCTTTAAATGCACCACATGACACCACTTTTTCAAAATGTTCTACGTGAAGAAGCCAGTAGAGCTGGAACAATTTTGAGAGTGGGGTTGTTGCCATCAATGTTACATCACTGAAGTCATAGGGATTGTGAAAAATCCAGACATCACACAAACAGCAAGTGTAGTAAATAAGCCATGCTCGTTCAGCAGGAGAATGGTAAGAATGAAGTATGTAGCCAGTGGTGCACTTTGGAGAACACTCTCACAAATACATTACTAAAGCATGGTTTGGGAGCACACTCTCATTTACAGACAGTGCTTTTTCCATTGGAATTTCAACTACATTTGCACAGACATGCAATTTTACTGCTAAATAAATATAGCACACAAACGATAATGTGTATACATTGAATTTCATCAAATAATAATCATTTGCACCAAGTAAAGTGTTTTGATTTGTTTTGATCCTAATAAAATATTTTTTTTCATCACACTTCATAGTTACAATCAAATGTGCTTCATTTGGGATTTCCTAAATGCTAATATATTTGTTAAAATATCTGTACAGTTCATTTTCAGGTATTTAAAAATTGTTGTGTGTTAAAAATAAATGTCACCCTACAGCCTTTTCTTTCACACTCCCTATTCCCCAGCAAGATTGCCACATAGTTCACTTTGAGAAATCCTCTCAATTTGCAGTCAGAGTAAGGAAACACCACTTTCCATGTTAAAAGAATAAGCAGCAATTTAACAAACAGATAGCCTGGCAATTGATCTCTATCTCTGAAAGCACACAAATGAGACAAGATAAAATCAAAATTTAAAGGCATCTTTATTGCTTATTCACCTTCAGAATTCCAGCAGGCTTAATTTGCGGAGTGCTGCAAAATCCCTCCACCCCAAGCCTACTTCCAGCACCTATGTAAGAACCCCCCACCATAGAGCCCTCCTAGGAGAGACTTGTCTCACTCTCTTGTTCGCTACAAACAGGACTCGTATTACTCTCAACCACTTACAAAGATTATATCAGCACCCTAAAACAGAAATTTTTCTGTGATGTGCGGTTATATTGATCATTTAATTATTATGGAGCTTCAGCATTGTCAATGATTGAGGTATCATACGGGTTAAGGTCATGTGACCACTTTCTGGGAAGTTGGGGTCTTAGGTTGTGAGGGTTGTGGTGTAATATATGGTGTGGTTGTGCGAGCTCACCGTGTAATACACTCACAAAGCCGTCTCATTTCAGTCAGGCTCATTTGTGAAAACTCTAGCTCAACCCTGAGTAGCTGTGGCTTTGACCAGCCAGGTTTAAACAAAGGAACTAGTGTGAAGCATTCAGACACATCAAACAACTGAATAAAAAAAATCACAAAACATTTTTAAAAATCCAATATAAGTTTATAAAAATACATTATATGTTTGCAAATTTTTAGACACCAAGATGAGCAATGTCCACCAGAGGGATCCGGTGAAAAAGATTTTTAAGTTCAAAGTAAATCCCAGCTTTTTAGTCCAAAGTGCAAGCAAGCTTTGGTAACCGTAAAGCTTGAAAATGTTTGAAAAGTTTGAAGGGTTATGTTTGACTGCTCTGGTCCAGACTGGGTAACCAATTCTGACAGAGAGAAGGTCAGGGGGACCAATAAGGAGTATTTGGAAAGTTTCCTAGTCGCCAAAGCAGTCTCGAGTCCAGTTCCACACTTTACACCGGGCCGCTATAGACTTCAATGCAGTGATCCTGACACTGAGGATATAGGATGCTGAGGATGCTGAAAGATGCTCAGGGTGCTGTGTGGTAGATGAGGGTCTTCCTGGGGATATTCCTTGAGCCATGGTTGAGGCGGTGCAACTTGGACCACTGGAGTCAGAGTCCCTCAAAGTCCTCTATGAGCAAGCAGAAGTCTAGTTACGACTGGCTGGGATACCAGTCTACAGTCATAGCAGGTCAAGCAGTTTCCTTTGGTGAGGGCTAGTGATTGTCTTTGGCTAACAGACTCAGGTGCAACTTTTTAGGGCCAAGGAGTAGTCTTCTTGGCTGCACATTGGCGGTTAGCAGTGATTTGAAGGAAAGCGGCTACTAACAAGCCCGAACAGGATGCTTCAGCTTTTATGACTCTGACGCTGGAACGGGGAGTCAGCTGACTGACTCTTGGAGTTCACCTTTTCTGTCTGGGGCTGTGGATGGAACAACAAGCCAGTCCTCTCTTTGCTAGCCCAAAGAGCAGCTGGTGCAGTACAGCATTAGGTGCAGCCTCCCTTGTCAGGTCCAGGAGTCAGCAGGGCAGTCCTTCTTTGGTCCTCTCTCCAGTCCAGATATGATTTGAGGCTCAGGGTGCCAGGGGTGCCTCATTTATGCCCAGATAGTGCCCTGGGCGGTGGAGTGGACACTAGCCAATGGGCAACCATGTTAGTCTGAAAATCCCCTAGCTGTGTTATTCTTGCACTGTGCTATATTAGGTTAGCATTATAAGGCTAAGTTAGTAGCAGCTGCCACATTTGTAGGTAACCCACTGAGCTGTCCTAATAGAATGCAGGCTTAAGTTAGCGCCTGAAGCTCCATTTTGTATTTCGCAATCCATATTAGACTATGACTGGACTAAGCTTCATTATATGTGCTGCTTGCTTCAGCAGAAAGCTGCTGGGGTGCATTTTCTCCAAAGGTTGGGCCTCGCTGTACTAATGAATATATTGTTTGTACTTCTGCATACCTTTCCCATGAGATGAAGCCTGCTTCCTCTGGCTCAGCTATAGGCACAGATGGAATGACCTTGCCAGAGAGAGATAGTGTGTGCCCGGTCTCAGACTCTTAGATCATCCTTGTGTGCCCCCTTTGTCTCTTGCTGCCTTCTATGGAAAGTTACTGGGTGGGTGTGTCTTGTGCTCCTGCTGAAATGTATAATTGTTACTTCTATGCCTGGGGAAGTCAGTCCCTCGGCAGACATCTTAGGGTGCAGGTCATGATGGACTCCTCTGCAGAGTATTGATAATAAAACTAACTGCTTGTATTCTCTACTGTCTGACCGACTCTTCATTCTTGGGAAGGCATAGCAGGTGGTTGTGAGCAACCGGCGTGGCCCCTAAGGGCCACGTCCTTCAGATGGCGCCCGAACAGGGACCCCGCAAGGTGATTTGCAGGGTCGGGGTGCGCTTGGTCGGTCGGGCGGATCGGGGTACCCCACACAAGACCGAGCTTGGTTCTCGCAGCTGCCCCGACCGGCTGATCGGGCTTCTCCTCTTCTGGTGATCACCGGCTGGGGTCCTGAGAAGGCGAAACCTTGGAGTTGACCGTTTGGGTCCGAAGAGTCGGCAGTGGAGAATAATTTGACTCAACCAGAGTGCACCAGGTGAGTGATTTGATTCTTGGAAAAATGGCGCCATTCTTGAATGACACAAGCCTGCGGGCTGTGTCTTGATACAGTCTCCTGACTGTCTTTGTGCAGTTTTCAGACTGCCTTGCTTGAACGGCACAAGCCGACGGACTGTGTCTTGGTACGGTCTTTTGAGCTGTCTTGGTTTGAACTTGGTGGGTTTGCGGACCCTTTTTGAAAGACACAGAGGGGCATATTCTCAAGTAACTATCGCCGAGTTAACGTCACTTTATCGCAGCCAAATTCGCGATAAAATTATCGCCCCATTCACAAGCTGGTGCTAACAGCCGATACCACCAGTTTACTTGCGAAAGCATCCGCAAAAAACATCGCCACAGATGACCCCGGCAACTATCGCTAATGAGATGCAGAGTAGGCGTTCCCTAGCAAAAAGCCGCGACAACACCACACCTCGACATTCTCAACGACCAGCCACAACGGCGGTAAGACCACAAAACAGGCGATAAGGCGCGTTAGCAGCAGGAAATTAACACCTGCTCCGACCTGGTGTAAAGTCGGACGACAACCTGCACCATCAAAGGGAGCCCAGCCCAGAGCCACACATGAAGAACAACAGATGCCATGGAGCCACTCACCATGTATCCCGGAGCCCCGAGAGGGCAACAACACTCACCGCCACCACCCCAGGACCGCCACCCCCCCGGAACCCCCCCGGACCACCACAGAGGCAGCGCAGACGCTGAGAGCAGACCTTCAGGAAATGCACCAGCCTCACAGACCTAACACCAGACAACGTCAATGCCCACTACAGGCTCAAAAGGACAACCATCCTCCGCATCCTGAACATCATTGCCCACAGGCTGTGGGTACCAACACAGCGGACAACCAACATCCCTCCACAGACAAAGCTGCTGGCTGTGCTGCACCTGTTGGCCTCTGGTTCCTCCCAACCAACAACCGCCAGAGTCGGAGGAGTCGCACAGCCATCCCCATCCAAGTTCCCCACACCTGTCCTGGATGCCATCATCATTTAGGTACCCCAGTACCTATGCGTCCCCCACAATGCGCAGGAACAGCTGGAGACCAAGCAAGGACTATACGCCATAGCTGGATTCCCGCACGTGTTGGGGGCAATCGACTGCACACATGTCCTACTTGTGCCCCCTGCTGACACCGCACACAAGTACCACAACAGAAAGCACACGCATCCCATCAACGTGCAGGCAATAGTGGACCACAGGGGACTCCTCACCAATGTCATAGCCAACTACACTTGCAGTGTGCATGATCCCTTCATCTTACGACAATCCAACATCAACCAGCGCTTCCAGGATGGCACCTATGGAAATGCACTGCACGTTGCCAAGTACCAAATGAACACACCACACCCCTCAACTCCACGATCATGCAACTCACAACTCTGGCACTGCACACATCACAAAATCACATACAACATGCCAAACAACATGCCCACCCACCAGACACGACAGCACAACTTACTGTGGCAACCTTGGTTAGCCATGTACATGAGCCATCAACAGCATGGCACCCCAGCCACACAATACCGGAATGTGGGGAGAGGTGGGAACCAGGCATGTGCGAAGGAGGCAAGTCACCCATGAATGAGAATGTACACAATGCCAAGTGTGGCGGAGATGAGCTGGACAGACTGCAGTATGCAGACCACAGACATATCCATGTCTACATGCACTGCTGGTGTCTGGAGTGTAGTGGACAGTGGACGCAACCATGTCACCCCAGCCAGTGGGGAAACCCAAGGAAATGTAGCTTGTGACGTCCCCCCCTGTAAGCATGTGCGGAGTGGGCTGGCCCGGCGTATGCCAGGCCAGCGTAGGGGTGTGAATAAAAAGCGTGGTTCTCTTCTGGAATGCCCAACGTGTCTGCCAGGGTGGCGCCTCCCACCCCGCCACGAGGCCGACGCCATCGCCTTGAGTGGTGTGGCCTGTGATCCTGTGCGCCTGCTGCACCCCGGGCCGCTGGTCCCCGAACCCGTCATGCCCGCCCCTGCGCAGCCAGGCCTCACTGCTCACCTGCCGACACCGGTGTATGTCAAAGAGGGCCCACCACGTGCCGGCGCAAGCTCCAAGCCCGAAGCCCGCGATCTTGGCAGCCTCCTCATACCATCACGGCCTTCACGACACAGGCCTGCTTTACTCCTTTTTTGTTGACGTACTCCACCGCTGCCTTGGGCCTACACTATGATCGAGTAGGTCACACATGTGGAACTGAGTCTTGAGTCCTACATGGCAGAGTTCATATCATTGTACGCAAGGAGACGAGTAAGAGGAAGACGCAGGTCAGTCTGGAGGAGAAAAGGATCATCGTTACGGAGGTGATCGAACACTGCCGACAACTGCTCTGGTGTCACTAACTCTGTGCATCGCGGGCCAACGACACGTGGCTGTGGGCCCCTGCTGACCGCTGCTTCGGGCCTACACTGTGGTTGAGTAGGTCACACATTTGGAACTGAGTCTTGATTACACAATGGCCGAGTACACACTTTACGGCTGAGTTTATATCACTAAACTCCCTTCGATGTGGTGACACAAAGTATGTGCATGGCATCCCAACCACACATGTCTGTGGGCCCTTGATGACTACGCATTCGGCCTACACTGCGGTCGAGTTGGTCACACATTGGAAATTCAGTCATGAATCATTTATGGCAGACTTGACATCATTGTACTGGCATCATCGCAGACTGCATCCCCTTTCAGCTCCGGTGCCACTAAGTCTGTTCCCTGACATCCATGGACACTTTCAGGTTGAACTTTGGTGGCGACTGAGTCCATGGACTGGGGCTTGTCTTCATCATCATGTCGGTGATACTGACTTGTGTGGCAAAAACGAGGCTGTAGCATTCCACTCCTCCATTTGCCGCTTCCGGCCAGTGTCTGCCCTCTGCATCATGCCCTGGAGGACACCTTCCACTGTCCCCCGCAAACCTCCGCTACATTCACCTTCGACATCGACGAGGACCCGCTCACCTCACGTGGCCCTATCTCACTGCACCGCAAGTCACCGTCCCGTGACGGTGTGCCTGTGCCGGCCGCAGTGCATCCGGGGCCACTAACTCTGTGCAGCTCAAGTCATGGACCCTGTCTGATAGCATATTGGATGGCCTCTGGGTCGATGGACTGGGGGTCATCAAGGCCATGTGTCTGTGGCCCTGCGCTGTCTGCTGCCTCCGGCCTCAACTGCAGCCCACCTGGGCTCACACATCAAATCGAGTCCTGGCCTGCCCGGACATCGCATCACCGCAGGATGCACTCGCCACCACCGCCAGGACCAACTCCAAACAACAGGTGCCAGAGTCGTAAGTGTCTTACTGCCAGACTATCAGAGTTGCTCACACCAGTCGTGGGTGCCATCATCAGCTTGTTCCCTGCTCAGCTCTTCAGGTGCCACTAACTCAGTGCACCACAAATCATGGACCATTCTGCTTGCATGTTGGGTGAACACTGTACTTTCTCCGGCTACCACCATGATGCTTCACAGTTGTTTCTGTTATGCTGGTGTTTTCTGTTTCCGTTTAATTGTGATCACTGTTCAAGTTGTTGCCAGCACCAACGACTCCATGAGGGCTGGCTTACACTCACCCCACACACATCCAGCACATGCGTCACTGTACATGTGACCATGCCAATAAAGTTGTCCAGCGCACGTGCCCGTAGCCAGTTCAACGAACTATCTGAGTGTGTCCTTGTGCTCATGATGTTTGCATTTGTGCCCCGGGCACTATAACATTACATTGTGCCATGTACAGAGGACGCAGCCATGTCACCGCAGGCAGCGGGTGGGACATTGCACATGTAGCTTTGTCGTCCCCCACTCAATACATAAGAGGAGTGAACTGGGCCGGCGTACGCCAGTCCAGCGTGGGGGTGTGGATGATCATCCCGTGGCTCTGGGTGTGGTTCAGTACTGGAAATGTGCAAAGGCATGTGTCTCTGTCACAGTGTGGGTCTCCGTTGGGGAGTGTAGGTGGGCCCTGATGGGACTTAGACACCCACGTATGTGATCTAGTTCGGCTTCCATGAGGTAGTACCCCACCCACACATGTTCGGCCACCCCCTTCTGGCAGTCTGACACCTGGCCTTGGAGCCATCCGGGGTGGTGGGTGCGTCCAGCTGTGTTGTCTGTGCAGGGGGTGGGGTATCCTCAATGCAGCGGTGCTGCCCTGCTCCTGGAGGTCGATTGCCTAAGATGTCCATGGACTGTTGTGGGGCGTAGGTGTTGGAAGTGTGGTGGTCCTCTTCAGCATCACTGTAGAGTTGTCTGGTCTGCTCTGCTGGAGGTGTTGTTTGTCCCTCTGCAATGTGAAGGGGAGATGCTTGTTGACATTGTGTTGGCATGTATGTTGCCGCATTGTTCAAGTTTACATACGGACTTCATGACAATGTACATTGTGACTGTTTGGGAGGGGCGGACTATTTGATGCGGGACAGTGGACATTTGGACTACATGACGTAGGTGAGGTTGTACACGTACATTTGCATCTCACAGTTTCCTGCTATGTCAGATGTGATTGGCCATTTTCTACGCACAGGCGGACCCAGTTGTGTCCTCTGTTCTGCAGTGTAGGTGTTGGACTGTGTACCACATTGTCGTCCATGTGGGTGTGCTGTCATTGCTATGTGTGTGTGCTGCATTGTGTGGGAGTCGCACCTGCAGCTGTGATTTTGCTGCCCCTTATCCCTTGGAGGTGGTGTGCCTTTGGCTTTTGTGCTTTTGAGGTGCTGTGATGTTGGAGACTTGGGTCATTTGTGCTCTTGGAAGGTTTTTGTACTCTTGTGCATTGTTTGTCTGCAGATGTGTTGTTGACGTCAGTGGTTGTTTGTGCAGGTGGATGTGTCAAAGTGTGACCTGCTCCTTTCCGGATGTGGTCCACACTCAGCCACCTCAGTCTCGTGGCGTGCACAGTGTCATGGTGATTGTACTCCAGCCATGCTGCTGGTCATGTGGTGTCACTTGCATTGTCAGTGTGGCTCTCACATACGCATCTTTGCTGTGTTTCGCACGAGTGCATGTGTGTGTTGTGTAATTGGTGATGTGTGGGGTGGGACCCCTTTGGGCACATGGTGAACGGGGGCCTACTTGATGTTTGTATGTGTGCTGCAGTGTGCCACGGGGATCAGGGACATGACCCAGGGTCATTGTGGGTGTGCGGTGTGCTACACGTCGTGTGCATGTGTGCCATTGTGCCTGTCCCCCCATCCCCACAGTCCCTGTTCGTTACTCATCCTGTTGCTGTTGTGTCAGGTCATGTTGAGCAGTGTCCGGACTTCCGACTCCTTGCACCGTTTCCACACTGATGACTGTGGGCGCCATTTGCTCCAGCTCCTCCTGTGGCGCAGGACTCCCACCTCCATTCGCCGTTGCTGCCTTCCTGTTGGCAGCGGGTTTCTGCTTGGCTTTTCACATCATGCCAGCGCTAACCCTGGGCGTAGTTCGCGTAGTCGCTCTACGCGAAGCTACGCGAAGACGTCGAAGCGCTACGCGAGCTTCGCATAGCTTCGCGAGCGTGCGTAGCTGCTTGGCGCGCCCGTTCGCGATGCGTTTTCTTGCTCGGGAACGCGTCGTTCGTGTTCGGGACGCTGTTTACGTGCTCGGGGCGCGAACTTACCCATGCGGTCGCCTATGGGCGCGGCCATTTTGATTTTCACTTGTCCCGCCCGTTCGCGATCCCTTATTTCCTGTTCCGGGTCGCGTATAGCGTGCTCGCGATGCGCATTCCATGTTCGGGAACGCGTTGTACGTGTTCGCGACGTTTTGTGCGTGCTCGGGGAGAAATATCGCGCAAACTTACCCATGCGGTCGCGATGGGCGCGGCCATCTTGTTTTACCACTCTATGCTATGGTTCTGGGCCTGCTTTTCTATCCTCCCTCAATCTTTGCAATCCTTAGTTTTTTACACAGTTTTTCAATTTTTCTTTATTTCTTACCTATCTCTCTCTCTGCCTAAGTCTATATTTTGCATTTTTTCTACTTTTTACTGTGTTTTTTTACTTTCCAACTGTTTTATATAACTTTCTTCTTTAAGCTCCTACTTCTTCCCCTAACTTTATTTTTCCCTTCTAACTTTTCTTTTTCACCTCCTCCCACCCCAGAACCATGGCGAAGGGTAGCAGCAGCGGGTCAAAGAAGGGCAAGGGGCGTGCGCCCAATCGCCGCCTGCCTTGCGGCAGACTGCGCCCCGCAGGCGTGCAAGCCCGCCAGCTGTTTACGGAGGAGGAGGTGGCCGCCCTTGTTTTTTTATTCAGCGCCACCTCCCCTTGACCTTGGCAGCAGGCGGCAGGCCAGGCTCCGGTTACCCGACCCAGGAGCGTCACCGTCGGTGGGCGAAGGTGCGTCGGGCAGTGTTTCGCTGCTCCGCGGTCCGGCGCACACATAACCAGCTGGCCCACCGGTGGTCAGACATTCTTGACCGGGAGCAGGACCTGTTGGACCTGCTAGGTGTCGAGGTCGTGGGGCTTGGTGAGTAGCCAATATATATAGTAGTATAAGTATTGTGATTTGTGTATACATTTTTTACAAATAATAACAAGAATAATGCTGCTTACATTGCAGGTAAATTACGTTTCAAAATCTTCTGTGATTGTAGGACACAGGTGCTGGGCGGTACTCTTACTTTTTGCAACTTTGCGCTCGCTTGTCATTATTATGTAAGAGTTTACTTTAGAGAACTTCAGTTAGGTAATGCTATTGCTAGAGAGACTGTAGTCTTTCCTTTGTCCTCCTGTCAAATAGTGGTGGATGGATTTGATACTAGGTTTAGTTACTATTAGTTGATAATTTTTGAGCGGTCTGCGTGACGCATCCTCTGTCACTGAGTGCTGCTTACCCCAGTCCTTTTGTAGTTTGTTTAGTGAGTGGTACTGGTAAGCTTAGCTTAGCAGTGTCAGTCAGCTGCAGAACATCAGACGCAACCAACCAACAATTTGATGTATGCATTATGCACTGACTTTATGCATGTGTCCTCCTTCTCACCTATGCATTTTTGATGGAAATAAAAAATTGAAATGCATGCTTAATGAACAATTGGCCCGCCTGGAATAGGTGGGCTAGGTCAGGTGGTACTTAGGCTTAGTTAGTGTTCTGGATTTTATTTGAAACAATCAGAATGGAACACTGAATTAGTGTTCCCCAATAAGTAGACTGTCCGTGAATTCCGCAAGCCAGTAGGCGATCGGATTAGATAGGTCAATTTTATAGCAATTTTTGTTTCCTAAAACGTTTTTGAGCGTTTTTTTAAGATAATTTATTTGTTTCACAGCAATCATTAATGTTTGTGTCTTTCTTTTTCTTTATTATATCTTACATGATCACTGATCTGCAGCACCCAGGGGCAAGAAGACGGGGTCCGAGTCGGCGGGACAACCACCAGAGGACCGCTCCTCTACCGAGGGCCCTGCTGCTGGTCCCAGTAAGTCCTCCAGTGGTTATATTAACAATTATATTGCCCTAACTTTTACTGGACCTTATTTATTCTGAACTATTAATTCTGGCTCCACTCCCTAATTATCTTTTTTACAAAAGATTCTTTGATCAGTTGATCTTGACTTGACTATCTGTTTCTAAATTCTGGTTATCCCTGCCTCTAAGTTCTAACTGCCTCTGCTATGAATGTCTGTACTCTGTACTACTAATATTAGTCTGTCGCTAAGCTTTCCCAGTTTGCATTGCCACTCTTTATTGTACGGTTTTGAATAAAACTCAGATTGACCAATACTAATAGCTCTAGCCACTGAGTCCAGTCCTTTCGGTTGTCCTCTTCTAGGCTTCTTAATCTTGAGGCTTTGACAATTACCACAAACAAAATGCACAACCAGATATTTGACTATTTTTGATAGGAATAGGATATAGTACATACTACTTGTATTCTGCACAGCCCCATGCAGAACTATGCACAATGAAAGAGGATGTTGGTGATGAGAGTTTGGAACTTGGACGTTCCTCACACCTCAGTCAGAAGTGAACCCACAATCCCCTGAACGACTAGCTAGTGTCTCATTAGGTCCCCGAACCCCCACCCGAAGATACCCAATGATTATGATTCCACAACCCAGAACATAACACACTTTCGCTCACTCACTCGTGTAAGTCCACCACCACCACCACACCAAATACCACATAGTCTATGTGTAAGTTCAAAAGGTTTATTTTCAAATGACAACTTCTGTAGGTTGTTCTATAAAATTCAGTGTACTCCAGCCAGCTCCAACAGCAAAATGCATAAGATTAAAACAATAAAAATTGTTGCAACAAGTGCATGCTGATATAGACAAAAGATCTGTGTGAATTCTGGGCGACTCCTCACCGTAGAACGTAGAATTACTGGTTACATGCATCATTCATAAGCTCTGCAAATCTCTGGTTCGTACTCGTAGAAGGGAATCCTCTGCCTGAGAAAAATGGTGCGTGTTAAATTTAATGCAAGCATTTGTCAGTCCTGCCAAAAAACTGTAACATGTTACCTATGGCTAAGTAATACGGACTAACGGAACTCCATAACAAAGTGGCTTGTTTTCCGACCTCTTGTACGCAACGCTCAGACAGTAGCTGTATGTGCTCATGTGGGCTCAAAAGGCGTCTTACTGTTACTGCACAACAAGCTGCGAGGTAACATGCGCAAAAGACATGAAGCGAAAAATGGTTGCATGGCTCAGGCTAACTTTGCAAAGAGTAGAGTATAGTATAATAATGACCTTAGGGACCATAATAACACTATTAGTGTCTGTCTACTGACTGTACTCTAGTACCCGATTTGGACTATTGAATGTGATTTATAATAATAAATATGTATTAACCTTTTTTCAATCTTGCTAGTGAAAAATAATAAATAGGGGGAGGTGTACAGGCATCTAAAAATGTGTCATGTTTTTGCTAGGCGTACTACCGACCAACAGTGCTGGTGGGGCCAGCGGCGATGGCGTTGCGGCCATTCCGGAGGGGCAGGAGATACAGGGGGTGAGCCAGCAGCAGTGGCGGGCGGTGGTAAGTTATATTCATGACTTATTGACATTGCACTAGCTGGAAGGGTGTGTGGAGTGGACTTCACTCACTGTACTGATGTTGAGACTTATTAGGTATGAAGTTGTAGTGAACATTATACAACGGTTAATAAAGAAGACACCCTTTACTTAGCAGCATGAGCAATGCAGTACCAATAGCATTACCAGCGTGACTTCATTAACCAATGGCCTCTTATATCTGACTCCAACTCAGCTGTGAAAGTTTTATGGAGGAGACTAAAAGTCAGATCAGATGACCTTGATGGATGTGTTGAACAAAAAGGGAAAGAAGGGTGGAAGGAGGAAGGGCGGGCGAGATTTAATATGATGACTGGCAGAGAAGGATACGTTGGAAGCATGGATAGGTGGCTGATAGGAATCAGATGCATGTGTTGTTGAAGGATGGGTGGAAGGTGAAAGAAGAATGGATGCCTGCCTGGGTGGGCGACACAGTATGGGTGGATACCGTGGATAGCAAGAATCATCAGCGGTGTTTGGGTGAAACTCAAAGCCAAGGCAAGCAACGGAGTGAGTGGACACATGCGTTGTTGTTGGTGAAACAAAGTAAGGTTTGTGGAGAGATTAAGAAGAATGATTGACATTTACTTAGAATGGATGGATGCCTGTATGTATTCATCATAGACAGCATAGGTGGAGACTGTCACGGGATGCTCAGTTTTAGGGAATGTTAAAGAAACCGCGCCAGCGTACCAAAGCCGATGTGGGGAGGGGCAGGGTGGGGGTAGTAGTAAACAATGTATTACGCGGGCAAATACAGGTAACTTTACTGTAACATACAAATAAATAAAGTGAATTTCATTGTGCGCACTGCACCGCCAAATGGGATGCAGTGTGCGCAACAAAATTAGTTTCATTTATTTATATGTTTACTTACCTGTAATTGGCCGTAATCCATAGTTTACTACCCCCATCCTGCCCCTACCCACGCCACCGCCCGGCCAAACTCCCCGAGTCCCACCAACGACCGCTACTGACCTTATGTCGTTGTCCCATATAAAAGCAACGATCATTGGATCAGATATATAATCTGCCTTTTTGTAGTAGCCAAGGCACTGTGAAATTGAGCAATTGCCCTCCATGTAACAGAGAGTATGGCCAGTGCCACCCGTAATAGAAAAATACGAGCTTCCCCACCTGCAAACAGTAGTAAATCAAACTAATGTTACTCTGCGTCATGACTCGTATGTTTGTCTTGGCTTCAAGCATAGATGACCGAGCTGGCAATGCCGGCTACAACCAGGTTATGTCATTTCCCTAAACTAGAGATAAGAAGAACACTGGTGTACTGTGTACTGCTTGGAGTCCATAGTGCTAGTATAATGCCTGAAACTCCCACAAATGTTAGAGGCCGAGGAAGTGGGAGGATAGATAGATTATTACCACAAATGTTATGTACTGTGCTTCTTGCTAGTGCTACTGTGCCATTATGTGTTGAATTAATTTTGTGTTACTGTTTATGTAAGAGTACTGGTTACAACAATATTTTCTTTCTTTCTTTTCCCAAGACAAACCATCGCGGAAGGAGTTGGCAGTCAGGGCCCGGCGCCGGAAACTGGAGGCCATATGCCGGGAGTACCGGAGGCTGGTGGCTCTGGCGGAGGAGGAGGAGGAGGCGGCAGCAGCTGCAGCCTCGTCCGATGCCCGGGCCCCAGCCAGGCCCCAACTCCAGCGGTGCGGCGCCGCGGTCTGATAGCCAGCCGCCGCAAATCATTAACAGCCAGCACTGCTGCTGTCCCCCATTGTGGATGCCACTGCAGGGCATTCCGCAAGAAGATTCTCCTCCGGATGGCACGGCAAGAGGAGCAAATGGAGGAGCGGGTGAAACTCCTGGTGGACAAACACCTTAAAGCCCGCCGATTATAACATCGAGGACCCTGTTGCTTTGCCCCTTTTTATTCCTTGTTTTGGTGGGTGGGAATTGGGCGTTGGGGTTTCGGGACATTCTTTGGACTTTTTCGTTTTGGACATTGGTTGGGGTTAGGGAGAGGGGTGGGTCAGGTGTGGGATAGTTTATTTTTGTTAGGGTAATAAATTATATTTATACTTAAACATACAATGTTAATGTTTTGTGGGGGGTTACTGTTTTATGAATTAACGTCACATTGGTTTGCTTGCTGCTGCAGGGCCGCAGCCAGTGTTTGATTTAAATAATCTGCCGATGATGTATAACAAACAGATAGATGCGGTACCCCTCACCGAGTTATTTGTCCTACTAGTATTCTACCTCCCACCAAACTTATCTTACCTGTGATTGATGATGACTACGTTCGGCACAGCGATGGCTGCATGGTTTCCATAGAGAATGTAGAAGATGCCATGGTTGTGGTGGTAGTACTAGAGTAGACACTGGCAGTAGCATTTGCTAAAAAATTTAAAAAAGAGACAGTCACTTGCCTGAGAAAAACTGTTGGAGGAGTAGTCGAACGAAGTGAAATACAGTACAGAAGACGACTGCCAAACAAACAATATTGCAGTTGCAACTGCTAAAGTCAAATTAAACATAATGGTGGCGGGGACAGCCTAGTACAAGAAGTTATAAACTGCAGTTGTGCTGTCGAGTGAGTCACTTAACTTAACACAATCGTAATTCGTAACCTTTACTGCTGTGTGGTAGGAGTTTGATGATTAATGCAATCAATGACGGCAATTAATTATGATGTACTACTATTAGCCGTTGACGGCTTGCACAATGACAATGCACATAGACTGAGCATGGGTGGCCAAGCAGAAGAAGCTCCTCGCCCTGCCTTGCAATTGAATTAGTGTTGCTTTCACCACATCTGCCCCAGCAAGCGTGTGATCAATTGGTGTACATTTTATGTAGTCACATCACACCTCAATATAAATCACAGCCCGGGGGAAGAGGGTTAGGGTTTGATGAATGGATGGGAAGGGGGTTTGGGGAAAGGTTTGAAAATGAAAAACAGTATGCATGGACAACAAAAGCAAAGCGCAATCTTGGCAGACGACCATGATCTTATCCAAAAAATCAATAAAGCGAGAAAAGGGAAATGCATGCGTTAATGATGAAGATTAGATAACTTGATGGTTAATGAGTAGTACATAATAACTCCTACTAGACAATTAGACAGTACAGGGCACCAGTATATTCTATTTCTATGCAATTTGCCTTGCCTGTAATATGCCCTCAGAGACCCAAATTCCATGTTGTACTGGGCTTACTTGTAAAGATAGCAAAGACAATTAACAAACATTTGTAGGGATCAATTAGCAAACAAACACACAACACACAGTCCTAATGATTGCAGAGAAAAAAGGAATCAAATTAATTAAAAGATGAATGATGAATGATACTAAAGTTACTGTATTATCATGCTAAAATTGTGGAGTTGAATCTCGTCCTTCCTCTTGGTCCTATCTTCCATGGACGCTCCGCACATCAATCTTGGTGGCCTTCCTGATGCCGATTGGTAAGGTAAATGTGAGTTGTGTCTCCCAGTATAGCAAGCACAGGGTAAAGGCCGGCCTGTAACGTCTAGATGGAAAAACAAAAGGGGTATTGAGAAATCAATGAATAAAAAAAAAAAAAAACATCAGTTACGGTGGAGTCCAAGAAGAGAAGAGAGAACACTTTCAGAGTGAGGCGGCTTGGATATATCGTGTAGATTCTGTTTACAGCATTAAGCTACAACAACAACAGGACAGAACAGGCCCACCACAGCACCAGCCCGGCCGTGACCCAACCTCCATTTACCTTAATTTTTGACATAGCCAGACAAAAGGCATACACAGCAACTTAGCATTTTCCTAATTAACTGACAAAATCAATGCTCCGCTGTCAGTCATCACTACACTCGTGACTCGACTAGACCACTACATGGACATGTAGGTCTGCTGTGTTTACTACTTTCTTGTTGAATTGTTGTGTTTATGTTTACCTTATGCCACTTCATGAAATGCAATTAGTCCTTGAATCATCTCTGATCCAACTGAATGACTGCGCGCGAAAAGATAGTATGGTCATCATCATGGTGTGGTACGTGTTGTCCAACTACAACTCAGTCTGTATTGTTGACTCCGATTAAGTCCATATTCCATATTAAAAAATTGCAACAGATATTGGCCTGCACCTGCAGTAGTAGGAGTACAATTTGGTTATTAAACAACAAGAAAGGAAACATTGACTGTCACTTATTTACTTGAGTCACTTTGTAGATTAACTAGTAGAGTAGAGTTCGACTTCATGCACAACATCAACAACAAACAACAGCAATCGCTCAGAGTCTGCAAACATCCAATGCATTCCATCATTACCTGTCTTGCTCTTCTCTTTGGCTGTCAGATCATCAGATGCCTAGTGATGACATTTTTTTTTTGTTTTTGCGGGGCAGTGGCCTCATCATTATTACTCCAGTCCACATTCATTTTGAGTGTTAGGCGCTGTTTCGGTTTTCGTCGTATTCATCTGTGGCACCTTTGTCACAGTTTAAGTTGCTTCCCATGGTCAGCAGCACTGTGATGATGGTCCGCGGCCTGTGTAGTGCTCATTGCTGGTCATTTGAGTTTGCACAAATGTCAGCAAGTTTCTTCGAAGAGTCTATTGTCTTTCTCTGCCAAGTACCTTCTGTCCTGACAGTGAGGACCTTTGGATGCCTGCTGAGGCTGTAGCCTTCGGACACTGATGAGTTTCAGCTTGAAAACAAAACGGAGGATAGCTATAGTAGTCACGTTTCACTTCTAATGGAGGCGGGACTGGTAAAGGCAACATTTATTGTACTAATGTCTGGCTTGATGGAAATGTACTCGTGCGAGACAGGAAGATGAAGCAGGACTCTGAAGAGTGGACAGTTAAATGCACAGACGTGCAACTCCAATAGGGAAATAAAAAGAAGACGGTGGTGATGGTTTTGTTGTGATTTGATTTGAACCAGAAAGACAGATACACAGACACATAAAGGAAGGAAGAAAGCAACAATTTGAAAGCCTAGTTGTCAGGGAAGAGGAGCTCGTCCTCAAACTCTGGTGGTTCGGACAGAAGTAGGTCCTGTAACGCACTATTTACGTCATCCAAGTCGCTCTGCTCTTCCTGCTGTGATTCACGTATTTTGTAATCCGGTGGTATAAAGTGCTGATTCATTTTGATCATGGTTAACCTCTCCACGCTTTGGGCCGAGAGACTGGTCCTTTTCGAAGTTACAATGGCACCAGCAGCACTGAAAACACGCTCAGAAGAGACACTTGCGACAGGGAAGCGAGATACTTTATCGCCAGCCTGCTGAGCACTGTCCATTGGCTTCTTTTCCCATACCAATACACCAATGGGTTTCCATCCATGAAGACCTCTGTTGGGTCATCCAGATAGGCCTGGACCATCCGCTCAATGTTAAGGGGTGCTCGGATGTGCTCGGCCGGTTTTGCCTTTGCATCAGCACTGGACTTACCATACCCCTGCTGTAGAAACCAATCAGTTGCACATTGTGCTGCGGACGATCCTGTTCTTGATGTTATTGTTGGTGTAGGTGACTGCTGGGAGGCAAATGCACTGCCCTCAGGCTCCGAAGTATAACTTGACTCTGGATGCCCTGTAGTACTGGTTATGGCCTGTGGTGGGGGGCCTGTAATTAACAGCCGTTCACTTTCGAAAATAGTTGCTTCCTTAGCTATCAAAGTTTTGTAGTTGGCAACATCCACTTCCGAAAAAGGAATTACTGCCTTGCTGTTCAGAAATACTTTGTACCGTGGATCCAAAATTGTGGCACTAATGTAATGTGGTTGTGACAAAATTTTATTTTTAATCCTTGTATTTTCCGATAAGCGAGCGGCTAAGGTCTCCGCCAAATGATATGCGTCTTGTTTGTCATCCACACCTGTGTACGTTTCAGACACATCCTTCAGCTGTTGCTCTAGCATGTGCAACAATGGGATAGCTTGGCCCATAGTACAGTCCTCCCTGCTGACTTCACGTGTGAAGATCTCAAAAGGAAGTAGCATCTCAGTCAGGCATTTAATGAGGTCCCATTGAGCCATCTCAACGGTCATGCCTCTCACAGTAGGTTCCCCTATTCTTTGCATGACATAAGCATTGAGTGGTATGTACAGTTCAAACAGACGATCAAGCATATAATAAGTTGAGTTCCAACGTGTTGGCACCTCCTGGATGAGCGCTTTGACTGGCAGTTTATGCTCACGTTGAATGACCCTCAGCTGCTTCCGGGCTTTAAAAGAATGGCTGAAATGTGTGCATATTCTTCTGCAGGTGACCAGTAAGTTGCTGACTTTTGATTCATTTTTCAAAAAGTCTTGAACAACAATGTTAATGCAGTGTGCCAAACACGGGACCCTGAAATAGCCACCATTGCGCATGGCCAAAACTACATTACTGCCGTTGTCCGTGGCAACAAAACCAATCGTAAGCCCTCTTGGGCGCAGCCACTCAAAGACCTTGGTGTTAAACTCTTCCAAAATGTTTGCAGCAGTATGAGATTTCTCCATGGCAAACATGGCTACAGTTGCATGTTTGCGAGTGGCATGAAAAATCTCTGCAGTATCAACACCAGCAGATAGCTGTTCTCTAACACCCACAAAACTGATCCAGTGTGCAGTGATGCACATGTAATCTGTGGCTTGGCAACTGGTCCACATGTCTGTAGTCAGGTGGATACTGTGAACAGCACTCTGCTTCAAGGCCTTTCCTAGCAATTCCAGCACGTCGTGATGTAGTGCTGGAACTGCAACTCTGGCAAAATAGTAGCGGCTGGGAACATGCCATTTTGGGCAGATGGTTGACACAAATTCCACAAAACCCAACCCTTCAACAAAAGAAAAAGGGAGAAGGTCCAGTGCTAACATTTTAGCCAGCTTCGCATTGTACAAACGTGCTATTGGGTGGTTGCGTTCGTACTGCCCCTCACCCCCAAACATGCTGATAATGGTAGGCTGCATGGTTTTCCTTTCTCTTAGGCTCAACGCACTTTTTGGTAGTGCGGACCTGGTACTTCTTGGTGTCTCCGGCTGACTCTTACTCTTGTGCCACTGAGATGTTGCTGAAGATGTGTGCAACGTTAAGACTGCACTGCTGGGGTCAGGGACACCTTGTGTACCACTAGTGAGAATGTCTCCCTGTCCTTCCTCTTCCACCGTGATCGGATCTTCTTCTACTCCTTTATCCCCACCAACACCAGTGGTTGCCGTTTTTTTCTGTCGCAAAGGTGGTCCTCCCAGCTGATCAAGTGGTGTTTTTTCAGATGGGTCATTTGGCCTCCGGTACCATAGTTTGTACCAAGCTTACCACGACTAACAGAGGTATTACAAATGGAGCATATAGCAATGTTCTCCTCCTTTTCGCTAACCGTAAAGAAGTCCCAAACTGGGGAGCTTAACTTTGGCCTCCTGCTGGAGGTGCCACTTCCAATGCCGGATGATCTGTAGGGTGTGTGTTGAATTTGACTCTGTGCTGCTGTACCACTACCTACTCCTACAGAGGTGGTGGTTGTGCTGGATGTAGGTCGCTGCCGGGCCTTTGCTAATGCAAATATGGAAGCTGTAGGTCGTGTTGGTGTTACCTGTGGAGGTATGCGTGCTACATCCCTCGCAGCGATTTTGGATAGAGTAAGAATGTTGGTCTCCATCTCCTCGGGGCCGGGAGTGATGTTCATGATGACTGGCTCGTCGTCATCATCATCATCTTGCTGTTCTACATCGACCTCCATAAGTGTAAGGCTTTCTGGAACCTTCCTTTTCCCTAGCTTGGTCTTGGAACGTGGCTCCCTCTCAGACTCAGTTTGAGGCTTCCAAGTGGCATCTAGATCATCAGAAGGGGGCTTGGCGAAGAACTCGATGGACTACCCCTCCTTTTCCTTGCTGGGGATTTGGAAGACAATGGATCTTCTGAATGAGTGGCTTCTTCTTCTACCTCTGCATGAGGCTCAATTTCCGGAACTGCCCCTACTTCAGGAGGAACAACAACTACTATTGCGGGCGGTGGTTGCGGCTGTTGTTGTTGACCACTTATCTGCTGTGTTTCCTCCTGCGTTGATTGGGTACTACTTTGAGATAGCGATAAGTTTATCTCCGGCTCAGCATCACTGCTTTCCACCATTAGGCTGGCTACCTCTTCTCCACTCATGTGCTTGGCCCTGGGTTGGTGGGTTGGGTCCACTGATGCGGATGTGCTGCCCCCAGCTTGCCTCCCGGACACCGCTGCTGCAGGCGCAATTTTTTTTCCCAAAAAGGTACTGGCCGGCACACCAGACTTCAGTGTCACTTGCTTCTTCTGTTCCTTCTTCTTCTCAATAGCAACTTTCTTGGTACTGGAGGACCTGGTACCTGCTTTCTTTGGGCCCATCTTCTTCAGATGTCAGCAGCACTCAGTTGCAGAGATGTCTGGTCAGTCAGGTCACACGTCACGTTGTGTGTCCAGCAGCAGGATGTCTGTCTGGAAGTGCAACAGGCAATGTTGAGAGACACACCTCCTCCTCAGTCTTTGTGCACCTAAAAGCAAAAAAGGCAGAACATCAGTCAAACATAGCACAAATCAAACAAATAGAATATAGAACTTAGTGTGTGGTGGCCTCAATTATTAAATTTCAGAAACTCTTCCAACAACAACACACAGTGTAGCCATTTGTGAGACGTTGACAACAAGGCCAGGGCTTTACTGGCTACTGTACACTCTGGAAGAATAAGAATATTAAAGAACTAAAACTAAAATGTACTGGAGCATGTTTGGCCTAAATTTGTGCATCACGTCACGTGTGATGTATTATATAGCAGCATCAGGGAGCTGCAGCTGGCAATGGGGATGGATTTGGCAGCAGTAAAACAAGAGGAAAAATGGAAAGACACGCAGGCCTATTTGGCAAAAACAGCACACTAATAACTACCACAACAAAATGGCCCCCAGAAACATGGTGACTCACAGGCACAAGGCACGGCAAACAATGAACTCAAGCAGGCCTATATATGGGCAGACAAAGGATGCCTTATAAAACACACACCGCTTTCATGCAAAAACAAAAATCCACATGGCTAAAAACACTTTGGAAAGTTAGACAACCACTACAACAACACTATTATAATGACAGTACACACGCAAAAAATGCATTTATTTACCACACCCAATAAGTGAAATAGTCAGACCCTCCAAAAAAGCCAGATTTCGGAATTCAATTTAATCTATTCAATGCCATCTAGGGCCTAAATGATGCCAAAGTTACACAGACTACACAGAAACAGTTTTATGCACCCATGGTGACTACCTCTGGGCCTACTGGCATACTGGGCCGCAAGCTTGGAGGCCTATGGCAAAAGCACAGTGGCTGGTTTAACAAAATGGCCGCCGCCCACATGTCCAGGCCACCCAAAATAACAAAAAGTGAAGACAAAGGACAGGACCAGGCAGTTGGAGACTGTGGGAAACTTGCTACCTCTTGGAAAAAATTGTAAAACAAAGAAAAAATGACTCCTTGATCACCAAACTACATCTAAATGACAACCTGAGGAGTTTTTTGTGCAAAATGAACTAAATCAACATTTTCGAGAAGGTTTACTGATGCTCGAGAGATATTGTTCGCCAGATTGTAAATCCTGCGTGTTCGGCATCGCGATCGTCACAAATTGTCGTTATCGCGCGCGCGAAAAGTACATTGAGCGCGCGAAGAAGTTAAAAAGTGTAAGTCCGCGTTGTCGCGCAGTGCGGACTTGCCCAAAGTCCGCGAGCTGAAGGCCCAGGGTTACCTACTGGCTGAAAAGGCCTATTTATTTAACAAACACCACAAAAAAGAAAATACGCTCCAAAAACCACTTTTACAAATTAAAAACAATGCCATCCATGGCCTCAATTATGTTACAATTCAACAGACAACAAAAAACAGTTTTTATGCACCCATGAGGATGACTACCGCCGGGCCTACTGCCACACTAGGCCGCAAGCTTTGAGGCCTATGGCAAAAGCACAGTGGCTGTTCACACAAAATGGCCGCCAACAACAACAAGAAAAGGAAGACAAGACAGACAATGCAGGCCTAAGGCAAAAGCACAATGCCTGGCTTCACAAAATGGCTGCCACCCACATGGCCAGGCCACCCAAAATAACAAAAAGTGAAGACAAAGGACAGGACCAGGCAGTTGGAGACTGTGGGAAACTTGCTACCTCTTGGAAAAAATTGTAAAACAAAGAAAAAATGACTCTTTGATCGCCAAACTACATCTAAATGACAACCTGAGGAGTTTTTGTGCAAAATGAACTAAATCAACAGTTTCGAGAAGGTTTAATGATGCTCGAGAGATATTGTTCGCCAGATTGTAAATCCTGCGTGTTCGGCATCGCGATCGTCACAAATTGTCGTTATCGCGCGCGCGAAACGTACATTGAGCGCGCGAAGAAGTTAAAAAGTGTAAGTCCGCGTTGTCGCGCAGTGCGGACTTGCACAAAGTCCGCGAGCTGAAGGCCCAGGGTTACCTACTGGCTGAAAAGGCCTATTTATTTAACAAACACCACAAAAAATAAAATACGCTCCAAAAACCACTTTTACCAATTAAAAACAATGCCATCCATGGCCTCAATTATGTTACAATTCAACAGACAACACAAAACAGTTTTTATGCACCCATGAGGATGACTACCGCCGGGCCTACTGCCACACTAGGCCGCAACAAGCTTTGAGGCCTATGGCAAAAGCACAGTGGCTGTTCACACAAAATGGCCGCCAACAACAACAAGAAAAGGAAGACAAGACAGACAATGCAGGCCTAAGGCAAAAGCACAATGCCTGGCTTCACAAAATGGCTGCCACCCACATGGCCAGGCCACCCAAAATAACAAAAAGTGAAGAAAAAGGACAGGACCAGGCAGTTGGAGACTCTGGGAAACTTGCTACCTCTTGGAACAAATTGTAAAACAAAAAAAAAATGACTCCTTCATCACCAAACTACATCTAAATGACAACCTGAGGAGTTTTTGTGCAAAATGAACTAAATCAACATTTTCGAGAAGGTTTAATGATGCTCGAGAGATATTGTTCGCCAGATTGTAAATCCTGCGTGTTCGGCATCGCGATCGTCACAAATTGTCGTTATCGCGCGCGAAAACGTACATTGAGCGCGCGAAGAAGTTAAAAAGTGTAAGTCCGCGTTGTCGCGCAGTGCGGACTTGCCCAAAGTCCGCGAGCTGAAGGCCCAGGGTTACCTACTGGCTGAAAAGGCCTATTTATTTAACAAACACCACAAAAAAGAAAATACGCTCAAAAAACCACTTTTACCAATTAAAAACAATGCCATCCATGGCCTCAATTATGTTACAATTCAACAGACAACAAAAAACAGTTTTTATGCACCCATGAGGATGACTACCGCCGGGCCTACTGCCACACTAGGCCGCAACAAACACCACAAAAAATAAAATACACCCCAAAAACCACTTTTACCAATTCAAAAGTAAACAAGGCCATCCATGGATGCCCGGCCTACATGATGTTTAAACTTTAAATTCAACAGACATCACAGAAACCTGCACCCATGGGTACCTCGGGCTCAAGTCTGGGCCTACTGGCTGAAATTCCAATCAAAGAAAAACAACTAGGCCCCTGCAGAAACTACAGGCCACAACAATACATTTAAAAAAATATGGAAATCCCCCAAAAAATGTAGGTACAAACAAGCCCCAATCAAACAAACAAGTACACCAATTCTCCAACTTACTTGTAAAATATCAAATCCAAGAGTCCTCAAATCCAATCCAATGATATGATGCAGCAGACAGACACAAAAAGTGATCCTTCCAGGTCAAAATCAAAATGCAAGTGAACAGCACATGGACAAAACACTGGGAGGAGCCTGCTGGACAGGAACAGGAAGTTTGAGAATCAGGGGCACTTCCTTCCTCTTGGAAAAAGAGAAAAGGACTCCTTGCTCACCAAACTACATCTCTAAATGACAACCTGAGGAGTTTTTTGTGCAAAATGAACGAATTCATCTTTTTCGAGAAGGTTTTATGATGCTCGAGATATATTCATCGCCAGAATGTAGTTTCTTCGTGTTCGGGATCGCGATCTTACCAACACTGCCGCCGGAAGTCAGATCGCGCGTCCGAATGACGTGTTCGCGGTCGCACACTCTCGCGGGAACTTGCGGCCGGATTCCAAATCTTGTGGCGCCCGCGAACGGATAGGAAGTCGCGTCGGCGAACGCAGAATCACGGTAGGTCGTTACCGCGCGCGCGAGAACGTATATTGAGCGCGCGATGAAGAAAAACAGCTACGCTACGCCGCAAATTGCGTAGCGCACGGTAGCTTCGCGTTCTACGCGAATCGCGAGGTTACCGCAACTTCGCAGGCTTCGCGAGCGTAGCGAATTTCACCGCCCAGGCTTAGCCAGCGCATCTTGGCCTCCTCGACACTCCGGCTGCATTCACGATGGAATGCCATTTTTCCATCTGTGTTGCCAATGACACGGTGGAGGTGACGGACAGTTGTTGTTGGTGCTCTGTCACCTCCGTGACAACAATCCGGTTGTCATGCGGACTGTACCCCGTCTTCCTCTTCTCCTTGGCCTTGCCCGACCCCGAGGTTCCTTGCTGGTGGTCTGTGGGGCTTGTGGGGTTCGCGTTGACCTGGGCACTCGTTCCGGGTGCCTCCATGTTGCTACGCAGTTTATTTTGTTCATGGTGTGTTTTTCTTGTTCAGCTGTTATAGTGCATTTTCCCGCATGACCGTGGGGATTGCAGACCTGTCGCTGGTTTTCGCTGATTTTTGTATCGCGGTTGGCCTCATCGCAACTTTATTCGCGTTCGTGTTTCGCATTTTTGCGGCGTCGCGTTGATTTTAACGCGGTCATTTGACGCGTTATCTTATGACTATCGCATGGTACCGCCGTGTTGTGAATACCACGTTGACACGTTGTTGTTTTCCCGCGATGGACTGGGATGTGAGGGGTTGCGTTAAGCTACACTTGCGGTAGTTATCACACGTTCTTGGGAATATGCCCCAGAGTGTTTGTGAATAATCTGCCAGGCCAACTGGTAATTTGGTTTTTTTCTCTTGAAAAGGTCTGGGGCTAGAGCCTGTCTTCTTGAACTTCGTACAGTCTCCGGACTGTCTTCTTGTCTTGGTGCAGTGTTTGGACTGTTTTGTTCTGATGCAGTCTCTGGGCTGATTTGTGGTTTGATTGTTGTGTTTGGGTGCTATGAGGTTTGTGGACCGACATCGGTGGTGGTGCTTGTAAAATGCTTGTTTGAGTGAGTAGCGACTGTGCTTTTCATGTGGAGGTAAGGATGCCTTGCCTCAGCAAGCTGTGTTGTGAGGGTTTTTTTTGTTTGACACGGTCTGAGGACCGCCTTTGGGAAAAGTACTTGCAATTTCCTTTGCCAGGCAAAATGATGAGTGTGGCCCCTTCTTGACAATGTCTGCAATGAGCTGGATTTGGTCTCTTGTTGTCATTGTGTTCTGCAGATGCCCATTGGAAGGAGGTTAGCTGGCTCCTCCTGATGACACTTTAAATTTTGAAGAATAAAAAAAAAAATAATGAATAAATAAAAATATAGTTTGATCAGAAATACTACCAAGAATGTACGTTTCTTTTGACATAGGAAGAGTACAACATGAGAAAAATGTAAAAAAAGGGATGCGCATTTAAATTGAAAACAAGTTGGGACGCTTCAAGGTAATGTATATTTATGCTGAACAGACACGCATTCTAAAGGTGCAGTAAGGAGAGGTGAAATACAAGCTCGTAATTCAGTGGCACTGAATGTGTTCGGTCTCTCCATGAAAGGGGGGAGGCAGGAGTTCTACAAAGAAATTATGGAAAGGGAGCAGTGAATGGGTATTTAGAGCTTTCCAGCTTCAGACACGAACTGCATTCTCAAAATTGGCACGTAGAAATCCGGTGTAATGCTCAGATGTTAACATATGATTGATTTGAGTGGGTGTGTTTCATTTAGATTTGCCCACAATAGAACGTGTATTTAATTGGGAAAAAGTGTTTCAAGCACTCCAGGCAGTGTAGTGTGTCTTTATGCTGAATAAAGGATTTTCAAAATTGAAAGACAGAGCTTGTGAATTCAGTGTGTGGCAGGTTTACTATGACCTTCAGTGTGATAAGAGAGGAATTCCCAAGGAGGGGGCTCATCCAGCAGGGAGACTCAGAGCAAAGCAGCAGACAAGAGAAGGTGGGGGCCATGCCCAGCTCCTCACACAGAGAGGCAGAGATGCACAGCGCGGAGCCAGACTCTCCTGAATGGCAGAGTGCCAGAAAAAGATGTTAGTTGTGTACAGCTTGAAAGAACAACACAGGAGCTAAAAGATTTGGTTCATGAGTTTTGTGAAACTGTGTATTTAGAGTTTCCACAACACTGTGGGATAGAATGTCCTGGAGCCAGTGGCATGAGATTCTTTGCGACTCAGTTGGTTATTGGATTAATGTTTTTTGATCAGATTAGTGTGCACGTACAGTAAATATTGGTTTACTGGAAATTAGGTGGGGGGTTTTTAGTACAAACAGGAAATTGGCGCTCAAGCTATTGCGTATGCTAACTATAGATTTATGTGCATGCGGTGCTACCAGGTCAGGGGAATAACCCGATAACCCCTGGGAATTGTATGAATCGCAGGATTCACACTGTGAAATGAGTATTGTCCTGGGCACACGCGGTGAGGGTATTAACAGAACGTTAGTCTGTTTGCAGTACGTTATATAAATGCGAAGGTCGGCATCAGTATTGGAACCAAAAGGTTTATTTCTATTTCAACACCAATTGTGTTAGATACAGAAACCAGCCGACACGTGTTTCGTCACTGGAAGGAAACGCACGTCTGACACTGGAGCCGGGGAAGGCTGTAATGACGTATTCAACGTCATTACAGCCTTCCCCGGCTCCAGTGTCAGACGTGCGTTTCCTTCCAGTCTCCAGCAGTTATATGCGGCGTCCACACCCGCCACCTTGAAAGTTACCCTCGTTTTGCCCGCACTCGGGCTCACGTGTCCGCAATCGGCCTGGCAGACATCCCAATCCCGGACACAGCCGGACACTGGACAGCTGTTACTTTTAGTCCAGGACTACACAGTTTCCTAGTGTCTACACCCATCTAGACGGTACCTCATATCAATACACGGCTACCAACAGACCGCGACTCAGTACCCTCGCAGCAATTTCTGTGGCGCCGTATCCAGCGCTTTCCTGCCCAGTTGCTCCAGCTCTCCTCATCCGGTTTGGAATTATCACCGGTTTCAGGGGTCAGCACTCATCATTTATCAGTCGCCTTTTAGCCCTGATGAGTCACGGGACATGTCCCAGTGACGAAACACGTGTCGGCTGGTTTCTGTGTAAATTGTTATTGTGCTAGGTTCCCCCTGATTGGCATAGTGGTTTTATTAGTAGATCCCTAGTGAAGTGCACTGATTGTACCAGAGCTGGTAAATAAATAGCTACTAGTAGGCTTGCAGCGTTGATTGTGCCACCCACATGGGCAGCCCAGAAATGATGCCTCGGGTCTGCCACTGCAGTGCCTGTGTGCAGTTTGTACATAGGACACACCTATGGTAGGCCCAGGGTACACCCCTGGGCAGGGTGCAGTGTATGTGCAACGCGGATGTGTGCTGGTGTGTGTGGCGTGTCCTGGTGGTAAAAAGATACCATTTTCCTTTTTCACTATTGAGGGGCTGTCCTGCTGATGGGGCCGGAATGGGGAATTTTTGTGACATTTAACGAGTATATCTTTTATAGGGATAAGATAGACAATAGGAATATGGTACCCCTGAACAAAGAATTGGATAACGCATCTTTTAGTAAATATGGGCTTTGAAGTCTGTGTTTGAAAATGGCACTTTTAGAGAGGTGCTGTTTTCTTGTTCAACCTTTTCGTGCGTTTCTGTCTTTTGTGGATTGATTGAGCAATCAAACAAGCGAAAATCCCCTACCTATTTCTTTAATAATATGCTAAACGTCATATGATATAAACATGTGAACAGTGCTGAAAGAAGAAAAGGCAAAAATATAACAAAATAGATTTATTTTTTCAGTGAAAGTACAAAAAACTCAAATGTAGTACAAAAATATTTTTTTTGTATAATTGTTAAATAAATACATATACATAGACCCACCACTCATGCAACAACTCACAGCTACACACATACTATCATACTTCTTTCATACAAACAACTGACCTGCATACACTAACTAAAACAAAGCTAAAAGACAATGAATGATAATATATTCGATAAATATCATGAATCTAATAAACAACATTCAACTGATCATAGAAGTATCACAAACGCCGACGCGCGTTTCGGTGTACAAGCCAAATGTGGCGAAACGCCTTCATCAGGGCGTGGATACCACGACAGGGGGGTGGTGGGGAAATTTCGGTGAATTGAACAGCTGACCAATAGGCTGTATCAGAAAATGCCGTGCATAGAAACTCGATGGCGTAATTTAAGTACGGTGTTCCACGGGAAAAAGGCTGACTTGGGGTGTTGATAAAATTCAAATGACATACAGAATTTCTGAAGTCCGATATTCAGTGGGAGATATAGAGGTGCTGGGGGCAGGAAAAGACTCGTCTGGCCCAAGACGTTAGTTTTAATAAAGCACCCAATAGTTGCAAATGACGTGTGACATTGTCTTCCTGGTCCCAGTCCTCCGGCTCTTCGTCTCCAGATCGGCGGTTCCGCAGCAGTGGTTTTCACTATTGAGGGGCTGTCCTGCTGATGGGGCCGGAATGGGGAATTTTTGTGACATTTAACGAGTATATCTTTTATAGGGATAAGATAGACAATAGGAATATGGTACCCCTGATCAAAGAATTGGATAACGCATCTTTTAGTAAATATGGGCTTTGAAGTCTGTGTTTGAAAATGGCACTTTTAGAGAGGTGCTGTTTTCTTGTTCAACCTTTTCGTGCGTTTCTGTCTTTTGTGGATTGATTGTCTTGTTGGTGTGGTGTCCTTTTATGGTGTCTTTACTGTGTTACTGTGCGTATTGGTACAAATACTTTATACATTGCCTTTGGGATAAGTCTGTCTGCTCATGCCCAGCCATAAAAGGGGTATGTATTGTCTACAGGAGGTTACCTGCTTAGGTCACCTACTGTCGAAAGGGGGGTAGGAGATTAGCTCCTTGGCGACTAGGGGACTAACATATTAAATGGGGTGCATGGGGTGCATGAGCCTTAACTCTGAATGCCTAACACTTGAAACAGCGTTTTTCTTCTTTGGGTCCTGTGCTTGGTATATATATTGCTGTATGCTGTTTTGTGTTATAAGTCACAAGACGGCTTGTTGTACGCTTTCTGTCTTTTGAGCCCGCCCGAGCTGTCTAGGAATGGTCATGCTGGTGGCCATTTCCATAATACAATTGGTTGAGCTCGCTTTAGCCACTCATTTCACTGGATGCTGTAAACATGCCCTAGAATGAACAGAGACACGGCACCTCATCAGTGCATGTCTAATTGACAATAAAATAACATAGTTTGGGAAAATTGTCATGATTAAGGAAAATGTGTCACCTTGAAGTCAGCCATGTTACTGCCCCTCCTTTCTGTAAATTGATGAAATTGAATTGAAATGGAGATGAAAGGACGGGTAGACTTGACTGATGTTCCCTTATCTGACCCTTAATGGGAACTATATGTCAGTGGCTTTCGTTTGAATGCCCAGGTGGCACCACCATTATTTTTCATGTTACCGCAACACTACGTACAGTTGTAGAGACATCACAAGTCCTTTATTAGTTAGCCTGAGTAACTGGGTTGTAACAGATGATGTGGGAAAAATAATGCAGAAAATGATTAACATGAAATAAAAGAATGTTTGTAGTAGGCCCTGCTGGGTGGGTACTGAAGTCAAGATGTCTAAGTTGAAAGTAAGGCACATTGTTAGGATGAGACATTGCTCAGCCCGTGTACTGTATGGTGCACATGATGCACAATACTAGGAAGGGTGCCTGTATGCCCCCGGTAATTGCGCACCACACATTTTAGTGGTTAACAGTTTGAAGAGCACGTAGCTCTACAGGAGCTTGTTTGGAACAACAAGTTTTGCTGGAGAATTCATGTACTTGCTACATTATGCTTAATTTGTCGGTTATATATAATTAGCTATTTTAAATTTTCCTGCCACAACTATAATGTGAGAGCATGGTCACAAAATGCAATACTTATGTTGGCTCCCTTCGACAAATAATTCTAGAGGTGTCTGCAGACCTGCACAGCAGCGAAGGTTCACAAAGTAGAAGTTGTGTTGTGATCTCTATGACTTATTGAACACAAGCTTGCTAGAGAAAATTAAAAAAAATAAGCCATTGCTTTGAAATTCCCTTTTTGAGGTTCTTCAGATGAATAATATAGGAATGGACAGATGTAAGGATTCCAAGTCTGTCCGGATTGTTCTTTCAGAGCTTAGTAAATGAATTAAGGTTTACCCCACTACTTGGTGTTGGGAGAGAAAAAGTTTTATCCTTGCCGGTTAACTGAAAGTGTGCATTCTATCTACTAATAGGTCCGGGACGCTCTGCAGTCACCAGAGAGGCCTAGACGCGATGCACAGCCTGGCTGCTCGTTATGGACCATCAACATGAATAAAATAGAGGCGGAGCTGCAGAGCAAAGAAGTGCTGAACGAGGCAGTACCACTGAAAAACAACAAGAAAGAGGGGCAGTCCAGAAGCCCCGGCCTGTTGGCCCACCTGTGCTTGAGTCCTAGCCCATTGAGCCCAGCCCATGGGCTCGCCTGTGTTTGAGTCTCTGCCCTCTGGTCCTCTTGAGTCTGACCCCATTTCTCCTTGACCCCCCTTGTGCCCGGAGTATTGAAGCACCATTTGTGCCCCGACGGAAGGACAGTGCACCAGAGGGAAAGTTGTATTAGTAGGGATGGACTTCAAGGATGAAGAATAGGGTGCAGGTACCCTGTCTAAGGTACCAGCGATAGAATAGGGGAAAGAGATTGGTGCACTGGCCTGGACACTGGACAGGATTAGTTGAGGGTGTCCTCCAAGGAGGTGGGTGCCCTATCCTGAGTGAAGAGGATTTTTCCGGCAAGAGCTAGACGAGTAGCTCCACTGCCGGTGCTCAACAGCGCCTACGCCAGATGAACAATAGGAGCCTACCAGTGATGGCTCTCTGAGAGACACTGGAAAGAAGAGTTTTGCCCATCCTGTTCCCTGGTCACCAATTCCATTGTGTTACATTTCTCTCCCAATCACCATGTATCCGTTTGGTCACCCAATTGATGAGGAAAATAGCCTTTTGCACCTCCCTGTCCAGAGCGGGGTCGGTACATAGAAAGTGCAAGATTGCATCCCTAGTTGTTATTGTGCTAATAATAGTGTTAGGAACGTCCTACTCCCTGAATGAGAAGTATCCTGAGCACTCTCAGGTTCATGCAGCACCTGCTTCTCTTGTGAACATGTGTTTGTTACTTTGGCTCCTCGAACAGGGGAGCACAGGAGGACATGAAATGATGATACAAGTGTCTAGATTGGTGTACCTTTGATTCTGTTCTCCAGTCCCAGATATGACATTTATTGATTTTGGCACTGGAAATGAATGTATAGTTAAAATGACAGTTTGTTTTTGTATCCAGGAGCAGGGGAGATTAAGGTGGGTGAGAACATATGACTTCATTTACAGACCGAACATGACAATAGGCCCGTCTTAAATTCTGTATCATAATGTTCACTTCGCCCGTGGATTACATGTTCATACTTAGCATCTGAGGGGATGGTTTGCAAATGTTGCCTTCCTTTTCTGTTTTTCCCACTGTATTTGTTGCCCCATCTACCTATCGCACATTCCATCATCTACAATGAAAAGAGTATGTTACATGGAAAACAGGCCCTTGTATGCACTGTCTCCTAGCTTGTTGTGTCTATTGAGTAGGTACATTGACTCCTAAGAACAGAATATCCATGCAATACAAATGTTAGGATCATGCTTCAGAAAGAGGTTGAAGGTATGATGAGCGTTGATGTAGATACTTTTTTAGGCCAACATGTCTCTTATAGTTTGCCTGCTTAATAACGAGCATGAGCACGTTTCTGAGTATTAATATATTGATCCTGTGAATAGAGATTTCCCATCCTGATTAGAATTGTAAAGACCCTTACCTGATGGCAAATAAATATCCTTAGCATATAATGCTAAAAGGAGGGTCTGTTAGTCTGAAAATCCCCTAGCTGTGTTATTCTTGCACTGTGCTATATTAGGTTAGCATGATAAGGCTAAGTAGCAGCTGCCACATTTGTAGGTAACCCACTGAGCTGTCCTAATAGAATGCAGGCTTAAGTTAGTGCCTGTGGCTCCATTTTGTATTTCGCAATCCATATTATACTGTGACTGGACTAAGCTTCATTATATGTGCTGCTTGCTTCCGCAGAAAGCTGCTGGGGTGCATTTTCTCCAAAGGTTGGGCCTCGCTGTACTAATGAATATATTGTTTGTACTTCTGCATACCTTTCCCATGAGATGAAGCCTGCTTCCTCTGGCTCAGCTACAGGCACAGATGGAATGACCTTGCCAAAGAGAGATAGTGTGTGCCCAGTCTCAGACTCTTCGCTCATCCTTGTGTGCCCCTTTTGTCTCTTGCTGCCTTCTGTGGAAAGTTACTGGGTGGGTGTGTCTTGTGCTCCTGCTGAAATGTATAATTGTTACTTCTTTGCCTGGGGAAGTCAGTCCCTCGGCAGACATCTTAGGGTGCAGGTCATGATGGACTCCTCTGCAGAGTATTGATAATAAAACTAACTGCTTGTATTCTCTACTGTCTAACCGACTCTTCATTCTTAGGAAGGCATAGCAGGTGGTTGTGAGCAACCCGCGTGGCCCCTAAGGGCCACGTCCTTCAACCAGGTTCCCTCCCACCTTATGATGACTATCGGCGAGATTCCACAGAGTTCTGTAGATGAGCAGCATTAGGCATGTTGCTCTACTCACACTGATTTGTAGTATCAGGATCTCTTTCTGAGCTGAAAAAACAGTATGAATGGCACCACACGGCGCTCCAGAGAGTGTTGTTTTCTCGAGTTGATTTTGCTGCCATTCAAGTAGATTTTCTACTCGAGCAGCAGGTTCCTGAACACGAAAGGGCGCAGCCGGCCGCTTTGGGTAAATCTCGACAGGTGCACTCCTAACAACTGAAAATCTAGCAAGGGGATGCCAAATCTCACTCATCGTTCCCCAACTTACCGTTGGCGAGCCGCAAGCGAGAAAAAACTCTGCCACGCTGCAGTTGGCAGAATTTGCCCGGAACTCCAGGTTTCATGCGTAAAATGGAGTGGCCAAAACTCCACCAACTCCACCAGCGGACGGAAATTTATCGCCCGCCCCTAGTCCCAAGATGCCTGAACCCCTCTCTTGGTGTCGGGAGCTTGGTCAACCACACTTGGCCACTGGTTTCCCCTCTCTGTTCCTGACGCTAGCCTATCTACCTGAACAAAAGGAACAGCCTCTCTCGAGTGTGGTTGCCATTTGCCCATCAAAGGCAGCTTCTCCTCCTTTGAAGCTTACCTTTTGTGCGAACACGCTGTGTGGCTTCCTTGGAGGGGAAGTAATACCTTCCTCGGCGGCAGGCCTCTATTGTTCCTGTACTTGGGAGTTATTCTCTTTCGTCCTAATGAGAGCAGATGGCTGTCTGGTGGCCAGCTTTGGTGAATGGCCAATGGTAAAACTGGGCAAAAGAGGGCCAACTTTCTAAAAATTGCTTTTCCAAAAAAAGTGACATTAAATTCGATGAATTGACATCCATGTCTTTATTTACTCCCGATGGATGCTAACCACAAGCAAAACAAGCATTAACAAAGCCTATAGGACCGTTGTTGTCTGCCAGCTTTCTGGCAATTCTTGTTGTGTTTTGTCATGGTTTTTGCTAAACTTTATCGTTTATGAATATGCCGGGCCCTCATCATTCAAAAAAAAACATTTGCTGCAAAACATTTTTGTTCTAAAACAAAAACCCATATTACCTTAGTACTCCCTGGCACTGAAGGAAACTACATTGTGTGCGGATCCTTGTGAAAGGGTGGTATGCCGAAACTCATAGTGGAGTCAGCCAATGGCTAAAGTGGGCTGATACATTGCCCCTTAAGGCATGTTGAAGTGGGAGAAAAAAATGTGAATGACAGCAACCACAGACTAATGAATAAAGTCTGGCTGAAACCCCTATAAGTAACTATTTTATACACATACTTTTAGTAAAATCAAAATGTCTTGGCTAACGCAGACCTAAAAAAGTCAATCAGTCTGGCAATGGAGAAAGAAAGAAAGAAAGAAAGAAAGAAAGAAAGAAAGAAATAAGATAACTTAATACAGAACAATTTCAAATGGACACAATCTAGTATGCTGTTAAATAGCAGCAGCCAGAAAAGCAAAGCACTCCAAAAAGAATTTACAACAGCATTAGCAGGAGACTGAATCTGATAAGGATGGAATCTCATCAGAAGTGTCCTGTTGTCACATCAGGTTTTAAACACAAAGGCTACACTAAAGTAATTATAAAGTAAAAACAAGGAAAGAAAGAAAGAAAGAAAGAAAGAAAGAAAGAAAGAAAGAAAGAAAGAAAGGAAGAAAGAAAGAAAGAAAGAAAGAAAGAGCATAACTCAATCAGTGGCGGCTGGTGACATTTGAAAGTGGTGAGGCGTAGAATCAGTAGTGGAGCACACCGTGGCGAGCGAGCGTAGCGAGCGAGCCCGAACCACCTAAGGAGGGTTCGGGGGGGTTCTCCCCCCGAGAAAATTTTGAAAAATGAGTGGGTAAATGGTGCATTTTCAAGACTTTCGGAAGCCACTGTGCTAAACAGAAACAGGCCACTGCCTCCCCTCAAACTATCATCAGTTCCAAGGCCTCATGAATAAACCATTCTAAATTGCAATAAACCACAATTAATTTTAATAATGTTGCATAAATAGGTTGGATCTGTCTACTGAGCCAGTTCCTACGTGAGATAAAGTGGCATTCAAGATGGCCCAACAGAGTAAAATGCCTACTTTTTCCACATAGAATTGAATATCATATTGGTTAGTGTTCATTTTTTGAAACTCAATATCATGCATAAAGGCAACTTGCATAAACTAAAAACACATAAGCATACAGAGATGAAATATATACATGCAACACACAAAATGTTTTCCCTACCTGTGCTTGGCTGTTTCCTTTATGAATCATTTGTTCAAAGCCAAGTACACAGGAGGTTAGAGTGAGTGAGAGTTAGAGGGAAGAGACTAAGAGAGGTCTGACACTGGGATGTGAGTGCAGTAACGGTGACAGCAGAGAGTGCTCTGACTCAGAGGTGACAGGTTGGTGAGGATGGTGGTGGAGTCTCCGGTGATGGTCGGAGTCCGAGATGAGACAGAATCTGAGCCTCAGCACTGCCGCGCTCCGTTGCTCAGCAGCAAAATCCGCCCCCACTCATGTGCTTTACACAATGGGACATTAACGCAGCGCTAGAATACACGCAGGAAGGCGCGTGTCTCCACGCAGGCCGTGGGGCGGTGACAGCGCACTGTGCATGCACGTCACCAGGGCCGGCTTTAGGGTTGGTGGCGCCCTGTGCGGGAATCTATGTTGGCGCCCCCTCACACCCCACGCTGAACTTGTATTTTAAAAAAAAGTGCAGGTGACTAAAATTGTTCTCAGGAGGCCCCTGCCCTTTTCTACTACTGACATGATCCTCTTCAACCAACTGCACCACCTGCTGCCTGCATAGACTGACTGAATTCAGCTGTACTACCTGATCTGATTTGCAGAGAGAAAAGGAGCATGTTTTCCCCCAGAAAGTTTCAAGAGTGGGGTTGATGCATCTTGCATCAGACAAAAAATTTAAAAATGTTGTTCAATAGTGCATTTTATAGTGATACTTTCACTTACATTTTCTGAAAAGCCATAGACTCTGTTATGACACACATTAAACATTCCAATACTTTCTTTTAAAAAAATTAAATGGAAACAGGTTAATCAAGTTAAACAAGATCAGAGAGAACCAAGTATTATGCTATTATGCAAAGTGGCTACAGATTTCACAGAGATGAGTGAATAGTCAATGCCATTTTATAGGAAGCGTGATAATATATCATCTTTAAGAGAAAAACATTCCATAGACAAACAGCTAACAAATTGGACCAAAAAGATTTAAAGTGTGCCGTGCCGCTCACCTCAGACCTGACCTGCAGCACAAAACGTTCCTACTAGCAATCGAGACTCTGGCCTTTGAGCCAATACACTTCAACTCTTAGAGTGGCACAACTCTATCACTGAACCAGTCACACCATGCCATGCTGGTCAGTGCCAGGAGCAGGATATAGGGTGGAGCAGTTCTTACGCATGCGCCATTTTACTTTGTTCAGATTCAGCACGCCCTGGCAGCCTGGGGGATGCGCATCGTAGGGTTGTGCTGACAGATCCAGGGGTGCTAAACCAAGTTCTGCAAGCACTACTCTGCAAGCTGTAGTCTACGTGCAAATTAGGAAACAATATGTACATTGGTTAAGTTGCGGTCCAGGCCAGGCACATTGTTTTTTACTGATATCTCTGTAAATTAACTCTTGTGAGGCCCAAAGATCTTTCTTTGTGGTCACGTAAACCCTATTCAACTGTTTTAATACTTGGACACAAAGAAGTATAGTGCACCCGACCTGACTACACCAAAGAGGAATGCACAAATAACATGTCCACAGCAGCCATCAGCTAGGCATATGTGTCTCGTATGTTAACAACTGAAGCAAACCGGGTCAGCTTAAATGAAAACACCAATGCTGTGGCATGTACAGTTCAATTGACATCTTTAACACTAAACCACAGACATATACGGCATTCGTGACCACGTCAGTTCAACTAAGAAACATATTTAATTTATTGCACCACGCTAATATCTAGCCAGATAAATATGCAATTTTCACGAGTACACGCTCACACAAACATAGAACTACACAGTTGCCCTGCTCACCAACACTGAACTAGTCACATTCAAACGTGCACCATATCTGCTGCCGCTGGGATCAGCTGTAGGTGCTGAGGCAGGATGGGGCCAATGCCTCTGAAAACCGCTGCAAGCTCAGAGCCCATAGTGAATGGGAACAGTAAACAGCTGCAGTCAGCTTTAAGAAATGTTTTAAACAAAGTAAAGTCATGCAGCCTAGACGAGCAGGGCAGGTAAGCGGGTGGTATAAGTAGGAAAATGGGTTCAGAGCACATCACATCACATCCAAAGCAGAACAAATTCTAGGCACTGTTGCCACCCACATACACTTTCAAGTCCGGTTGTGTACCCCTATCGCTGCTCTCAGCCACAACAATTTCAATTAACCAATAAAACGGCATGCGTGACTGACATACAATCACCGGCCAGGCCGCACTGAAGATCCTGTCACCACCAGTCGTTCGGCAAAGCCACTGGAGCAAAAAATAAGTGCCGGTGGGACGCACAAATTAAGTGCAACTCCCCTCACATGCCACCAAGGGGACAGGATGGAATTGGCGCTGTGGCTGCCAATGATGCATATTTTCCGAGTGTATGAGCAAATGGTGCCCCCTCCCCCCAACTTGACGCCCGGTGCGGTGGCACCGCCCAAAAGACGGCACTGATTGAGAGGTAACAGCTGGAATGGTGGGCTAGTCACATCACATGAGAAGTGATAGATTATCATGCATCCTTTGTCATCTTTCGTACACAGAACATGAACAGCAGTGAAATGAAGAGTGACATAGACTATTTGACATATGACTTTAAACAAACTTGATCATGTGCCAGCCAGACTGACAACCACTTTCATTGGAGAAAGTGCACATTTAAGGACAGGATAGAGTGACACATGAGTCTAACCTCTTCCAGAGAACTTAAAATCTCTAAAATTAAACTACTGTTTGGTTAGGTTACTCCCTCACAGCGTCACTGAAATCTCTTGTTTTTCCCCTCAAATGATATATCCTACGTCACGACGAGGACACAACACCACTGAATCACACAGTGAAAGCAGACACACCACACCCTGGGAGCCACCCCTTCCCCGCTTAGCCTGCAGTGCGCTCTCCCCCCCGTCACCACCCCTCCACCCCCGCAAAGGAGGGATGCATCAGTGACTGCTGCTTTGAGCATGTGGGAGAGCTCCGAAGATGGGGGTCTGCAGCCCACACACAACCAGGCATATCTGTGGCCAGGCCTGCACACACACAACCTGAAGGCAGGCCTCGAATCTGTGGCCTGTAGTCTAACGCACACGTGTTCACTGCCAGCCATAGACTGAGCTGAGGGACGCGCACACACACCATACGTGTGCACGTCGTACGCTCGGGAAGACACCTGTCCTGTTACCTGTGCTGTGAAACATGCATGATCAAAGTCACACACAGAAGCACACGCGCGCGTGAAATCTGTGGCCTGTAGTCTAACGTCGTATACGTGTTCACAGCTAACCATGGACTGAGGCACGCGCACACACACCATACATGTGTACATCATAATATGGTCTGGAGTTCCGTCTCCAATCTCCATTCTATGTGAGGGTATTTCAAATAGGCCACACATGAACAAATATCGAGACATGATTATTCGAACAAACATAGGAATACTGCCCAAGGGGAAACAGGTTGTACACTGTCGCCATGGTGATCCCTATCTTTATCAGGGACCAAGAAGGCTGTCACATTGTGATCTAAATCCCATTGGCACATACAAACATTCCCTTCTACATTTAAAGAGGCGAGCTGCTTGTGATGAATTATCCACGTCCATCACCTCGTTTCTTGAGTTCACACAACGACACGGGCAAACTAAAAGAGGGATTGCTAGCTTTCGCGTGCATCTGCAGCAATAGTACTCCTACCCAAATATGTGGTCTCGGGCCCATAAATTCATTGAGCTCTGTGCAACAGGACAACATATGTGGCACTATCAAAATGGATGGCACCGTTTGTGTGAGAGCATCGAAAATGAGGGGATCCTAGTTACATTCATGCTAAAGTCCTTTTGAAAGTTCAGCAGTGAGCAGGGGAAAATCTGATTTATTTAGGTAAGGGAAGGTAACAGTACATCTATTGCTAGAGATAAAGAGATGTGGTGACAAGACACAACAGGCATGATGACAATAAAGAAATTGCAGTTGTGCGCTGCATTTTTTCATTGGCTCAAGGTAATTTAGCATCGCCGAATGACAATTTTTAAGTGATTTTTTGCACTGCCAAGCAATGTGAGGAAAACTAATTTTAGACGAACTACACCCTTCCCTAGTACAAAAAATGGTTGGCTCTGATGCAGTTTAGGTTTTCCATTCCCATATAGAAGCAACACTCATCAAAACAAAAAAAGAAAGTCAAACGATAAAACCTGCGCCCCACGTAATTCTTCTCTCTGCAATGTAAAATACATTCAGAGGCTAATTGACTGTGAGATCCTGGCATTGCAGTTGCAGCGAGGTGTGTTTTGACGGATTATGCTAATGTCTTTGCTGTTTAATCCCGTGTTTCTTTCCTAAAGTGGAAATCTGCACCCAGAGCAAAACCTGCTTCCTCTCCGAGAGCCTTAAACCCTTCTGATGGGATTACAGGAGACTCGAGATAGCAGAAATCCGAAGTCTCCCCGACAGCTAGGCCATAGGGAAACCAGGTGACTCCCCAACAAACGCTAAATGGGCACTTGGGCAGGGACGCAACAACGAAAGCCTTTACAACGAAGGCTTTTACCACGAATGCATAATCACGACACTGCCTTTGTCCGAGAGGCCCCAGAATTAATTAATAAATATGTCCTACTAACCTCCTGCTGCAGTCAAGTCAGTCGTGGTGGCACCGGGCCGGCAAGCAGCAAACTGGCACTAAATGATGGTTGGACTGTCTCGGGGCACTCGACTCGAGTCAGAGAGAGTCGTCTATGCAGTGGCTTACTGGCTTCCAGAAAGTTCCAGTGCAGAAACGCGGGAAGCAGTCCGAGGTCGAGTCTGCGCAGACTGGAATCCTCGGCTTCCCGCCTGCCACACCCCTTTCCCAACTCGTCACAGGGTGGGTCCCACCACGCCCTGTAATGACTTGGGAAAGGGGTGGGTGACAAGCTCTCCACTCTCTGATTGACGTGGAGGGTTAGCGTAACCGGGCTTAGACTTAAAACGCCCGGGGCTAACTTTCCCTCCACGCCATCAGGGGGTGGAGACTCGGCCCTGAAGCTAGGTCTTTGCCGAGCTGATGACATTACAGCCTTCAGGGCTGTGAGGTTGTCGGCCCGGCAAACACTTAGGCTTCTGTGACGTGACATGCTTCCCTTGAAGTCACGGCGGCGGTATTGGTGAGTGGCCGGGGCTGCAGTGCTGGGGCAGACAGGCTGACAGTGGCTGCTGTGTTAATTGTGTATAATTGTAACCCTAATGGAGCCAAAATTAGAAGACGTTAGAAAACGTACTTTTTTTAAAATAAATAAATATGATTGAGCAGCTTTTAGGAACGGGGGCGGAGCCCCGACGCCCTCGGGAGAAACCGCCACTGAACTCAATACAGAACAGTTTCAAATGTACATAATCTGGTATGCAGTTAAATAGCAGCAGCCAGAAATGCAAAACACTCCAAAAATAATTGACAACAGCATTAGCAGGAGATGGGATCTGATAAGGATGGAATGCCATCAAAAGGGTCCTACTATCACAACAGGCTTTAAACAGAAAGGCAACACTAAAGTAATTATAGAGTAAAAACAAAAACACTGGCACTGAAGGGAACTAGCTAGTGTGTGGATGTGCTACCTGTGAGAGAGCAAAATGTAGTGAAATGCAAAAAGATTCAGGGCCTCATTTACAAAACATTGGTGTGGGGCAGCTCTGCAAGTCTTTTTGCTGTGCTGCCCCACGCCAATTTGAAAGGGCAGGAATGCACCATGTTTGCGAGATAGAGTATATTCCTGTCCTTTCAGCCAGTGCCAGGACACAGTTTGGTACCTAGCGCCAACACAGGCACCCTTGCACCATGGTCCAAGGGTGTCTGCGTTGTTGGCAGGATTGTTTTGTTTTCTTCATTCACATGGAAAGAGGAAAAAACAAGGAGAAATTAAAATATTTCTCCTCATTACGCCTGCTCTGGGGGGGCATAAGGTTTTGGCATTGCCCCAGGTTTAAGTGATTATGTAAATCTGGGGCAGCATCAAAATCCATACATGTTGCGTGGGAACACCGACCAGAACGCCCATGGAACGCCTACTTGAAGCAGGGTGAGGCAACATAGATATGATTGGGAGGCCTGTGCCACCGAAGCATCAAAAAAAGGTGATGCTCCGGCAGCGCAGGCCTCTTGTATATAAGCCCCTCAGTTTTAATCTGCTAGAGCTAGATTTTAGCTGTCTCACAAGGATAGCCAATTAGTCCTATGGAACTCAATCTACTTCAGACTTGCAAAGGAATGAAGTGAATCTCATTTACTGTTTTGTGCCAAAGTGCAAAAACTCCCTGGAACAAAAAACATTAGTGCTGGTTGTTCTGCTCTATTTCGAACATTGTTATAAAAATTGAGAATAGTGTAGGCAAATGTTTTTTGCTCCAGTTGTTTGCATGTTATTCCTGATTTGCCCCATTTTTCGCTTGCTTTTGTCCTTGCTCTTAGCAGCTAAAAGCTGATGGTAACAGTAAACAAAGAGCAGAAAACAACCATTTGAACCTTGGCACTGCAGTAACCTCTAAATGAGGGCATTGGACTTCGCAGCTGGCCGTACAAGAGTCAGACATTGCAATACCAGGTACATTCACCAATTATTACCAATACGCACCATGAGTTTTGTAAATAAACAAGTGGTGCAAATTGTACAAATGTTTCTAAGTATTCCTAGTAGTTCCTATAAAGGAATGGTCATGCCCTGGGCCAATTTAGCGCAAGTCCTCACTTAGGTCATTGAGTGCCTACATTAAGATCACTCTGGCTAGTATCAAATTATAGCTACATTAAATTTTTTTTTTGCATAAGCAAGTCTATTTTCTTCACTTTAAAAGCTTTGCTATGTAGACACTGGTTCCAAAATATCCCTCATCAGTTTATTGAGAAGATGGAAAAGGTGCTGCCTTAAGATTTGACAAAATACAACTTCTACACTTCTAAATGAGAATGTGATGAAATTGGCCTCTATGTGTGTCAGCACTTTCTTTCAACCTTTTCAAATGGCTGCTGATTTCGATCACTGCGTAATTGTTTAAACGCATTGTTGGAATGATGCGATGAAGCGGGACACTAGGACACTGCTCACACCACATCGCAGGAAACTGGACACCGGACACCACTTCTAGTCAGGAAAGGGGGCAAAGCAGGAATTACCCAGAGTAAGGGTGGTACCCGATGTATGCAGAGGGTGACGGCAAGAGCTCCCAATAAAGTAGCCCCTACACTCACCGGCTAGCCTCGCAGTGCCGTCATTTGGGAACCTGGGCTGTGGGACACAACATCTGGCAGACGAAGGTGGTGAGCTGGACCCTAGCAACTCAAACGGCACCAGCGCGATGTCAAGTGGATTCAGGAGCCCATCCTGACCACGTTTGAGTGACCACTGGTCGCAACGGTCCCTGCTTTGGGCCACCCGCGCGGTGATCTTACTGCCTCATGAGATCTTGCAAGAGCGGGACCACCTCAGCGGCCATTTTGAAGTCAGGCAATCGGGCCTATAAGCTTTGTAGGAGCCCCGGTGGGCATTTTAAAGTCAAACAACACAAGTGATTTGGAAACCTGAACTGCTGCATTGGAAATAATCAGTTAAGTGGCACCTACTTTAAAGTCAGGCAACACAAGTGACTTGGAAAACTGAACTGCTGCATTGGAAATAATCAACTAAGTGGCTCTGCAGTTGCTCTCCTCTAAAGGGATATCAACTAACACAGCAGCAACACAAACAACATCTTAAGTGATATTAACAAACATATCAACCCCACAGACTGCGCCATGGCTGACAAACGCAATGAGAGTGCCATACCGAGTTAAATTTTCCGGCGCCCTCTGCCCTTTAATCTCTGTGAGTTTAAAATGAAAGGTGCTCGGTGGGATAAATGGATCAGCCACTTGCAAGAACCATCAACTCCTAATGACCCCTTTATATTAATTTTTAACATCCCCTGCGCCTCCACAAATAAAGGGATACCTGGAGACGGAGGAGGATTTTTGTCTTTAGACCCCCTCCAAAGTGCTCCCTGGAATATGGTCGAGCCCACCCTGACCTTTAGGAGTCAGGGTGAACCCAATGATGAAGCATGACACCACTAGGGTGTGTGAGGGTTACTAAACAAAAAGGAATTGCTTCCTTTCCCGCGCCGAGCGGGTGACGCTACAAGAGTTTAGCGCTGAGCCTTAAGTATACTAGGTGGAATACCTTTAGTAGTTAGCAACTTGATTTGGGAGGACGTATCCACACCCGGAATACCTCTCTACCCTTCCGGCCCAGGTGGAGGGCTCCTCTACCCTAGCCAAAGTACAATAATATATACCTGGTAATACATCATCAGAAAATAACGCACTATGGCCACAAGCCAACGGCATGGTAGAAAGCTTCATGGTCAACATCAAAAAAGCAGTACAATCAGCTAAGCTGGTGCAAATTTCAGTCAGCCAAGCCCTATGCCAAGTACTTAGAGACTATCACAACACCCCACACAGCTCGATGGTGCGATGCCGTCGGAACTGGTATTGTGGAGAACAAACAGGACCCGTCTGCCTCAGATGGATTACAAGGCCCCGCCAGAGCACAGTGACATTGTCATGTATGACAAAGAGGACAAGCTAAAAATGAAAAGGCAAGCTGACACCAGACGTCGAACAACAACGTCCGAACTGAAGCCTGGGGATCTGGTCCTTCTAGCCAGCCACTGAAATAATTAATGTCAAAGACCAATGATTACAGCAGTGGCGGGATCTCACTGCTTCACCAGGAACAGTTATCACTTCAAAGAATTCAGAGTGACTGAGGATGATGATGGAGATGGAAGCGCAGGGGTTCACCAGAGGTCTCAGAGCAACACTACCGAGAAATCGCAAGAGTCAGCTCCTCTAATGGTAACAGGTTTCTCCATGATGAGTTTGCGGGAGAAGAGCTAGGCCGTCTGGCCGTCAGTGACCCTGTGGAAAAGAGAGCCTATGCCCAACAAGAGTGACTCAGAAGCCCAAATGATTGACTGAGGAGCTATGATACATGACCAATCAAATAACAATGATGCATGACTATGAAGAACAGTTGAATCGCGGCAACAGCTGTTGCCTTTCTTTATATCTCTCTCTCTCCATATATATATATATAGACCTCTCTCATCTTTTCTCTTCCTCTCTCTTCTTTGTCAGGGGGGTGTGCTTATTTTTGTCAACGAAGGGGGAGATGTCGGAATGACGCGAAGGAGCGATGGAGCAATGGAGAGGGACACTAGGACCCTGCTCACACCACATCGCAGGGAACTGGACACTGGACACCGGACACCACTTTCGGATAGGAAAGGGGTCAAGGCAGGAACTACACAGAGGAAGGGTGGTACCCGATGTATGCAGAGTGTGACAACAAGAGCTCCAGATAAAGTAAACCCTACACTCACCTGCTAGCCTTGCAGTGCCGTCATTTGTAAAGATCGAGCAAATACTCTCTAGGATGAAGCAATAAGTATAATCAGCTTTCCAATAAATGAAAACTACAAACACTGCTCAAATATTTGAAATAAATTAGGCACCATGCCATGGAAAATTGGGTCAATAGCATTTCATAATCATAAAAATAACTTGTTCAGTCCAGCACAGTTTGTAAAATAAACCAGCTCATTGTCAAATGCATGCGCGTATTAGGGACATTCAACCTCTTACTGTGACTCAAGACATTTTTCCAGTATGTTTGTCATCTCCCATACCACACATTCTCCAACATGTGTCATTGGTGTTTAGATATACCCTTTCCAGTTTATTGGTGTCAATCACCAATTATACATTGATTTATACTGAACCTCACAATTTTGCACTTTAAATATGGCCGAATTGATATCCCATCGTAGTCTTTTCCAATCTTCTAGCATTATTGCCTTTCCCAAAGCTTTTTCCCATGTGCCCATAAAAGCCCAGCTCGAGAGATAATGCACTAAGGTGAGTACTGCATACACATTACAGAAAAGCCTCTTTGACGATTCATAAGATATGAATAGTTTCTCACATGGTATGAGATCTCTCAGCCCTGTCTCTTTGTTGATTGCGAGAGTACTCAATGCTTCAGTTGCAGACAGTGGTGCCTTTCTTGAGCTATGACTGCAAAGTTACTTGTACAAGAGTTACTCATTTTAAAGTTTCCCTGCCTAATGAGGTCCCTCAGCATTCCAAAGTCTCCCACTTTTCATTTTATAAAATGGTCCGAGCAGGACTAAAGTCAGGGCTACGGTGTTCAGAAGTGGAAGGAGATGAAATGTGGTAACCCACTTCATCCCATATCTCAATAAGTGCTCTTGTTATTTCTGATACTTATGCTATGCTTCACCAAGTCTACTTGTTTGGGTAGTTAAAAGAGATCCCAAATGGGCCTGCCCATTAAGGCACACTCCAAATTGAGTCAGTGTTTTCCTGTCACTTGCAGTGGGATTTAAATGCGATTCTTAATTGGGTAGCGATGTAATCATTTTCAACATTTTGCTGGCTGGCTCTTCCATTCTGTTAGCATGTTTTTACTGTTCCGTATGAATTATTAACAGGCTGATTATATATTTGCCATTACCTCCCGTCCCTCCCTCGCCTTCCTTCATCACTAATGAGGCCCCGCCTCCCACCCAGACCCACCCCCAGCATAAAAACTCTGCCCGCCCCCACCTCCACCTGTTTTTTCTGTCTCCCTAGTGAGACTTACCTTCAGTTCCTCCCCTGTGGCGGTGCCGGGGAGTCTTCGAGTTGGTTCTCTGCGGCGGCGGTGCCCTCGACGGAGTTCTCCTGGCGATGCCTCCTCTCCTCGTCTCCCTCGTGGATGGGGGCCGAGCGGTGGCTCAGGAAGCTGCTGCATTGTTTGGCGGTCCTCCTGTGGCTGGGGCTGTGTTTCCGGGTCGGGCTGTCTTGGCTGCCTCCTCTCGGACTGCACTTTTCTGGGAGACCTGGTAGGACGGGTTTGTGCCCGGTCTTTTATTTTAGATGGCGTCTTTGTGGTTTTTTCCTGTTTTTGGCTGTTTCCTGGCCTGGGCTTTCATTGGAGGGTTCCTGGTGGGTTTTCTCTACATTTAGGTGTCGGGAGTTGCTTCTCCATTCCTCTGCTGCCATGGGTCGCAAAGGGTGTTCAAGAGGAACAACCTGGTTTCTTCTTCCTCTTCTTCCTCTCCTGATGGTTCTCCTGTTCCCCCAAAGCGCCCTCGGGTCGGGGCCTTTCTGGGGTGATGTGCCTCTCATGTCCAAGGATGAAGTGCAGGGCATGATTGAGGCTGCGGTGGCTAAGGCTCTCTTGGCTCGTCCGGTGCCTGCTGCTCCTTCGCGTCCTCGCTCGCTGGATCCTGCTGGGGCTGTTTCCCTGTCGGACGAGGAAGGTCCTTCTACCTCCTCTGGGGAAAGTATATCTCCAGGGAGGAGCGCTGGGATGTTCTGGCTCATGTGCGGGACAATTTGGGGTTCCCTCCGTTCCAGCTGGGGGAGAGGGATGGGAGTCTTTTTCCTCAGTATGCTTCTCCCTCCAAGTTGGGCATGCCCTTTCAGGGTCCGGTCAAGGACATGGTGTTGAGGGAGTGGCGTGAGATCGATAAGTTGCAGGTCCCTCGCTTCCTTCAGAAGCTGTACCTTTTGGAGGGGAGGATCCCTTGCCTCACAGTTTGAAACTGGACTCTATCCTGGCCACTCTGATTGGCAAAACTGCGATTCTGCCTGAGGATTGTACCCGGCGGATGCTACTGATAGGAAGGTGGACTCTGGCCTTAAACGCTCCTTTGCTGCTGGGAACCTGGCGCTGCGGGCTAGCCTTTTCTCTGCCTACTCGGCGCAGTCTATGGTGCAGGATTTCGAAAAGTTGGCTGCCGCGGTTCAGGAGGGGTCTGAATGCTCTGTCCTCCTGGCTGCTATGGAGCAGCAGGCTCGGCTGCTGGCGGACATTTCGTCTGACGTGATCAAGTCTTCCGCTATGTCCACTGGAGCTTTGGTGGCGGCGCGTCGTTCCCTCTGGCTCCGATCCTGGAAGGATGATCCTGGTGAGAAGGCGGCTCTGTTGAAGTTGCCTTTTGATGGACTGGCTCTGTTTGGGGAACAATTGCCTGCCCTGATTTCGAAGGCTTTCAAGGAGCGGAAGCATGCCTTGCCCTATAAGGGAGGTTCGGCTCCGTCTGGCAGGCCTTGGAATAGGGCCCCTCGTTCTTCCCCTAAGTGTGATTCTCGTCAGTCTTTTCGCAGGCGGCGTTTTCAGCCCCGTTTTCTCCCAAGCACGCTGCCTCCGCGCCTAAAGGCCCTGCCAAGAAGGGTCCCTGACAACTACTGTCTGGCCGGTTCCCTGCCGGTGGGTGGCCGTCTTCGGCATTTTCTTCCTCGGTGGCAGCAGGGCGTTTCGGATGGCTGGGTCCTGAGCACTGTGGGTCATGGGTGCGTGATCGACTTTGTGCTGGTTCCGCCGGATTCGGGAGTTCGGCTGACTCCGGTGCCTGTCTCCGGTCCCCGCAGGGTGGCTCTGCTGGACGGGGTGTCCTGTTTGCTTGCCAAAAATGCCATATGCCGGGTTCCTGACGCGGAGATAGGGACGGGGACCTACTCCATTCTTTTTCTGGTGCGGAAGGTGACCGGCAGCTTTCGGCCTGTCCTGGATCTCAAGTGGGTCAACTCCTGGGTTCGGCCCATTCACTTCCGCATGTTGACCCTTCAGGCCATCATTCCTCTGGTTCAACCTGGCGACTTCCTGGCTTCCGTGGATCTCGAGGACGCCTATCTCCACATCCCTGTGGCCTCTTCTTCTCAGCGTTTCCTGAGGTTCGCTGTGGGAGACGCCCATTTTCAGTTTTGCGTGCTTCCCTTCGGCCTCAGGTCCGCGCCCAGGGTTTTCACAAAGGTCCTGGTGCCTCTCATGGCTCTCCTTCATGCGGAGGGGTTTTCATTCATCCTTATCTGGACGACCTCTTGCTGCATGCTGCGGGGAGTCTCTTTTGCTCGCTCACATCGGGAGGGCCTTGGAGGTTCTTCAGGGGCACGGGTTCTTGGTGAACTGGGGAAAGTCTTCTTTGGTCCCCTCTCAAGACATGGTGTTCATCGGGGCTCGTTTTCGGACTTTGCTCGGCCTTGTTACCTTGTCCGACAAGCGCTTGCTCTCTCTTCAGTCCCAGGTTCGGGCCTTGATGTCCCGGGTGGCTTCTCCGGCGGTCCAGTGGCTGCGGGTGCAGGGGCACATGGCTTCCGTGGTGTTTCTGGTTCCTTGGGCTCGTTTTCATCTCCTCCGCCTGGCCAACTGGATCCTGTTGGGTTGGTCTCCGGGGTCTCAGAGTCTCCTGTCCCTGCTGCCCATGTCGGACCGGATCCGGGGGAGCTCTCCTGGTGGCTCTGCCGGCGTCACCTTCTGGCCGGGGTTTCGCTGGCTCCTCCGGCTCCGCTTGTGGTGACTACGGACGCCAGCCTGTCCGGATGGGGTGCTTGGCTGGGGTCGGATCAGGTTCAGGGGTGCTGGTCCCTTCTACACTCACGGAGGTCCTCCAACTGGCGGGAGTTGAGGGCGATTTGGCTTGCCCTGGTGCACTTTCAGGACTCTCTGCAAGGTCGTTGGGTGTTGATTCAGACGGACAATCTGGTGGCGAAGTCCTATGTCAGCCGTCAGGGGGACCCGGTCCCGGTCCTTGAACTTGATTGCCAGCGTCATCTTTCAGTGGGCTCAGGTCTGGGTGCTGGGTCTGTCGGCTCTCTACATTCGGGGGTGGACAATGTGAGGGCGGATCTGTTGAGCAGGGAGATTCCGTCATCTCGGGAGTTCTCTCTCCTTCCCGATGTGTTCGTCCAGTTGGTGAGTCGTTGGGGCCTCCCTGTGGTGGACCTGTTTGCGGATCCGGGGAATGCCAAAGTGGTCCGGTTCTGTTCTCTGGGCAGGTGTCCCGGGTCTCTGGGGGTCGACGGCTTGACCTGTCCTTGGCCTCGGGGTCTGCTGTATGCCTTCCCCCCTTTCCGCTGCTCCGCTCCTTTCTGGTGCGGGTCCGCAGAGACTGTGCTCAGGTGTTGTTGGTGGCTCCCTGTTGGCCGCGGGCGAGTGGTTTCCTCTCCTGTCCGGGCTGTGTTGCGACCGGGAGTGGGTCCTTCCACTGGTTCCGTCCCCTTTGGAGTTTCCGGCCCTTCCTCTGGTTTCTCTGCGGAGGTTGCACCTGACGGCCTGGCGGTTGAACGGCAGGGCTTAGCTGGGTTGGGGGTTCCTGCCCCTTTGGCTGTTACTTTGCAGGCTTCCCGTAGATCCTCTACTCTGCTTTCCTATGCTAGGCATTGGCGGGTCTTTTCGGCCTGGTGTGCTGGCAAGGGTGTTGATCCCACGGTTGCTGATCTCTTTGTGGTGATGCAGTTCCTGCAGGATGGGGCTCTTCTGGGGTTGTCGGTGGCTTCTCTGTGGGTGCAGTGGGCGGCTATTCAGGCTTTTCGGGGCTCCTGGTGTAATTTGCGGGATGAAGGGGCTCTGATGCCGCGTTTTTTTCAGGGACTGTTGAATTTGTTTCCCCGCCCTGTTCGGTCCTTCCCTTCGTGGGATTTGCATTTGGTGTTGGATGTCCTGTCTGGTCCTCCCTTTGGGCCCCTTGAGGGTCTTGAGTTGCGTCTCTTGACTTTTAAGACTTGTTTTTTGGTCGCTATCACCTCGGCGCGGCGCTTGGGGAGTTGGGGGCCTTGTCTTGTAAGTTTCCCTTCTGTAAGGTCTTTTCGGATCGGGTGGTTCTGGTTCCGGTTCCGTCCTTTGTCCCTAAAGTCAATTCGGCTTTTCACCTCAGTCAGGAGGTGATTTTGCCTGAGTTCTGTCCTGCTCCTTCCTCGGCTGAGGATTGTCGCTTGCATTGTTTGGATGTCCGTCGGGCTTTGCTGTGGTACCTGCAGGTTGTGGAGTCCTTCCGGGTGGGGGACTCTTTGTTTGTTAACTTTGGTCCAGCTAGGAAGGGTGTTAAGCCTTCCACGGCTACTTTGAGTCGTTGGATTCGGTCCACGGTTTTGATGGCTTACCATCTTAAGGGGGTGGCTCCTCCTGTGGGGGTTCAGGGGCATTCCACTCGCAGTATGGCGGCTACGGTGGCTGAGTTGCAGGGGGCTTCGGTGGTGGAAATCTGTAGGGCGGCGACCTGGTCTTCTCCCTCTACTTTTGTCCGTCACTATCGAATTGCGAGTCTGGAGCGTTTGGATAATGTTCTGGGCCACAGGGTTTTGTCCTCTATGCGGGACCAGGGATGTTGATCTGCTGTGTTTGGGGCACTGTATTAAATTTTGGTGTTTCTTTATCACTCAGTTGTCCGTCTCTGTTTTCTTCTGCTTGCTATGTCCTCATTAGTGATGAAGGAAGGCGAGGAAGGGACGGGAGGTAATGCTTCCATTTCTAACGATAATGGCATTACTCCTAGTCCTACTCCCTCGCCTTCCTTCGAGGACCCTCCCTCCCTCCCGGTGCGGTTCAACTGAGTGCTAGCTCGGCTTGTTTACGTACAGGTGGAGGTGGGGGCGGGCAGAGTTTTTATGCTGGGGGTGGGTCTGGGTGGGAGGCGGGGCCTCATTAGTGATGAAGGAAGGCGAGGGAGTAGGACTAGGAGTAATGCCATTATCGTTAGAAATGGAAGCATTTCCTGTTTAGAGGTTGCCACCAGTAAAGCTTGAAACAGAAACAGCAACGTTGGAACAATATGTCCTTTTAATACAGTTATTCTAAACCTTCCAGATATGAACATATGGTGCTATCTTTTAAATAACTATTTTTAAACCCGCGTTAAGTAGGGATATTGACCAGTAAGAGGCATAGATTTCCTTAGATTTACATATTGAAGCTACATTCTCTTCTCTCATGGTTAGTGTGAGTTTACCCGATTTTCGGTCAGAGTTCTCTACTTTAGTTAGTTGGAAGACAAAAATCGATCTTAACCATTTGTAAAAAGAGTCTGTGAGGACATCAAGACCTGGAGACTGTTTGGTTGGTAAATTCATAATTGACTTTTCTACTTCTGCAATAGATATCACTTGTTCTAATACGGGTAACTCTAGGCAATTAAAAAATGAATTAATGATCTGGGATCTGGTGTATTTCCTCACTATAGGTTGCTAAGAAAGGTGGGGAATACTTCTTGTTTGCCGCTTTCCGAGTTCGTCATAGAGCTTCTTGAATCTATTCTCCTTTGAGATATGCAATTGTATAGCTAGTCGATTACCTGCTGTATTTACTTTCACATAAAAATATTGCATAATTCTGAGTAATGCTCTTTCTGAGTGCCCTGTTAGCAGTAAACGTATCTATGTTTTTGTCTGCTTCCAACTACGTCTCTAACCAGTCCTTGCAGCTATGCATTTTACCCAGGGGCGGCTCCTCCATGTGGGTGGAGGAGCGTCGTCCCACTCCTTTCTCACAGTGTGAGAAGCAGTAACATAAAATGGTATAAATACCATTTTATGTTACTGCTTCTCACACTGCGAGAAAGCAGAAGGGTTTGTTTGGAAGCGGGCGGGTGGGTGGTCCTGCAACAGGGCAGGGGAGGAGTGGCTAGCCCAATGTTGCGGGCCCAAACTAGTCATGCGCACTCTAACATTTTCTCCATATAGGCTGCATGCAGCCTACATGGAGAAAATGGCCTCCCCATAGCGCCTGACTGGGTACCGTCCCCACCAATCACAACGCTGCCATTGCAGCGTTGTGATTGGCTTAGGGGAGGGGAGGGAGGCTGCCTGCTTCCTGCGAGGAGCAGAGAAGCAGAGATGATGCGGGACCGGATCGGGCCGGCTAAGGTAAGTTTTTTAAAAATATATAATTAAAATTAAACCTCCCACCCCGCGTGACCCCCTCCCGCGCGACCATGTCCCACCCCCCACCCGCGAGTCATGCCGGCCGCGACTGATTTTACCCTTAAGATAGCTTTGAATGTGTTCCAAACAATATCTATCAAAACCTCCACCTTCTCATACAGCAGAATGTATTCCTTGATTTGTTCCCTAAATAGGTTCAATAAATTCTATCTTTTTAGGAGAATAGGGTCAAACCGTCAATAGCCTTTTTCTTATGCATCCTTCCAAAGTGACAATCCCAGATTACTGGGGCATGATCAGAGGCTGGAATTCAACTTATGCCTATTCTGTCCATAGTTCCTATCAGTGCATACACACCTCATACATTATCAAATCATGAATAAGTCCGGTGGCTATGGGAGAAGCAGGTAAATTCTTCTTTAGATGTGTGGACATTTCTTGATATATCAAACACTCTCGATACCAAAAAAACCCTCAACGTAGAGCAAGACATTCCATTGCTTGTGAATTTATTTGATGGGTGTAAGAAATTGGGTTGTTGGTTGAGAAGGGTGTAAGCCCTTCTAAAGCAATAGCTACAATCCCTGCCAGTGTGAACCAATAAAGCCACTGAATTAACATGTGCTCAACCATCTGGTAGCTTGGCACAAAAGCAGTCAGGCTTAACTTAAAGGCAACGTGTGAAGTATTTATGCAGCACACACACAGTATTAACCACAACACAAGAAAAATCCTACACCAATTTAGAAAAAAAGAGTAACATTTTTATAAATAATTTGACATCAAAAGGACAAAAATCGAATCAATAGAACTGGAGTTATGAATTTTTAAAGCCAAAAGTGAAAACGAGCATCTAAAAGATCAAAGTGCCAACCACAGAAATCTAGTCACGCATGACCAGGGCAAAGTTGAAAGTTATGACCAGCCGCAACGGAGCGCGGGTCAGATACAAGAAATGGATTGGGCCCAGTCTCCGCTTACTTTCAAAATTAGAAGACATTTTGCAGAAAAATGCCTGAGAAGGTAAATTTCAGCGAGGCAAGGCAGCTGGCTGTGTACGAAGAGGAGATGTCATGGTCGGGGAGCCTCTGGCCGAAGTCGTGGTGAAGAATCCTTCGTTCGGACCTATTTTTTTTGGAAGTCGAAGATCTCCAGCAGAAGGAAGCTGCAGGTTGTAGCCGACAAGGACTCCACAAGGCCGGATACCCCTTCTGTGAAGAGCTGCTGAACAGAATTTGCTGCTGTTGAGAAGAACGTAGCTAAAGTTTCCACAAAGTCAGGATGACTCGCGATGCAGAGGCAGCAGAGCAGTCCTTCTTGGTGCAGCAAAGCAGTCTTCTGAAGTACAGAGCAGTCCAGAGCAGCAGGAAGTCATCTGAGAGTCCTTCCGCAGGTCTAGAAAAGGAACAGAAGAGGGGGTCTAAGGGTCCTACTCAGTAGCCGCCCGTGTAGGGAGTTCCGTGGGGCGGTGAGGCGGGGCGGGGGAGGGGCAGGGTGGGGGGTAGTAAACACCGGAATATGGATGAACGGAGGTAAGTAAACAGTTAAATAAATAAAACGAATTTCGTTGCGCGCGCTGCAACACATTTTGCAATGCAGCGCGCGCAACGAAATTCGTTTTATTTGTTTAACTGTTTACTTACCTCCGTTCATCCATATTCCGGTGTTTACTACCCCCCACCCTGCCCCTCCCCCGCCCCACCTCACCGCCCCACAGAACTCCCTCCACGGGCCGCTACTGGTCCTACTTTTATACCTGGTACCCCCTTTGAAGTAGGAGAGGTTTGTACAGTTTCCGCTTTCAAAAAGTGCTTGGAATTTCCTGTCTCCCTGCCCTGCTCAGAGTCTGTCTGCAGACACATAAGTGTGAAGTTCTATGTGAAGGCAGGGCACAACCTAAAGACTTTTAAGTGGGGCTCGGCCCAGCTCCACCCCATCTTGCCTGAGATGGTCCATCCAGGCACAAGTGATCCCTCTATTGTGTGGCTGTTTTGGGAGGAATATACAAAAGCCAACTACACCCAGTCAGGTGACCCGAGAACAGGCTGCAGGCACCAAATAGTTAGGACAGGAAAATGTCAACTTTCTAAAAGTATATAAAAGAACAAGGGGCAATCCAGTAACCCTGGGACTTGGGTAATTAAGTGATAAAGAAAAACAATGGTCCCTCAAAGGGGAAGTGTGAACCTCTAGTTCCTCTGACAATATTGGCTCAACCATCAAAAGATATGTTTCATTTCAAAACCAGACAGTTTTATTCAATTTTTTCAGCAACACAAAAAATCATTGAAATTTCATAATCAAGCCAATCTATTGGAAAAAAGGTGATCCCAAAAGGCACAGCGGCTTAGTGCAAGTGAGAAAGGTGAGTGTAAAAGTACGCTGGTGCTATACAGTTTATGTACATAAATAGTGATTGATTCAGGATGAAAAGGTGATTTGTACACAATATGACACAGAGTGAAATGCTCCAGAATCAAATAAAAAACAGTACACTATTATTCTGTCAACGTTTCAACCCTGTAGAGATGGATGTGGAAAAAGCAAGGTATTTTTTTGAAGGGTACTGTCCCATCGGACGACTCAGATGTGGCAGAGATTAAATTCAAATCTGTAGTAGAAAAACACTGCGGTTATATTCTGTTTGTAGGAGTCTCTACACATGAGCAATTATACTGGAATCAATGATTTAGGTAACTCACCCATCGTGAGTGGTTCCCAGTCAGAACAGGTATGAAGTAATAAGGGATTCCGAGTGGGATCCATTCGGTTTGGAGTGGATGGCCCATTGGAAATGGTTCTTCTAGTGAAAGTAAAAAGTAAAAATGAAGGAATAGAATAAAAAGAATGCCTCTCTAAAGGTGTACTACGGTGGTGTGTTGCATGGTTGAAGACTCATCAACAATAATTAATTAAGGGCAATCTGCAATTCGAAGTTCCCTCAAAGCGCTGCATTGGGTCAGTCGCTGGATAAAGAAAGCTGCTGGTGAGGAAGAGCACATGTGGTAAAATAGTGCTACTTGGAGCGGGGGTGAGAAGTATCTAGATAGGCAATGTGTGACTCACCAGGTAATTAAAAATGACACCGTGGAGAGTCAATACATTGTATCCTAAATTATACCAAAATTAGGCCAGGGCGAGAATGAGGAGTTACTGATAAACTCCGCACTCCACAACGAAGCAGAGGTTTTTTTTGTTAGTGCGCTCAAAATGTCCTTTTGAAAGTGCAGGAGCGACTTACCAGGTCTTCCCGACTGCCCATGAGATTTCCTAGCCATTCGGGAGCGCCATGAGGTTTTCTAGCCGCCCGCAAGCACCCGTGAGATATTGCTGTCGCTAACACGTCTTTTGGTCGCGCCAGCGACTTCCAGCGGATGTTTTGCAACATACAATCTGGGGAAGATTCTCTCCTCGAGAAGCATCATTTTAGTTTTTGGAATTGCTGAATTAATGCTGTGTTCTCTGTGTAACCATGCCTCCTTTGTCTGGCCAGTGTCTGTGTGTGTGTTTGCCATAGGCCACCATTTGCCTTTGTTCCCCATGCCATGTGGCCTGGGGCCATTTCGTATAGTAGTGTCCATAGGCTGCCATTTGATCTTTGTTTGCCAGGCCTCCTGCTTGTTCTTTTGTCCATGTGGTCGGCGGACATTTTGTGTAGGCAGCTCATGTGCTTTTGCCATAGGCCTGCATGTCTTCTCTTTGTTCCCAATGCCTTCTTGTTCAGTGTTGTTGCTGATGACCATGTGGCACTGGCTGGCAGCCATTTTGTGTGTCCAGCCAGTGTGGCCCTTTGCCATAGGCTTGCATGGATGGTTGAGAAATTAGATAGCAGTTAATAAAATATATACATGAGGATAATTTCACTTATTTTTGCTTTTTGTTTTTATTTTAATGTTTTTAGTTTCATTTTTGTAATTGTAAATTTTTAATTTGTTGTAATTTGTATTGTAATATTTTTGTTTTATTTTTGTATTTCATTTTTTTTATTTTAATTTTTTGAAATTTCGAAAATGTAATTTTTAGATTTTTAATTTACATCTTTTTAGCTAATTTTTTAATGGATTATTTTTTCCCCATTTTCATAACATCTCGCATCAATCAACCCCATGTCTGCTATAAGTGCACAACAGCATTCATTGTCTAAGGATTATTCCACTGTCATTTGTCAACTGCATCTCTCTGAGTGCCACATCCCACGTGATGCAAAGAAACCAAACAGTTACATCTGTATGTTGTTGTTGCTCTTTCTTATCCATCCTGGGTGTACACCATGAAAGTTTATGTTGATGCGGTTTTATGAATGGGTACACTGTATTGTTAATTATTTATAATAACGTAAGTAACCTGTGAGTGACCACACTAAATGATATTGTTTGTTTGTACTACTAATTGAACCGCAACAATGCCACGTTTCACTGATGTTCTTCTTCTTGCTTGATTGCTTTTAGGTGCACAAAACATCACCCACAGTACTGCCAGACAGAAGGCCTGTGCACGACGTTACGCATGACCACACATCACGGACATCTCTTCAGCTTGTGAAGCTAAGTACCACTGCCAACTGACAGCTTCAAGATGGCCCCAAAGAAAGATGCTAGCAAGAAAGTGGCCAGTGATAAGAAGGAGCTTACCAGCCCTGGTATGTCGACCCAGACCTTTTTGGGGGAAAAAAACATGTGCCTGCCGCACCGGCCTCCAGGGAGCAAGCTGGGAGCAGCACACCCTCATCAGCAGACCAACCCAAACCTAGGTCCAAGCCCATGTCTGTCACAGAGGCAGCCAGTCTAATCACAGCAACGCCGACGAGCATTATCTCTCTCTCTAAGTAGTACCCAATCGGTGCAGGAAACTCAGATAAGTGGACAACAACAGCCGCAGCCAACAATAGTAGCTCCTCCCAAAGTAGGAGCAGTTCAGGAGATTGAGCTTCATGCTGAGGAAGTAGAAGAAAGTAGAAGATTCATTGTCTTCTAGATCTCCAGCAAGAAAACGGAGGGTTAGCCCACCATCTTCTTCTCCAAGCCCCCCTTCTGATGATCATGTCCCAACGTGGATCCCGCCTCAGTCTGAGAGTGAGTTATGCCACGAGTGGCTAGGAAAAAGGAAGGCTCCTGAAAGCCTTAGACTTATGGATTTAGAAGAGGAGTATGATGACAAGCCAGTCATCATGGATGTTAGCACAGCCCCAGTGGAGACCGACGTTACACATCCCAACCTGCTATGGGGGATGTGGCACCACAGATAGCACCATCACCGCCAGCTGCCATATTTGCAAAGCCCCAGCCACATTATTTGATTTACAAGATTGCCCACTGTCGCTTTCGTGAAACAATGGATTGGCAATGTACCACAGTGACCATTCTTGAATTAGAACAGGTTTAGCGCCATGCATTGCACGCTGAGTGATTGTTGTTTGTGAGTGTTGATATGATTCGTGTGGTAGCAGGCAGTGACACTGGGTGTTTGTTCAACTATAACTATTACGCTTGATTGTGTTTGTGATGATTTACAATGTTGGTGGCCCAACGACGGATGATTTTTTTCCTTCTCCTTTGGCACTTAGTGAGATGTGTTTTGCCAGATCCACACTGCTTTGTTTTGTGCTTCACACTCCTCACAGTCCTGACCAGTCCCTTTAGCTAACAATTACATATCTAGTCTACATAAAAAATGACTCAATGTGTTTCTCTTGTTGTTCATCAACAGCACTGTACTACAGGTCGAACTATCGCATTTGAGTCAGGACTCAGTCAGTACGGAGTTGGACACGTTACTCGGAGGCAGGAGGATGATGGATGGAAAGACTGACGGCATGATGACTACTTCAACACGTGCCACCAGAATTAAGAAGTTATCAACTTCACGGAAACCAATCAATTTGGTGATGCCTTTAAAGAGACCTACCCAACTCTGTGGAGTGGTTGTGAGGTGAGAGAGGTGCGTTGATTTTGCTTGATTTGGAAAATGCACTGTTGCTGGGTGTGTGTGTGCTGGTTGGCTCAAATTTAAAACTATGTGGTGGTTGGGTGTGGGGGTCTGTTGTTGTAGGTAACTGGAGACAGACAAGTGGTCATGATCATCACATTGTGCATGTAGTTAGGCTACATATTATTATTATTATGCTGATAAATTGATGATCATGATAGTTGCGAGTTTGATCAGCCCAATACATTCGCCCACTTGTGTTTGATTGTTGATAGTTATATAAAATTGCTCTCACCTAATTGATCGCACATCAGTCATAAAATGAATGATTGCAAAAAGGACTATTCTTCTCTCTTGCGCTGCCGCTGAGTCTTCTTGGTGCACTCCTCCTTATGAAGTTTACCATCTGTCCTTCTCCTTGATTCTACAATATCATTTTTGTTTTACAATCACCAAGCCTTCTCTTCTCTGGTACAAAAAGGGAAAAGCAGCATAATACTCATGCTTACCTTACCAGACCGCATAGGCCAGGCACCCAAGATTGATGGGCAGTCCAAGAAGAATGGAGATGCACCTCCCAATTTGGCAATACAGTATCATTTTTTCTTTCAATAATCATTTTGTAGAACTATGTTGCTGTGCACTTCACTTATACATAATTTTTAATGTATTTGCTATTTTTCAGACCTAGGTGACAGAACAGTTAGATATATAATAATGTAACTTGGGTCTCTCTGGGGCAGACTGTTTGGTTTGCATTGCATTTACGTTACCTTACCTGTACTTATTCCTTTGTTTCCTATTCCTCCCATAACAGATTGATGATGGTTGGCTGCTCGTGGCCCAGATGAATATTGTCTTTGTGTATTGTTTGTCTTTGTCACACCTTTCTCCAAAACCTCTTTCCCATCCATTCATCAAAACTCTAACCCTCTTCCCCAAGGCTGTGTTATTTATTGACTTGTGACTTAATAATTTAAACCATTAATTGATCACACACTTGGTGGGGCGGATGTGGTGAAAGCAACACACCAACTCAGCGCAGAAACTTCAGTTTTACTCCTATTACTGAACCAATAGTCCACACTGGCCCCATTTACACACCCACGCATAAAAGTGATTGATATTTTTTGTTATAGAAGAACACCATTCAGGCATTGTGTGTTGCGTTAAGTGCTTAACCAATAACCATGTCCACTCCAGACTTTAAGTCCTCTTAACGAATCACAATTCGAGTGTTACTTTTGTTTCCTTGAAATACTAGCTCATCATTGCTTTGAATAATTTAGTATTGTTTCTTGTTTGTTATTCAGCAGCAGGTATTCTTTTCTGTGTAGTAGTCTGGTCTCAAGTGTTTGTAATACTCTGATATAACCCACTAACTCAGTTTTTATTTCCATTTAGTTGCCTGCAATGAATAATCCTTCTGATTAAAATCCTACAGTTGGAGCTCACATAGGTGGGAGTGGGACCTGACTTCTGATTCCTTCACTGTTGTTAGTGTACTAGCCTGCTACTACTACCACCATCATGGCACCTTGGGAAACCATGCAGCCCTCAATTCGTCTATTCAGTAAGATAACTATGGTTCATTGTTCGGCAAAGTTGTTGTAGGCAAGGCAATGGCAACGCCCCCATTAGTGGTCAATATAGTTGAAGACTGCAGAGACTAGGAGAGTAGTAGGACAAGGGTACCACATAGGCATAGCACAAACCTAATTGTTGTTACACAATATCAGCACATTTTAAAAATTGGTTGCACTAAAAGGCAGCAGTGAAAAGTAAAACACCCCAACAAATCTAGATTTGAGGCATTAATAAAAATAAATTAAATATTTATTAATCAACCCAAACAAAAAACCCATCCCTTCCACCCACCTCTAACAAATGGCCCACGCCTCTCCCCAATTAAAGTTCCCCGTCCCCAACCATTGTCTAACAAAAATCAAAATATCCATTGTCCCTGAAAAAGTCTAAACTGTAGAAAGTAATGGAACCCCGATCCCAACTCCCACATCCCCACCCTCCCCACCCACAACAACACACAAGCCCCACCCACCAAAATAAAAGTTAAAAAAGGGGCAGAGGGAACTACGCATGGTAGGCCAGGCTCAGGAGCTCATTGAGGTGGCAGTCCATTCATCCCTGCCGGGCTTCACATTGTTGCAGGATGATCCTTGCCTGATCAATGGGTTTAGGATAACCTTCAGTAACGTTTTTGCTCAGCAGTGCAAGTTGGCATGTGAATGAGACAAATCACAAGAGCTAATATGATGTGCAGTTGGATGCGTAGCGTGTGTTGTTTCGCATATTGGTGTGTGCAGAGAAAGCTTTTTATTTATTATTTCACAATGCTCAAATGTTCTGAGTCCGGAGGAGAACCCAAAAAAGGAAAGGGTGCGAAACGTGTCAACAGTGTTCCACCAAACAAGTGCATTTCAAATAAGTACTACTGGAGCTTAGAGCCACTAGAGTTTTCAGTTGTATAAGAGTGATTAATTCTCCCCGAGTTCTGGAGAGGTGCTGTTTGGTTATGGGCCATTCATTTAGGAGCTAGAAATTAAAGAAAATATATCGAGCTTCTTAAGGGTGTTTGAAAAGTCAAAACTTGGGCTTAAGAGAAAATTGCAATTTTTCATGTGGTAGGGTCTTTTTTTTTTGGTTGAACATATATTGTTTTGTATTGATCTGCACATCATAAAATTGCTTTATAAGTTTTTTGATTATGTTTGTTCTGTATATGTAAAAACAGTAAAATTACTTGTAATTTCGTCAATGAGATTTAAAAAAAAAAGTCCTTTCAAAATTGATTGAATAGAGGATGATCACAATAATTAAGGTGTGTGATCACAAATTGAAGGGAAGGCGTGAAAGTGTGTCATTACTGGCATTTGAGAAGTTTATTGGGATTCAATCCGTGACAACCTTGAAAGGACGCGGCGTAGTAGGGTGTGGTCTGAGAGGGGGCAGCAGTGTGTGTTTGCTGGTGGGCAGCTGCCTGCAGACTGCAACGCTGATGTTGTGCATGGGAAGCTGGAGGTGGTGAGACCTGGCTGGGGCCCTGGGCAGCTACCTCCTCCTCCTCTTGGGCCATCAGCCGCTGGTACTCGGCCAGCATTTCCTCCAGCTTCTGCTGCGGCATCCGGGCTGCTGCATCCTGGCGAGTTGGGCCCTGGTGACCAGGAGCAGCTAGAAAGAAAAAAAAGACAAATTGTAAGCAATGCTCTGTGCCAAAAACTTGTTTAAAATGATGTACTGGGTGGTATAGTAGCAGTACATTGATGGCCCCTAGAGCCATTCGATTTGATGTGATTAAAGTCGCAGCCACCATTACCTGCTCCCATAAAACTAAAGGCAAATGGCAAATGATCTAACTGTCTGAAAGGAATTAAGGCAGAATAAACACAGCAATAAACCAGTTTAAAGATACTGCAGTTTTTTTTTCTTTAGAAGGTTTTCCTTGTAAAGTGCTTAGATGGTTTAGGGCTTCCCAAATAGGCCCATTTACTAATGAATGGTCTCGTTTTAGCTACAATAATGATTCTGGTATGATCAGACAACTTGAATTTTCTCATGGCCTCTGTAGACTGAAGAAAAGCAATGTACTGCAGTACAGTCAGTGAAAGGATTAAGAACAGGGATATAGCTTTGGCACAGACTATCCCATTCACAGAAGTCAGGTGATTACATTATCCATTCAGCATTGCATTGTTCTTCTAGTATTCTTAATCTTCACCCTTGGCTTTGATATGCACCATTTAAGCTTTACATTCTCTCATCCACTCTTTCATCATAGAAAACTACTTATCATTTTTCAGTCAATCCATCCATCCAAAGATTGCTCCAAACAAACCTTTCACTAACATCCATTTACCCACCCATGAATCCTTGCTTTCACCCATTCCATTCACCCAGCCTACTTTGCCTTAACCCACCCAAACATTCATTTTAACCACACACCCACCCAGGCAGGCATCCTTCCAGTTTCACCCATATATACCCTTTCAACCATCCTTCACCCAGCTATGCAAATTGATTCCTATCATCATCACCCACCTATATACATCCTTTCACCCACACATCCTTTCACTCATATATTGCATACATTTCACCATTCATTTCACCTTTATCCTGTTTTGCCTTTCCCATCAACCCGTCATTCTTAAAGGTCATTTATGAATCTTTGTCTGCTGAGTTGCAGATAGAAGAGGACATATCTACTCAACTCCCACTGTATCTGCTAAAGCAGGGGGTACACGAGTCAGTCAACACCCTTGCAGTGAGTATATTACTATTTGTCAATGAGTAAGCAATGTGACTTACCACTGCCCACCCCTGCTGCTGCTGGTACACCCCCCCCTCAGTGGTGACCGCTGCAGCCACATCCCCTCCGCTGGCGCTGTCCCCAGCACTGGTGGTCTGTGCGGCTAGAAAATACATTACAGATTTATAATTTTAGATGCCAGATACGCCACCCCCTATTTGTTTTTAAGCAAAATACAACCACAAAACAAAACATCACTATAGTTCAGTTTCAGTATCTTAATCTTCTATCAAAAATTCAAAACATCACGTTGGGCGTTTTGTTGGTTGGCAATCATTGAAAAGCCAGGTAGTCAAGCCAAACAAAAACTTTTTGTAATGGAGGGGCAGAGCTATAATAAATCTGAGTTATTGAAGCACAATGAAGTGTTGCAATAATAGTCAGTTCCAACTTTATTCGATCTAAATAAAATAGATCATAAAAGTACAATAAAAAAGTGCCTAAAAATACAATTGACAATGCACTAATTGGTCAATAAAGGGCATATGGTCTTAGTTGGCAAATGCAATGGGGCCGTGTTCCTCATCACATTCCGGCAATGCTGCATGGTCATTAACTGCTGGTATACTATGATAATAATACATGCACAACACTGGTGGGTCCACCATGACCATGGCCACTCCCTCATTTTACTTGTTTGAGCATGAGCTAGAAAAATCCTTCCAACAAATATACATAGAATACCTTAACTGGGCATACAATCTTCACAGTAGAGTACCGGACCTAAAATGGGTTCTGTGAGTCTTACTGTACCACAAGTCTATAAGGGAGAGGGAAAGCGTACTGACAAAGCAGAAGAAAAAGGAACCTACAGACTAGTACAGATAGTTTTGAAGTCAAGTAAAGAAACTTGAAATATAGAGACAGTAAGTAATAAATTGGATAATGTAGGGATAAGAAGGATTTAGGAACAGATCAAAGTGGAGTTGGAAAAATATTAGGAGACAGGCACAGTAAAAAGGAAAAATATAATTCTAAATGTGGAGCAGTAAAAGAATCAAGATAGGGAAATAATCATAATATTAACAGGAGGCCTTACTGAGCCCAGCAGAGCCATCGGCACTCGTGGAGGCATCTCCAGCCTCCTTACCTGCCGGCACCTCGGTGGTGGTATTAGCCGGATCCCTACTGCCCCTGGATGCTGATGTAAGAAATAAACGAAATAAAATAAAATAGACATGTGTGGTGCAGTTAATCTCCCCAAACACATTTGGACTGGGAGAGGCAAACGCAGTAACATTTGATTTAACTTTTATAAATCAGATCTCTTCTCCTATTAGTATTGTGGACCTATTCCTTAATTTCCTAACCCTATTTCATATTTCCTAAACTACATTTTGAAACATTAAGAAGATTAGGCAGGGATTTGAAAACATGCCCAGCACCATAAACAGAGCAAAAACCAAGATGGCCGCACCATGCGAACCGCGTGGTGCCGTTCACGTGAGATTTCCGGCGCAAGAACGCACTTTGCGTTACCTATGATGGAAAACATCATGCGAAAGGTTGCGGCAAGCAACTCCACCGTTCGCGTAACTCTGCGTAGCGCTGCAGAGTTTTTTTTACCACTCCGCGGAGTTCCACGTAGCGAAGCTACGTGAAGTCCGCCCAGGACTATGAGTCTCTATCCATGTTTTTACTCAGTAAAAATTACATCACAGGTGGAAGTTTCAGGGACCAAAATAATGGAGAATTCAAACTTTCTAAAAGTGTCATTTTCAGAATTGTGATTTAAAATCTGACTCTACCATTAAGGAGGATTTTAAATTACAATTTCTCAGACACCAAACATGACTTTCCTACCTGTACCTAGCCAAAAGTTAGCACGTATTAAATGTAATAAGGTAACCCAATGTTATCCTACGGGAGAGGTAGGACTCACAGTAGTCAAAAATGAATATTTGAGTTTTTCACAACCAGGGTGTGTAAAACTTGAAAGTACATGCCCAACCTTTTAATTTCATTGCACTCTCCCCTAAGGGCAATCTAGGGCCTACCTTAGGAGTGATTTATATGTAATAAAAAGGACGTTTAAGACTTGGAAAGGGTTTATTTTGCCAAGTCGAATTGGCAGTTTAAAACTGCCAACCTGCTGCAATGGCAGGCCTGAGACCTATTTAATGGGCTACTTAAGTGGGGGCACAATAAGTGCTGCAGGCCCATTAGTGTATCAAGTAAGGGGGCCTACAAGGGATATTATTTTGACATCAATTAAATTTCTTATTAAAGCTCATACTTATGAATGCCTTTGAATTTACATTCCGGTAAAGTAAATTGAGAATGAAGAATAATCAAACAGCTTGATGATGAATTAATCTTTGAAGCGAACTAAACAAACAAGGGTGTATTTCTTATTTTGTATAAATGTATATTTTTAAGAAAGTCGAAGGGTACAAAAATCTCATAAATACATAAGTGATAGACACTGAAGATTTAACATTAGATAGTCATGGTCACAAATGTAATAAAACGTATTACAACATAAATCCTGTTGAAAACAGCCTATACATAGGACATATTTTTCATAAGCATAATCTTCAGGACATGACGATTCCTATGAAGAGTACAATTCCGAATGTTGATTCACTATAGATCCTAGATCGACGTGTAACTGCGGCATCTCGTCCACGTCTGACTAGGACGAGATGCCGTGGTTACACGTCGATCTAGGACGGCGCGACAAAGAAAAGAATAAATATAGTGAATCAACATTCGGAATTCAGTCCTTCTCCACAACGTGCTGACTTTAATATATTTTGGATAAATAAAGTTAAATTGACTCTCCAACGTTTATCAACAAGACTATTGACTACAATTCTACCAAAGGGTCTGCACTCTTCCTAGGAATCGTCATGTCCTGAAGATGTTCTTATAGATGAATCGCGCAAAAGACTGAAACGTCGACATTCCAACCCATTTCTTCAATCTTCTATAATCTACTGTAGATGAAAATAATAAAACCACTTACCTTGTGCTCGCTGCATCGCCGAGTTGGAGATGCGGCAAGCGCAAGGTAAGTGGTTTTATTATTTTTTTTAATTCTTTTTTATTTAATTTTAATCCTCCCGCCGTATATCGACTTACCCAACCCCCAACCTGCCCCACCCCCGCCCCACACCCGCCCCACCACCCCACTGCTCTTACCTGTGCCGGCCGTGACTGGTATCAGATGAAGGACAGAAATCGGTTTGCAAATGAAAAGTGTGAGAGAGGAGAGTATGTGAGACAGAAAGGGGGGAGAAAGGTTGAGACAAGAAAGTGTGAGCCTCATGGAAGGGGATGATGGTAAAAAACAATTTGAATAGAGTACCTGTGAGAAGAGAGGGCGGTATGAGACACAGGAGAGAGCAGGGGCAATTAGGGGAAGAGAAAACTAGGTGGAAGCTTAGCTTACCACCAACATGGAGTGTCATATTTCTAGTACGAGTAGAAAATGTGGCACTAAAGTGGGTGGTAGAGAAAAATGTACTTTGGACTAGGGATGGCGAAAATCCTTGTGCTAGCCCTAGATGGGTACAGATAGAGTCAGAAGTAGTGGAGACAAGTGAGAAAGAGATGGAGTATGTGATGGATAAAGTAGTTGAAAGAATGGGAAAAATAAGAAGATTGAGGCGCAGGTATGTATAATTGATTCAATTGGGAAAGAAGATGTCGAGAGAAGTGCAGGTGTGAAAAAAGACCATGAAGTCATTGAGAGTAAGAGCAAAGGATGAAAACACAAATGAAGGTGAAACAATATAAAATCGGAAGAGATAGAAATGTAAGCCAGAATGGTGCACATGAGAATGAGGGAGGAAAAGAGAATGAGAAAGAGGGAAAAGGTTGGAAAGGAGAAAAAGGATAGAAGAAGAGGCTGGATTGAGAGCGAGAAAGGACTTTCTAATAGAGAAAAGGGAATATAGAGACAGAAAGGGCAATGGGGAGAGGAGAACAAAAAAGGAGCAAAGAAGCAAAGAAGTGTGGATTTGTTTTTGCTTTTTCCATTTTTTCTTTAAATAGACCATACTGGTACATGGTGCTCCCTCCATCACCTTTCACATCATGAGTAGGTAAGGTCTCTATACCAGTATAGCAGGTGCCCAGACTTTCACAAAAGTGCATGTGAGTGGCAGCAGTTGGATCTACTGAAAATGACAGCAGCAAGACTTAAGGATATGACACTGGAGCTTACGACAGGTTTCCTAGTGGTAACATCAAAACTTTCATAATGCTGACATCAAATAACACCTAAGTGTAAATGTTTTCCAAACTTGCATATTCACTGACTCATCCACCTATGCATTCCTCTCAGTGAGTTAAACACCCACTCCAGAGATCGGCCTGTCCATGTGGGTGAAGGGGCCACGCCCCCTCACCTTATTCCGAAGACGAAGAGTGCCTGTCAGGCTAAGCAAGCAAAGGTCAGCCTGACAGACACTCTTCTTGTTCAGGGCAGGCATCCAGTAGAAAGACATGTGACAAATGCACAGGCTCCTGGCTGCCTGAGATGAACTTTCCCAGGCTGAAGATTTCACAGCCCTGTGGGGGCGACCTCCTCAGTCCAGCAAAAGTGCCTTGAGTCCCTCCCACTCATGGCGAGGGGGAGCATCACCGATGGCCTCAGAACTGGGCGCTTCAGTTTTAATCCCTGAAGTGCCCAGGGTGAGTGCCAATCAGTGACACCTCGTCACAGAGTGCAGAGGGATCAGCAAGTCTTAGTGTACCCAACCCACTCTGTGATGAGTGAGGGTCTGCTGCCTCCCCTCACTGGCTGACCTAAGGTCAGCCAATGAGAGATGGCAGAAGTCTCAACCCTCCTGGGACCTCCTAGGCTTTCCTCTCCAGGAGCTGCAGGGCAGGTACGTTTTATGATTTTGAATGTTTGATACATGCGTGCATGTATGTATAAATGTATGAACTTGTGAGTGGGTGTGAGTGAGTGTATAGAGGAGTTGGCCTAACGGCTAGGGCGGTCAACCTCGAATCAGGGGAACTGGATTCGAGTCTCGGCAATGACGCTGAAAATCCTGTGATTCTGGGCAAATCACTTAATCTCCCCGAGCCTAACAAAAATGAATGTGTCCTCATGCAATGCAACTGGTGCTATGTAAAGCGCTCTGATACCCGATACCTTCGGGTCAAGTTCGCGCTATATAAAACTCTGTAAAAAAATAATAATATGTGTGTGTGTGTATGGCCTGCCACCCTCCCTGCCAAAATTAACAGCCGCCACTGTGCCTGACATGAACAATTTTGGATGGCATGATGAGTTTTGGTATTATCCACGGAGCTTGGAGACTGGCAGTTTGAGTCCCATATGACTATTATACATCCTTGTCAGTAGAGTTACATAACTTGAGTGAACTTGGAGGCAAGAATGTCTAAAGGAGCAAATCATAACAAACAAGCCCTCTAAATGAAAGAGGTAAACCCTGCTGCAATTAGTGAAATGTTTTCAAGACTTTCCAATGGTGACTTTCTCCAAACGAAGAAATAACATGGGCATTGGAGGAAGAAAATAATAAATGATAATTTCATGTGAGCTCTGTGTGATGATATATGTAGAAATGGCATAGTTATTGCAAGTCTCACCTTTCTGCCAACACGAAGAAATCTTTTTAAATTCAACTGATCCTGATTAAAGCCACCGAAACGTGAGCTAACCGTGTTTCTTAATGTGTGGCTTAAGGACTATGACCTGCTTATATGGAAGAAAGATATATATTAACCTCCAACCCCGGGAAAAAGATCCTCCTGGCACTGTGTATGAAGTGCTGGGAATGAATGAGAAGTCTGAGTGACAGGTATGCTTGAGACATTGGTGTGGGATTTACAACCTTCAATTGTAGTTTTCAACATTTTTATTGACTCACAGTGAACATTGCAATGTATATAGAAATATATTTTTGAAGAGTTATATATATATATATTCACTGAAAAAACCATAGGTTTCAGGCACGTTATAGTTAGAAATTTGCATTTAAAAAACCTTAGAAATTCACTGAAAAAACCATAAGGTTTTAGGGACAGTTATAGTTAGTTGGACATTGCACTCGTACAAAACCCGTGAAATTCCCCGTTATAGTTAGTTCAGGTAACTATAACTCGCGCCCCGCAATGCACTGCTGATGACGTCACATATTACATCACTCATGACATGGTCAGTGACATCACTGATGACATCACTGATGACATCTCAAATGACATCACTGATGACATCACTACTGACATCATCCAGTGACTGTGTGTTTGTGTAAAGTTTAAATATGTTTAATATATATAGGGAAAGGCGTATTGAAGAATGAGTGGGTGTATAAGTGTCTGAATGGATGATTTAGTAGGTGCGTGACTGAGTCTATAAGTGAGTGATTAAACGTATCTTACTGGATGCATGGGTGAGTGACTAAACTGTGTGAATGTCTGTATCCGTCTGTCTGTTGTTGTGTAAGCAGCTGCATGGGTTTCTGACTAGCTAAATGAGTGTCTATATGGGTTATGGATTGGTTCTCTGAGTATCTGTATGGGTGCCTCAGTGTTTGTGTGGGTGGGGTGAGTGTGACTCTGTGCATAGATGTGTGAGTGGGTGATTCACTGGGTGCATGGTTTCAAGAGTGCGTCTGTGATGGACTGTATGGGTGGGTGAGTGTGTGTATGGGTGTGTTAGTGATTGAATGTATATCTCAGTGGTACATGTGTGAGTAACTACATATGTGAAAGGCAGTATATATGTGTGTTGGAGTATATAAATGGCTATAAGTGAGAGTGTGTGATTGTGAGAGTGGCTATATGGATGAGTGTGTGCTTGCATCAGTGATTGCATAGGAGCGTAAGAATGTGCTAGTATTTTTATGAGTAAGTGAGCTGGTGTGTATAACTGTATAGGTGAGTAAATTGGAGTGTGATTAATTATTTGCATGACTGACTAGGTGTGTGAGTACCTCTATGGATGAGTTGCGTTGTGTGAGTGTTTATATAGGTGTATGAGTGCATATGATAGTCCTGTACTGAGTGACTGTAAGTATGAGTGACTGTACGGGTGAGTGAGTAGATGTGTGTGTGTAGACCTAAGAATCAGTGAGTGGGTATGTACTTATTGGTATTGGAGTGTGTATGGTTTTGAGAATGGCAGTCTGTAATTTAGAGTGGGTGTTTCAAAACTTATATTAGGGTGTGAGAAGATGCATTAAATTCTCACATGGATGATGTCATCAGTGATGTCATCAGTGATGTCATTTGAGATGTCATCAGTGATGTCCCTGTCGATGACCAGACAAGTCAACGCCGTCTCATCTTCATGCTTCAACACCCTGCGCATGCTCCGCAAGATCTTCAGATGGATCCCCACTGAAACCAGGAAGACCGTCACCCAGGCACTCGTCACCAGCCGACTGGACTATGGGAACACCCTCTACGCCGGAACCACAGCCAAACTTCAAAAAGACTCCAGCGCATCCAGAACGCCTCCGCACGACTCATCCTGGACATCCCCCGACACAGCCACATCACCGGACACCTGAAAGACCTGCACTGGCTCCCCGTCAGCAAGAGAATCACGTTCAGACTCCTCACCCACGCACACAAGGCCCTCCACGACCTGGGCCCAAAGTACCTCAACGACCGCGTGACCTTCTACACGCCCACACGCCAGCTACGATCAACCAGCCACGCCCTCGCCACCGTACCACGAATCCGCAGAACCACCGCCGGAGGAAGATCCTTCTCCTACCTGGCAGCCAAGACCTGGAACTCCCTCCCCACTCACCTTCGGCGAACCCAGGACCATCTCTCCTTCAGGAAGCAGCTCAAGACCTGGCTGTTCGAGCAGTAACTTACCCCCTCCCCCAGCGCCTTGAGACCCTCCCGGGTGAGTAGCGCGCTCTATAAATGCCGTGATTGATTGATTGATTGATTGATTGATTGATCAGTGATGTCACTGACCATGTCATGAGTGATGTAATATGTGACGTCATCAGCAGTGCATTGCGGGCGCGAGTTATAGTTACCTGAACTAACTATAACGGGGGAATTTCACGGGTTTTGTACGAGTGCAATGTCCAACTAACTATAACTGTCCCTAAAACCTTATGGTTTTTTCAGTGAATTTCTAAGGTTTTTAAATGCAAATTTCTAACTATAACGTGCCTGAAACCTATGGTTTTTTCAGTGAATTTCAAAGGTTTTTTAAATGCTAATTTCTAACTATAACGTGTCTGAAACCTATGGTTTTTTCAGTGAATTTCAAAGGTTTTTTAAATGCTAATTCCAAACTATAACATGTCTGAAACCTACGGTTTTTTCAGTGAATTTCAAAGGTTTTGTAAATGACAATTTTTAAATGTATTAATTGTTATATTTATTTTTTCATACTGATTTACTACATTTTTAGAAACATTTTTTTTTACATATTTTATTTTTTAAATTACATTGTAATTACATTATACATTACAAAAAATACTTTCTCAGAATGAATTACTTTAGTTTAAACACTTTGCACATAGGCAATAGACTTTTAAGTACAGTAGTTACAGTTGTTGCAATGGGCAACACATTTTCAAACACAATGCAACATTCAGCTCAATGTGAATTTCTAGTTAAATGCAATTAGTTACTTTATGGATTACTTTTCTAACCACAGGACTGGATCCTAGATTCAGTCCTGGGACATCTCCTGTAAACAGTTGAGTAAAAGCGTTTTGGTTACAGTAGTGATTTTTAAGGAATATTATTGTATTTTAAAAGTTGACACTTAGAAACTTTTTCTCATAGAATCACCAATGTTATCCTATGGAAGGAAATTCACTTAGCAGGTAAAAACTGTTATCGTTACTTTTTCTTACTCAGTGTTGGATCCTGGATCCAGCACTGGTGCATCTTCTGTAAACAGTTGAAAGAATGCGTTTAAGTCATACAGGCGATTTTTAAGGAATATTTGTAGTTTGTGAAAATCGACACTTTGAAACTTTTCAGCTGAAAACCAGACAATGGATTCCTATGGAAGAAAATATAAGTTACTGGTAAGTACGGTTAAAATTACTTTTCAGGGTCAGTGCTGGGCTAAAAGATGCAGCACTGAGGTCTCTCCTGATAACAGGTGAGTAAATCGGAATTCGTATTGCGGCTGATTTTAGAGGAATATTTTAAAGTTCCAAAACTCCACACTTAGAAGAATTTCCAAGTGAAACCAGTCAATGTTAGCCTATGGAAGGAAATTCAAGTTACTGGTAAGTACGGTTAAAATTACTTTTCAGGACCAGTACTGGGCTGAAAGATACAGCACTGAGGTCTCTCCTGATAACAGGTGAGTAAATCGGAATTTGTATTTCGGCTGATTTTAGAGGAATATTTGTATGTTTCAAAAATCAACACTTAGAAACTTTTTCAGCAAAAAGCAGACAATGATATCCTATGGAAGGAAATTCAAGTTACTGGTAAGTACGGTTAAAATTACTTTTGAGGATCAGTACTGGGCTGAAAGATGCAGCACTGAGGTCTCTCCTGATAACAGGTGAGTAAATCGGAATTCGTATTTCGGCTGATTTTAGAGGAATATTTTAAAGTTCCAAAACTCCACACTTAGAAGAATTTCCAAGTGAAACCAGTCAATGTTAGCCTATGGAAGGAAATTCAAGTTACTGGTAAGTACGGTTAAAATTACTTTTCAGGACCAGTACTGGGCTGAAAGATACAGCACTGAGGTCTCTCCTGATAACAGGTGAGTAAATCGGAATTCGTATTTCGGCTGATTTTAGAGGAATATTTGTATGTTTCAAAATCAACACTTAGAAACTTTTTCAGCAAAAAGCAGGCAATGATATCCTATGGAAGGAAATTCAAGTTACTGGTAAGTACGGTTAAAATTACTTTTCAGGATTAGTACTGGGCTGAAAGATGCAGCACTGAGGTCTCTCCTGATAACAGGTGAGTAAATCCGAGTCGTAGTTCGGCAGATTTTAGAGGAATATTTGCACAATGGTGAAGGGAGGGGCGGGGCCTGAGGTGACATCTGTGCAAGCGCGCCCGTGGCGCGTTTTAAGTTGGGGATTAAGTCCCTTGAATCATGAGGGTCCCTAGGGGCCAACTAGCCCACCAGGAACCTCCAGTATGCGCCAGGGGCTGCGTTGCAGAGACTGTAGAGAGGCCACACCCCTTTTACACCTCTCTGCAACGCAGCTCTGTGGCGCGTTCTGGATGTACCTGTTGGGCTAGTTGGCCCCAGGGACCCTCAGGATTGAAGGGGATTTAATTCCCATCTTAAAACACGCCACGGGGCCTGTTTGCACACATGTCACCTGAAGCCCCGCCCCTCCCTTCACCACTGTGCAAACGCGCCCCGTGGCGCGTTTTAAGTTGGGGATTAAGTCCCCTTGAATCCTGAGGGTTCCTGGGGGCCAACTAGCCCACCATGTACCTCCAAAGCGCCACAGAGCTGCGTTGCAGAGAGGTGTATAAAGGGGCATGGCCTCTGTACACCTCTCTGCAACGCAGCCCCTGGCGCATACTGGAGGTTCCTGGTGGGCTAGTTAGCCCAAGGACCCCAGTATTCAAGGGAATTACTCCCCATCTGCAAACGCACCAGGGGCGCGTTTGCAGAGTGGTGAAGGAAGGGGCGGGGCCTGCGGGCCGATCGTTTTTAGTTTTTCCCTGAAGGGGGGCTGTGTGGCCCCCTTCCTTTTTCTTATTTTTGGGCCCTGGGGACCCCATCCCCCAGGGCCTTACCCCCTTTATTTTTTTTTTATTTAAAAAATATATATATTTCTGGGGAGGGGCCGCGTGGCCCCCTCCCGAGCCCTACTTGCCCGGGGACCCCATCCCCCGGGGCCTGGCCTCTGGTTGGGGACTGTGGGGGGTCCCCAAACCCCCACAGTCCCGCCGGCTCCCCGTGTCCTACGGGAGCCGGCAATGCTTTACACATGGGGAGCAGCTAACATGCTGCTCCCCGTGTGAAAAGCAATTGTCTTTGGATATTGGAAGCGTGAGCAGGTTTCCTGCTCTCTCTTCCAATATCCAAAGCAGTTTGCAATGACAGGACGGGAGCCGCGAGGCTCACGTCCTGTCATTGCAAACAGCAGTGTCCCGGGGGTAGGCACCCGGGACACTGCAGGAGCCGACCCTGGGGGTGGCGGTCCCCAGGGCCACCACAGGCTCCAGGAGGGGGCCGCGCGGCCCCCTCCCACATCAGCAAAGCCCCGGGAGGTGGTGGTCCCCGGGGCTTCGAGGTCCAAAACGGACCCCCATTTTAATTTGTTAGTGCCCCGGGGAGGTGGTGGTCCCGGGGCATGTGAGGGCTCGAGCCCCCCCACACAGGAAAAACTAAAAAAAAAGAAGCCCCGGGAAGTGGTGGACCCCGGGGCTGCGGGAGGGCTCAGAGCCCTCCCGCACCATTTAAAAGAAAGCCCCGGGGGTGGCGGTCCCCGGGCTTGGAGGCCCTTGAGGCCCCCATACATAAATTTAACCTCCCACCATGCCCCCGGGACTTGGGCCACCCGGGGGCAAAATACAATCGAGCGCGGGAGACCGCCCTTCGTTTTTTTCGGCAGGAGCGCATCCTGCCGATTTTTTTTTTTTAAATGCTTTTTCTGCCCAGGGGTCCTTGTGGGACCCCTGAGCAGACCTAGGGGTCAGGGTGTTTCTACCCTGCCCCCTTTGTGCGTTTGCGCACTTTTTTACTGCTTTCTTGTTCCTCGGTTCTACCGAGGAACAAGATGGCTGCCAACACTTCCTGGTTTGGAGTGTTGACAGCCAATTAGCAGACAGCTTGTGATCGGGAGGGTGCGCGAATCCGACGCGGCCATAGATATATATGTACTTTTACTTTTGATTTTCTCAGCAACTACTGAACGGATTTACACCATTTAACAAAAGGGTTCTTTCTGAACCAAGAACTACCTCTTTGCCAAATTTGGTGTAATTCCGTTCAGCAGTTCGGGCTGTAGCCGTGTCTAAAGTTTCCTATGGGAAATTGATTTTTGACTCTTATTTTTTTAATTTCTCCGCAACTACTGAGCAGATTTACACCATTTAACAAAAGGGTTCTTTCTGAACCAAGAACTACCTCTTTGCCAAATTTGGTGTAATTCCGTTCAGCAGTTCGGGCTGTAGCCGTGTCTAAAGTTTCCTATGGGAAAATGAATGGGAAAACACGTTTTGGGACCCCCTTTTTCTCGGCCCCCGCTTGACGAATCACCCTGAGACTTTCAGGGTAGGAGCGGACCGGAGCGGGCCATAAAGTTTGAAAATTTCGCGAAGATTCGTCAACCGACGCAAGAGTTATTTCAAATAGAATGTCGCGGATTTCCTATGGAAAATAGGTCCTAACTATAACTATCTACTGGCGACCGCCAGTAGATAATATATATATATATATATATATATATATATATATACATATATATATATATATCAAAATAAGTAAGTGTGTGTGTGCGTATTAATTTAATTGAGACTGTTGGTGGATGAACCTCCAGTTAGAAGCATTTCAGGTTGATCATGAAATTTGTGTGTTATATATGTCACTCATGTCCGACATGTACATGTTCTGTAACCTACATGTCACTCATGCCTTAACGGTGCATGTACTATGAGCGATGAAAGCTTTTACTAGTCTGCCCTGCTTAAACTGTTCAGTGGGGAATGGAAGACTGCACTATTTGCTTGCTTCGCTATTGCCATCTTGTGCCTGTTCTGTGAGGAAGTATAGCTTTCAGTGCTCATTACTGAGTTGTATGTGTTCTGTGATATGGAACGCTTGCCCTGCAGCTGCTCTAGTTGCAGCTGTCTTCTGATGGACAGATCCTTACACTGTTTCTGCTCAAGATGTGCCTGTTCCCTGGATAAAGGTTGTTTCCACTGCTGTTCCAATTCTTATGAAAAAACAAAGGATATAGTGAATGCACTTCGATAACATGCCCTAAGCATCAGGGACTGATGTGAGATACCAAGACCTGTAGGCCTGAGGAAGGCGCTTAGCCCCATAGGGGCAATTTTCAAGCAAAAGGAGCACATACATGTTGGCTCAAGGGATATAACCTCATCCAAACAAGGGAAACCACAAATAGGAAACTGTACAACCAGTGAACAGTAGTACTCTGCTGATGCTTCCCAGTGCTGGCTATGGAATCCATTGAAGAATCATAACATATGATGTAGGTAAGGGTTCATCATCCTATGTGAGTACATGAATGTATGGTAATTCCAAAGGCAGTTTGACTGTTTTTTCCAGGACTGTTGTCCTTCTTGCATGTTTATGTTTGTTCACGGAGAGTGTGCAATTGTCCTTTAACACCTCTCACTCTTTCTTTAGAGTGTTAGCCACCTGCACTATTCATGTACTCTATGTGTGAGAGAACTGTATGATTTCCCTCCTGCTTCTGCAAATTGTCTTTTGCCTATTCTGTGTGTTAATGAGGGTAGCAGTGCTGCTTCCTTTGATGCACGTTTGTTGTGATGTGAAGCTTGATATTAAACATATCACTACACAAAAGTCTAAACTATTTGCATTGCCAATGGTTGTTATAAAGCATGGCATGGATGAAAGAGTGAACCCTCACAAAGTATGTGAGAAGAGTTTACTTTTGGTTTAATGTGTGGAACAAACAATTTCTTTTAATAGATTAGATGGCTTTGTAAAAGCGTAAAACGTAGCTGACAAGTAGCTATAAGTCATGCTTAACACCTTAGGTCAATTCTGGCATTATAACCAAAAACACATTGAATACTTGGTTTTTGAGTCCAAAACAGCAGCATTCAAAGCAAAACTATAAGTCCTGCAATGCAAGTAGCTACTTACATTTTACAAAGGGCCTGCACACTACTAAGAAGTAGGTGCATTGCATTTTTCTTCAAAAACGTTTGATCTGTTGGCAACAGAAACCAAATTTCTTTTTTGCGGAAATATTAAAATTACACAGCAGACCGTACATCATCTGCCAAATGCAGAAAATACACGACTATGCATAAAACATGCAGCCACGGACAACCATCTTAACAGTTGCTCTGATTAAATGTTATAGTGCCAGACTTCTGGAATGAAAAACAAAATGTGGTTCATAGCATTCTGCCTTTTAGGTAGAACCTAGAGTCAGCGCGCATGCGCTGCTCTGTGAGGCATGCAGTAATTGCTCTTTGGAGTTCAAACACACCTACCACTTTTTTATTGGCTGCTTGGTCAGCCTTTCCAAATTGCATTGCTGCCATTGGTGAACAGTGTGCATTTGTCCAACCTTGTGGCTTGTTTGTTACCGTCCTGGCGACTGGCCCTGCTACATGGGTCATTTTATTAGTGGCCACATGTTTTGTTTCAGTGCACTACTTTTTCTTTCCGCCCTCTCCTCCCAGCTCACTTGTGTGTTTTTTTTAAGGCAGGGGTTTCCCTCAAGAGGTGTCGATACTTTCACAGTGCTTGTTTACTTTAGAAACAGATGGCATGTTTCGTATGCTTTCCGTCTCCAGCTCAAGGTTTAGGTCTTTATTTCCTACGGCTTTTTAAACATAAACTTGCCGCGGCAAAACCCACTCTGGATTTGCAGCTTGGCCCGTCCTCGCCCACCCTCGTGCTCCTTGTTTCAGTTGCTATATGCATTTATGTTATTTTTGTTTCTTCCCTCCGGCTCTGACTGGGGCCGAGGAGGGGGTGGGGTACTGCCGGGGACGTTCTGCAGGCTTCTTTTTCACAGCAGAGCTAATCATATAACACAGACATAACTGATGCCTCCCCCTTCACCTCAGCCCCCACCGGTCAAAGCTCACAAGAGGCATAATATTCCATGCAGCATGACAACGTATTTATTTCTGAAAAGAAAGGGCCTTGCAGCCGTTTTTCTTTTACATAAATAATTAAACCCTACAGACGCCGTTTCGGTGATGGCTTGTTAAAGGAGGCATCACTTTTTGGTGTTTATATTTTGCATTACACCTTACAGTCACGTGTTTACATTTTGCATTGAACCTTTTTTAAATTATTTTAATTTTAATGTGCACAAGTGTTTTTTTTTCTTCGTTGGGTGATGTTTTTTGTGGCAGACGCCATGTTTATATTTTGCACTACGCTTCTCCACATCTTATATTTTGAGTTGGTTTCTATGAAGAAATTGAGAAAATATTTTTTTCCACACTTGGGTAAAACTTTGTTAATTTGGAGTTTACAATTATGTTGCCTTACCATTACAGTGAGAGGAAACAGCCACTAGATAAAACTCCCATCTCTCTCCAGCACGAACATTAATCGCCAAAGTTACCTTTACATTTTTATTGTTGCCTGAAAACCTCTGAACACACAAGGACATGTTCTTTGCAGCAGGCATCTTAATCCTCTGCACTGCTTTAGCATCAGTGGAAACGGCCACTAGATCTCTCTCCAGCAGGGACATTATTTGTCAAAGTTACCTTCACATTTTTATTGTTGCCTGGAAACCTCTGAACACACAAGGACATGTTCTTTGCAGCAGGCATCTTAATCCTCTGCACTGCTTTAGCAACAATGGAAACATCCACTAAATAAAACTCCCATCTCTTTCCAACAGGAACATTAATCGTTAAAGTTACCTTTACATTTTTATTGTTGCCTAAAAACCTCTGAACACACAAGTACATGTTCTTTGCAGCAGGCATCTTAATGCTCTGTGCTACTTTAACATGAGTGGAAACATCTTCTAGATAAAACTCCGATTTCTCTCCAGCAGGAACATAAATCGCCAAAGTTACCTTTACATTTTTATTGTTGCCTGAAAACCTCTGATCACACATGGACATATTCTTTGCAGCAGGCATCATAATCCTCTGCACTACTTTAGCATGAGTGGAACAGCCACTAAATAAAACTCCCATCTCTCTAGAGCAGAAACATTAATCGCCAAAGTTACCTTTACATTTTTATTGTTGCCTAAAAACCTCTGGACACACAAGGACATGTTCTTTGTAGCAGGCATCTTAATCCTCTGTGCTACTTTAGCATCAGTGGAAACAGCCACTAGATAAAACTCCGATTTCTCTCCAGCAGGAACATTAATCACCAAAGTTACCTTTACATTTTTATTGTTGCCTAAAAAACTACTGCAGGGTGACCTCTACTTAACTCAGCTAACATGTTTGAACCCTGAATGGCCAATGATCCTATTGTACTGCACGTTTCCTTCCCTTCCCTTCGCCTACAGATTGTCAAAGGTGCACACCAAAAGTGTCCTTCGTAATGCATAGGTCTAAGGCAAGGTGACCTTTCCCCAGCCAATCTAACATATCCAAAGTTCTTAATATGAAACAATCTGCGCAAATTAGGCTTTCTCCCCTGGCCCTCTCCGCCCACTAGGAACATACACGATAAGCGTTGCTACAGGGTTACAGTGCTGCTGCAAGCTGATCTTTCCCCAGCCCATGTTCTGTGTTTAATTTGATGCAAAGTAAAAAATTGTAAAAGCGTTTTAAATTTCTTCCTGTTTTTTACAAACAATTAACCTGTCCAGTTACAAGCGCTCATGTTCTTTTTTTTTATCCGAGGACCTTTTAATTATAATGTGCACAACTGCTTTCTGCACTAACAGCTGTACAGTTGGTGGAGGATTTGAAATTATTGTTATTATTATTAACAGAGGCATTGTTTTAACATCCCGGTCACATCGCTGATATTTTCCATCGAGGTATGTTTAGTTATGCGTCTTTGGACGCTGCATTTTCCTGTTTATCAGCGCAGCATCACCTCAACACAGCACCAACTCAGCATCACTCAGCACCACCTGAGCATCAGTGCAGCACCACCAACTAAACATCACTCAGCATCACCTCAGTATCACTCTGCATCACTTCTGCACCAGCACACCACTACCTCAGTCTCACTCAGCACCACATAACTATCATTCAGCATCACCTCCACACCAGCGCACCACCACCTCAGCATCACTAAGCATCACCTCAATATGCCCTCGGAATGTGTCATCTGTTGTTTAGCCCCAAATATCCGTCCGCTGCTTATGTTGTAATTCAGGTGTTATTTCCCAACATCCACCCTCCCATTGTTTATGCCCCCCTCCAAAAGAAACAAAAAATATTACAAACAAGCATTAGACCAGGCAGGAAGAGGTTGTCAGCATTTCAAGGACAAAAAACTAGAAGAAATTTTTTATGTTAATTTATTTTGTAATACAGTCGTTCAGTTGTACATAATTTCTTCTTGGTTATATAGAAGTTAAGACAAATCCTTAGAAAACTATTTGATTGTAACTTTTCAACATAATGCACAGCAGACACGCTGCTCTACATCATAGCTTAAAAACATTTACAAATCCAGTAGCTCTGGCTAAACACTTATAAGGTCACAAAGGCGAGACCTATTGGCTATGTCAATGCTTGTTTTCTTGTAGTCAATCAATGGTTAAACAGCCCAGTGGGTGAGAGGTCAGAGACAGCCTTTCATAAGCAGATGCCAGCAAACCACTGCTAATGGGCTGACATTAACAGTCCTGGATAAACACGTGTGTGGTAAAAAGATATCTATCAGAACAATGCAAGCAGCAGCAGCAGCTAAAGTGTCTGAAGCCACACAGAAAAAGAAAATCAGAGGGCTAGCAATTCCTTCCTGCACCCATCCCTGGCCCAGAGGTTGGTGTTATTAGATGGCACTGTAAGTGAGTTGCCATAAGGTATGCCCTACGTTGCTCAGTTACTAGCTGCCAATATCAGAGGGGACGTGCCCGAGTATTTCAGTTTGAAGATTTCCAGTTCGAACATGGTCGGTCCCCTTTGTAACTGACGAACTATGGAATGCACCCAGTCTAAACACTAGCGCCTCGGATTAATTCCAGCATTTCATCATCACTTTTTTGGCTGTCTGAGTCTGATTCACCCCTACTTTTCAGCAGTTCCCCCAAAATGCACCCTATTAAAACTGATAAAAGTTCTCAGTTCAACGCAAAGGATACACTACAGCCGAATCACGTGACCACCCTCATTTTCCGCAGTTGACATGGTGGCACCCCGCTACACTGCTAAATATCTAAGCTGTGGTAAACAGCATGATATGAAACTGCTGTCAAATGCCCTCCCCCAGCTACCGTATCTGGGACGACAAGGTTTAACCTACTAGCAAAGACTTTTAGTGGTAGGTTTTTTCCACAGCGTCGAGGCCTGGATTGGGAGGCTGCGCGTCGCCGTTTCTAAAATGTTTCCAATGAGACTATCACGCTTTGGTCTTATCAGATAATTAAAGAGAGCTCGCCTCCTACAGTATTTTTGAAATCAATCCCAGGAAAGGCTGTTGCCACACACTGCAGATAATAAAAGTGCATTAAAGCACCTCAAGATGAGATTCTGAGATCACTAATCGCACAAGGTCATAAATGTCCCTTTCTGGCTGGTCAGAAGTTTGATGTACGCTCTTTTCCCAGAAACAATATTTCCCGTTTCCATCATTTACACTGTATATAAATGAAAAATCAAACTAATGGCAGCTGAATGTGAAATGGCAATCATTACCTAAATTAAAATCTGCAAGTTAAAGAATTACAGCAAAGCCTTGAAAAAAGACTTACAATTATCTTTGATGGGCGTGTGAGCTATAAGGACATCACACAGGAAGGCACTTCCTCCGAAGTGAATTATTCAGCTAAGACCAGGGCTTTAAGTGAGATAAAAAAAACTGTGGGGGTCCCTCAAAGGGGCGTGGACTAATGTAATTAAGGGCCTAGCTTAAACTCAAAGCTATAAATCTGGGTTTACAAAGTGTGCCGCCCGACTATTTTGCTCCCTCTTTCCGTTATTGCATCCAGATATTAAGGGGCAGATTTACGAGCCCCTTGCGCCACTTTTGCGCCGCCGTTGCGTCACTTCTGTGACGCAGCGGCGGCGTAAACCATGCGCCACGTTGCGCCCTATTTACAACGTGACGCATCTAGGGAGATGCGTCACATTGTAAAGCCCTGCGCCACATGAAACCTGCGTCAGGTTTCATGTGGGCGTTCCGGCGCAGGGAGGGGCGTTCCGGCGCAGTAAAGCCTCGGAAAAGTGCCTGAGTGAAATCTACAAGATTCCACTCAGTCACTTTTCCGACGTCGCTGCGTCAAAACCTTGCGCCTGCTTGAAGCAGGCGTAAGGCATGACGCACCACGTTATGTATGGGCAGGCCACGACCATTGCTGGAGTTGCGTCGCGCTTGCGACACGACTCCAGCAATGTGCCACCCTTCCGACGGGAGATGCGTCACGCACCTGTTTATCCTTGCGCCACGATGCGCCGCATTGTAAATGCGGCGCATCTGTGGTGGCGCAAGGGTAAACTTGTGTGACGCATCTTACCTGGCTCATCCCTGCTGATTTGCAGGGATGCGCCAGTCGTCATAAATCTGCCCCTGAGTACACTAACTGACATTACACCTAAAACAAGCCAGGACTATTGGCTTTGTCAATGGTTGTTAGCTGCATAAGATAAATGAGTAGCAACAATGACTTTGTTGTAAATATTATTGAAAATGCATCAATTCTGAAATTGTGAGACTGTGAAATAATAAAACGTTCTGTTAACTCAAACTCTTCGTAAAATATTTACTTTTATTTATTGTGGGCTTAAAAAAATATCTAGAAGCTTCTAATACTGGGTAGTAGCAGCCCGTGTAGCAGCGTTATCAGTCTCCAGAAGGTAATGACTGTATAGGTGTTACATTTAGAGCCTACACTTTGCTCATACTCCTCCTGTCCCCCTGCGGATTCCTGCGGTGCACGCTTTCAGACCACTATCAAACAACAAACAAAGGGGCATATGTACAACAGAATGACGGAGCGTGGCGTCCGACGCACCAGTGCTCATGTATGTAGGTCGGCTCCCGGCCGTCCGATCACATGGCACTAGAAATCCCTCTGGTGCGGGCACCAGATTTATTTCTTTTCACCCCCAACAGCCTCGGGAGCTGGGGAAGAGCTTCCCCAGCTCCCGAGGCTGTGTAGATGGTTTCCCTGAAATGACGATCAGCGCGCACGTTGTGCTGATGTCATTTCAGTGAAACCGAAACTGAAATGAGCCTTGAGGTTCATTTCAGTTTCATTTTCTATGTGCTCAGGGGGCTATCTCAGCTCCCCGAGCACGTAGAAAGATGGGAGGGATATCATTGGCAAGGGGAGAATCTCCCCTTTCCAATGGTACCCCTCCCTAGTGGATCCCTGCTTGGGGGTTGCCCCAGGAGGGTGATCCCCAAGCAGTGATCCACCCACTAGGCAACAGGGAGGGGGGAGTGGCCCCTTGGGCAAGGGCCTTTGCTCCCTCCCATATTTTTTTGGGTGAAGTCAGACTTTCTGCTCCCCGGGGGGCATATGGGGGCAATATCCCCCAATCTGCCCCCCCCGGGGGGTAGAAAGACCACTAGAAACCAGGGATTTATTTTACGCTGAAAATTAGGGGTGGGGGCTGGCCAATATGGGCATGCCAATACCCCCACCGCCCCAGCACAATTACAGTCTTTCTGCACCCCCTGGGGGACATATGGGGGCAGTAGCCCCCAATCTGACCCCCCGGGGGGGGGCAGAAAGACCACTAGATGCCAGGAGTTTTTTTTACAATTAATTTAGGGGTGGGGCTGCCCAAGATGGGCATGCAATGCCCCCACCCCTCCCCCCCCCACAAAAGTCCACTCTTTCTGCCCCCCCTGGGGGGAATATGGGGGCAGTAGCCCCCAATCTGCCCCCCGGGGGGCAGAAAGCACCCTAGACGCCAGGGATTCTTTTTTTTAAATAGGCCCGGGGTGGGGGCTGCCCACCCTACCCCCCCAAAGAAAGCAAAAGACTTTCTGCCCCTCCAGGACGCAGATGGGGGCAATAGCCCCTGATCTGCCCCCCGGGGGGCAGAAAGCCCACTAAGCGCCAGCGATTATGCTGGCTTTTTTATACGTAGGGGTGGGAGCTGCCCAGAATGGGCATCCCAATGCCCCCACCCCCCCCCCAAAAAATAGCCACAGTCTTTCTGCCCTCCCTTGGGGGCATATCGGGACAATAGCCCCCGAATTCCCCCCTCCCCAGAGAAGCAGAAAGCCCACTAGGCACTGACGATTTTTCGGATTGTGCCTACCTGTGGATTTTGGGTCTTAGCGCAGCCGGCACCTAGGGAAACGTAGCAAACCTGTATATATGTGAAAACTAGACACCAAGGGGAATCCAGGATGGGGTGACTTGTGTGGCTCTCACTAGGTTCTGTTACCCAGAATCCCTTGCAAACCTCAAACCTTGTAAAAAAAACACATTTTCCTCACATTTCAGTGATGGAAAGTTCTGGAATCTGCGAAGATCCACAAACTTCCATCCCCTCAGCATTCCCCAAAGTCTCCCGATAAAAATGGTACCTCACTTGTTTGGGCAGGCTTACTACCCGCGACAGGAAACGGCCCAAAAAGCAATGTGGACACTCCACATTTTCACACTGAAAACTGACCCATTTTTTTGCAAAGTGCCTAGCTATAAATTTTTAACCCTAGCTCTGCTGGCACCTAAGGAAACCTAGCAAACCTATACATTTTTGAAAACTAGACACCCAGGGGAACCCAGGATGGTGTGACTTGTCTGGCCCCCACCAGGTTCTGTTACCCAGAATCCCGTGCAAACCTCAAACTTTTTTTAAAAAAAACAAATTTTCCTTACATTTCTGTGATGGAAAGTTCTTGAATCTGCATGAATCCACAAAATTCTACCGACCACGCATTCTCCAAAGTCTTCCGATAAAAATGGTACCTCACTTGTATGGGTAGGCCTAGTGCCCCTGACAGGAAACAGCCCAAAGCGCGACGTGGACACACCACATTTTTACTGTTAAAACTGACCCCCTTTTTGCAAAGTGCCTAGCTGTAGATTTTGAACCCTAGGTGTGCCGGCACCTAGGGAAACCTAGCAAACCTATACATTTCTAAATCCTGGACACCCAGGGGAATCCAGGATGGGGTGACTTGTCTGGCTCTCACCAGGTTCTTTTATCCAGAATCCCTTGCAAACCTCAAACTTTGTAAAAAAAAAAACACATTTTTCTCACATTTCTGTGGTGGAAAGTTCTGGAATCTGCGTGGATCCACAAAATTCCACCCACCCCGCATTCCCCAAAGTCTTCCAAGAAAAATGGTACCTCACTTGTGTGGGTAGGCCTAGTGCCCACGACAGGAAATGGCCCAAAACGCAACGTGGACACACCACGTTTTCACAGTGAAAACTGACCCTTTTTTTGCAAAGTGCCTAGCTGTAGATTGTGAACCCTAACGAAACCTAGCAAACCTATACATTTTTTAAAACTAGACACCCAGGGGAATCCAGGATGGGTTGACTTGTCTGGATCTCACCCGGTTCTGTTACCCAGAATCCCTTGCAAACCTCAAACTTTGTAAAAAAACACATTTTTGTAACATTTCTGTGATGGAAAGTTCTGGAATCTGCGTGGATCCACAAATTTCCTACCACCCAGTGTTCCCCTAGGTCTCCCGATAAAAATGGTACCTCTCTCGCGTGGGTGAGTCAAGTAACCGCGACAGGCAAGGGCCCAAAACATATTGAGGAGACATCAAAATTACCGATCACAAAAGAACCTGGTTTTGCAAGGTGGTCACCTGAGTTTTTGGCCCCGGGCTCGGAGGCCATCTTGGGAAAGCCATCAAACCCTCACATTTCTGAAAACTAGACACCCGGGGGAGTCCAGCGAGATATGGCTTGCGTGGATCCCCCCAAAGTTTTCCTACCCAGAATCCCCTGCAAACCTCAAATTTAGCTGACAAAATAAAAATTTGGGGATCCACGCAAGCCATACCTCGCTGGACTCCCCTGGGTGTCTAGTTTTCAGAAATGTGTTGGTTTGGTAGTTTCCCAAGGAGGCCGCCGAGCCCGGGGCAAAAAACAAAGGTGACCCTTCTTGCAAAACCAGGTTGTTTTGTGATAGGTAATTTTGATGTCTACTCAATACGTTTTGGGCCCTTGCCTGTTGCGGGTAATTGACCCACCCACGCGAGTGAGGTACCATTTTTATCGGGAGACCAAGGGGAACGCTGGGTGGTAGGGAATTTGTGGATCCATGGAGATTCCAGAAGTTTCCCACACAGAAATTTGAGAAAAATTTGATTTGTTTAGCTAAATTTGAGGTTTGCAGGGGATTCTGGGTAGGAAAACTTTGGGGGCTCAAAGTAAGCCATACGTCGCTGGACTCCCCCAGGTGTCTAGTTTTCAGAAATGTGTGGGTTTGGTAGGTTTCCCAAGATGCCCGCCAAGCCTGGGGCCAAAAACCCAGGTGACCCCCCTTGCAAAACCAGGTTGTTTTGTGATAGGTAATTTTGATGTCTCCGCAATATGTTTTTGGCCCTTGCCTGCCGCGGGTACTTGACCCAACACACGAGTGTGGTACCATTTTCTTGGAAGACTTTGGGGAATGCGGGGTGGGTGGAATTTTGTGGATCCACGCAGATTTCAGAACTTTCCACCACAGAAATGTGAGGAAAATGTGGGTTTTTTTTTTACAAAAATGGAGGTTTTTAAGGGATTCTGGGTAACAGAACCTGGTGAGAGCCAGATAAGTCACCCCATCCTGAATTACCCTGGGTGTCTAGTTTTTAAAAATGAATAGGTTTGCTAGGTTTCCTTAGGTGCCGGCAGAGCTAGGGTTCAAAATCTACAGCTAGGCACTTTGCAAAAAAGGGTAAGTTTTCACTGTGAAAATGTGGTGTCCATGTTGTGTTTTGGGCCGTTTCCTGTCGCGGCCACTAGGCCTACCCACACAAGTGAGGTACCATTTTTCTCAGAAGACTTTGGGGAATGTGGGGTGGGTAGAATTTTGTGGATCCATGCAGATTCCAGAGCTTTCCACCACAGAAATGTGAGGAAAATTCATTTTTTTTACAAAGTTTGAGGTTTGCAAGGGATTCTGGGTAACAGAACCTGATGAGAGCCAGACAAGTCACCCCATCCTGGTTTTCTCTGGGTGTCTAGTTTTCGAAAATCTATAGGTTTGCTAGGTTTCCCTAGGTGCCGGCAGAGCTAGGGTTCAAAATCTACAGCTAGGCACTTTGCAAAAAAAGTGTCAGTTTTCACTGTAAAAATGAAATGTGTCCATGTTGCGTTTTGAGCCGTTTCCTGTCGCGGGCACTAGGCCTACCCACACAAGTGAGGTACCATTTTTATCTGGAGATTTAGGGTAACACAGAATTGTAAAGCAACTGTTATTAACTATTGACTTTCGATGCATTTCTGCCTTCCAAATGAAAAACAATGTGTAAAAAGAAGTCACTTTGAAAAATGTCCTATAATTCTCATGCTAGTATGGGTACTCACAATTTCGGAAATGTGCAAATAGCTACTGTTTCTAAACTCTATATTTTGTTCTAATTTCAGAAATACATAGGTGTCTTTCATCCCGATTTTTCACTGTATATATTTTCCCAAATTAATTTCTATATACCCGGTACATAATAAAAAACCATTGCAAGACACTGCTCAGTTATTGGCTCTGGGTTCGTCGGGTTCTTGGTGAATGTGAGAAGTTGGCCTGGTATATGCTGTTCACTAATTAAAGTGGACACCTTGCACCAGGGCAAATCGACTCTTATGGTAGATAGGTTTAAGACAACCTTTTAAAGAAAGCTATCCTAGTGGTAGCTGTGGAGAGCAGCCTTCAGGCTAAGTCTCGGAGGAATGTAAAGCAGCTTGTTTTACCATATAATCTTTTGAATCACCAAATGAAAAGACACCACACAGGTATATATATCAAATATATATGTATTTATTTCTAAATAACTCTCTACTAATCTCTTTATGAGATTAGAAGACAAACATATGCACAAATCAACGTTTCACAATAAGTTAAGCACAAAATATGGATGGGGCCCTAGGGGCGTACCAGACCATATACTAAGTAAGAGACTTAGAAACAACGACTTGCAGGGAGACAAGGCCTAGGGCCTTCAGAAGTGCTGGGGCCTCACGAAACCACCCAAGGCAGGTAAGTAAAGGACCCACGGGGGACGCGTGCAGTGTGGATACACAGGCGCGAATCGCCGTTAACTTCAATGGGGCAAGTCGCGGTTGGAAATAAAGAGTTTTAGGATACTTTGGGAGAACCTACAAGCAAGTCACTTACAGGGTAAGTAGTTCTAGCGCCCACACCCACAGGAGCACCGTAGTGCTGGAGTTACCTCACCCAGGGAAGCCGGGTGCACAGGTGTCCTTTGGTGTCGGGTCGCGGCGTCGTTTTCAATGGCGGGCAAAGAAGACTTGCTGCTTGCGGGAGCTGAAGAAGTGTCCGGTGGAATCCAAGCCTGGATTCTGAAGAAGGATGACCTGAAAGCAGAGGGGACAGTGTTCAAAGTCACTAGGCAGTGACCCGGGGCAAGGAAGATGGATGCCCACCGTCGTCGGTTGATTCAGGTCGGTTGCGGGTGCCTTGACTCTTCAGCCACGTGGTCCAGGAGGTGTCGACGATGACCAGGAGCTGGATTCTGTGTGTCCCTCGATGTCTGCAGCTGACTGCGGTGTCGGCAACTCGATTGGAGCCAACAAGCCTTGGCAGCAGCAAGTCTCGGGGAGATAAAGAAAAGTCGATGGCGCAGACCAGCAAGATCTGAGAGACTCACCCAGCGAGGGTAAGTCAGGGCAGGCCTGGAGCAACCAGAGGAGCCCTTTGGTTTCTTTAAGAAGTCTTCTGGGGACCCACAAGCCAGCGGGCAAGGGATCGCGAAGACACCTCGGGCGGAATCACTCAACAGGGGCCCACGGTCACTCGGGACGGTGTAGGCCTCTGATCTTCGGAGGGATTCCTGCTGGAGGTCGGGACCACACGTGGTCCAAAGCACAAGTTCGTAGAACGTTGTGAAGGGGTTGCACTCGACAATAGTGCACGGTACCCAGGGGTCGCGGTTCCTCGTTACTCGTGGGGTCCACTTGCCTCAGCTTCGCTGGGGACTCACGATGGCCTGGGAGAAGTCAGGAAATCCACTTCCTGGGCTGCAGGGACTTCGGACTCTGGCGGAAGCAGCGTAGTTTGCGACCGTCGTTGTCGTTTTTGGTGCCTGCCAAGCAGGGGAGTCACTCCTTGACTCCAAGGGAGATTCTTCTGTCTTCCAAAGGTAGTGGAACGTCGAAGGGCCAGGATTCTTCTGTAGAGTGTCGTCCAGGGGTTATCTGCTTTGCAATGGCAAGGTTCCCCCTCTTATACTAAAAAGAGGGGATGGACTAGCTCTATGACCCCACCTATGAGGAGGGTCAAGGGAGGGGTGGCTACACCCACTTCCCTTTGTCCAGTTTCGCGCCAGAGCAGGGGCAGGTAGCCCCTGAGCTGGTTTGAACTGGCATATGCACAGAGGAGCCTTCTGCTCCCCCAGTGCAGGACTTCAAAGCACTCTAAGAGTGCACCCACCCAGCCCCAATACACTAAACCCTGTCTGGGAGGTGGTTACACCTCCCTGTGACAGGATGCCTATTGTTGGGCTTCCTCCACTGCGAGTTTCGGTCATCAGCAGGAGGGCAGCCCAGTGTCTGTGACTGGTGGCATCCATTTTGTGATGCCAGGGCTCTTTAGGATTCTACCGCGTTTCCACAGCAGGTACATGTCTTATCCCTCTAGAAGGGTGGAATGCTACCCCCGCCGCCAAGATTGGCGGGGGGTAGTATTCCAAGATGTTTGACACCAAACACGACATGTTTTGATGCAGCCATTCCAAAGTTAGCATTTACCGCGAGGATATAATGCACTTAAATAGTATATGGTTTAACCGCATCCACAAACAGCACCAGAGAATAGACTCTGAGAGCTGCAGAGGGGCCCTGCTCAGGCAGAGGCACCCCCTCACATAGAAGCCAAGCACCCTGCCCTCAGGATTGATAGGGCCTGCCTTAGGGGTGACTGATAGGTTTATATGTGTGTGCAGGAGAGATATAGGAAACCTATATCTCAGTGAGGAGTGCTAGCACCACCTCACACAGGCTGCAGTAGCAGGCCTGTGGTGTCAGATTTAGACTGCTTCCCAGGGGTGGCATAACACATGCTGCAGCCCCTGGTAGGCCTGTGAAGTACCTATGCCCTTGGCACCTAAGGTACCATATACTAGGGACTCATAAGGCACCACAGTATCCAATCACTAGTGCACCTAGAGTGCACTCCATGTCGTTAGAGAGAACAGAGAGGCTGGGGCCCTGATTGGCAGGGACCCAGCCAGACTATAGCCAGAAACCAGTGCTAACATCAGAAAAAAAGTGGGGGCAACATAAGAGGCAGATCCTACTCTCCTACACAACCCCCCCAAACGTAGGGACACTAAACTAACCTTGACCAGTTGAGTCTTCGTGTTCAAAGTGGAAATACCTTGAGAGTCCATCTGCATTGGCATGTTGGGTCCCAGGCCTATGTTCCACTGTATAGTCCATCCCCTGTAGGGAAATGGACCACCTCAAAAGTTTTGGGTTTTCACCTTTCATCTGCTTTAGCCATAGGAGGGGCTTGTGGTCAGTCTGAACTATGAAGTGAGTACCAAACAAGTATGGCCTCAGCTTCTTCAGGGCCCATACCACAGCAAAGGCCTCCCTCTCTATAGCTGACCAACGTTTCTCTCTAGGGGTCAGCCTTCTGCTAATAAAAGCTACTGGCTGGTCTTGACCTTCATCATTCAGTTGAGACAGTACAGCTCCCACACCCAGCTCAGAAGCATCTGTTTGGACAATGAACTTTTTGGTGTAGTCTGGACTCTGTAAGATGGGGGCAGTGCACATGGCCTGCTTTAGGTCTTCAAATGCCTTTTGACAGCTAGCTGTCCACTGAACCTTTTTGGCATTTTCTTAGAGGTAAGATCATTCAAGGGGGTCACTATAGATCCATATCCCTTGACAAACCTCCTATAGTACCCAGTCAGGCCTAAGAAGGCTCTCACCTGTGTCTGGGTGGTTGGAGCAACCCATTCCAGTATGGTTTGGATTTTGCTCTGCAAAGGCTGAACCTGGCCTCCACCTACAAGGTGGCCCAGGTACACAACCTGACTCTGCCCTATCTGGCACTTGGTGGCCTTGATAGTGAGGCCTGCTTTCTGCAGGGCCTCCAAAACATTTCTGAGGTGGACCAGGTGATCCTGCCAGGAGGAACTAAAGACAGCAATATCATCTAGATAAGCTGAGCAATAAGTTTCCATCCCTGCCAGAACTTTATTCACCAACCTCTGAAAAGTGGCAGGTGCATTTTTCAATCCAAAGGGCATCACCACAAAGTGGTAGTGCCCACCAGGGAGTCGAAAATGCTGTTTTGGCTTTTGCATCATCAGCTAATCTGATTTGCCAGTAGCCAGCTGTTAGGTCAAATGTGCTTAGATATTTGGCAGAGGCCAAAGTATCAATCAGCTCATCTGCCCTTGGTATGAGATAGGCATCAGTCCTAGTGACTGCATTGAGGCCTCTGTAGTCTACACAAAACCTCATTTCTTTCTTACCACCCTGGGTATGAGGCTTGGGTACCAGGACTACTGGGCTAGCCCAAGGGCTATCTGAAGGCTCAATCACGCCTAACTCCAACATTTTCTGGACTTCAGTCCTGATACAGTCCCTGACATGGTCAGGTTGCCTGTAGATTTTATTCTTGACAGGCAGACTGTCCCCAGTGTCCACCTCATGGGTGCACCAGGTAGTCTGACTAGGGGTCAGGCTAAACATATGTCTAAACTGTTGCAGAACTTGTCTGCACTCAGTTTGCTGATGGTCAGTGAGGCTGCTTGCCAAAGCAACACCATCTACTGACCCATCATCAGGGTTCTGAGAGAGCAGGTCAGGGAGAGGGTCACTCTCCTCCTCCTGGTCCTCATCAGTTGCCATGAGCAAGCCCATGTCAGCCCTGTCAACATATGGCTTTAATCTGTTGACATGAAGCACCCTCAGGGGGCTCCTGGGAGTTCCAAGATTCACCAGATAGGTGACTTCTCCCTTCTGTTCAACTATTGTATGGGGGCCACTCCATTTGTCCTGGAGGGCTGCTGGGGCCACAGGCTCCAACACCCACACTTTCTGTCCTGGCTGGTATACAGTCAGCACAGCCTTTGGTCATGCCAAGCTTTTTGCAATTCTTGGCTGGCCTCCAGGTTTTTGGTTGCCTTTTTCATGTACTCTGCCATCCGGGAGCGGAGACCAAGTACATAGTCCATCACATCTTGTTTGGGGGGCTTGAGAGGTAACTCCCAGCCCTCTTTTACCAAACATAGTGGACCTCTCACAGGATGCCCAAACAGAAGCTCAAATGGGCTGTAGCCAACCCCCTTCTGTGGAACCTCTCTGTATGCAAACAAAAGGCAAGGAAGAAGAAGGTCCCATTTCCGCCTAAGCTTCTCTGGGAGTCCCTTAATCATTCCTTTCAAGGTCTTGTTGAAGCGTTCAACTAAACCATTGCATTGTGGGTGATAGGGGGTGGTGAACTTATAAGTTACACCACACTCCTTCCACATTGCTTTCAGATATCCTGACATGAAGTTGGTACCTCTGTCAGAAATGACCTCCTTTGGGAAACCCACTCTGGAGAAAACTCCAATGAGGGCTCTTGCCACCACAGGTGCTGTGGTGGTCCTCAGAGGAATTGCCTCTGGGTACCTGGTGGCATGATCCACTACCACCAGGATAAATCTGTGCCCAGATGCAGTCTGAGGGTCAAGGGGACCAACAATGTCAATCCCTACCCTTTCAAAGGGTACCCCCACCACAGGTAGTGGTATCAGGGGGCCTTTGTTGTGCCACCTGCCTTACCACTGGCTTGGCAAGTGACACAGGAGCGACAAAACTCCTTTGTGTCCTCTGACATATGTGGCCAATGAAAATGTGGAACAAGCCTGTCCCAGGTCTTGTTTTGGCCCAAGTGTCCTGCTAAAGGGATGTCATGTGCTAAGGTCAAGAGGAACCCCTAAACTTCTGAGGTATTACCAACCTCCTGGTGGCTCCAGGGGCTGGGTCTCTACCCTCAGAATATAGGAGTCCCTCATCCCAATAAACTTTATGGGACCCACTAGCACTCCCAGCAGCCTCAGCAGCAGCCTGCTGTCTGAGGGGTTCAAGAGAGGGGCAGCACTGTTGCTCCTTACTCAGATCTTCCCTGGAAGGGCCCCTGCCCCCAAGAACTCAACCTGGTCAGGTTCAAGTCCCTCTGGGGCAGTTCCTTCTTCAGGTTCTGCTTCACCTCCCTCTGGAAGTGAATCCTTGATCTGAGACAGAGGGGAAGGCACTGCCTTAACCCTACTGCTCCTCCTCTTGGGAAGCATCTGGTCCATTGTTCCAGGATCCAGAGCTGGTTCAGTGTCATGCATTCTTGCTTGTGACCTGGTCACAGCAAATACCTCTGCAGGGATGCCCAACATCTCAGCATGAGTCCATAACTCTACTTCAGACCAGGCTGAAGTCTCTAGATCATTGCCCAATAGACATTCTACAGGGAGGTCTGCACTGACTACAACCTTCTTGAGGCCAGTTACCCCTCCCCAGGAGAAATTCACAACTGCCAGACTATGGTTGGTCTGGACATTGCTTGCATTGGTCACCTGGTACATTTCACCCAGGATGATCTGTCCAGGGTCCACTAGGTCCTCTGCCACCATGGTGACACTAGCACCTGTGTCCCTAAATGCCAAAGCCTGTTTGCCATTTATCAAGGGCTGCTGTTTGTACTTGCCCAGATTACTGGGGCTTACTAGGAAGGACATGTCAATGTTTCCCTCACAAATCAGCATTGCCTGAGTGGTCACTCTGACTAGGTCAGAATCCACTTCAGAACCCAGGGTCAACCCTACTACACCCTTATTCTGCGTACCACCTCCACCAGTAGCTGAGCTAAGGGGCACAGTTGCCTTAGGGGCAGGAGTGGTGGTGGTTTGGTCTTTGGACTTGGTACAATCAGAAGTCCAGTGCCCTTTCTGTTTACAGAATTTGCACCAGGGCTTCTTTTGGCCTTTTCCCTTGTTGGACTGTGACTCCCCACCAGATGCAGATTTTGGGGCCCTTGTGAAGACTTCTGGTCTTTTGACTTATCCCCACCTTTCTCAGAGCCTTTAGGATCTTGCTTCTTAGTGTCACCCCCTTGGTTCTGGGTTTTCTGCCTCACCCTGGTTCTGACCCATTTGTCTGCCTTCTTTCCCAATTCTTGGGGAGAGGTCAGATCAGAGTCCACCAGGTACTGATGCAACAACTGGTTCTGGCAATTATTTAGGATCTGTTCTCTCATCATCAGATTATACAATCCCTTGAAATCAGTAACCCTACTGCCAACCAGCCAACCCTCTAGAGCCTTGGTTGCACAATCAACAAAGTCAGTCCAGTCCTGAGTCTGTGCCTTCTGGGTATCTCTGAACTTTAACCTGTACTGCTCAGTGGTTAAGCCAAACCCATCTATCAGTGCACTCTTCAGGACCTCATAATCATCAGCATCCTCCTCTCTAACAGTGAGGAGCTTGTCTCTTCCTTTATCTGAAAAGGAGAGCCACAAGATTGCTGCCCACTGCTTTTGGGGGACCTGCTGTACTCTACAGGCCCTCTCCATAGCAGTTATCCACTTGTGGATATCATCCCCACTCTGGTAGGGAGGAACAACCTTGCTCAGGTTCCTATGGTCAGGAATATATTCTCTGCCTCTAGGGACACTGTTGCTGCCACCAGGGGGTTCTAACCCCTCTTTTCTAGAAGCTCTCTGGATCTCCAGGGCTTCCCTATCCAGTGCCAACTGCTTGGTTCTGAGGGCCACTCTGGCTTCCTCATACTGGAGCAGTTTGCACCTTCTCTCAGAGGAGGTCTCTCTTAAGGAAAAGTATGAGCTCCTCTGCTGGACAAATTCTCTGCCAGAGTGATAAGAGTGGTCAGATTCCCTGGAAGGGGATCTGTGCCTCTCCTCCTCTCTGTCAGTTCTCTTAGGGAGAATTCCTCTGTCCTTTTCAGGCTCCTTGGAGCCTGGCCCTTCAATCACAGAGTCTTGGTCATTCTGATTTTCATCATCTGACCCAGATACTATGACTGACCCACCCACTGATTCAAACCCTTTAGCTCCTAGAGCCAATCTCAGGTCATCTGCTGTCAGCAGATCTATCAGGTGCAGGGTTGAGGGACTCTGTCCTATCCTCAGGTGTCTGTCAACACACATGGCTCTCAAGTCAGAGAAAGCCATGTCCTTATACTGAGGCTGAGTGGATCCACTGGGTCCACCCCTTAAGGACATTCTAGTGTTGTGCAGTGTTGTACTACCTACACTAGTTTGTGGCCTACTGATCCTAGCTTGAGCTGTGGAAAGGGTGTGCTATCCCTTGGCACACAGCTCTAAGTTCAGTAGAACTTATTGATACTAAGCTTGACTTTATATGTACCTTGAGTACCTATAATGGTTTTCAGTTAGTAATTCAAATAGAGATTTTCTGGTAAAACAATGGCAAGCTGGAATCCCACACGCTGCCCACCAATGTGAGAAGTTGGCCTGGTATATGCTGTTCACTAATTAAAGTGGACACCTTGCACCAGGGCAAATCGACTCTTATGGTAGATAGGTTTAAGACAACCTTTTAAAGAAAGCTATCCTAGTGGTAGCTGTGGAGAGCAGCCTTCAGGCTAAGTCTCGGAGGAATGTAAAGCAGCTTGTTTTACCATATAATCTCTTGAATCACCAAATGAAAAGACACCACACAGGTATATATATCAAATATATATGTATTTATTTCTAAATAACTCTCTACTAATCTCTTTATGAGATTAGAAGACAAACATATGCACAAATCAACGTTTCACAATAAGTTAAGCACAAAATATGGATGGGGCCCTAGGGCGTACCAGACCATATACTAAGTAAGAGACTTAGAAACAACGAGTTGCAGGGAGACAAGGCCTAGGGCCTTCAGAAGTGCTGGGGCCTCACGAAACCACCCAAGGCAGGTAAGTAAAGGACCCACGGGGGACGCGCGCAGTGTGGATACACAGGCGCGAATCGCCGTTAACTTCAATGGGGCAAGTCGCGGTTGGAAATAAAGAGTTTTAGGATACTTCGGGAGAACCTACAAGCAAGTCACTTACAGGGTAAGTAGTTCTAGGGCCCACACCCACAGGAGCACCGTAGTGCTGGAGTTACCTCACCCAGGGAAGCCGGGTGCACAGGTGTCCTTTGGTGTCGGGTCGCGGCGTCGTTTTCAATGGCGGGCAAAGAAGACTTGCTGCTTGCGGGAGCTGAAGAAGTGTCCGGTGGAATCCAAGCCTGGATTCTGAAGAAGGATGACCTGAAAGCAGAGGGGACAGTGTTCAAAGTCACTAGGCAGTGACCCGGGGCAAGGAAGATGGATGCCCACCGTCGTCGGTTGATTCAGGTCGGTTGCGGGTGCCTTGACTCTTCAGCCACGTGGTCCAGGAGGTGTCGACGATGACCAGGAGATGGATTCTGTGTGTCCCTCGACGTCTGCAGCTGACTGCGGTGTCGGCAACTCGATTGGAGCCAACAAGCCTTGGCAGCAGCAAGTCTTGGGGAGATGAAGAAAAGTCGATGGCGCAGACCAGCAAGGTCTGAGAGACTCACCCAGCGAGGGTAAGTCAGGGCAGGCCTGGAGCAACCAGAGGAGCCCTTTGGTTTCTTTAAGAAGTCTTCTGGGGACCCACAAGCCAGCGGGCAAGGGATCGCGAAGACACCTCGGGCGGAATCACTCAACAGGGGCCCACGGTCACTCGGGACGGTGTAGGCCTCTGATCTTCGGAGGGATTCTTGCTGGAGGTCGGGACCACACGTGGTCCAAAGCACAAGTTCGTAGAACGTTGTGAAGGGGTTGCACTCGACAATAGTGCACGGTACCCAGGGGTCGCGGTTCCTCGTTACTCGTGGGGTCCACTTGCCTCAGCTTCGCTGGGGACTCACGATGGCCTGGGAGAGGTCAGGAAATCCACTTCCTGGGCTGCAGGGACTTCGGACTCCGGCGGGAGCGGCGTAGTTTGCGACCGTCGTTGTCGTTTTTGGTGCCTGCCAAGCAGGGAGTCACTCCTTGACTCCAAGGGAGATTCTTCTGTCTTCCAAAGGTAGTGGAACGTCGAAGGGCCAGGATTCTTCTGTAGAGTGTCGTCCAGGGGTTATCTGCTTTGCAATGGCAAGGTTCCCCCTCTTATACTAAAAGAGGGGATGGACTAGCTCTATGACCCCACCTATGGGAGGGTCAAGGGAGGGGGTGGCTACACCCACTTCCCTTTGTCCAGTTTCGCGCCAGAGCAGGGGCAGGTAGCCCCTGAGCTGGTTTGAACTGGCATATGCACAGAGGAGCCTTCTGCTCCCCCAGTGCAGGACTTCAAAGCACTCTAAGAGTGCACCCATCCAGCCCCAATACACTAAACCCTGTCTGGGAGGTGGTTACACCTCCCTGTGACAGGATGCCTATTGTTGGGCTTCCTCCACTGCGAGTTTCGGTCATCAGCAGGAGGGCAGCCCAGTGTCTGTGACTGGTGGCATCCATTTTGTGATGCCAGGGCTCTTTAGGATTCTACCGCGTTTCCACAGCAGGTACATGTCTTATCCCTCTAGAAGGGTGGAATGCTACCCCCGCCGCCAAGATTGGCGGGGGGTAGTATTCCAAGATGTTTGACACCAAACACGACATGTTTTGATGCAGCCATTCCAAAGTTAGCATTTACCGCGAGGATATAATGCACTTAAATAGTATATGGTTTAACCGCATCCACAAACAGCACCAGAGAATAGACTCTGAGAGCTGCAGAGGGGCCCTGCTCAGGCAGAGGCACCCCCTCACATAGAAGCCAAGCACCCTGCCCTCAGGATTGATAGGGCCTGCCTTAGGGGTGACTGATAGGTTTATATGTGTGTGCAGGAGAGATATAGGAAACCTATATCTCAGTGAGGAGTGCTAGCACCACCTCACACAGGCTGCAGTAGCAGGCCTGTGGTGTCAGATTTAGACTGCTTCCCAGGGGTGGCATAACACATGCTGCAGCCCCTGGTAGGCCTGTGAAGTACCTATGCCCTTGGCACCTAAGGTACCATATACTAGGGACTCATAAGGCACCACAGTATCCAATCACTAGTGCACCTAGAGTGCACTCCATGTCGTTTAGAGAGAACAGAGAGGCTGGGGCCCTGATTGGCAGGGACCCAGCCAGACTATAGCCAGAAACCAGTGCTAACATCAGAAAAAAAGTGGGGGCAACATAAGAGGCAGATCCTACTCTCCTACAGTGAACCTACAAGTCCTATATATCCCCACAACCAAAAAGGTCCTGTGGATGTAATGGTATATTGCTTTCAAACATCTGTCATAATTAAAAGAAGTTACAGGTGAAAACGTTGGCACAAATGGCTGTGTTCTTCAACTCATTTTCAATTTTTCCTATTTTCAACTGTTAGTTTCTATATAGAAACCTTGAAGGATCTACACAAATGATCCCTTGCTGAATTCAGAATTCTGTCTACTTTTCTAAAATGTATAACTTTCCAGGATCCATTATTGCTTTCATACCCATTTCTACCATTAACTGGAAGAAGGTTGAAAGCACAAAAATTAGCAAAAATAGGCTATGTCCGAGTAAAATGACAAAACTGTGTAAAAAATGCTGGCTTTCTGACAAAAGGCTGTCAGTCCCTGAAAGCTGGGAAACGGTGATTTCAGCACCACAAACCCTTTGTTGATACCATTTGCAGGGAAAAAAACAGATGCTTTCATTTGCAGCACTTGTTTCCCATTTTTCCAAAACCCCCCAAAATTTAGCTGTATTTTGGCTAATTTCTGGGTCCCCTCTAGGGGAATCCACAAACCCTGGGTACCTTTAGAATCCCCATGATGTTGGAAGAAAAGGACGCAAATTTGGCGTGGATACCTTATGTGGCCAAAAAGTTACAGGGGCCTAAGCGCGAACTACCCCAAATAGCCAAAAAAAGGCTTAGCACAGGGGGGGAAAAGGCCTAGCAGCGAAGGAGTTAAGCAAAACTTGCTAACGCCACGCTCGCTCTGTCATTCTGAAAACGCAGGGATGCATGGTATTTACAAAGATACGGTGCACCCCTGCGCTTCCCATAGCGCTAAATAAAGCTGCCTAGCGCCAACCCAGGCTTCCTTGTGCCTGAGTTGCTGGGAATGATTGTTCATGTGCAGGAAGGGGCACCTTCCGGCACAAAAACAATCATTTATGGCATTTTGCTGTTTCTATGTGTGCTGCACAATACAGCACACATAGAAACAGCAAAAATGAGGAGAAATAAAGCATTTCTCCTCGTTTCACCATAGTAAGACCAGGTTTTCCATCGTCTTAATTTTGCTGCTGCCCCATATTTACACCACACTTGTAAATATGAGGCAGCGTCAAAATCAATGGGTGTTGCAGCAGAACGCCCACCGAAACAGCCACTGCCCACCCCTTCCACACTAAGTAAAGGGTGCCTTATTTACAAGGCGGCGTTATGCCACGTTAAGTGGCTTTGCGCCACCTTGTAAATAAAGCGAAGTCCCTATCGCCACAGGAGCATCATAAAAAGTGACGTTCCTGTTGCGATAGGGGCTTGTAAATATGCCCCAAAGAGACTCTTGGACACGCCAATGATGGCTGGTACTGCCTAGGAGTTAAGATTTTGTTTTACACGCTGGGACTGAGGGCAAACATGGAGAGCCCAATAGTAACCCATCTGAACCCCTACCTTTTAGAACTGCCAGTGCAGAGCACCGACAGGACCAAACACACTTAAAGCCCTGGCAATGACTAGTTCCCTAAGGAAGCCATTATCAACAGTGCAGGTTTCGACATCCAGTTATTCACTGCTCTGATGTCAGAGCAGTGAAAAGATGTTTATTGCTTGTCAATGCTATAATGTCAGAGCTGTTGAAAAGAGAACTCTAAAGTCTGTGTCTGCCAGATGGTTCAGGTGTCTTCAAAGACCCAAGAAAGGCAGTGGAATGGTGGTAAGTGGCTGCCAGTTGACCTCTTCCGCCTCTCTCAGGAGAACAGCAACAAGTGCATCACCTGTGAGACAAATATGCCCAAACCAATGCTGTCAGGGGATTCCACGCCTGGCTGACAGCTGCTCTCTCAGAGATCCTTCCAGCACAGCTCCAGATCTGTGCAACAGATAGACAGCACAGCTTCTGATGAGGGAGGAAGCTGCAGAGGTTGGATGAGGAGGATAGGCGGATGCCACATATGGGTTTTTAATTATTGGCAGAGAGAGGGAATTATCAAGGATGATGTGAAAGCATGGCAGGACACCTGGGCCTGTTTTACACACAGGTAGTGCTGTCACTGTTTGCTCCAGGATGCATCTTTAAAGAGGTGTGCTGGACGCAAACAGGGACAGTGAGCCCTATTACAATTATTGCGCTGGGGCGCATCGCTTCAGTGAAATGAGGAGCAGCTGCTCACAGGTGGTTCTATGTTTCACAGTGCAGGTGGCAGCCACCTACACTTTAAAGAAGGAAAATAGTTCTGAATGCAGAATGGCACAGAGAGTGATTGCACCCGCCTGCAGGGAGATATGTGGGGAGGATCCATGGGACCCCTTTTCCCACTCCAGAGCACTGCCCTTAGTGGCACACTAACAGTGCACCGCTGTAGAAAATTGGGTTACTGGTTGGGGGGGTGGGGTGAAACCGTGCGCAAACAGAAGCCACAACACTTGTCAGGGTGAAACACAAGCAAACCCTAGGTTAACCTATGCTCAACCCTCTGATAGCTTGGTACATTATCTATCAGGCTTAACTTAGAGGCAATGCGTAAAGTATTTATGCATAACTCCAAACAGTAATAAAGTGGAAACACAACACAAACAACACCCCACACCAATTTAGAAGAATAGAGTAAACTTTAATAAAATATTTGATACAAAAATTACAAAAATCCAATCAGTAGAACCTGAGAGAAGCAATTTTACAGATTTAAGTGAATATAATGCCTAGAAGTACAAAGCGGCAACTGCGGCTATCTGGTTGGGCAGGACTAGGATAAAGTCACAAGTTAAGGCCGACAATGATGGAGCGCGGGCCAGATACAGGGACCAATATTGGCCCATTCAACAAAGTTCCTTAAATCCACGTGCTTGGTCTGCACAGCGTTGCTTTGCGAGGCTTCGCATTGTCTGGTGTCTGTTCCACTGAAGATGTTAAGGAGCTTTGGCTGGGCTTTGCGCTGCTTTGTTTGGTTCCAGGGAGCTGTGTTGCGAAGATTGGTGGGACTTTGTGTCAGTTCTGATGGAGCTGGCAGTTCTGTGACGAGCCTTTGTGGTGATTTGTGTGGCTCGCCGACGACTCCGATGAGGCTGGCAACTGTGAGGTGACACTTTGCGGGGCTTTGCATCGTTTCTGATGGGGACCACCGCTGGGCTAGCAGAGAACCTTCAGGTCCATTTCCAAGGTTCCTGGAAATGGGTGGTACCACTTAGGGGCAAGACTCACATCAGGCTAAGTCCAGGTGCAGAGTTCAAGGTGGTTGGAGCGTTTTTTGTCCCTGAGGCTGATCAGGAGGCCAGCCAACTAGTCTTGGGAGTCACTGTGGTGGTACTGGGTTCAAGATATAGTTCCAGTCCTTCTCAATCAGGCAGCAGGGCAGCAGAGTAGCGTTCCTTCATACAGCAGAGCAGCACAGCAGGCGTTCTGACTCTTCCACAGGTCCAGAGACACACCAAACAGCTGGGTCTGAGATCCACTGTGTATCCTTGGTGCAGCTTTGAAGTAGGAGAAGGTTCTAGAGAGTTCCACCCCTGAGGTGCTTGGAATTTCCTGCCTCCCTGCCCTGGCTACAGCTTGTCTAAGAGCACAAAGGTTAGTGTCAAATCCTTTGTGGGTGTGCTCAGGCAGAGCTTTGTGATTTGTAAAGTGTGGTAGGTGACAGCCCCCCCCCCCATTAAGTCAGAGAAAACCCATCCTGCCAACACCTATTCCCCTATTGTCTCCCTGTCTGGGAGCAACACACAAAGACCAACTGCCAGCTACACCGAGTTATATAATTCAGGATACAGGCCGCAGGCACCAGATGGTTGAGAAAAGAAAATGCCAACTTCTAAAAGTGGCATTTTCAGAATTGTGACTTATAATTCAACTTTACCATTAAAGAAGTTTTTAAATTACAATTTTTCAGACACTAAACTTGACATTTCTAGGTTGTGAGCCACTCACCTGAAGTCCATGTGTTCTGGTGGGGAGACGTAAATTCCCAAATCCCTATGTAACCTAGCGTGGCAGCAAAGAGTAGTAACACTGCTTTCTTGTAAGCTCCCAAGGGGAATGGGGATTGGGATGAGAGAGAAAAAAGAATACCAGTCTTCTATCTGTGAAGTCTGCATGTCAATACTGCAGTCCTCTGGATGATTTGGAAGACCTTGTCTCGGAACTATAGACCACCACAGTTCTGGAATTGTAGTACAGGTTGTGGTCTGTAAAAGAATACTAAATTAGTTTTATGTCGGTGAGCATGACTTACATATTACATTAACGATTAACCTTGGCTTATGACATGCATTACGTATTATGGTTCAGCATTTATCTCTTTCTTATACAAGTTTCTTCAGTAACAAGGGAAGTTCCAGTTCTTATGTGTTAGAACTGGGGATCTCTAATTGGCAGAAGTATGCACCTTTGTCCAAGTAGGGACCCTTGCTTCTAGTCAGGGTAAGGGGATGCACATTTAGATAACCTCTGCTCAACCCCTTGGTATCTTGGCACGAGCAGACAGGCTTATCCCAAAGGCAATGTGTATAGTATTTGTACACAAAACACACAGTAACACAGTGATGACACCACAAATGAACACCACATAAGTTTAGAAAAATACTGTATCTTTATCTAAACTCAACAAGACCAAAATGACCAAAAATCCAACATGCATGTAGTAAAATAGCACTCAAAAACAGTTATTTCCAAAATAAAGCTTCTAGAAAACAAATAGCTCCATCTGGGGCTGTTATGACGTCGTGACAGCAATAAATCGAAAGTACGATGTCGACCACAAGTTGCGCGGCATCGGGCACAGAGTCACACGGACCCCCACACAAACAGTACCTTGGAAATGAAATCTATGATGATGCTCGGTGTCGTGGAGGTGAGGTGGCGAGGTCGAGGCCAGCTCCCTGGCTGCCACAGGGGTGGTGAGGCGCCATGTCCGCCAGGAGGTGACGTGTCGAATCCAGGACAGGGGAAGTCGGTTGCGTCAGAGGTGAGGCGTCGATTCCGGTTAGGCAATGTGAAGTTGGTGAGTTCGTGGAGTCATCCTCTGCGGTTATTGGTGCGGCATTAACAGGATGCAGGCGCTGGCGATGACAGAGTCAGTGCGAGCTCTGGCATCGGGAATGCCAAAACTGCAGGCGTGGAAGGGCGACGGAGCTGCGGTGCAGACCGGGCGGTGTGTTGTGCACTTCACGAGCGGTGCCATTGGCCTCGGTGCAAGGTCGCAGCATCACGGCGGCATTGCTGACGGCATCAGACATTTCTTTTCTTGCTTCTTTCAAGTTGCTTCCAGCTCCCAACAGCAGGAACAACCTCCAGAGGCCCGAAACTGGAATAGGCAGCTCCTGGCAGGTCAGAACTCTCAGCAATAGAGTTCAGGGGAGCTGGGGTTGAAGTCTTTGTGTCCCTGAGACTTCAGAACAGGAGGCCAGCACACACAAGCCCTTGGAGATTCTTCTTCAAGCAGGTCCACAGCAAAGTTCCCGTCTTTGTCCTTTCCTTGGCAGAAGCAGCAACTGAGGGCCAACCCCACAAAGCACAAAGCAAAAGGGGGAGTATTCCTCCTCACAGCTCTCCAGCTCTTCTCCTTGGCAGAGGTTCCTCTTGAGTCCAGAAGTAATGTAAAGTTCTGGTGGTTAAAGGTCCACTACTTATACCCCATTCTGTCTTTGTTCTTCTTTGGGCAAGGGTCTCTGAGCCCAGTCTAAACCAGTTCTGTCCTCACTGGTGCAGTATGACCACAGGGGGTGGAGACAGCATTGTATAAGGGAGACAGGCCTTATTCAGGTGCAAGGAAAACTCCTCCCACTACTCTAAATTGAGCCAAGCCCCATTCAGCTCAGCTCTGAGCCATCCAGGAAGGGCCAGGCACATCTCAACCTCGCCCACAGTGGCTGTCTACAGTGAATGCACATCCCCAGCCCCTGTCACTCCAAAACTAGACATTCAATCCACAAACAGGCAGATTAATTTTTTTTTAAAATTAAATCCAGTATTTGTAAAGCGCGAACAATTACCCAAGGGTGTCAAGGCGCTGGGGGTCGTCGGGAAGATTAAGCGAGCTATTGCCCAGAGTCACATTGTGCTGGGCTTACCTGCAGCCGGCACCGGGGATCGAACCGTGAGCCCCCGTGGTCCAGAGTCAGGCGCCCTGGCCGCTGCGCCACACCTCTTCCATAAGAGGCACACAGAATGGTTAAATAAGTAAATGCCCACTTTTTAAAAGTATAACAGAACTATATGGTGTATGGGTGCTACATTTCATTTGAAAACTACAAAAAACAGGACCACCGAAGTGATTTAATTCACCTTCAATTTTTACTTTGCTTCTTTGAAAAAAAGAGTCATGGATATTTCAAACATGTCGTACATGAAAGAACACCGGTTCAAGACATATATAAAACATACATAATCACAAGAATGAATACAAAATGAAAAACATGTGAATACACAAACATAACAATTGATAGGCAGACCTATAGACTACAAGCAGCCATCAAACATGGCAATCAGCCTGTTGTTCCATTCGATCCCAACTAGCTTGTAATGGCAGCATTCACATTTTGACTAGTGTATAAATCTGTTGACCGCCATTCTTTTCAACTAGAAATGAAGGATAGGTCTGCCTATCAATTGTTATGTTTGTGTATTCACATGTTTTTCATTTTGTATTCATTCTTGTGATTATGTATGTTTTATATATGTCTTGAACCAGTGTTCTTTCATGTACGACATGTTTGAAATGTCCATGACTCTTTTTTCAAAGAAGCAAAGTAAAAATTGAAGGTGAATTAAATCACTAAGACCACTAAATCCAATACGGTGGTCCTGTATTTTGTAGTTTTCAAATGAACTGTAGCACCCATACACCGTATAGTTCTGTTATATATAATTGAGGCCTAGTGTGGGTGCGTTAAATGGTCCCAACCCCTTCTTGTTCATCACTTTTTAAAAGTGGCATTTTCCAACACACAACTTAAAAATCATCTTTACTAAATGATGTTTTATTACATTCTGAGTTCAGAGAGCCTAAACTTTATTTCTCCTTCTTGTTCCAATGGGAAGTTATACTTGTAAGATGTTACAAAGTATCTCCCATTCTATCCTATGGGACAGATAGCCTTTCAATAGTGAAAAACTAAATTGGCAGTATTTCACTATCAGGACTAGTCGCACACACCAGTACATGTCCTGCCTTTCACATACACTGCACTCTGCTCATGGGGGTACCTTGGGCCTACCTGAACGATGTCTTACTTGAAAGGAAAGGGAAGGTTAGGGCCTGGCAAGTGGCTGCACTTGCCGGGTCGACATGGCAGTTTACAACTCCGCACAAACACTGCAGTGGCAGGTCTGGGATACCTTTTCAGAACAACTTATGTGGGTGGCACAATCAGTGCTGCAGGCTCACTAGTAGCATTTGATTTACATGCCCTGGCACACTCAGTGCACTTCACTAGGGACTTACTAGTAAATCAAATATGCCAATCAGGGAGAACCAAATGTGATAACCATTTACACAGAGAGCATATGCACTTTAGCACTGATTAGTAGTGGTAAAGTGCCCAGAGTCAAATGGCCAACAACAACAGGTCTGGAAAAATAGGAGGAAGAAGCAAAACGTTTGGGGATAACCCTGCAAAAAGGGCCAAGTCCAACATCATAACACTGTGCCACAGTTCACAATAAACACTTTTGAACGTACTTTATAAGAGTCTCGATTCTCCAATTGCCATACATGCAAAAATGTCTTTCAAGTATTCAGCTCAATTCACAAGGCATATCATTTCTGTCAACAATAGTTCTGTTTTGCTATTCCTTTTTCTGTGGTGCAATTAGTACCGGAAATACGTATTTCCTTTAAACATCCTTCGTTTTGTCTGCAAATATTCTTATTGATAAGCAAAAAACACTTGCAGAGTGTGCATTTAAGAAAAAATAACAATAAGAAGAGGAGCGCCTTCTAAACTGCGAATTGAACAAGAATTCTTGGTGTTATCTTGTTTACGTTAAAATGCTTCTCAAAAGCAAAACTGTTTTCACCTTTGGTTTCTAGTGTTCTTTCTTTATAGGGATTACAGGAGATGCAGTACGCTCAGCGGAAGCCGGAATACGGCAGAGTCAAGCCGATCCTGGACGGAAGGGAGAGAAGACACCCCGGTCTGGAACGCTGTGTGAAGGAACTCGGCAGGAATCTGCTAAGAGCTCGAATGCTGGAACTCGAAGGAATTCAGGCAAGTGGGGGCAGGTTCCAATGACGTCAAGCGGTGACTGAAAACACTGCATGGTTTAAATAGTCTCTGAGTTACAGTTAACGCGTGTGCAGTTTAACGTCAAACCGGACTTTGGGGAAATTAATAATTGTTTAACCAGCACATGTTATGCAAACACATTCTACTGCTTTACATGGTGGCAGGTTGGTACTTAGGCTAACGAGGTGTGGCACATTGTTTGTAAAGACAGTTGGCACAAGGTGTGCACGTTGTGCACGTTAATTTAGTGACAGTTGACACAAGGTCTGCACAAGGTGTACAATTCAACAAACATTGGCTGCTTCCACATTTGTGTGAGCAATAGTGGATCGTTGAACATACCCAACAAGCATTGCTTAAAGCAAATAACAAATGAGCACTGTAGTCAAACATACTCAACAAGCATTGGTTAATGCAAACAACAATGGGCAATACCAATGACAGTCTGTTATGTTCAACATCCAAATTCCGATGAATCATGTACTGGTTAGAGAAGTTGAGCAGTAGCAAGCATGATGTTACCCATGACAGGTCTCCCCCCACCAAAGGTTGTGTTCAGGATGGGGTTTGGTATGATTTAAATAGTGAAAACGTTGTCCAAGGCGAGGGGCATAAACGAAGGATACAGGCTCCCAAGAGCGTTCTAAGGAATCATATCCTGTCCAGTCAATTAAATAATGAAGCCTCCCATGCAGACGTTTGGCGTCTAGGATTTGGCATACCTCATATTCTTGTTGACCATTGAATATAACTGGTAGGGGCGGAGAATCTGGTCTGGTGTTTTAGTGGTAAGGTTTCAATAATGAAACATGAAATATTGGATGTATGGTATACTCAGGGGGTATTTGTAGTTTCACAGTACGTGGCCTTAAACTTGGATAATCTTGAATGGTCCTCAGAAATGTGGTTGTAATTTTCAGGGACCCGCTAAAGTGATGTTATAAGAAGAGAGTCACACATGATCCCCAACTTGGTACATAGGTTCAGGATTCCTTTGTTTATCTGTCTGTACCTTCATCTTGATTTTATGTTTAGCCAAACTGTGTTTTGCTTTCCATTGATTGTCTTGTAACATACTTAAACATTGAGTAACTGAGGGGACTGATGAGTCTAAAGTTGGTTGTGTCACAGGAAGGCTACGAGGATGATTCTCAGTAAGAAAGTAAAACAGTGAACAGTCCACTGCAGAATGGACAGTGTTGTTATAAGTAAATTCCACCAATGAAAGGAATTGATCCCAAGCTTAGTTAGGTGTTTGCCGGTGATAGGCTGTGGACATGGGGATTTCAATGCCCAATAGTGAACAGAAAGGTTTCCGAAATTTGGATGTAAACTGACTGCCCCAATCAGAGACAAGTTTGGTAGGTAGCCCGTCTAGTCTAGCTTTGTGATGTAAAAATAGAGTACTGAGTTCTGATACAGAAGGTACACTTTTGAATGGTATGAAATGGGCCATCTTAGACAACATGTCAACTATGGCCAGCACAGTGGTATGTTTGTTATAATCAGGTAAATCCGTGATAAAGTCCATGCTCAGAGTATGGCAAGGAGCTGGAGGGACAGGTAAGGGTTGAAGAAGACCTGCAGGGCTTTATGTGAAGTCTTATTCTGAGCACAGGTGAGACATGTGTGTACATCATTTTTAACATCTTGCCGGATTTTATCCCACCAAAAGGTTCTGTTATGTTCCCAGGTTTGGCCCATGGAGTGAAGCTGCTAATTTCTTATACTGTCCTCTTTTTCACAATAACATTACTGCTGTGACCTTTTGCACATATTCATGTGCGTGACAATGTTGGATTAGTTTCTCTGAAACTACTTCTGTTTACACATCTGGCTTTGTATAACATTATCACAATGCCTCGAACACCAAGTACAAGTCCTTTACGCACAAATGTACAAATGTCATTCTATCTTAATCCATGGGGCAACAGGGCTATCTACATATCCATAACACTGGTAATCTACATCCACATCACAAGGATGCTTTTTAATATAAATACTCAGTATCTCATAGCATTAGCAGAGGAGGCACTTCAGGTGACACCGAGGGTCCCTGTATGCTGAGACTTCACCATGCAGTGGTGTGACAGCTCCATAAGGGGTGTCCAGTTTGTAACCAAGATGGGGTCCTACATTCTCTCCCACCAGGTAAAGGGGTTTGTTTGTCCCTTGGGAGGATTCTTGGCTTTACATCTACACATATTCTAGGTACAAATAGAGTATGGTTTACATAGCAGGAGTACACCTGATTACTATCTTGTATTATATGCCTGCATAAATATACTGTTTTAGCACCATGGTAGAACTATATCTGCTATTTACTCTATTGGTGCTTGTAATCACTTTCATCTGCTTCTGTCTACTGATTATCGCAGCACCTGTATTTTATACAAGAATAACGTTGGATCAATAATTATATTGGAAATGCCCTAGTGTGTATTCTCTGTATATTTCTCTGAGGACAAATGAGCAGGATGACTGAGTGCGAGGTTCTGATATGTTACCACGATCCCTGAGGGGTCAGTGTTGTCATGTTCAGTGGTTGCACAAAACTATTTGCTCCCTGGTAGGGTTATGGGGGCTTATGGTGGCACAGTGAGCTAGCTGGTCTCTAGGCCAACATATCCTGCGGGGTGCTTGGAATCAGTCTGGGCACCTCAACCAAAGTTTATGTTGTCCAACAAACATGCAGATCCTACGGATTAGAGGGACCTACATAGATGTTCGTAAACAGTTTTCTAAGGTTTTATATAACCCTGGTTGTCCCGCGAGAGCAGTATAATGACACCAGGCCAATACCTGCTGTTGTAAACCTTGAGCTGGTATAAATAGTTTTCCTGTATTCAAATAATTTTCTTCTTCTATTATGTTAGAAGGTGTTTTAAAGCACTGCTCTGAGAGTATAGTCCTTATATCCCTGTTTAACTTTTTTCATAAATGTGTCTACAGTGGTAAGAGCAACTATTTTATCCCCAGGAATTATACTGGGAGGCACCCGAGTCGTGTTACATTCTTCTGGATGTCCTAACCATGACAAAATGTCTGATTGGAGTTGTTTAGTCCCTGGTCGATAATAAAGAAATCAAAGTCACTAAAAAAATTAAGCCATCGCATCTGCCTTGGAGTTAAGGCTTTCACGGAACTGAAGAACTGTAAGTTCTTTTGATCAGAGTAAATGATGATTGTGTGTTTCATTCCCAGTAAATGGTGTCACCATTAGGAAAGGCAGTTTTTATGGCTAATAATTCTATTACAGCAATGGTGTAATTTTGTTCAGCTGGAAGGAGTTTTTTTTAGAATAGAATGCCACTGGATGTAGGTGCCTTGTTTGTGGATCTTTTTGTGGTAAAACGCATCCGCTTCAACATAAAATAGCTGGTATGGGTCTGGATGATGTAATATATGCACAGAAGTGAAACTCTTTTTGAGAATGTTAAAGGCTTGTTCTGCTGCTATTGACCAAACAAATGGTTGCCCTTTCTTTAGTGGTATGGCTACCACTATTTCAGAAAAGTAAGGAATAAAACGCATATAAAAATTAGCGAAGCTGAGGATCTTTTGAACATCCTTTACAGAGGTTGGTGTTGGCCAAGATAGAATTTCATCCACCTTTTTGGATCCAGAGTAATGTCTGCTGTGACAAGTGATTCCCCAGAAACTCCACAAATGTTGCATGAAAGGTAAATTTTTCTAATTTAGCTTACAAAGAGTGTTCATGTAAGCACTGCAGAATGGCCCTAACATGCTGGATGTGTTCTTCTTTATTCTTGGAGTATATGAGAATGTTGTCTATATAGATGACAGCACAGACGTCTAGAAAGTCATGTAATACTTAATTTCTGAAATGTTGAAAAGCCGCCCGGGCGTTACAGAGCTCAAAGGCCATCACCGTATATTCAAAGAGCCCACATTTGTTCCGAAAGGCAGTCTTCCATTCGTCACCCTCTTTCACACGGATCTGATGATAAGCGCCAAGCAGATCTAACTTAGTGTAAATAGTAGAACCACGGACTTGATCAAGCAATACTGGTATGAGAGACAAAGGATAGCGGTTTTTGATGGTGGCTTTATTAACCATTCTAAAATCAATACAAGCCTGTAGATCTCTGGACTTTTTGTGATACAATAAAGAGGGGCAAAGAAACGGGAGAAGTAGAATGTCGTATGAACCCTATTTCCAATATTTCATCCAGATACTTGTGAATGTATTCGTTTTCCGGTTCTGTCAGTGCATATATCCTGCTGCAGGGAAGGACTGCCCTAGAAACTAAATCTATATGGAAGTCATAAACCCTTTGGGGGGGTAACTGAGTTGCTTTCATAGGGTCAAAGACATCCTTAAAGTCCTGATATTCTTTTGGCATTTGACCAGCAGAACCATTGTGTTGTTGTACAAGGGAGTGATGTCACAGAACAACAGGCTTCTTGATAGCATTTTGTCATACATAAGGTGAAATCCAGGGTAACAGTTCACAAAACCCAATCAATTTCAGGCTTAAGGTATTCTAACCATGGTATCCTTAGAGTGACACCAAAACTAGGGGTATCAATCAAACAAGAACATTAGAAACCAAAGGTGAAAATGATCTTGCTTTTGAGAAGCATTTCAACGTAAACAAGGTAAAGCCAAGAATTCTTGTTCTACGCGCAGTTAAGAAGGCAATGCACATTCTGCAAGTGACTTTTGCTTATCAATAAGAATATCTGCAGACAAAACAAAGAGTGCTTAAAGGAAAGACGTATTTCCTGTACTTATTTCACCATAGAAAAAGGAATAGCAAAAAGAACTATTGTTTACAGGAACTACATGCCTTGTGAATTAAACTGAATACTTGACAGGAATGTTTTGCATATATGGCAATTGGAGAATCGAGACTTTTGTAAAGTACACATTCTAGAAGGTTACCTCTTCTGTGTGACATTGTCACACACTAAGGTCAAAGGTTTTGTGTGAAATCAAATAAGTTCAGAGGATAAAGCATAACCATCTACAGCACAAACAGGATCAGGTTCCGCCTTGGCTACTCGGCCAAGGCGGAATTTAGTCGCCAGTGTTAGGTCAAAAATGTTTCCGGTAGCCCCAGAATCCAATAAGTACTGACAAGATCTGTTGGTTCTGAGAAGGCAGAATCAAGGTTACATGGATAGTCGCATGCCTGGTTGCGTGATTTAATGCATTAGTGAGAACTTGGGAGTTCTGGAAAGTGGCAAACACAAGGAGATGATGGACGGAGCGCTGAAACTTTTCAGACACTCACCCCCAGTCGCAGATCTGGGTTGAATCCATCATCATTCTTTAGCTCACTTCGCCACCCCAATTCAGACACAGCTATATGCAAATCAGTCTTGACACTGTACCTCATGGGAACAGTCCAGCCCGAACTGCCAAGCCATGTCTTCCCTGGACCGGAAACAAGCATCCTGGGACAGGTTTCAGGCTAACATCCCTCATCAGCCAGGCTAGCTTGAATCCAGTGGCAAAGTGAGCAAGGGACCCACGTCTGGGCATACCCTGCCAACTTAGGGTGAACAAAGCAAACACAAGGAGATGATGGACGGAGCGCTGAAACTTTTCAGACACTCACCCCCAGTCGCAGATCTGGGTTGAATCCATCATCGTTCTTTAGCTCACTTCGCCACCCCAGTTCAGACACAGCTATATGCAAATCAGTCTTGACCTTGTACCTCATGGGAACAGTCCAGCCCGAACTGCCAAGCCATGTCTTCCCTGGACCGGAAACAAGCATCCTGGGACCGGTTTCAGGCTAACAGCCCTCATCAGCCAGGCTAGCTTGAATCCAGTGGCAAAGTGAGCAAGGGACCCACGTCTGGGCATACCCTGCCAACTTAGGGTGAACAAAGCAAACACAAGGAGATGATGGACGGAGCGCTGAAACTTTTCAGACACTCACCCCCAGTCGCAGATCTGGGCTGATTCCATCATCGTTCTTTAGCTCTGGAAAGTGTCTTCTCTCGAGGAAATGATCCCCGTACTTCTCGAGAGTACTAGTATTTCTGCTGCTGTTCAGGGAAACTTACACTGGCTATAGTTTTCTTCTGTTTTGGTTTTGCATTGCACTCTTTTGCAAAATGTCCTGGTTTACCACAATATAGGCACAAAGGACCTTACGGCAGTGCTCTTTGTCCTCAATGGATAGGGGACCTCGAATACCACCAATTTGCATGGGTTCTGATTTTTGTGGTTTTTTCTCAACCTCCTTCTTTTTGGATTTCTAAACTACCACCCGAGTGTCACCCCAAGGAAGTTCCGATTTCCTTTCTCCCAGCCCATGATCCAGTTTGACCACCAAATCAATAATCTCGGTACAGTCTTCAGGTAAGTCAATTATATGGGGTAAACTATCCTTTAACCCTTTCGCTGCTAGGCCTTTTCCCCCCTGTGCTAAGCATTTTTTTGGCTATTTGGTGTAGTTCGCGCTTAGGCCCCTGTAACTTTTTGACAACATAAGGTATCCACGCCAATTTGCACCCTTTTCTTCCAACATCATATGGATTTTAAAGGTACCCAGGGTTTGTGGATTCCCCTGGAGGGGACCCAGAAATTAGCCAAAATACAGCTAAATGTTGTTTTGTTTTTGGAAAAATGGGGGGAAAAGTGCTGCAGAAGAAAGCGTCTGGTTTTTCCCCTGTAAATGGTATCAAAAACGGGTTTGTGGTGCTGAAATCATCATCTTCCCAGCTTTGAGGGACAAGCAGACTTTTGTCAGAAAACCAAACTTTTTTACACAGTTTTGGCATTTTACTGGGACAAGTGATGTACCATTTTACTCGGGAGACTGAGGGGAATGCTGTGGGGTAGGACATTTGTGCCGGCACAGTAATTCCACACAAAAATATGTGGAAAAGGTGTTTTTTTCAGCTAAATTTGAGGTTTGCAGGGGATTCTGGGTAGGAAAACGTTGGGGGATCCACGCAAGCCATACCTATCACAAAACAACCTGGTTTTGCAACGGGGGTCACCTGGGTTTTTGGCCCCAGGCTCAGCGACCATCTTGGGAAACTACCAAACCCACACATTTCTGAAAACTAGATACCCGGGGGAGTCCAGCGAAGTATGACATTTTACTGGGACATAGCCTATTTTTGCTACTTTTTGTGCTTTCAACCTCCTTCCAGTTAGTGGTAGAAATGGGTGTGAAAGCAATAATGGATCCCGGAAAGCTATACATTTCTGAAAAGTAGATAAAATTCTGAATTCAGCAAGGGGTCATTTTTTTAGATCCTTTAAGGTTTTCTTATAGAAACTAACAGTTGAAAATAAGAAGAATTGGGCATTTGTGCCAACGTTTTTACCTGTAACTTCTTCTAAGTATGACAGATGTTTAAAAGCAATATACCGATACATCTGCTGGACCCTTCTGGTTGTTGGGATATACAGGACTTGTAGGTTCACCAAGAACCCGAGGAACGCAGAGCCAATAACTGAGCAGCGTCTTGCAGTGGTTTTTCATTGTGTACAGGGTATATAGCAATTCATTTGGTAAAATATGAAGAGTGAAAAATAGGTATCAAAGACACCTATGTATTTCCAAAATGGGAACAAAACATAGAGTTTAGAAACAGTAGCTATTTGCACATCTCCGTTATTGTGGTTGCCCATTCTAGCTTGTGAGTTGTGGGACATTTTTCAAAGTGACTTCTTTTTTACACATTGTCTTAGATTAGGAAGGCAGAAATGCATAGAAAGTCAATAGGTAATAACAGTTGCTCTACAATTCTGAGTAACCCTAAGTCTTCCGATACTAATGGTACCTCACTTGTGTGGGTAGGCCTAGTGCCTGTGGCAGGAAATGGCCCAAAACGCAACGTGGACACACCACATTTTTACAGTGAAAACTGACCATTTTTTTTCACAGTGCCTAGCTGTGGATTTTGAACCTTAGCCCAGCCGGCACCTAGGGAAACCTAGCAAACCTATACATTTTTGAAAACTAGACACCCAGAGGAATCCAGGATGAGGTGACTTGAGTGGCTCTCACCGGGTTCTGTTACCCAGAATCCCTTGCAAACCTCAAACTTTGTAAAAAAAAACACATTTTCCTCACATTTCTGTGATGGAAAGTTCTAGAATCTGCGTGGTTCCACAAAACTTCACCCACCCCACGTTCCCCAAAGTCTTCCGATACAAATGGTACCTCACCTGTGTGGGGAGGCCTAGTGCCAGTGACAGGAAACGGCCCAAAACGCAACGTAGACACACCACATTTTTACAGTGAAAACGGACCCTTTTTTTGCAAAATGCCTAGCTGTGGATTTTGAACCCTAGCTCTGCCGGCACCTAGGTAAACCTAGCAAACCTATACATTTTTGAAAACTAGACACCCAGAGGAATCCAGGAAGGGTTGACTTGTGTGGCTCTCACCAGGTTCTGTTACCCAGAATCCCTTGCAAACCTCAAACTTTAAACACATTTTCCTCACATTTCTGTGATGGAAAGTTCTGGAATCGGCGTGGGTCCACAAAAATCCACCCACCCCGCATTTCCCAAAGTCTTCCGATAAAAATGATACCTCACTTGTGTGGGTAGGCCTAGTGCCCGCAACAGGAAATGGCCCAAAACACAATGTGGACACACCACATTTTTACAGTGAAAACGGACCCTTTTTGGCAAAGTGCCTAGCTGTAGATTTTGAACCCTAGCTCTGCAGGCACCTAGGGAAACCTAGCAAACCTATCCATTTTTTAAAGTAGACACGCAAGGGAATCCAGGAGGGGGTGACTTTTATTTCTCTTACAAGGTCCTATTACCCAGAATCCCCTGCAAACCTCAAACTTTGTAAAACAAAAACACATTTTCCTCACATTCCTGTGATGGGAAGTTCTAGAATCTGTGTGGATTCACAAAATTCCACTCACCCCGCGTTTCTCAAAGTCTTCTGATAAAAATGGTACCTCACTTGTGTGGGTAAGCCTAGTGCCTGCGACAGGAAACGGCTCAAAATGCAATGTGGACACACTACATTTTTACAGTGAAAACTGACCCTTTTTGGGCAAAGTGCCTAGCTGTGGATTTTGAACTAAGAGAACTGGGGGAACGCTGGGTGGTAGGAAATTTGTGTCAGCCCGGTGATCCCACAACTTTCCCACATAGAAATTTGAGAAAAAAGTGATTTTTTGAGCTAAATTTGAGGTTTGTAGGGATTCTGGGTAGGAAACGTTGGGGGCTCCATGCAAGCCATACCTCCATGGACTCCTCTGGGTGTCTAGTTTTCAGAAATGTGTGGGTTTGGTAGGTTTCTCTAGATGGCCGCCGAGCCCAGGACCAAAACCCAGGTGACCCCCCTTGCAAAAGCAGGTTGTTTTGGGATAGGTAATTTTGATGTCTCCTCAATACGTTTTGGGCCCTTGCCTGTCGCGGGTATTTGACCCACCCAAGTGAGTGAGGTACCATTTTTATCGGGAGACCTGGGGGAACGCTGGGTGGTAGGAAATTCGTGTCAGCCCAGTCATCCCACAACTTTCCCACACAGAAATTTGAGAAAAATTTGATTTTTTTCAGCTAAATTTGAGGTTTGTAGGGGATTCTGGGTAGGAAAACGTTGGGGGCTCCATGCAAGCCATACCTCCATGGACTCCTCTGGGTGTCTAGTTTTCAGAAATGTGTGGGCTTTGTAGGATTCCCTAGATGGCGGCCGAGCCCAGGACCAAAACCCAGGTGACCCCCCTTGCAAAACCAGGTCGTTTTGTGAGAGGTAATTTTGATGTCTCCTCAATATGTTTTGGGCCCTTGCCTGTCGCAGGTACTTGGACCACCCACACAAGTGAGGTACCATTTTTATCGGGAGACCTGGGGGAACGCTGGGTGGTAGAAATTTGTGTCAGCCCTGTGATCCCACAACTTTCCCACACAGAAATATGAGAAAAAAGTTATGTTTTTCAGCTAAATATGAGGTTTGCAGGGGATTCTGGGTAGGAAAACGTTGGGGGGTCAATGCAAGCCATACCTCCCTGGACTCCCCCGGGTGTCTCGTTTTCAGAATTGTGTGGGTTTGGTAGGATTCCCTAGATGGCCGCCGAGCCTGGGCCCAAAAACCCAGGTGACCCCTCCCTTGCAAAACCAGGTCATTTTGTGATAGGCAATTTTGATGTCTCCTCAATATGTTTTGGGCCCTTGCCTGTCGCGGGTACTTGGGCCACCCACACGAGTGAGGTACCATTTTTATCGGGAGACCTGGGGGAACGCGGGGTAGTAGGAAATTTGTGTCAGCCCGGTGATCACACAACTTTCCCAGACAGAAATTTGAGAAAAAAGTGATTTTCAGCTAAATTTGAGGTTTGCAGGGGATTCTGGGTAGGAAAACGTTGGGAGGTCCACACAAGCCATACCTCCCTTGACTCTCCCGGGTGTCTAGTTTTCAGAAATGTGTGGGTTTGGCAGGTTTCCCTAGATGGCCGCCGAACCCGGGGCCAAAAACCCAGGTGACCCCCCTTGCTAAACCAGGTCGTTTTGTGATAGGTAATTTTGATGTCTCCTCAATATGTTTTGGGCCCTTGCCTGTTGCGGGTACTTGGGCCACCCACACGAGTGAGGTACCATTTTTATCAGGAGACATCGGGGAATGCTGGGTGGTACAAAATTTGTGTCAGCCCAGTGATCCCACAACTTTCCCACACAGAAATCTGAGAAAAAAGTGATTTTTTTTCCAGCTAAATTTGAGGGTGCAGGGGATTCTGGGTAGGAAAACGTTGGGGGGTCCACGCAAGCCATACCTCCCTGGACTACCCCGGGTGTCTAGTTTTCATAAATGTGTGTGTTTTGAAGGTTTCCTAGATTTGCGCCGAGCCCGGGGCCAAAAACCCAGGTGACGCCCCTTGCAAAACCAGATAGTTTTGTGATAGGTAATTTTGATGTCTCCTCAATAAGTTTTGGGCCCTTGCCTGTCGCGGGTACTTGGCCCACCCACGCAAGTGAGGTACCATTTTTATCGGGAGACCTGGGGGAACGTTGGGTGGTAGGAAATTTGTGTCAGCCTGTTGAAACCACAACTATCCCACACAGAAATTTTAGAATTTTTTTATTTTTTTCAGATAAATTTGAGGTTTGCAGGGGATTCTGGGTAGGAAAACATTGGTGGGTCCATGCAAGCAATACCTCCCTGGACTCCTCCGCGTGTCTAGTTTTCAGAAATGTATGGGTTTGGTAGGTTTCCTTAGATGGTCACTGGGCCCGGGACCAAAAACGCAGATGACCCCCTTGAAAAACCAAGTAGTTTTGTGATAGATAGGTGGGCACCTGTGTTTTTGGTCCCGGGTTTGCAGACATCTAGGGAAGCCTAAAAAACCCAGATATTTCTAAAAACTAGACATCCTTGGGAGTCCAGGGAGGTGTGACTTGCGTTAATCCCCCAACATTTTCCTTCCAAAGATTTGCTGCAAACTTCAAATTTAGCTAAAAAGTCACATTTTCCTCTAATATCTGTGTGGGAAAGTTGTGGGATCACCGCACGGCACAAATTTCCTACTACCCAGCATTCCCCTCAGTCTCCTGATAAAAATGAAACCTTACTTTATGGATGGGCCAAGTGCCTATGACATGGAAGGGCCAAAAATGTGTAGAAATTGAGGGCGGCCCAAAGCGGGTCTAAAAGGGCAGTTGGTTTCTATGTTTTTTGGCTAACGCTATGTATCATTTTTCTCAGGAGACCAAGGGGAATGCTGGGTAGTTGAAAATTTGTACCTGCACGGTGATCCTACAACTTACCCACAGAGAAATGTGAGGAAAATGTGACTTTGTAAGTAAATTTGAGGTTTGTGGGGGAAATTTGGGTAAGAAAATGCTGGGGTATCCATGCAAGCCACACCACCAGCCAAGAGTCAGTACATGCACACAACCATCCACACACACAACCAGCCAAGCGCCATCCACGCACACCGCCAGCCAAGCACCATCCACACACACCACCAGCCAAGCGCCCCTACGTATAAATAAAACAACAAAATCCCTGGCTCCTAGTGGCCCCATCTGCCTCCCAGGGGAGGCAGGAAGGCTGTGGCAATTTTTTTTGGGGGGTGGAGGCATTGGCATGACCATTTTGAGCAGCCCCCACCTCTGTGCATAAAAAAAACCAATTCCTTGGGGGGCAGTTCAGGGGCTATTGCCCCATCTGCCTCCGGGGGGGCAATAAGACTGTGGGATTTTGGGGGGGCATGAGCATGCTCATTTTGGGCAGCCCCCACCCCTAAATTCAATGGTAAAAAAATCCCTGGCATCTAGTGGGCTTTCTACCCCCCCCTAGGGAGGCAGATTGGGGGCTACTGCCCCCATCTGCCCCCCTGGGAGGGCGGAAAGACTGGAATTTTGTGGAGGGGAGGGGTGGGGACATTGGAATCCCCATCTAGGGCAGCCCCCACCCCTAAATACAACAGGAAAAAAAACCTTGGCGTCTAGGGCCGCTCCCCCCTCCCTGGTGGCTAGTGGGTGGATACCTGCTTGGGGATCGCCCTCCTGGGGCGATCCTCGCCCTCCTGGGGCGATCCCCAAGCAGGGATCCACTAGAGAGGGATAGCATTTGAAAGAGGAGATTCTCCCCTTTCTAACGATACCTCTCCTGACTTTCTACATGCTCAGGGGGCTCAGATAGCCCCCTGAGCACATAGAAAGCGAAACTGAAATGAGCCTCTCCGCTCATTTCAGTTTTGGTTTCACTGAAATGACATCAGCGTGACGTGCGCGCTGATTGTCATTTCAGGGAAACCAAAGCTACAGCCTCGGGTCTTCCCCAGCTTCTGAGGTTGTTGGGGGTGAAAGGGAATCCCTCTGGTGCCCGCACCAGAGGGATTCCGTGTGCCATATGATCGGACGGCCGGGGCTGTCCGATGCACATGAGCACTGGTGCGTCGGACTGCCCCCGGCCGTCCGACGCACCAAAGGGGTTAAGTTATCTCTGAGGCCTCTAAAGAAAGGTGAAGTGCGTTTTTCTTCAGGCCACTTAGTTTCAGTTATTAATCTACTAAATGTAGTGATAATTGTGAGAAAATCCCTTGACCCTTGCCGTAAATTCAAAAGTTCATTATCACTAGACTGGATGAATACATGTTTAGTGAATAATTGTGTCAGTGCCGCCTTGAAGGCAGAGAAAATGTAGGACATGGGATCATTGGTTTCGATAAGAGGAATGGACCAATTGGCTTCAACTCCTTCCAAATAATATATTAGAAAAAGCTACTTTAGCAGCATCTGTTGTAAAAATTTGAGGCTTGCATAAAGAATTCAATTGACATTGGCTCATAAAAGCCGCAAACTGAGCTATCCCAGTGAACTTTTCGGGATTAGTCAGAGGTATTGGTGCATGTGTTATTACCGTCACATGTAAATTCCCGTCAGTTACGTTGGAAGATGCGGAAGTGGGTTGTGGTGGAAAGTGTGTACCAAATTTAGGAGGAGTAATCACAGGACAAGGATTTAAGGCATCCCTCCATTGTGTGAAAGGTGTTAAATCCCCTTAAGCTCCTGTTTTTCAGTTTTTACAATTTGGATTTCTTCTTCAAGTGTGTGCACTGTGTTTGCCAATTGTTCAAAATTGGTCAGCTCATCAGTATCAGGGAAATATGCGGAATCCAATATGACGTCGCCCAAAGGGAACGTAAATGTTGTGCCTTGGCTTTCTGTTGTGAGCTACTCACTTGAAATCCAGGTGTTCCGATGGGGCAACGTGAATTCCCAAATACCTCTGTAACCTAACGTGGCAGCAATGAGTAGTAACACTGATTCCTCGTTAGCTCCCAAGGGGAAGGGGCATTGGGATGAGAGAGAGAGAAAAAAGAATACCAGTCTTCTTTATGCGAAGCCTACACGTCAATACTGCCATCCTCTGGACGATTTGGAAGACCTTGTCTCAGAACTCTAGGCCACCACAGTTCAGGAATTTTAGTACAGGCTGCAGCCTGTAAAAGAATACTAAATTAGTTTTATGTTGGTGAGCATGACTTACATATCACATTAACGATTAACCTTGACTTATGTCATACATTACTTATTATGGTTCAGCATGTAACTCTCATATACAAGTTTCTTCAGTAACAAGGGAAGTACCGATTCTTATGTGTTCATGACACTGTGTCAAAGTTCACAATAAACACTTCTAGAATGTGTACTTTATAAAAGTCTCGATTCTGCAATTGCCATATATGCAAAAAATGCCTGTCAAGTATTCAGTTCAATTCACAAGGCATGTAGTTCCTGTAAACAATAGTTCTTTTTGCTATTTCTTTTTCTGTGGTGAAATTAGTACAGGAAATATGTCTTTCCTTTAAGCTCTCTTCGTTTTGTCTGCAGATATTTTTTATTGCTAAGCAAAAGTCACTTGCAGGATCTGTGTGTGCGTTTAAGAAAAAAAAACAATAAGATGATTGCCTTCTTAACTGCGTGTAGGACAGGAATTCTTGGCTTTACCTTGTTTACGTTGAACTGCTTCTCAAAAGCAAGATCGTTTTCACCTTTGGTGTCTAATGTTCTTTCTTTATAGGGATTACGGGAGATGCAGGATGCGCAGTGTTTGTAAAGACAGTTGTGCACGTTTTTGTAAGGACAGTTGACACGAGGTCTGCACAAGGTGTACAATTAAAACAAATGTGGCTGCTTCCACATGTGTGTGCGCAATAGTGGATGGTTGAACATACTCAACAAGCATGGCTTAAGGCAAATAACAAATGAGCACTGTAATCAAACATACTCAACAAGCATCGTTTAATGCAAACAACAATAGGCACTACCAATGGCAGTCTGTTATGTACAACATCCAAATTCCCATGAATCATGTACTGTTAGTGAATTTGAGCAGTAGCAAGCATGATTTTACCCATGGCATCCTACTTGCTCCCATTGAACGTTATCACTTATTAAATGTAACAAGGTAACCCAATGTTATCCTATTAAAGAGGTAGTCCTTGCAGTAGTGGAAAAGGAATTTAAGAGTTTTTCAGTGCCAGGACATGTTAAATGTAAAAGTACATGTCCAACTATTTAAATACACTGCACCCTGCCCTCTGGGCTGTATAGGGCCTACTCTAGGGGTGACATATATATTAAGAAGGAAGGTTTAGGCCTGGCAAAAGGTTTAGTTTGCCAGGTCGAAATGGCAGTTTAAAACTGCACAAACAGGCTGCAATGGCAGGCCTGAGACATATTTAAAATGCACAATAAATGCTGCAGGCCCAGTAGCTGCATTTATCTTACTGGCCCTAGATACATGCAGTACCATTTTACTAGGGACTTACAAGTAAATTAAATGTGGCAATTGGGCATAATGCAATTTTATCAGATTTAAAGGAGAGGGCACATGCACTTTATCACAGGCCAAACAAGATCAGCAAAAATGGAGGAGTAAGGCAAAAAGTCTAGGGGAAGACCACCCTAAGGCTGAGAGGTCTAACACCCACTTTTTGTGGGGCACTGTTCGTGTGCCTACTAAGGACCTGTTTGTCTCTGCGCTCATGTCCGTATTATGGTGTGGGCACAAAGTGATTACCTCATTTGCATGGGGCCGAATGCCCTCTCACGGTAACACTGGTGCTACATGTGCACCCGACTGGTATTACAGAAGTGGTCACAAAAGCATCTGTGCCCCTTCTGTGATACCAAAGTGGCCTGGGGGTGCCCAGATTGGGCACACCCACCCGTTGGGCCCCCGGGGCACTTTGGGTAATATGGGTCCAGGTATTTTTTAGTGATGGGTGGAAGAGGAAATGGTTCTTTTAAAAGTGGGTTAGGGACAGTGATAGGGCCAAGTATTGCAGGAAGCCAGGAATTTTTGATTTTTTGATTGGAGAGACAGACCTCACATAAAGTTTGGAATTTGATGACCACATGGAAAAAGGGAGGAAACACTCAAGATAGACAATAATGTCACTGCAGAGGCCTGGACTGCACATTTTTCTAATTTATATCAATTATTGTCCAGTGAGGGAATAGCCTCTGAAATTCTAGTAATCTCTTCTTGTAACAAAGTGGTTGGAAATTCAGGGGGCTTTCCTCCGATAACATACAGTGGTGTTCAATGCCATCCTAAATGGGCTAAACATTCTCAAATCATGGGCAGGGGCTGAGGTTTTTCCAATATATAACAAGGGTTGCCCCTTGGATCCCGCCAACTATAGGCCCATTAGTCTTAATTGACACCTACCAAAAACGTTTTGGCAGGATCATTCTCAGCAGGCTACAGCAGTGGCTTGAAGAGAATGGCATACATTGTTCCTTACAAGCAGGTTTCAGCGCCAATACATCTACTGTAGATCAGGTGTTTCGACTACAGATGATCTATTGGAAAACCGCGAACATAGAAAAAGGGAAGGCTATATGTATGCTGTTTTTGAGGACATCAGAGCAGCGTTTGACTTGGTCCCAAAATGCCTGCTGTGGAAAAAGTTTGCTGAGCTGGGAGTTCCAACCCACCTGTGTGGAATAATTGTGAGATTACATATAAACAACTACGCCCAAGTTAGGTGTGGAAAACTGGGTGAAGTAAGAGAACCTTCCCAGTAAGCAGGGGCATAAGACAGGGCTGTGTCCTGGCCCCTACCCATCTTATTTTTTAAATGATTATTTCACTTTTCTTAATAGCTGCTACAATGATGCTCCCAGATTAGCAGGCATGGGGGTTCCGGCCCTCATGTTTGCTGACGATACTTTCCTTTTAGCAAAATCACCGATGGGGCTACAGAGAATACTTGATCTCTTTAGCAGATTTTGCATGTCGAGGGGACTGGAAATACGCATAAATAAAACAAAATATATGTTTTTTAATCCCTGTCATACCACTCACCCAAACCCCATTTTAGAGGGCAGCCCACTTGAACAGGTTCATGTTTTTGATTACCTGGGCATTACTTTAGATGAAAAGATGAATTGGACTTACCACATAGCAAAGCGGAGACTTAAATTGGAACAGCATATAGGAGGGCTGCAGAAGTTACAGGAGGGGTCCCTATGTAGATCTGTCTCCCCTGTCCTCCAGTTGTATGCCTACCAGGCACTCGCTGTAGCCCTTTATGGTTCCAAGATTTGGGGGTAGAAAGATCCAGAACCTCTGGTAATGGTCAAAAATAAGTTCATGAGGTGTCTTCTTTGTTTACCAGCTAGCACTCCCTTGATTCCTTTGAGATTGGACTTAGGGCTCAGGCTGATCTCAGAAAAGATAGAATTTCGACCACTGGCATTATGGAGGCATTTGTGGGTTACCCTTGAACTATCGCAGTATCGTAGGTGTTTGGAGGAAATACTTAAAAATACCCTCGCCGTCAAAATCCCTTGGCTTAATTATGTTAAAGACTCATTTAAGGGGATTGGTCTTGTCAATTTTTGGCTTGACCCTGAGGGATATTGCTCTTTCATGAGTGCAAAAGATTTAAAGAACCAATTTAAAATATATAAGTTTAATGCTCTTTTAATGCATGCACACGGCTCTTCACCAAATACCTTTTTAGCAGCAAGGATACTTACTTTTTAGAAACTTTTCTTGACGAAATTGAGCCTAATCTTGCAAAATAACTGTATCTTCAGTTTAGATATGGGACACTACCATTGCATGCTTTTACATCAAGATGGACAGGATTATTAAATGGGAATGACCAGGGATGCCCTATGTGTGGTTACAAGAAAGAATATGGACCCCATTTCTTATTCTTTTGCCTAGCATACAGCAGGGCAAGAATAACGTGGCTGTTCCCTATCTGTAGGAACTTCGGCACTAGAAGAAATGAGCAGGCATATAGAATTCTTCAAACAGACTTGGCACCCCATGTAGTTTTCGCTGTTTCCAGATTTTAATTGCATTCTTCGCTGCTAAGGAGAAGACAGACAAATGTAGCAGTTTCAAAGGACATTGACAGTTGAGCTTTGTTAGACTTGGCATCTTTTGGCGTGTTTCCCCTGACTTTTTGCTTTCTGACCTCCCGGTTTTTACTCTGTTTTTGCTGGTGTAATGATTCTGCGCACTTTCCTCACTGCGTTCCAGTGGGAAAGTGCAAGTGCTCCTGTATAAAATGTGTTATGGATTGGTGTTTCCATGATTGGCCTATTTGGTTTATGTGTCAGTCCCTTGTAAAGTGCACTGCGAGTGCCAGGGCCTATAGACCAAATGCTGTCGGTGGGCTGCAGCACTGGATTGTGCCACCCACGCAAACAGCCCGTAAAGGGTAACTCAGGCCTGCCATCGCAGAGCCCGTGCGCAGCCTGGGGCTGCCATGTCGACTTGGCAAGTGCACACACTTGCAACTACGTAAACCTTCCCTTTGCTACATGTGAGTCACCCCTCAGGTAGGCCCAAGGTACCCCGGTGGGCAGGGTGCTTTGTACGCGAAAGGTAGGACATGCCCGGGTGTGTGTGGCATGTCCTAATAGTGAATCACAGCCTAGTTCGTTTTTCACTATTGCAAGGCTACCTGTTCCCCCTAGGCCAGAACGGGCAGTTTTGATTATTACAGCTTATAATCCTAACTGACCCCGGGAACATGGTAGGAAGTCGAGTTTAGTATGCCTGGACTCAGAATGATAAAATGCAGCTTTTAGTGAAGTTGGTTTTAACATTCTGTGTTTGAAAATACCACTTTTAGAAAGTGGGTATTTTCTTGTCTAACCATCCAAGCCTGCCTCTGCGAGGTTGTGTATTCCTTGTCTGGAGTATGAGTGACAGGGGCTGGGGGATGCCAGGAGACAGGGTGAGTCAGCACAGGGCTGAATAGCAAGATCTACATGTAGATGGGTGGGAGGGGTCGCACCTGGGCCCTGAATAGGACAGTGCCTTCCCTCCACAATGCTGGCTCCACCTCCTGTGGTGCGTCTGATGTCCCTGGCCTACTCACTGAAAGAAGGGACGGAGACTTGTCAACAAAGTGCTCCAGAACTGGTTTGGACTAGGCAAAGGCCTCTCTGCCTTCAGAGAACAAAGGAATTTGGGATATACATATTGGGGCCCTGACCCCATGAATTTAGATCTCGCTGGAATCAAGGAACCTGCCAAGACGAAGAGCTGGAAGAGCTGCCAGGAGGAGTACTGCCCCTTTGCTGTGTTGTTGCTTTGTTGGGTTGCCTGCAGTTGCTGCTTCTGTCTTGGGCAGTGAAAGGACTGGACTGAACTTTCTACAAACTTGTGCTGAGTATCTCCAAGGGCCTGAAACCGAGCTGGCCTCCTGTTAAGAAGTCTCAGGGACTACAAAGACTTCACAAGCCTCTGGGTACCGCTTCTGGAATGCTGTTTCAGTTGCTACAGAGGAAGGAAACTGCAACCGACTCCGTCAACCGAATCCATCCCTGCCCGGTGACCTGTTTGCACCGCAGACCGCATCGCCCTGCTTCGCATCGCAACCCTGGTCTCATCGTGGGCGACGTCCGACGCCGCCAACATCGAGCCGCTGCTTGCACCGTGACCTGTGGGCACCGCAGTTCGCATCGCATCGCTTCACTGAACCAACCGGACCCGACCGACGCGGTCGCTGCAACTGGCTCAAGAGTCGAGACCGCACCGCATTTGGGGCACCGCTCGCACGTCTGCGACGCACCGCTCCGACTCGCACCGCTGTCCGACGCCAGCTCCCGCACTCCGGCTTGGTCGCCTGCATCGCAACCTGTCAGCACCGCATCGAGCATCGTCTCGCCCTGCATCGCCTTGGACTCACCGACTCCGTCTGCACGACGCTCATCGAGCTGCTGCCTGCACCGCATCGAGGGACACCGCACCTTGCATCGCTCCGTCTTGCACCGCAACCGCGACGAACGCCGACCGGCTCGTACACTCCGTACCAGCCACAACGAGAAAGGTACTGTAACCGAGTCTGTTCACGACTCTGCTGGCCCGTATCGACGCGGTCGGCTGGAACTGTTAGACTCTGTGGGTCTCAGCATCACGGTAGGCTCGTACGAACTTTGCTTTTGTGCTATTCCTGCAAAGAAGAAGTTGACGTATCAAGTATTCATTCGTAAAGTACAGTATTGTGGATTTTTGTCGTAATTGGTCTTGTCTTGAGTATATAAAATATTGGTTATTTTTCTAAACTGGCGTGGTGTCCGTTTGTAGTGCTTACACTGTATTACTGTTGGTTATGTGCAAATGCTTTACACACTGCCTCTGAATTAAGCCTGACTGCTCGTGCCAAGCTACCACGAGGGTGAGCAGGGGTTACTTCACGAGTGTAACAACCCTTACCCTGACTAGGAAGAAGGGTCCCTACTTGGACAAAGGAGCAAGCCCTTGCCAACTAGAGATCCCATTTCTAACATTGGTTGTCAGCGGTGAGGATAGGACTTGTGTTTGCACTTGACTTACAGTGATTGGTGTGCACTACTACCATATCGCAGACCATTACGTACCACATACTGGTTCTTTTTCTTTTGGCCTATTTTTGATCTTGCCAGTTTTCAACTCACGACTTTTGTCATGCCTGAATCAATTGCATCATCCGTTGCATCTCTGGAAGTTATCTTTGAAGAGGACAGGTTGGAATCCTACGCCGTAAAGGAGTTACGAGCGATTTGTAAAAACCTGAAAGTCTAAATTAAAGGCCTCACAAGGAAGGAGGAGCTACAAAAGGCGCTGAGGGCCTGGGTAGCAGCCAGACATGCCAATGGGCAGCCTGGTGATCTCAGTGAGGAGGTGGAGGAGCCTATTTCCAGGGTGGATGTGCTTTTGGGTAGGGGGAACCCGCCAGGTCAGGCAGCAGCAGTCTGTCCCCAGAGGAGCTGGAGGACAGGCGGGAGGCAAGGCAGTTCGAGCTGCAGAAGCTCAGGCTGGAGAGTGAGCGGGAGGAGAAGAGATTGGCCATAGAGGAGAGGAAGATGCTCTTAGAGCATGAGAGAGAACTGAAGGAGCTAGAACTTAGGAGTAAGTCAGGCTCAGATGGTGGCAGCAATTCGTCCAGAAAGGCAGACAGGATTGTGCACATTCCCAAGAACGTAGGCAAGGAGTTCAAGAAGGGGGATGACATACAAAGGTGGTTTCAGGGTTATGAGGCAGCCATACACATGAATGGGGTCCCTGAGGAGAATTGGGGAGCAGGATTGTGGCCACTTTTCCCTGAAGAAGCAAGGGATGCTCTGATAGCTTTGGGTAAGGGGTATCACCTCACCTATGCTGACATGAAGGATGCCCTTCTCACGAAGTATGGTCTTACTCCTGAAAAGTACAGGGATCAGTTCAGGTCCAGTAAGAAGTCTGATGTCAACACTTGGTTGGAATGTGTGGATGTGTTCTGCAGGTCTCTGGATGGTTGGGTGAAGGGCAGTAGTGTACAGATTTTCAGGGGCTCTACAACTTGATTGCATGGGAGCACTTGTCTAGTCTATGTTTTGCAGATCTGCGCCAGCACCTAGTTGATAGTAAGCTAACTGACCCCAGGAAGCTTGCTATGGAAGCAGACCGCTGGGTGAGTACCAGGGTCCACAAGAAAGCGTTTGGGGAGACTCAGCCAAAGGTGGGCAGGGTCCCCAGCAGAAAGGTGGGGGGACAAGGGTAAAGCACAGGAGTTCTCTAAAGGGCCCCAAACTAGTACCCAGGGTAAAGGTTCCCAGCCCCCGGTGATAAGAAGAAAGGGGTCTCCACAGGGAAGCCTGTTGAGACCGGCCCCGCAAGTGTTATTCATGTGACCAGGTAGGTCACTTTAAGGGGACCCCAAGTGCCCAAAGGGGACACAGCCACCCACCGGTGGGCAGTCCAAAGTGTTGGCTAGTGTAGCGCTTGGGGAGGAGGGGTGCCCACAGGAGGGTGGGGATCCCGCAGAAATGACCCTTGTCTCACTAGGGGACAGTGAGATGGTCCCAGGAAACCAGGTGCCCCCTAACACAAAGAAATATAGCACCTGGGTGACCATTAATGGGAACAGGGTAGAGGCTCTCAGAGATACTGGAGCCAGTGTGACCTCAGTCCGGTGTCACCTGGTGTCTGAGAAGCAAGTAGTCCCAGGAGCATTCCACCAAGTAGTTGCTGTAGACAACTCAGAGCGCCAATGTATGGTGGCGCAGGTTCCCTTTGAATGGGGGGTCTCAGGTCCCTTGAGGGTGGTTGTGAGCCCTACCATGCCTGTAGATTGTCTGCTAGGAAACGACCTGGAGCAGTCCTCGTGGAAGGAGGTTGAGCTCAGGTCGCACTTGGAGATGCTTGGGTTGCCAGAGTGGGCATGCGTGTCTACTCGGTCAATGGCAGCCAGAAAGGGTGATCAAGAGGACTTGGAGCCTGAAACAGTGGCCCAAGTCCCTGCCAAGAGAAAGGGCAGGGGCGCGGGAAACCGGCCCCCGAAGTTCCCACGGACCGGGAGGAGGCGGACCTCGAGGGGGACGCCCCGGTGCCTACAGGGGAGCAGGTAGCTGAACTGGGAGACATCTCTGAGCTGACCCATTGGCAGCAAGAAGGGGGTCCCACCAGGGAGGAGTTCTGCAGGGAGCAGAACGAGTGCCCTACTCTGGAGGGTCTGCGGCGGCAGGCTGCAGACCAGGCAGCTGGTAATCAGTCCGGGTCACATCTGATCTACTGGGAGAGTGGTCTCCTATACAGTGAGCCTAAGGTTGCTGAGCCTGGGTCAGCCCGTGTGCTGGTGGTACCCCAGCGCTTCAGGACCTTCCTACTGGGTCTGGCTCATGACGTGCCTTTGGCAGGACATTTGGGGCAGGACAAGACCTTTGACAGGCTTGTCACCCACTTCTTTTGGCCCCAAATGCGAAGGCAGTCAGATGCACACTGTAGGTCTTGCCAAACTTGCCAGGCAAGTGGTAAGAGTGGGAGGAAGGTCAAAGCTCCTCTCCAACCTTTTCCTGTTGTTGGAACACCCTTTGAAAGGGTAGAGATGGATATTGTGGGGCAACTGGATCCCAAGACAGCCATGGGCAACAGGTACATCCTGGTCTTGGTGGACCATGCCACCCGGTACCTGGAGGCAATCCCTCTCAGGACAACGACGGCGCCAGTGGTGGGCCGGGCGTTAATGGGGATCTTTTCCCGTGTGGGATTCCCCAGAGAGGTGGTTTCTGATAGGGGGACCAATTTCATATCGAAGTATATGACATCCCTGTGGAAGGAGTGTGGTGTAACCTACAAGTGCACCACTCCTTACCACCCACAAGGAAACGGTCTGGTGGAGAGATTCAACCAGACCTTGAAAGGCATGATCAAGGGTCTAACAGAACCCATGAGGCGTAAGTGGGATGTCCTCTTGCCATGCCTACTCTTTGCATACAGGGAGGTGCCTCAGAAGTCTCTTGGGTACAGCCCCTTTGAGCTCCTGTATGGCCACCCTGTCAGAGGACCTCTGAGTTTGGTAAAGGAAGGCTGGGAGGCAGCTCCCAGGAAAACTCCCCAGGATGTATTTAGCTACATGCTGGCCTTTAGAAACCAAACTGCCCGCTTCAGGAAACTCGCTCAGGCGAACCTAGAAGCAAGCCAGGAAGAAATGAAGAGATGGTATGACCAGAATGCCACTCTGGTCGAATTTCAGCCTGGGCAAAAAGTGTGGGTCATGGCCCCAGTAGCACCTTGTGCCTTGCAGGACAAGTGGACTGGGCCATATGAGGTAAAGGAGCGCAAAAGTGACGTCACCTACCTGGTGGATTTGCAGGCTCCAAGGAACCCGTTGAGGGTCCTTCACGTGAACCGCCTCAAGCCCCACTTCGAGAGGTCCGAAGTGAGTATGCTCTTGGCGACAGATGATGGGGTGGAAGAGGAGAGCGAGCCTCTCCCTGACCTCCTGTCTACCAAGGAGCATGATGGGTCAGTAGAGGGTGTGATCCTCTCCCCTACTCTGACTCAGGAGCAGCAGGGGGACTGTCGCCAGTTGTTGGGACAGTTCGCCCCACTGTTCTTCCTGACCCCCGGTGTTACTCACTGGTGTACCCATGACGTGGACACCGGTGACAGCCATCCTGTGAAGCACAAGATTTACAGGTTGACTGACCGGGTCAGAGCCAGCATCAAGGAGGAGGTCTCTAAGATGTTGGCGTTAGGGGTGATTGAGCCCTCCCACAGTCCTTGGGCCAGCCCAGTGGTCTTGGTCCCAAAGGCTGCGGCGCCCGGTGCCACTCCAGAACTCCGGTTTTGTGTGGACTACCGTGGGCTCAATGCCGTCACCAGGACTGACGCGCACCCCATCCCCAGAGCTGATGAGCTCATTGATCGGTTGGGAGCTGCCCGGTTCCTCAGCACGTTTGATTTAACGTCTGGGTACTGGCAGATTGCCTTAACCGATGGGGCCAAGGAGAGATCAGCGTTCTCAACCCCAGAAGGTCATTACCAATTCCGGGTGATGCCCTTTGGGTTGAAGAATGCCCCTGCCACCTTTCAGAGGTTGGTCAATCAGGTGTTGGCTGGGCTGGAGGATTTCAGTGCCGCCTACCTGGATGACATTGCTGTGTTCAGTTCCAGCTGGGAAGAACATTTACAGCACCTTGAGAAAGTGTTGAGGGCTCTGCAAGGTGCAGGCCTCACGATCAAGGCCAGTAAGTGCCAGATCGGGCAGGGTTCTGTGGTGTACTTGGGGCACCAGGTAGGAAGCGGCCAGGTGGCGCCCCTACAACCCAAGATTGACACCATTCTGGCTTGGGAGCCCCCAAGACCCAGACAGAGGTGAGAGCCTTCTTAGGTCTCACCGGCTATTATAGGAGATTTGTTAAGGGCTATGGCACCATCGTTGCCCCCTTAACAGAGCTGACCTCTAAGAGGCAGCCCAGGAAAGTGATCTGGACTGAGTCCTGCCAGAAAGCTTTTGATGCCCTGAAGGCAGCCATGTGCACGGCGCCCGTGCTCAAGGCACCTGACTTCTCCAAAGAATTTGTCGTGCAGACTGACGCTTCAGAGCATGGTGTGGGAGCGGTGCTCTCACAACTGAACGAAGAGGGCCTGGATCAGCCTGTAATCTTCCTTAGCAGGAGACTACTTCCCAGGGAACAGAGGTGGAGTGCCATAGAAAGGGAAGCTTTTGCTGTGGTCTGGGCGCTGAAGAAGTTGAGACCATACCTGTTTGGGACTCACTTCGGGTTCAGACAGACCACAGGCCCCTCAGATGGTTGATGCAAATGAGGGGTGAGAATCCAAAACTGCTGAGGTGGTCCATCTCCCTACAGGGAATGGACTTTACAGTGGAACACCGTCCTGGTACAGAACACGCCAACGCAGATGGTCTGTCCAGGTTCTTCCGCCTTAGTGAAGAGAACTCCAATGGGGTTGGGTAGTTCTCCCTACTTTCAGCTGGAGGGGACATGTGTTAGACTTGGCATCTTTTGGCGTGTTTCCCCTGACTTTTTGCTTTCTGACCTCCCGGTTTTGACTCTGTTTTTGCTGGTGTAATGATTCTGCGCACTTTCCTCACTGCGGTCCAGTGGGAAAGTGCAAGTGCTCCTGTATAAAATGTGTTATGGATTGGTGTTTCCATGATTGGCCTATTTGGTTTATGTGTCAGTCCCTTGTAAAGTGCACTGCGAGTGCCAGGGCCTATAGACCAAATGCTGTCGGTGGGCTGCAGCACTGGATTGTGCCACCCACGCAAACAGCCCGTAAAGTGTAACTCGGGCCTGCCATCGCAGAGCCCGTGCGCAGCCTGGGGCTGCCATGTCGACTTGGCAAGTGCACACACTTGCAAGTCCCTAAAGATTCCCTTTGCTACATGTGAGTCACCCCTAAGGTAGGCCCAAGGTACCCCTGTGGGCAGGGTGCGTTGTACGCGAAAGGTAGGACATGCCCGGGTGTGTGTGGCATGTCCTAATAGTGAATCACAGCCTAGTTCGTTTTTCACTATTGCAAGGCTACCTGTTCCCCCTAGGCCAGAACGGGCAGTTTTGATTATTACAGCTTATAATCCTAACTGACCCCGGGAACATGGTAGGAAGTCGAGTTTAGTATGCCTGGACTCAGAATGATAAAATGCAGCTTTTAGTGAAGTTGGTTTTAACATTCTGTGTTTGAAAATACCACTTTTAGAAAGTGGGTATTTTCTTGTCTAACCATCCAAGCCTGCCTCTGCGAGGTTGTGTATTCCTTGTCTGGAGTATGAGTGACAGGGGCTGGGGGATGCCAGGAGACAGGGTGAGTCAGCACAGGGCTGAATAGCAAGATCTACATGTAGATGGGTGGGAGGGGTCGCACCTGGGCCCTGAATAGGACAGTGCCTTCCCTCCACAATGCTGGCTCCACCTCCTGTGGTGCGTCTGATGTCCCTGGCCTACTCACTGAAAGAAGGGACGGAGACTTGTCAACAAAGTGCTCCAGAACTGGTTTGGACTAGGCAAAGGCCTCTCTGCCTTCAGAGAACAAAGGAATTTGGGATATACATATTGGGGCCCTGACCCCATGAATTTAGATCTCGCTGGAATCAAGGAACCTGCCAAGACGAAGAGCTGGAAGAGCTGCCAGGAGGAGTACTGCCCCTTTGCTGTGTTGTTGCTTTGTTGGGTTGCCTGCAGTTGCTGCTTCTGTCTTGGGCAGTGAAAGGACTGGACTGAACTTTCTACAAACTTGTGCTGAGTATCTCCAAGGGCCTGAAACCGAGCTGGCCTCCTGTTAAGAAGTCTCAGGGACTACAAAGACTTCACAAGCCTCTGGGTACCGCTTCTGGAACGCTGTTTCAGTTGCCACAGAGGAAGGGAACTGCAACCGACTCCGTCAACCGAATCCATCCCTGGCCGGTGACCTTTGTGCACCGCAGACCGCATCGCCCCGCTTCGCATCGCAACCCTGGTCTCATCGTGGGTGACGTCCGACGCCGCCAACATCGAGCCGCTGCTTGCACCGTGACCTGTGGGCACCGCAGTTCGCATCGCATCGCTTCACTGAACCAACCTGACCCGACCGACGCGGTCGCTGCAACTGGCTCAAGAGTCGAGACCGCACCGCATTTGGGGCACCGCTCGCACGTCTGCGACGCACCGCTCCGACTCGCACCGCTGTCCGACGCCAGCTCCCGCACTCCGGCTTGGTCGCCTGCATCGCAACCTGTCAGCACCGCATCGAGCATCGTCTCGCCCTGCATCGCACGCCTTGGACTCACCGACTCCGTCTGCACGACGCTCATCGAGCCGCTGCCTGCACCGCATCGAGGGACACCGCACCTTGCATCGCTCCATCTTGCACCGCAACCGTGACGAACGCCGACCGGCTCGTACACTCCGTACCAGCCACAACGAGAAAGGTACTGTAACCGAGTCTGTTCACGACTCTGCTGGCCCGTATCGACGCGGTCGGCTGGAACTGTTAGACTCTGTGGGTCTCAGCATCACGGTAGGCTCGGACGGAGCTACCGACTCGTACGAACTTTGCTTTTGTGCTATTCCTGCAAAGAAGAAGTTGACGTATCAAGTATTCATTCGTAAAGTACAGTATTGTGGATTTTTGTCGTAATTGGTCTTGTCTTGAGTATATAAAATATTGGTTATTTTTCTAAACTGGTGTGGTGTCCGTTTGTAGTGCTTACACTGTATTACTGTTGGTTATGTGCAAATGCTTTACACACTGCCTCTGAATTAAGCCTGACTGCTCGTGCCAAGCTACCACGAGGGTGAGCAGGGGTTACTTCACGAGTGTAACAACCCTTACCCTGACTAGGAAGAAGGGTCCCTACTTGGACAAAGGTGCAAGCCCTTGCCAACTAGAGATCCCATTTCTAACAAGCTTTTATTAATATTGGCAAATGTCAAATTATTAATCTGGTAGGACAACCCTCTCAAGGCCCTAGATGTAGCATGGCCCCTGGCTCGTAGTCTTGGCACTTTCTTTTAGAAGTGTTTTTGATGTATGCTTTCATCTTTGTTATTAATCTTGTTATTTATTGTTTTATGTATCTCTTTTTTGGTAAGGTACCGAAATAAAGAGTTTGAAATCGCAAATCACATAAAATTGTAGATGGGTATTTGTCAATAACATGGAGTTTTTCACTCTGTGGCACCAATTGCCATCATATAAAACTTTAGCTTCATTCTTGTTGTCTTCTTAATCTCACTTAAAACCAATTAGTGAAAAACAATCCCATTATGGACAACTACCCATCTATATTCTGTCTGTGAGCCACAAGTCGCATTGCTCAGATCCTGAACAGCAACTAAATTCAGTGCTTTGGTTAATGAACAGGTGGGTAGTTGAACTTTGGAGAATCCTTCAGAAGCGGTTAGGTTTTGGGCACTAGTGGTAAAGCAGCACCCTGCTTGGATCATCTTTCTGCCTCCCATATTCCTATGCAATGTTAATTTATTGGCCTTCCTCTTCATTGAGGAGTGCTCTCAGGCGAGCGCAGGAGTGGCACTAGCGTCACTGGATATTCATAAGTGGGTGCTCCTGGGACCTTCAGGGAGTTGGACAAGTGGCACCGCTATTGTGACAATGACCCCTATTGTCCTGCTCTCCAGATCTTTCATTATTTTAGTTTGAGATCTCTCAGGGTGTACCAAGAGTATCAGCCTATCAATCAACCAAATAATATTTGTAGAGTGCTGCTTAATACCCTGGGGGGTATCCAGGCACTGTGCTGTGGGTCTCAGTTGAAGAGTCAGGTCTTGAGTCCCTTCCTGAAGAGGTTAAACGAGGGTGAGGTGCGTAGGTAGAGATGGAGGGTATTCCAGACTTTGGTGGGGAGGTGAGAAAATGAGTGTCCTCCAGTGCGGCTGCAGCGGATGCGTGTCATCTGTGTGAGGGCGAGGTGTACGGAGCGCAGGTTTCTTGTGGGTTGGTGGAAAGTCAGAAGGTGGTTCATGTCGCGTGGCCCACTGTTGTGGATTGCTTTCTATGTGTGGGTCAGGAGCTTGAACTGGCATCTCTTGTGGCCGAGGAACAAGTGGAGATCTCTGAGGTGTTAGGTGATGTGTGTTCTCTTGGGCAGGTTGAGGATCAGTCTGGCTGCTGTGCTCTGTATCATCTGGAGTCTTTGCATGAATTCAGAGTATCTGCTGGCATAGAGGGCCTTGCCGTAGTCAAGTCGGGAGGTGATGCAGGTCTGTGTCACAGTTTTCCTGGTGCTGGTAGGGAGCCACCTGAAAATGTTTTGTAGCATGCGGATGGTGTTGAAGCAAGCAGATGCAATGGCGTTGTCTTGGTGTCTCATGGAGAGTTTGCTGTCTAGACTGATGCTGAGGATGAGTGCATGATTTTTTGGCGCAGGGGTGGGAACGAGCTCAGAGGTTGGTGTGTCTGCCGAAGATAAGGACTTCCGTATTGTTTGTGTTTTGTTTGAGGCAGTTAATTTTCATCCATGTTGCTATGTACATCATGCAGTTGTGGAAGTTGGTCTTTGGCTGGGTGGACTTCACTGAGAGTGAGAGGACAAGTTGGGTGTCATCGGCGTAGGAGATGATGTTGATGTTGCATGCTCTGGCTATGTCTGCAAGTGGTGTCATGAAGATGTTGAAGAGGGTGGGGCTGAGTGATGAGCCTTGGGGTTCTCCGCAGATGGTGTGCTTAGGGTGCGAGGTGAAGGGGGGAGCCAGACTCTCTTGGTTTGTCCTGTGAGGAGGGATGCCATCCAACTTAGTGTGTCATCTGTGATTCTGATCTGGCGAAGTTGCTGGATCAGTGAGTGGTGTGAGACAGTGTTGAAAGCTTTGGAGAGGTCCAGTAGGATGAGGGCTGCTGTTTCTCCTCTGTCCAGTAGAGCTTGGATATCATCTGTTGCTGCAATGAGAGCTGTTTCTGTGCTGTGGTTGGCCCTTAAGTCTGATTGTGATGGATCCAGTAGGTCGTTTCTTTCTAGATGTGTGGTGAGTTGTATATTGATGGCCTTCTCCAGGACTTTAAATGGGAACGGGAGGAGGGAGATTGGATTGGAGTTCTGTGGATCTTTTGGGTCTGTTGATGGTTGTTTGAGGAGGGGCCTGGCGTGGTTATGGGAGCAATGAGGATGGTGGTGAGTTGGTGGCTGATCTTGTTGCTTCCAAGGTTAAAGAACCGGTGGAGGCAGGAGTCGGTGGGGCCCCCTGAGTGGATTGATTTCCTCATGGGGGTTGTTGTTGGAGTGCTGAGTAGTGCCCATGAAGTGATTGCGTGGTTGGAGGTTGTGGTTGATGGAGTGCTGAGGATGTGGGCTGGCTGGGGTTAAAAATGTGTGTAAATGGTTGCTGTCTTGTTGTGGAAGTGGTCAGCGAGGGAATCGCAGAGTTCTTGTGAGGGAGAGATCACGTTTTCTGTGGCTGCTTGGCAGGAGAATTCTCTTGTGATGGTGAAGAGTTCCTTGGTTTGGTTGGTGCTGGCTTCAAAACAGCTTGAAAGGGCCTCCTTGTTTTTGGCTTTGAGGTGGCGGTGGTGGTCTTTGAGGGTGTGTTTGTAGGCGGCTTGGTTAGTGTTGTGCTTGCTTATCCACCATCTTCTTTCTGGTTGTTTGCACTTGTGTTTTGCTGTGCAGAGTTCTGTTGTGCACCAGCTGGCTCATTTGGTGGGTCTGTGCGTCTTGGGTGGTTTCATTAGGGCGACTTGGTTGGCAGCATTGGTGATCGAGACGTTAAAATTCTCTGCTGTATGGTCCATGTTCCATGGAAAACACTGAGAAAAAAATTAGCACAGACGATTTATCACTGTACATGGGCTTTGATGCTCTGGGTCAGCAACTCTTCAATCATAGAGAGACCAACCTTTATGGTGAAGTAGGGGCAGACCATAGTCTGAAAGGTGTTAGGGATGCAAGCTCACAGGCATAAAGGCCTTGTTTTAGACCACACAAGTCTCTCTAGATCTGGTTGACTGGCAAGCAAACTGTGTGCTAGACCATCTCAACAGCAGCAGTGTCAAATGAAGAAGGAAAATCATTAAAATTGGTGGTAAGGGGGAGTGTACTTGTTAGTCAACACCTAGGTTGCATCGCTTGTTGAAACTATTTCTTGAGGCAGCCTTCCTCGAGTATATGATGAATAGAGAGAGCTTCAAGGCACTGTGTCTGTCTTGTGATGGGTGGGGGCTTCCACACAGTCAAAATCAGCAGTTGTAGGGTACAACAGCAGAGCCTCAGCAGGGACTTTCAGGCTTGTTCCTAGCCAAAATGTAATGAACAGCACTGAGTTCAACTTTCTGGAAGTACCAAGAGTTGCAGGGTCCACTCTGGCCCTGGTCCAAAAGGTGTTCAACAAGATGAAAGGAAGCTTCAGCTTATATGTGTGGAGTGAGACATTTGAACATTGGCCTACTATCATTCAAAGTCGAGAAAAAGGACAAGGGAACCCTACTCACTAAGGAACCAGGGTCGTTAAATTATTGTCAGAAACAGTGGTTCCTGTGGAAAGATAAGGCCTATCTTGATAATAGGATGTACAATCGCAACGTGAAGGGTTAGAGTAATGTCAGAGGGAGAAGAGACCACATACACCTTTGGTTCAGTTTAACACAGTTAAGTATTATGATTCACAAAAATTATATATATACAATGCAAAAAAAGGGAATGGAGAACTATTGTGCATAGTGTCCCCAGTGAAAGCAGGAACCTAAGGAAATGGTGACAAATTTGTGACAGTTTTTACAAGGTTTCCAAATTTCCATAAAAGTCGACCATTGTCAAATATATACAGAATAAACAGCAACTATATACAGTGATACGCGCTGATTTAATGGTTCGCTTTATCTTTATGTCGACGGCATTTCGACCCTCTGTGCAATATAGGGTCTCATCAGGACCTAAGGATGTAGGGACATCTAGGAAGAGAAGGATAATGTAAGCATGGGGCCCATATATTGGCACCAATGTGACAAATTGGATAAAGCATGAATATGAAGTACCTGGTAGGTGAACTGCGCAGCCGCGTGAAGAGTGTGTGCCACAAGTGAGTGATAGCAGGAGAAAAAAGGATACTCACAAGGGAACCCAGCCGGGTACTAATTTAGTAAGAGGGAAAAAAGAAAAACTAGTAAGGCCAATTGGGCAACACGAATTGCGTGTTTTAGTGGACTGTATATCACTCTCTGTACTTATACTTAATCGCAATACGGAACTTACCCCAAGTGAGGGTGGGGGAAGGCTGGCATTGAAGGGTAGCACAGCGCAGAGATTGAAGCGATGACACACTACGCCATGTGTAGGCTGATAGTGTAAATCGGAACTCTATGGGAAATAGGGAACTCCATTAGGGCATACATGGAACAAGGTTCTGTAATATTATCCATAGGAGGTGAAATACCACCTTAAATTACCTGAATGAGGTTGCTGCGAACAAGAATTCGCGCCGCCCTGCGTCGCTTAAATAATCTGCTGAAAGGGCAAAGTAGTAGTTCGTGAAGCGTAACCTACAAAAAACAGGAGTAGTGAAATTACTTGTTGTTATTAAGCGCTCGTGGTGATAGAGAAAAGCGCGTCCGGGCAGAGAACTACAATCTTACCTAATTACGCGGTTTCCGCACACTTTCAGTATTAGTGTGACTGCAGCCGTCAACGTTGATCAGTCTGCAACGGTCTGGATTAGAAAAGAATCCTGTAAATACAGGAATCAGCCAATTAATCTAGGAGCTCTTGTAATGAATGAAGGAGTGGGTAAACTGAATTGTACGAATATCCATATGGGCGTACACATATACTGTCTGACTCTCACCTTTGTTTAGATAATGGAGTTCCTGCAGCGCGTGGCGATCCAACGCGCAGACAGCACGGCAGCGTTAGTCTGCCTGCTGGAAGGCCAAATGACACTGAGCGGCTGCTTGCATCGCCATTAAGTAGAGTGATGTCCTGCCGAAACCGGATTGACCAGCAGGCATCACTAGTGATTGTCGCTGAACGGTGTCATCCGGTTTTCGGTGGCGGAATGAAAAGAGAAGAAAGACCAGAAAGTGAAGGTCAATGAAGAGATAGAAAGATACAGAAACTAGAAATAGAAAATAAAAGTGTGGCATTGTGTGGGCTCTTGCGAGCAGATTGTTTAAAAACCACAATTGTGTCCTTTTACTTGGCAAATAATCACAAAGCAATACAATGACGACGTAGTTGGCATGTTGCTGATTTCGCAGTTGTTATAAAGGATGGCAGTGTTAAGTATGAATCTCTCCCCTGCAGAATACATATTTGTATACAGTTAATTATATCCACATTAGATTAACAATTGAGACCACACGGGGTCTCACGCGTAATAATGATGATACAGTCACATGCATTTATAGTTCGTGCTAGGGAAACTGAAAAAATATCACAATGTGGCATTATATGGGCTGTCACAAGCAGATATTGTATGAAAACCACAATAGTATCCACTTAACTTGGCAGGTGATTGAACAAATATTGTAGATGATGTCAGTAATTAATATAAAACAGTCTTTCTGCGGCGGAGTTCATATTTGCATGCAAATCGCTGTAAGTGTGTCATGGAACCACACAGGGCCTCGTATGTAACAATGGTCATTCAGTAGCATGCACTGACAGTACGTGCTTGCAGACTGTCACGGGAGAACCATATCATATACTATACCATAAGATAACTCAATGTGTAGGTGTCTTGCCCTACGTGAGTAGTGCTCTGTTGCTGTATTTGTATGTGATTTTTTCGGGCAACACTGCAATAAGTGGATTGCACGTATGCGTTAAATTACAGACAGTTGCACGCTAATCATTGGAACAACTTGAGTATTTTGATAAGTACACATCTCTCATCATGGCCATCTGGGTGTATTCTCTATTCAGAAAGTGTTCAGTCAATGTGTGTGTAAGACCGGTGGCACAGACTGTATATACTAATGTGCGATCATGCCGGTGTGTACCTTTGGGTGTACTCTACAGGGTACCGGTGGAAAAGCCGTGGACCTGTACTAGTGTGCTAATGTGGTTACAAAGCCACGCCACACTTCGGCAGAGTTGAGCCCCTTTTCTATGGAGTTGATCCTCTCTATCCAACGACATTCAAGTTGTTGTAGGATCTGTGAGATGTCGCCACCTCTTTCAGGGATGACGGCAATGTCAACTACTTGCCATCTGATGTCTTCAGCAGTGTGATTCTTTTCATTGTAATGGGACACCAAGGGGGCATTGGCAACAGATCACCGTATGCGGCTGTGATGTTGTCCAATACGTGCCTTCACTGGTTGTTGAGTTTGTCCAATGTATGGAAGACCACAAGGACACCATAAGCAAAACACAACGTTCCGTGTGTTGCAATTGGAAAATAATTCCAATGTGTGCTTGACATTCGCATGTTCAAATTTATTGGTGTTGGAAGTGAAGGTGCAGGAGACACAGTTCCCACACTTGTGGTGCCCTTTTATCTCAGGTAGGCCCCATGTGGATTGCAATGTATTGGTTTTGCGCATGTTGGTCTCAGTGGATGATCTGACCAGGTGATCCTTAATATTCTTACCACGCTTAAAGGCAAACATGGGGGTGTCAATCTCTGGGTCAATACTTTTGATTATATCCCAGTTTTTTGTTATAAGATTGTGGACTTTGTTAGTGTGTACTCCAAAAGTGGTGACACAGATGAGTCTGTCTACTGAAGGTTTCACTCTAGTGGTTAAAAGTTCTTCTCTGGGACAGAACCAGGCGCGTTTCATAGATTTCTTCACTAGTCTGTTGGGGTATCCTCTGGCGACTAATTTGGCTTTCAGTGTTTCTGCCTCCAGCATATAGTCTTCTTTATGTGTACAATTTCTGCGCAAGCACAGAAACTGACCAAAGAGTAAACCATCCTGTAAGGCACGCGGATGGTGGCTTCTGTATGATAGGAGCGTGTTTCTCTCAGTGGGCTTTCTGTGGAGGGAAGTGTACAAAGTCCCATCAGCATGCTTGATATTAAGATCTAGGAAGGCTATGGTAGACTTATGTACCGTGGAGTGTGATGAAGCCGACAGCATGACATCGGGCTGCGGCGACAATTCCAACATGGCCGCCATCCTCGACCATCCCGGAAGTACGGGAGGCAGTCTAGAGGATGCGGTGCGTCGGGAGGACGTGCCCTATGAAGGGGAATGTTGAAGAGCGACGAAAAAAGCGGAGGAGAACGGACAGAATTACGGATCGGAGAGAGACGCAGGAAGTAAAAGCCAGGAGGAGTGGAGAGAGGCCGTCAACATCCAGGAGAAGGAGAACGGCGTGCCGACCGGAGGTCGGAAGGAGACGCGGGACGACGCTGTCATCGTGGGAGCAGACGCCGAAGACCGAAACCGCTCAAGGAGCACTGCGCCAGAGACCGGGGCTTCCCGAGGAGACGTGGAGGCTGGGTCTTCCCTCGCCAAGGCCCAGGAGGGTCGTGGAGCCAGGCAAGTACCTACCGCATGTTCCTTCTCTGTTAAGGGTTTGTGGGCACGGCTGAAGGCCACTAGGGAGTGAGCACAAATATCCCTGCACTAGTCACCCACACGTTAGAACACTGGTGACTGAGCACTCTTACCCTCCCCTTTTTGTTTGAATAACACGGAAGTAGCCTGAGCCCTCTCTGTTGTTTTCCTTTTTGGATCACCGGTCTCCTGTATCTACGTGGGAAGAAGACTGGGAACCAGATGTAAGAAGAACCAAGGAGAGAAAGACTTCTAGTCAATTTATCCTCCACTGGTAGCCAAGAGACTTATTTCATTTTGGAATACGTATGTGCCGTAAACGTACTCTTCCCCAATAAAAGAGAGAGAAGAAAGAGAACCAAAACCTGTGCCTGTCTTACATAAAAGGAAGGGTGGGAGGAGCGGACCAGGGTCCCTTGACCACAGTGGTGTCAGAAGTGGGAATGCTGTCTGGACAATGACACAACCCCTTACCATGGAGGCAATAATCACCCAACTGGCGGAAGGTCAGCGACATCTGCAGCTTGTCTTTGAGCAGCAGACCAAACAGGCATAGAAAGAAAGAGAAGCCCTACAGACTGCCCTAAAGGACCAAGCGGCTCTCTTAACAGCAAACCAGCAGGTCCAAGACACCGCGGTTTTACGCCTCACAGACGCTATATCAAGCGCCCGCATTCACCCTAACGTGCCGGGCTCAGTCCTTTAGAAATTCCAACAGGGAGACGACCCGGACTATTTCTTTGTGAACTTTGAAAGAGTTGCATCCACCGCCACTTGGCCACCGGAAAGGTGGGGACAATATATAGCCCCTTTGCTATCAGGGGAATTGCAAGCTGCCTACCAAGCGGCCAACCCTGCGGGAGTCACTAGTTATGCAGATATAAAGAAGGCCATATTGGAACGCCTGGGTTGTGACCAAGAGTACTATCGTGCTCGTTTCCAAAAGGAAAAATGGACTGTAGGAGACAATCCAAGGGCACTATATTACCGAATACGTGACTTGGGAAACCGTTGGTTGCAACCCTCCACGTCATCCGTCGACGACCTCACCAAAAAGGTGTACTTGGAACAGTACTTGGAGGCGCTACCCTTTAACACGAGGGCATGGATTAAACAGCACCCCAACCTGACGGTCACGATGGCGGTTGACCTAGCCTGTGCCTACCACCGATCCCCCGACTTCAAAACCCCTTCACATAGGGCCCGATAGGTTCCCCAAAACCCCTGGGCAAATCACCCTCAAACCCCATAGATAATAAAGGACCGGCCCACCCACGATACCAACCCAGACCAGTTCCTTCTGTCCACCCCACACAAGGACCACAGTGTTTCCACTGCGCCGAATGGGGCCATATAGCTCGCCACTGTCCTACACGCCTTCCCCCGCAGGAACCCATGGAGGTTGGGTATTCCCGTGGGCGGGTATTGGTAACAGGAGTACCCCCAGAAAGGTATAAGAAAAAGATATATGTGAACGGGAAACCGGTTATAGCATTCTTAGACACTGGGTGTCATCACACAGTCGTCGATAGAGCCCTGATACATGAGTCTCAGATAGTAGAGGGTGAATGCATACAGGTAACATGTGTCCATGGTGAGAGGAAGCTATATCCTCTTGCAGAAGTATTGTTTGATATTGATGGGGAGTCATAGTTGAGGAGAGTTGGAGTGGTGCCATCCCTTCCCGAATCAGTGTTGTTGGGGACAGACCTTCCCAGGTTCCACGAGTATTAGCAGGTACACAGCCTGCCTCCAGTTTCAGTAGCTTGGCTTGATAGCGCCCCTTTCTATAGCGAAGACATAGAGGAGACAGTGCCCAAACCATCAAAAACACGTAGAGAGAAAAGGAAGGAACGGGCTATGTATCACCAGACTGAGTCTGCCTTATCTGCTCATGTCTTTGCCTCCTCAGAGATGCCTCAAACACCAGGTCGGAGTTTCCGAGCAGCCCAAAGAGACGATACCACACTACAAAACGCCTGGGAACAAGCACAAGAAGACCAACCGGAGAAGGTAGGCCCCTTCTTTTGTGTAAAAAAATGACTCCTGTATAGGATAACCCAGGACGGGGGTAATAGGAAAGAACAGTTGTTGGTTCCCCGAGCCTTTAGGGAACAGGTTCTATGTCTGGCCCACAGCCAAACTGGGGGTGGGCATTATGGCAAAGAGCATACACTGAAATATCTCCTAAACAAGTTCTTTTGGCCCGGCGTATATCTAAAAGTGGCCCGTTTTTGTGCCTCCTGTCCAAGGTGTCAGTTAGTGAATACCCCATCCCTACCAAGGGCACCCCTACGACCCTTGCCTATCATTGACATACCCTTCAAAAGAGTGGGAATGGATATAGTAGGACCACTAATCCCCTCTGCCCGAGGACACCAGTTCATACTCGTTCTCGTGGACTACGCTACAAGGTATCCAGAGGCGATACCCCTAACCTCTACAACCACCACAGCGGTGGCCCACGCAATGATCACTTTCTTTTCCCGTGTAGGATTTCCACATGAACTGTTAACAGATCAGGGTACCCCCTTCATGTCAAAGCTGATGAAACAAGTATGTGACCTACTCAAGGTCAAGCAGATACGCACCTCAGTATACCATCCCCAGACGGATGGGTTAGTCGAGAGGTACAACCGCGCTATCAAGACCATACTAAGAAAAAGCATAGATAAAGCAGGGAGAGACTGGGACCGACAACTTCCCCTCGTATTGTTTGCTATCAGCTCACACGAACAGAAATCCTCGGGCTTCTAACCTTTCTAATTACTATTCGGAAGGAAACCCCGTACCCTCCTAGACATGGCGGTAGAGCAGTGGACGGAGGAAGAAGATGAGGGCAAACCCCTGTTGCAATATAGCGCTTCCCTGAAGGACACCCTATCCACTCTTTGGGAGGAGGTACATACTAACATGGAGAACGCACAAAGCAGGCAAAAACAACTATATGACCGTCACACCAAGTTAAGGGAGTTTGCTCTAGGGGACCAGGTACTCATACTTCTGCCCACTTCCAAGAAAAAACTGCTAGCAACCTGGCAAGGACCCTACAAGGTCTTAGATAAAGTAACACCGGTAACATATCGCATAGACGTCCCTCATAAACGAGCCACAGGACAGATATACCACGTCAACCTCCTCAAAGCCTGGGACGGACCCGTTCCTGTGACCCCAAATGCAGGCCTTCGCATACATCACATCACGGTAGCCAAACCTATGGAATTATCCCTAACACCTCAAACCCGTAAAGAGAAAACAAGCATCCACTTAGGCCCACAAGTGACGGAAGAACAGAGGCGACAAATGCTGTCCCTCTGTGAGACATACTCCTCTGTCTTGTCAGGGACACCGGGACGGACTACTCTAGTAGAGCATGACATCATCACGAATACTGCTAAACCCATTAAGCTAAAGCCATACCGTATCCCAGCAGCCAGAAGACAGGCGGTAGACCAAGAAGTAAAAGCCATGTTAGAGGCCGATATAATTGAACCGTCCCATAGTGCTTGGTCGTCCCCGGTTGTCCTTGTGCCAAAACAAGATGGAAGCATACGGTTTTGTATAGACTTCCGTCAGGTGAATTCCGTGTCAAAGTTCGACGCTTATCCCATGCCAAGGGTGGACGAATTAATTGAACGCCTGGGAGAGGCCAGAGTCATGTCCACCATAGATCTAACAAAAGGCTATTGGCCAATTCCGTTAGCACAGACAGCCAAAGAAAAAACGGCCTTTTCAACACCATCAGGCCTCTCCCAATTCAAAGTCTTGCCCTTCGGTGTCCACGAGGCTCCCGCCACGTTTCAAAGGCTGATAGATGTCCTACTAACCAAGCACCAGAACTACGCTGTCGCGTATCTAGACGACATAGTCGTGTACAGTCCCGACTGGGACACACACATGGTCCATCTAGGAGAAGTGCTAAACACCCTAGAACAAGCAGGCCTCACAATCAATCCAAAAAAGACCACCTTTGGAACCAATCATATTGAGTACTTAGGATACGATATCCAAGCAGGAAGCATTAGACCACAAATCAATAAACTAGAGGCTATCTCAAAAATACCTCGACCTGCCTGTAGAACGGACTTCTGTTCTTTCTTGGGGTTGGTAGGATATTATAGAAGATTCATCCCGCACTTCTCTGACATCGCCAGCCCCCTCACAGATCTACTCACAAAAGAAAACACAGGGAAACACCTACACTGGTCTACTCCTCAGGAAGGGAGCTACCAGCGATTAAAAAGAGCCTTGCGTACTGCCCCCGTCCTTACCTGTCCCGATTTTAAAAGAACCTTTGTCCTCCAGACCGATGCCTCGGAAAGAGGCCTCGGTGCCGTCCTATCCCAGCCTGATGACTCTGGGGATCTACGCCCCGTGCTGTTCCTCAGCAGAAAACTATTCCCCAGGGAAACGAGGTATGCCACAATCGAAAAAGAATGCCTAGCCCTCAAGTGGGCTATGGAAGCCCTCCAATACTATCTTCTGGGTCGACCGTTCCTCTTGCTTACCGACCATGCTTCTCTCACCTAGCTCTCCCTACACAAAGACTCCAACCCTAAAATCCTACGTTGGTTTCTTGCATTACAGCCTTTTGCCTTCAATGCCATGCATGTCCCGGGAAAGTTACAAACGAATGTGTACTACCTCTCCCGTTTTCCTGTTTCCGACTGGCCCACTCATCCATTCCTGGGGGGAAGGCAGTGTGATGAAGCCGACAGCATGACTTCGGTCTGCGGTGACAATTCCAACATGGCAGCCATCCTCGACCATCCCGGAAGTACGGGAGGCGGTCTAGAGGATGCGGTGCGTCGGGAGGACGTGCCCTATGAAGGGAAATGGTGGAGAGTGACGAAAAAAGCGGAGGAGAACGGACAGAATTACGGACCGGAGAGAGACATGGGAAGTAAAAGCCAGGAGGAGTGGAGAGAGGCTGTCAACATCCAGGAGAAGGAGAACGGCGTGCCGACCGGAGGTCGGAAGGAGACGCGGACGATGCTGTCATCGTGGGAGCAGACTCCGAAGACCGAAACCGCTCAAGGAGCACTGCGCCAGAGACCGGGGCTTCCAGAGGAGACGTGGAGGCTGGGTCTTCCCTCGCCACGGTCCAGGAGGGTCGTGGAGCCAGGCAAGTACCTACCTCATGTATCTTCTCTGTTAAGGGTTTGTGGGCACGGCTAAAGGCCACTAGGGAGTGAGCACAAATATCCCTGCACTAGTCACCCACACATTAGAACACTGGTGACGGAGCACTCTTACCCTCCCCTTTTTGTTTGAATAACACGGCAGTAGCCTGAGCCCTCTCTGTTGTTTTCCTTTTTGGGTGACCGGTCTCCTGTATCTACATGGGAAAAATACTGGGAACCAGATGTAAGAAGAACCAAGGAGAGAAGAACTTCTAGTCAATTTATCCTCCACTGGTAGCCAAGAGACTTATTTCATTTTGGAATACGTATGTGCCGTAAACGTACTCTTCCCCAATAAAAGAGAGAGAAGAAAGAGAACCAAAACCTGTGCCTGTCTTACATAAAAGGAAGGGTGGGAGGACCGGAACAGGGTCCCTTGACCACATGGAGGTAAAAGTCACATGCGTTTGAATGCTGTTGAGATACAATACGAAGTTATTTAATTCAATCTTACTGCCAGACCAGATGAGAAAGATGTCATCTATGTATCTTTTCCAATACTTAATGTTGGGGCGGTACATGTTGGTGACACTGAGGGCAAATTTCTGTTCTACATGGTCCATATAAATGTTGGCCAGGTTAGGCGCAAAAACGGCTCCCATCCTAGTCCCAGAGCACTGTTGATAGTAATTGCCTCCTGACACAAAGTAGTTGGTTTGCAATGCTATGCCAAGCAATGAGATAATAAAGGAAGTGGGTACCTGGATAGGCCTAGGTCTTCTCTCTAGTAACTTCTCAATAACCTGAATACTTTCATCTTGAGGTATGTTTGTGTAAAGCGATTAAATATCTAAGGTCGCTAGCCAATCAGATTCAATGTCATAAGTCATACCGTCTACCAAGTTGATCATGTACATCGTATCCCTCACATACGTTTCTTGTAAGGGGACAAAGTCCTTGATGAAATAATCTATGTATCTCCCAATGGGCTCCAAGATGGACCCACACCCTGACAAAATGGGTCTTCCAGGGGGGTGTGTAATACTTTTATGTATCTTAGGTAGTGTGTAAAGGACTGGGGTTCTGTTATTCTCTGCATTCAGGAACTCAAACTCTTTCTTACTTATGTATCCTTCATTCTTGCCCTCTGTGGTGATGCGCAATATCTCATTTCGGATGTCTGATAGCGGGTTATTGAGCAATTTTTTATAATGTTTTTCTTCACCAATCTGTTTCAGGATCTCTGTATCATAGTCTTTGCGGTCCTGGACCACAATACCGCCCCCTTTGTCAGCGGGTTTGAGAATGATTGTGTTGTCATTTTTCAGTACATTCAGTGCTTGGCATTCCTGTAATGTGATGTTGTAGGGTATGTATTGCCTGTTGTTTTTCAAATTCTCGAGACCCACTAGGACTAACTTCTCAAAAGTAAGCAGTTCAGGTGGTATCATTGCATTAGTGGGATAAAAGGTTGACGGTGGTCTCAGTCCCGTCACCGAGTCATGTGTCATAGGTTCTCTGTCTTTGAAGAATAATTTCAGACGTATTTTTCTAAAAACTGGAATAATTCTGCCTTTAGGTTAAAGAAATTCGCCCTCTCTGTAATGACGTAAGACAGATCTTTACTCAAAAGTGATATTTCAGATGATGACAATGTATGCTGAGATAGATTAAAAATGGGAATGACCTCCATTCTGCTCATATCTTGGTCTAGTATGGTTGGGGGCCCCACTGGTAATGCTTCCTCCGTGTTTGTCGCTCCCCTGGGTACTGGTACCACGTCTTCCCTTTGGCCTTGCCCCCTCAATCTAAAAAAGGTTGCCCTGGGTGGTTGTCTGACCGGCTAGGACCTGGTTGAGCGTCAGAGTCGTCTGATCCCCCTGAGGATTCAGAGAATGTAATAGGTTGGTTTCTCCTAAACCTGCCCCAGGTGTTCTGTCTATTATGGTTGCCAATAGTGGTGTAATAGTCGTCTCTAAGATAGGGGTATGCCCTTTCTTTAGAAAGATTCTTGATATCTTTTGTCACTTTATCTGCTTTTTTCTTCAATTCAAAGGAGTTAAAGCCCTCTATTGTCTTGTTCAACTTGTCTAGCAGTGTTTTTGCCTCTGCTACTCCGTCCCCCCCAAGGAGTTCCTTTTCTAGATGTTCAATTTCTTTCAATTCCGCCTTTGCGTGTTCAACTGCCGTTTCCACACCTAAAACCATCCAGTGGCAAGAACAGGTTGTGGAAATATGGCTAAAGTTGCCCTTAAATTTTGGGTCCTCATGAAAAATGCCTGGGACGTCCCTCACCTGTAGTCCCTGTGGTATGATCCCTGCCTTTAGGTACTCTGTCAGCATATGAGCATAAAGCTCAGTCCTGACGTGCTTTTTCTTTGCCTTTTCCAATCTATCTAGCAATTGTTGTCTCGGGCTTATACTTTTATTTGGCTGTGTTGAAAACAAAGAGGGTCCACTGATAATTTTAGCAATGTACTCATCAGTATATAGGGGGGCTTCACCCTCTGACATCATAACCCTTTGGGGAGGAGTGATCCTATATTCTTATAGGGTATGTGGAAAAATCCAGTTAAGGGATATTTCCCTTGCGGTGTAGCCACCTCTCTAAAAGTCGAGAAAAGGGACAAGGGAACCCTACTCACTAAGGAACCAGGGTAGTTAAATTATTGACAGAAACAGTGGTTCCAGTGGAAAGATAAGGCCTATCTTGATAATAGGATGTACAATCGCAATGTGAAGGGTTAGAGTAATGTCAGAGGGAGAAGAGACCACATACACCTTTGGTTCAGTTTAACACAGTTAAGTTTTATGATACACAAAAAATTATATATATACAATGCAAAAAAAGGGAATGGAGAACAATTGTGCATAGTGTCCCCAGTGAAAGCAGGAACCTAAGGAAATGGTGACAAATTTGTAACAGTTTTTACAAGGTTTCCAAATTTCCATAAAAGTCGACCATTGTCAAATATATACAGAATTAAAAGCGACTATATACAGTGATACGTGCTGATTTAATGGTTCGCTTTATCTTTATGTCGACGACGTTTCGACCCTCTGTGCAGTGTAGGGTCTCATCAGGACCTAAGGATGTAGGGACATCTAGGAAGAGAAGGATAATGTAAGCATGGGGCCCATATATTGGCACCAATGCGACAAACTGGAGAAAGCATGTATATGAAGTACCTGGTAGGTGAACTGCGCAGCCGGGTGAAGAGTGTGTGCCAAAAGTGAGTGATAGCAGGAGAAAAAAGGATACTCACAAGGGAACCCAGCCGGGTACTAATTTAGTGAGAGGGGAAAAAAGAAAAACTAGTAAGGCCAATTGGGCAACACGAATTGCGTGTTTTAGTGGACTGTATATCACTCTCTGTACTTATACTTAATCGCAATACGGAACTTACCCCAAGTGAGGGTGGGGGAAGGCTGGCAGTGAAGGGTAGCACAGCGCAGAGATTGAAGCGATGACACACTACACCATGTGTAGGCTGATAGGGTAAATCGGAACTCTATGGGAAATAGGGAACTCCATTAGGGCATACATGGAACAAGGTTCTGTAATATTATCCATAGGAGGTGAAATACCAACTTAAATTATCTGAATGAGGTTGCTGCGAACAAGAATTCGCGCCGCCCTGCGTTGCTTAAATAATCTGCTGATGCGGACAAAGTAGTAGTTCGTGAAGCGTAACCTACAAAAAGCAGGAGTAGTGAAATTACTTGTTGTTATTAAGCGCTCATGGTGATGGAGAAAAGCGCGTCCGGGCAGCGAACTACAATCTTACCTAATTACGCGGTTTCCGCACACTTTCAGTATTAGTGTGACTGCAGCCGTCAACGTTGATCAGTCTGCAACGGTCTGGATTAGAAAAGAATCCTGTAAATACAGGAATCAGGCAATTAATCTAAGAGCTCTTGTAATGAATGAAGGAGTGGGTAAACTGAATTGTACGAATATCCATATGGGCGTACACCTATACTGTCTGACTCTCACCTTTGCTTAGATACTGGAGTTCCTGCAGCGCGTGGTGATCCAATGCGCAGACAGCACGGCAGCGTTAGTCTGCCTGCTGGAAGGCCAAATGACACTGAGCGGCTGCTTGCATCGCCATTAAGTAGAGCGATGTCCTGCCGAAACCGGATTGACTAGCAGGCATCACTAGTGATTGCTGCTGAACGGTGTCATCCGGTTTTCGGTGGCGGTAGGAAAAGAGAAGAAAGACCAAAAAGTGAAGGTCAATGAAGAGATAGAAAGATACAGAAACAAGAAATAGAAAACAAAAGTGTGGCATTGTGTGGGCTCTTGCGAGCAGATTGTTTAAAAACCACAATTGTGTCCTATTACTTGGCAAATAATCACAAAGCAATACAATGGCGACGTAGTTGGCATGTTGCTGATTTCGCAGTTGTTATAAAGGATGGCAGTGTTAAGTATGAATCTCTCCCCTGCGAAATACATATTTGTATACAGTTAATTATATCCAAATTAGATTAACAATTGAGACCACTCGGGGTCTCATGTGTAATAATGATGATACAGTCACATGCATTTATAGTTCGTGCTAGGGAAACTGAAAAAATATCACAATGTGGCATTATATGGGCTGTCACAAGCAGATATTGTATGAAAACCACAATAGTATCCACTTAACTTGGCTGGTGATTGCGCAAATATTGTAGATGATGTCAGTAATTAATATAAAACAGTCTTTCTGCGGCGGAGTTCATATTTGCATGCAAATCGCTGTAACTGTGTCATGGGACCACATAGGGCCTCGTATGTAACAATGGTCATTCAGTAGCATGCACTGACAGTACGTGCTTGCAGACTGTCACTGGAGAACCATATCATATACTATACCATATGATAACTCAATGTGTAGGTGTCTTGCCCTACGTGTGTAGTGCTCTGTTGCTGTATTTGTATGTGATTTTTTCGGGCAACACTGCAATAAGTGGATTGCACGTATGCGTTAAATTACAGACAGTTGCACGCTAATCATTGGAACAACTTGAGTATTTTGATAAGTACACATCTCTCATCATGGCCATCTGGGTGTATTCTCTATTCAGAAAGTGTTCAGTCAATGTGTGTGTAAGACCGGTGGCACAGACTGTATATACTAATGTGCGATCATGCCGGTGTGTACCTTTGGGTGTACTCTACAGGGTACCGGTGGAAAAGCCGTGGACCTGTACTAGTGTGCTAATGTGGTTACAAAGCCATGCCACTCTTCATCAGAGTTGAGCCCCTTTTCTATGGAGTTAATCCTCTCTACCCAATGACATTCAAGTTGTTGTAGGATCTGTGAGATGTCTCCACCTCTTTCATGGATGACGGCAATGTCAACTACTTGCCATCTGATGTCTTCAGCAGTGTGATTCTTTTCATTGAAATGGGACACCAAGGGGGCATTGGCAACAGATCTCCGTATGCGGCTGCGATGTTGTCCAATAAGTGCCTTCACTGGTTGTTGAGTTTGTCCAATGTATGGAAGACCACAAGGACACCATATGCAATACACAACATTCCGTGTGTTGCAATTGGAAAAGAATTCCAATGTGTGCTTGACATTCGCATGTTCAAATGTATTGGTGTTGGAAGTGAAGGTGCAGGAGACACAGTTCCCACACTTTTGGTGCCCTTTGATCTCAGGTGGCCCCCAGCTGTGACAGGTATGCCCAGATGGGGGCCCTATGTTTACTGTGCCACTGAAATCAAATTACACCTTACTCAAGAGCCCCATCTAGGGCAAAATTGGTCTTGGTTTACTTGTGTTTCAGTTCAGAGAGGACCTGGGTTGGTAGTTTGTGCTAGACTGTTCCTATTGGAGCAGGATCAAGGCTCATTTGTTGATGTCTGGGTCTAATCTGAGATGTCATGGTGTGCAAAGAAACATGGACTGGGATACGGCACCTGTGATTACCAGTGGCGAGATTGATTTAAGCATCCTACCCATCACTATTTTGTTTTCTTCGGTGTGATGACCTCATTATGAGTGGCTTTTTAATGCCCATGCGGATGGTACAGAAGTTATCAGAATTGTGAAATCTGTGGAAACACCATCTTTTTAGCTAAAAGAGGCTGAAATCTCGGTGTGAAAAACAAGCCCAAAATGGGAAACTACAGAGGGAATCAGACCATCAGACCCGGGATTATCAATTACCCCAGTAATTCCTAATTTCTTAGTGGACTCGTACAGGGCTGGATGTTTCCCACCCTCAAAGTTACTGGTGACGCTGGTATCAGTAACTCTGGGGGTGAGGGCCCATTTACTGGTTAATTCATAATGAGTGCCTTAGTGGGCTGTTCTAGTAGGACAGCTTGTGTATTTCCTTCATGCAGCCCTTGAAAGGCAGAATAGAGGAAGAAGTGGTGACAAAGGTGTGTGTCCTCTGTGGTGGCATTTAAAAAATACATTTTCAAAAACATCTACCAAAGCAGAGCGTCAATACTATTTGCAAGTATTTACCATGAACATAGGTTCCAATGATTGCATTAGAGACTGTAAAAAGTTATGTTTATAATAATCACAACCATCCCAAACATTCCAAAAATAATACTCAAACCTGAAGGGTACCCCAACAAACCCAACTGTTTAAAAATGGCCCTCTCTGAAGTGTCACCCCAAAGATTTTGCCTTCCTCCTCCTCTTTTTCTGACCACCTTTTTGTTGGATTTATGACTCTGAGCACTTTACCTCACCTATCTAGTGCTAAAGTGCATGTGCTCTCTCCTCTGAACATGTTTTGATTGGTACATCCACCTTTTCGGCATATATTTAATTTACATATAAGTCCCTAGCACACAGCACCACATGTGCACCAGGGCCTGTAAATTAAATGCTACTATTGGGCCTGCAGCACTGATTGTGCCACCCACACCAGTAGCACTTTAAACATGTCGCAGGCCTGCCACTCCAGAGCCTGCATGTGCAGTTTACACTGCCATGTCAACTTGGCATTTAAAACCCCTTGCCAAGCCTCAAACTCCCTTTTTATTACATATAAGTCACCCCTAAGGTAGGCCATGGGTAGCCCATTGGGCAGGTAGTACTGTGTAATCAAAAGACAGGACATGTACTTTTAGGTTTTACATTTCCTGGTAGTGAAAAACACCCACATTTATTTTTCACTACTATGAGGCCTCTCATAGGTTAACATTGGCAAATCCTTATTACATTTATACACTGTAATTCCTGATTGAGAAGGAGTAGATCTGTCAAGTTTCATATTACTGGAATGGTAATGATAAATCCTCTTTACTGTTAAAGATGAATGTATCACTAGTCTTTTAAAATGCCACTTTTAGAAAGATGAATATTACAACAGGGAAACTCAGTATACCCCCAAGGAACAGGGTACTTTAAATTCCAAAACACATATATTGCTGGAGGATTTGTTTTCAAATTGATCATATACTTTATGTTGGTAAAACAATCCAGTAACGTCAATATATCATTAATGTATAAGAACCAATGACATAAGCGGCTATTTAAATATTTTTCCTGGTTCGTGAAAATCACCTCAGTCATTGTGTCCATAATTATAATGTGATGAAGTAGCATTGAATTTTTTATATTTTTTCACTATTTTCAGATATAATGATAGAAAGAGCAAGATACATTACATCATAGGAGGTGAAACAATTACCTCTCACAAGGCCTACACTTACAGCCATGAAAGTACAAGCATGGAATCTATCAATTGGAAATATAGTGAGGGCCTTATTAGGAGTACAGCGGTCCTCAGGATTGCCATACTCATGATGGCGGTCCGACCACTGCCACGTTTCAGGTTCGCCCGCAGTATTCTGAGTGTGGCGGTTGGACTGCCACTAGACCGCTGGCTCAGTCGGGATCAAGGATCCTGCTGCACCGGTGGTCTGCAACTGGCCCGAATATTCTGGTGGTGCCACTCCCAGCACCGCCGATCAAATTGCAAGTTGTCTTTTCATCCGCGCTTTTCATGGCGGTGAGCCGCCATGAAAAGGGTGGTGGGGAGGCAACTAAGGGGGCCCTAACAGGGCCCCTGCTGGATCTGGGCCTGAGGGTGCATGGCACATGTTGTGCCCCCCCTGTAATTGCACCACCATTCCGTCATGGTGTGGCATGCATGCCACAAGGTGCAGGAATGTGCTGCAGGTGCTGCCACGGTGGCAGGCAGCATGGTAGGACAGCCCACCGCCATGAGACCGCCGCAGCACTGCCAGCCCCACATGGATTACACTCATAATCCAGTGGGCGGGCGCATTACAGGCTTGGCGGTCCTCCTGTCGGAATGGCTACTTCCAGAGTGTTTCTACATCATCAAAGCAGGTGGCAGGGAGTGCAATTTAAATGACGAAGAAGGCTCAAACAACAAATGCAGCATGCCTTGCCTGATTGAATCCCCCTTTCCTATGCTGTTACATCAGAAAGGATGAGGCATTCCAGCAATGCTGGAAACTCAAAAGGTGCATTCCAGAAACTTACAGGATTCTGGTTAGTTTGAGCAGGACTAAGGAATCATTGTGCTTTGAAGCTGCTTTATTGTCTGAAGACTGATGATTATTCAGTTTTGCTGATGAACATCATATGCCAATGATATGGCATGGTAGTGTCCATGGCCTTCCTGTCTATATCTCAGGCCTAGTCTTTGTGTCCATGCATTACTGTTCCCATGTCCTCATGTCCCAGTGCCAATGGCCTTGTGTAATTTTCAGTGCCTTTGTCAGGGACACTGACTGTATGTCTGCATCCCCATGTGCCAATGTCAGTGATGCAGTGTGTCTCTCAATGTTAGTCACAATATCCATATATTAGAGTCAATGTCCATGCAACAGTGCCAGTGTCTCCATGTCCATGTGGCCCATTTCCATTGTGTCCCTATGACATTGTCCTAGTGCCAGTGTGCTCCTCTCAATTTCTGTGATATTGTCCCAGTGATAACATTCCAATGTCAGTGTCCATTTAGCTTTAACTGTCCCAGTGTTACTCTCATCATAACCATAGACTTCTACAAGTACATGTTGGTGTCCTGGTGTCAATATTAATAACACTTTGTTCCTGTGTCAATGCATCCATATCAGTGCTCTTGTGTCAGTGCCCCAGTATCAGTATTGATGTAAAAGTGACCTCCCATTAGTATTGAATGTGTTGGTGCCCCAATGTGTAGTTTCACTATGTCAGTTTTGATGCTCTAGTGCCAGCAACCCAGTGTCTATGCATCCATGATGGTGCCTGGTGTCTTGTCACTTCCTAGTGTTAGCCTCCATGTGTTGTAGCATCCTGCATCAGTATTTCAATGTGGGTGCTCTCGGACCTGTGTCTCAGTGTTAGCATTTGACTACTTGTCAGTGTTCCTAGGTTAGAGTCCCGAGGCCAGTGTTAGTGCATATGTGTAAGTGTCCTTCTGTTTATTTTCCCTGTCAGTGTTCCACCATCAAGGTCAATGCCCCTACTTCTCTATCTAACAACTGTCAATGGACCATTATCAGTGTCCCAGTGTAACGTGCCCAGGTCAGTTATTCTGTGTATTTGTCCATGTGCCAAAGGCAGCATCCGGATATCAGTGTCTCTGTATCAGTGTCTTCTTGTTCCAGTGTCTTTATTCCCAGGTAGTGTCACTGTGGCAGTAACACTTGCCAGTGTTGCAGTGCCAAGTGTCCATGTTAGTGCCCCAGTGTCAGTATCAATGCTGGGGTCCCTATGTGTGTGTCCATGTATCCTAGTTGACCCATGTCAACAAGCACAGGTCAGTGTCCATTGTTGTGTCCCTCCAGTAAGTGCCCTTGTGTTAATGTCCCTGTGCCATTCCACTGTTCTAGTATTATGTCCAAGCAAAAGTACTTGAGATTGGGCACCCTAGTGTCTCTATTTCAATCTCAGTGTCACTACCCCTTGCTATTGTCCCAGCATCAATGTTTGCGACCCCTCTGAGCATTCCGGTGTCACTGGTTCCAAGTCAATTTCCCCATATAAGGTTTGGTGCTTATGTGTGTGTATTCCAATGACTGTGTCATTGTATCAGTGTTGTAGTGTGATTGCTGGTGCATCAATGTCAGTGTCCCAGTGTCAGTGTTGGCACCAGTGTGTTTGTATCCTAGTGTCAGTATTTGTGCTTCACGTTAATGTTCCATTTTCATAGTTCTCATGTAAAAAAAAAAAACACGTTTGTGTCTGTTAGCCCTGGCAGACTTAGGGTGGTCTTCCTCCAAACCTTTGCCTAGTTACCTCCAAATGTTGCCAGTGTGAAAGTGTTTGTACTCACTCCCCTAAACATGGTGTGAGTGGAATATACCTAATTGGCATATTTAAAGTACTTATAAGTCCCTTGTAGATTGGTATACCATATACTCAGGGTCTGTAAATTGAATGCTACCAGTGGGCCTGTAGGACTTATTGTGCCACCCACTTAAAAAGCACCTTAAAACATGTCCCAGGACTGCCATGGAGCTTGAATGCAGTTTTAAACTGCCATGTCGACTTAGCATTTAAACTCCTTTGCCAAGTTTTGAACTCCCCTTTTAGTACATATAAGTCACCACTAAGGTATGCCCTCTGTATCCCATAGGGCAGGGTGCTGTGCAATTAAAAGGTTGGGCATGTACTTTTAAGCTTTACATGTCCTGGTATAGAAAATCTCCCAAATTTGTTTTTCAGTACTGTGAGGCCTACCCCTTCCATAGGATAAGATTGGGGATTCCTCACTACATTTAATAAGCTGCAAATCCTAATTGGGAGCAGATAGATATAGCATGTTTGGTACCTATGAAGTTGTAATGATAAACCCTCTTTAATGGTGAAGTCGGATTTCTTTCATTACAATTTTGAGAATGCCACTTTTAGAAAGTTGGCATTTTCCTGCCCTTAGATGTTTGTGCCTGTAGCCTTTCTTGGGTCACCCAAATGGGTGTAACTGACAGTTAGATTTTGTAAATTTCTCCCAGACAGTCACACAATAGAGAGATTAGGGGTGCCTCAATGGTCCATCTGCTGGCAGGATGGGGGGGCAGAGCTGAGCATAGCCCCACTTACAACTGAATTGCCTGTGATATGCCTCCACGCAAAGGGCCTAACAACCATGTATTTTCACTGCACCCATCTTGAAGCCAGGGCATGGAAGTCAGGAAACTCCATGCACTTCAAAGAACCTTTCCAGAAGCTTGTCCCACCTTCCAAATGAAGGGCACCAGGGTATACAAATAGGACCTTCAGACCCACTCTTCATTTCACTACTGGACCTGCGGAAGGACTCTCAGAGCACTGCCTGCTATTGTGACCTGCTGTGCACTCTGCCAAACTGCTGCTGTACCTGGAAGGACTGCTTTGCTGCTAGGAGTCTGTCTTGAACCCTCAGAGGTGAGCCCTGATTTTTATCCCTGCGTCTTCTCCAGCACCCAGGACTACCAGAAGTGACTCCAAAAGCTAGTTTGCTGGCCTCCTGTTGAGAGCCACAGGGACATAAAAGGCTCCCACCTTCTTGACGCTATACCTGGATCCAGCCTGAGTGACTCCTGAACACCAAGAGGTGCCCCACCAGTCCTGGACCCTTGGTTGTGATACGAAAGGTGCATGATGATCAATCCCAAAAACTGCTCTGAGAACCAGGAGGAGACCGGGACCAACCTGCTCACCTATCCCCCCAAGGTGCATCGCCGGTCGGATTGACTTTGCAGCTTCTACTTCTACGCTCTTCTCTGCAGCAGCGAATCCTTTTTAGCAGTCTTTCACCAAAGTGGTATCTGATCTTGTGAAATTGTCTTCGGCTACAGCCCTCTGCCTCGTCCCGTTGGAGATTTTCGATTTCCATTTCGCTGCTCAAGTCAGAACGTAGAAATCTTCATCGCGTCTCCATCCCAAGGCCATCCGATGAGGAAGCTCCCCCCTCGGACACCTCCTGAAGCCTTGTTACTCAGAATTTTACCTTCTCATAACGTTCTTCAAGAATTTTCATCTGCAGGTAAGATATCCACTTCTTGCATCTGCACCACGCTCTATCGCTGTCGGCCTTAACTTTCGACTTTGACCCAGTCTTGCTCGACTAGATGTCCGCAGTTGTCGATGTGATCTTTTATGTGCTAGGTTTTACTAACAACTTAAAAAATGCATGAATCCAGTTGCACTGATTGGATTTTGGTGTAAAATAATTTATTACAATTTACTCTGTTGTTCTAAATTGGTTTGAGATTTTTCTTGTTTTGTGGTTTCACTTTATTGCTGCTTGTGTACTACATAAATACTTTGCACACTGCCTCTAAGTTAAACCTGACTGCATTTTGTGCCAAACTACCCAGGGTTAAGCACAGCTTAATTTGGTGACTTATTGTGGTTACCTCAGCAAGGGCTCACACCCCAGTGAAACAACAACCCAGTGTCTCACATTGGGATCCAGCGGTGTGGATCAGGACTTGTTTGTGCAGTACCAAACAGTGATTTCCATAACACAAAATCCCATATAAATAATTTGACATCAGAGTGACCCCTTATTAAATTATTCCTTAGTTTTTCCATTGGCTGTTTTGTCCCTTCTCTAAATTTAAATGCCATGCTTTCCTTTTTGCACCATGGAGATGGATCAGTGCAACATCGACACCCTCAGCAGGGCTGAGCTGCTGCAAACAGAGGGGGCTAAAAGCAGAGAAGGGTTCTACCAAATTGGCACTCCAGGTAACTCTCAGGGCCCTTGAGAAGGTGTAAAGATGGCAGTCTATCTCAGGAGAGGAGGACATGGATGACAATGAGGAGGAGGGAGGTAAGACAGAAAATGAGGAGAGTCCAGGGTTCTGAGCTGCCAAAAAATGCCAACTCAACCCCAAGCAGATGACCAGGATGCTCTGGATGTCCAGGATGAAGCAGGGATCAGTGTGTCTGCCAGGGGCCTGACCCCTCTGGAGTTGATGGACAGGAGAGAGGAGAGGAAACTCAAACTGGAGCTTGAATTGGCCAAGTTAAAACTGGAGAAGGCTGAGAGATATAGATATATAGTTCTCCACCTATGAGGTAGCTCTAAGGGTACACAAGGTCCCAGAGAAGTATTAGGGGGTAGCTTGCGGAGGTACATGCCCACGGTGGGGAGGGACACACTCCTGACGCTCAAGGTAGAGGACTAAACCAAGTATGCCCCCATGAAGGCCACTCCTCTTATTAAATTTGAGCTGCATCCTGAAAACTACAGACAGAGGATCAGGGACAGCCACAAACTCCCAAACCAGTCCTGGGTGGACTTCGTAGATTATTCCAGCAAGGCACAAAAGGGCTGGGTGAGGGGAACCAAGGTCGGTGATTTCACTGGGCTGTACAACCGCTTTTGAGGAAGCACATGCTCAATACCTGTTTTACAGAGCTGCGCCAAAACCTGGTAGATAGCAAGCTGACTGACCCGAGGAATCTTGCTGAGGGTGTGGACCTCTAGGTCAGCACCAGAGTGTCCAAGAAGGTATCTGGGGGGGACTCCCAAAAGGGTGGTCAGGGTTCCCACCAGAAGGAGGGGGAGATAAAATGGAGTACTCTCAAGGCCCCTAAAATAGTTCTCAAGGTCATGGTCTAAATCCCAATCTGGCCACCAGAAGAAAGGCCTCCCTGATAATATTCATAGCAAATCTGTCCCCAAGTGCTATGAGTGTTATGAGTATGGGCACATGAAGGGAGATCCCAACTGCCCTAGGAGGGCACAGCCTCCCAGTGGAGGGAAACCCCCGGGGCTGGCTAACGTGGTGCATGGGGAGGAGATGGCCCCAGTTTGTGGGGACATCAGTGAGGTTAAACTAGTGTCCCTGGGTGACAAGCAGATGGTGTCCAAAGTCCAGATGCCTTCTAATACTCCAAAGTATAGGTGGTAGGCCACGGGAAACAGCCATTACAACGCGGCTGTTTACCCGCATGCCATTACATCGCAAGCATTACAACGCATGCAATGTAACAGCGCGTAGCCATTACTACGCATTTTTTTATATCGCATGCGCTTTTATAACGCATGCAATGTATTGGCGATCCACCTCGTGAGGAAACTGAGGCTCTTCCGTTTCCTCACAATGATGTGCACCGTGCAGCGCCCCTCAGCTGACGTGAGAGGAGGAGTGAGGAATCACAAGGAGAAAGAGGTAAGGGGGATTGGGCCTGGTGTGGGGGTTAATTTTTTAGGGTTTAGGGTAGTGCTGTGGTGTGTGTGTGTAGTACAGGGTAGTGTTTTAGGGTTTAGGGCAGTGTTGGGGTGTGTGTGTGTAGTGCAGGGTAGTGTTTTAGGGTTTAGGGTAGTGTTGTGGTGTGCGTGTAGTGTAGGGTAGTGTTTTAGGGTTTAGGGTAGTGTCGGGGTGTGTGTAGTGTAGGGTAGTGTTTTAGGGTTCAGGGTAGTGTCGGGGTGTGTGTGTAATGCAGGGTAGTGTTTTAGGGTTTAGGGTAGTGTCAGGGTGTGTGTGTAGTGCAGGGTTGTGTTTTAGGGTTTAGGGTAGTGTCAGGGTGTGTGTGTAGTGCAGGGTAGTGTTTTAGGGTTTAGGGTAGTGTTGGGGGGTTGTGCTGGGTAGTGTTAATGTAGAGAGGACTGGGGGTCGGGGGAGGGTCGTGCAGGGGTATTACATTAGGGATTAGGGGAGGGCAGGGTAGTGTCACTTACATTTCATAACTTTACCACATATATACCTTTACCACGCATGCCTTTGCATTGTAATGGCATGCATGGTAAAGGTATATGCATGGTAAAAGTATGCGATGTAAAGGCATGTCGTTGTAATTTACAACGCGTAGTAATACCTGCGTTGTAATGGCACGCGTGGTATTAGTACGCATTGTAATGAGTCATATTCGGTGAAATGTATTGGGAATCACTTGCTCTGAGGACACCAGATGATAACTCACAGTAGTCACATTGGCTCCTGTGTCCCTCAGAGCCTCTATCCTCAGCCCATTGATGGTGGCCTACGAATATGATTCATTACAACGCGTACTAATATCACGTGTGCCATTACAATGTGGGTATTACTACGCGTTGTAAATTACTTGCGGAGAAACAGCCGCGTTGTAATGGCTGTTTCCCCATTTCACCAGGTTGTAGTAGCAGACAACCGGCAGACCAACTACCCTCTGGCTCTGATTCCCTTTGAATGGGAGGGGTTCTCAGATCTTCTGAAAGTTGTTGTGAGCCCTGCCATGAATATGGACTGTCTGTTAGGGAATGATCTTGAGCACACTGCCTGGAAGGAATTAGAGCTCAGGTCACACCTGGAAATGTTGGGATTGCTTGAGTGGGTCTGTGTGACCACCACGCCCATGGCTGCCCAGGAGGGGAGTCTAGAAGGTCTAGAGCCTGGAAAAAGAGCCCAGACAGCTGCCAAAAGATGCAAGGGCAAGGCGCATGGGAAACCAGCCCCTGAATGCCAAACAGTGAAGGTAGATGGGGGACCAGAGGAGACTGCCCCAGAGCCTAGTGGAAGAACATTGCTTCCCCTTGGTGAGCTGCCTGAGCTTGCTTGATGGCAAGCAGAAGGAGAACCCACCAGGGAGGAGTTCTGTAAGGCACAAAAGGAGTGCCCAACCATGGAGGATATGAGCCGGCAAGCTGAAGACTAGGCAGCTGGTGATACCTCTGGAGATCACCTCAAATACTGGAAGAATGACCTCCTCTTAGTGAGCCTAAGGCACCTGTTCATGGGACAACACATGCATTGGTAATCCCCCAATGCCGCAGGGCCTTCCTACTGGGGCTGGATCATGAGTTACCCCTGGCAGGACATCTGAGGCAGGGTAAGAGCTTAGCCAAGTTTGCCTCCCACTTCTATCGGCCCCGGATGAGGATAGCTTCAGATGCACTCTGTAGGACCTACCTAACCTGCCAGACAAGTAGGAAGACAGGTAAAAAGCTGAAAGCTCTCCTGAATCCCTTACCTGTGGTTGGCGCCCCCTTTGAGAGGGAGGGAATTGACATTGTAGGACTCTTAGACCCCAAGGCATCCTTAAGTAACAGGTTTATCCTGGTCTTGGTGGACCATGCCACTAGATACACAGAGGCCCTACCTCTGAGGACTGTAACTGCAACTGTAGCGGCGAGGGCCCTGATGGGGATTTTCACCAGAGTGGGTTTCCCCAAAGAAGTGGTGTCTGACAGGGCACCAACTTCAAGTTGCATACATGAAGTCAATGTCGAAGGATTGTGAAGTTACTTACAGGTTTTCTATACCCTACCATCCACAAACACATGGGCTTGTTGAAAGATTCAACAAGACCTTAAAAGGCATGACTATGGGCCTGCCTGAGACCATGAGGCAGACATGGGTGGTACGTCTTTTTACCATGCCTGATCTTTGCCTACAGGGAGGTGCCGAGAAGGGGGTTGGATTCAGCCCCTTTGAACTTCTGTATGGTCACCCTGTTAGGGGACCTCTCAGTTTGGTTAGAAAGGGGTGGTAGTAGCAGGGCACCAGGCCATGTGGAAAGAATAATGTCCTCCACTGGTGAGATTAAATATAGCACGCCGGAAATACTATCCGCCTTTTCTGATTTTTATGCAGTATTATATGCCACCAAGGGCTCTGCCACAGTAGCTGAAACGTCGGAGTACCTACAAGATGTGGCCCTGGCATGGCTATCCCCTGCCCAGCGTGAGTACCTAGTACAGCCGGTTACAGAACAGGAAATTCAAGTTGCAATAAGATCCTTACCTAATGGCAAAGCAGCAGGTCAGGATGGGCTGACAAGCGAATTCTACAAAGAGTACGCCGACCTTCTTATAACTCATCTTTATAAGCTATATGAAGAAGCTTATATAAAAAAATTATTCCTCCCTATCTCCCCGAGGCCCTCATTATCACACTGCTGAAGCCAGATAAATCTCCTGAATACTGCAAATCATATCGACCACTATCACTAATAAACATAGCTGTCAAAAAATTAGCCAAAGTCCTGCCCTCTAGGCTCCAGCCACTAATTACGAATCTGGTCTTTCCAGACCAATCCGGATTTATCTCCATCCGATCCATGACGCATAATTTGAGAACACTATTTGCCTTATTACATCAACTCTATCCAGACATGGGAGCTGCAGCAGTGCTACTAGACGCCACTAAGGCTTTTGACTTCATAAAATGGGACTATTTGTTTGCCATCCTAGGTCGCATGGGAATGTGTGAGGCTTTATTGTAATGGGTGTGATTGCTTTATACTGGCCAGGTAGCAAGAGTGCAAGTCACTGGCCATATATCAGACCTGCTGCCGATTTGCAGGGGGACGAGACAAGGCTGCCCTCTGTCCCCAATCTTGTTCGCCCTGGTGCTAGAACCTTTGCATGTGTGATACAGCAAAGGCATGTGGCATCTGCGTTGCGCTTTGGATTGCACACCATTAGTGCGTCTCTATACGCAGATGATATGGTGGTGTACATCCGCAACCCTACCAACCACTTAGCAGCTATACTCCAGGAATATACATGCTTTGAGTGGTACTCAGGCCTGAGTATTAATTGGGCGAAATCATGCATGGCACACAGCCGATCCCTTTGGATTTCCCTTTAGAATGGTGTAGAGACTCTGTTAAATATTTGGGAATCTGGATCCACAGAGACCCCACCCAAGTAATCCGCAAAAACTATGGTATGGCTGTGGCGAAGTTGGAAGAGCAGGTGGCCAGATGGTCACGTATGCCGTTTTCCTTGGCTGATAGAGTGGCTATAATGAAGATGGTAGTATTCCCAAAGTTTTTATACTTATTTACTAATATTCCCGTCTCCCTGCCACAACACTTCTTTCGCCTTCCGGTCACCCATGATCACTCTATTTTAGGCAGGAAAACAACCCAGGATAAGCTGGTACGCAAGGACACCCCCATATGCACAGGGAGGATTCGGAGCGCCCGACCTCTATCTCTACTATCTTTGTGCCCACGCACAATTCGCACATTATTGGTATAATCCACATGCATACACCCGCACCTAACGGTAGAGGCCCATGACACCCACCCCATACACCTCAATGCCATCCTGCCACATAGACGTGTAGGCACTCCCAGGGGGGAAATCAATACTATTGACTGCACCACACATGCATGGCAAACATTGGGAGCTGGGGTTGGAAAGCTGCCATTATATGCACCTGTATTACCACTGCGATTCCACCCTGACATTTTGGTCACACATGAAACAGGAGCACTGACTATGCTAGATAAAGCTGGATTAAAGACCATGGAGGATGTCTACCCAGAGGGACACTTTATCACTCTGGAACAGACTCAACACACACAACACCAGTCAACACTATCGGCATTCAGACACCATTGCCTTACAACAGCCATAAAGAAGCTATACCCCACATTCCCACAGGCACCGTCCACACTAGATGAACTTCAACTATTGCTAATCACCCCCACGTGCAGAAAGCTCATCACAAGATTATATAATGCAACACAAGCTGATAAGAAATTCACCACAAATGCAGCCATGGAGAAATGGAATGCAGCCCTTTACATGCCTTTAACAGTAGAGAATTAGACGTTCTCTGCACCCTAAAGGGTCTGCTCATGCCCAATTGCAATCTACGTATTATCCACTTCAAGCACATTCAGCATATATACTACAATCCAGCCAGATTGTTCAGATACGGGATGTGTGCGGATTCTAATTGCACCCGCTGCGGGGGGATGGATGCAAATTTTGTACATCTTGCCTGGCTCTGCACAGCAATACAGGAATTTTGGCAACAGATGATGGCTGCACTGTCCGCTATGGTATCAGAAAGGGTGGTTAGCACTCCACATATATGTCTGCTGGGCTTGATCAAACACCTCAGTCTGAGGAACCATAAATTCTTAGCAGTGGCATTACTGCTGGTAAAACGCAGGGAAGCTATGTACTGGGGGAAGAAATAAATTGAGGTCTACATGTAAACAATGGTTACTATCCATGTCCTATTGCAAAGAACAATTGGGACTTTATGTGGAGGAACTGCCACCCACACCACGACCCAGAGATATATGGCACCCACTCACTACCTACGTTATTTCTACTTCAGAAGTATTGTACATAGGAGCGGCAGCGGTTGTTGCAAATGTTGATGCATAGATGACCTTAAATGCACTGAGGTAATTTGCACTATGGGAAAATAAGACTGAACATAATGTGTGGGGACAGTGTAAATTGACAGTATGTCTGAACTGTTTCTATTAATACAAAAACCTAATAAAAAGATTTTTTTTTTAAAAGTGCTTGACACATCAGACACTAAGGGTCATGCGTTCAGGGTTGTGAATTAATGTACATGATACAGAAGCCTTCAATTGAGTTCCAAGAATCTGGACCTTTTCCCAGCAAACAGTCCTCATAATAGTTCAAACTTGTTAGTGGCACCATACCTGTAGTCCAGAAAGTAAACCTTCATCAGCATGTGATGATGCTTGGAACAGCAGACCCCGATAATGCATGCTGAAAAGGGGGGAAGATTTATCAATAGTCTGCCAGTTACAGGAGTGTGCAGGGAAACTCAGATTCGAAAAGAAAATCCACAGCAGCAAGTGTTCCATCTCTGAAAGTCCTCTGAGAAAGCAGAAAGAGCCTGGTCAACAGGACTGTACATACACAAGCTTCCCTCTTCAGGATGGCTGTCATGTGTACCCAATAAATCCAGCAAGAGGAAAGTTTCATCTAGTGGACATTGTGTTCTCTTCAGAGATTGCACACCCACTCCCTTGACTCCCACTGCAATGTTGCCTACACAATCTGTCCATGCGCAGCAATAGTGGCTTAGCATCTGTCTGAATGAATACATTGATTTTTATTGCACAGTTACTTAAAACCATTTGCAATATACTTACAAGCATAAAACTTTGTTTAAAAATTAAAATAGAAAAAAAAGAACTGCAATTGTTTTAAATAATTCGTACAAAATGATTTCACATAGGGCATTTTCCTATTCTAATAAAGCAAAAATAATGTGTTGTATACATTTAAAAGCGGATAGGTTATTAGATCAATCCTCTGGCAAAGTTAATAAAAAAACGGGCATCTTCACAAACTGATTGATGGAGGCTAGCTTTTTAGCGGACAAATTGGCCTTCAGTATTGCTAGGCTCCTCTTCTTCAATTAGCCTAAGTCGCAGTTCTGCCATGTATCTCCCAAATCTGGCCAGGTCTGAAGGTAAGGTACATGCAAATAAAACCAAAGCTGCTTCTTTCACTGTCCGAAACCCATTGCGTAGCCATATTTGTTTTAGAAGCTTCTGCCGGGGTGTATCATACCGGGGCAACAACAAATCAAGTGTAGCAAAGATTCTGATTTGAAATTGCAGATTCTACAACTGATTTTAAGTTCAAGGGACTTCCACCCAGGTTTTAGTTCTTTTATTTATTATTATTATTTATTAGCATCTGTCCTCCCTCATCAACCATTTCTGTTTCCTTTTATAGGCGGCAAGAACCAATTACTGCCTCTGACCCACTATCTCGGAAAACTATGGTATAACTCTCCTCAAAGAGGGAAAGAGAGGCTCAACTCAGCTTTTCCTTGCCCTTCCTAGCATGCCTTTTGCAGTGGAGATGACTCTTTCCAGGAGTAAAGAGGCAATCACCTAAAAAACCATTGCCTGATGCTGGGTATTATCAGGGAGCATGCACACAAACGCCTATGGTCAAACACCCTATCTCAATAAATATATGCCCTATGTGGAACCTTGAGTTGTGGGTGGGTTTGTGGGACTGTGTCAGGTGAGTGCAGGCTTACCCTGTTGTCCAGGCCAGAGAGATGCCTTTGCTGGATCCCTGCATACCCTGAGTATGGGGCAGCTGAAATGTCCCATGGCCTACGATAATGTCTGGGAATTCAGTCAAACCTATTATTTCAGCGCACCTTAAGCTTCCAGACTGTGGGTTGAATTGTTGGTCTAATGAGGTCATTGTGATCAGATTGGATGCCCAAGCATTCCAGTCGGTGTGCAGACTAGTACAGACTCAGCAGGCTACACCCATCATATCCAGCTTCGAACAGTGATGAGGGACACATGTCTGCTCCCAACAACAGGAGCAAAAGATTGTGTTCACAGCATTCTAATTGTTAGAAATGGGATCTCTAGTTGGCAAGGGCTTGCACCTTTGTCCAAGTAGGGACCCTTCTTCCTAGTCAGGGTAAGGGTGTTACACTCGTGAAGTAACCCCTGCTCACCCTCGTGGTAGCTTGGCACGAGCAGTCGGGCTTAATTCAGAGGCAGTGTGTAAAGCATTTGCACATAACCAACAGTAATACAGTGTAAGCACTACAAACGGACACCACACCAGTTTAGAAAAATAACCAATTTTTATATACTCAAGACAAGACCAATTACGACAAAAATCCACAATACGATACTTTAAAAATGAATACTTGATAAGGTAACTTCTTCTTTGCAGGAATAGTTCAAAAACAAAGTTCGTACGAGTCGGTAGCTCCGTCCGAGCCTACCGCGATGCTGAAAACCACAGAGTCTAACAGTTCCAGCCGACCGCGTCGATACAGGCCAGCAGAGTCGTGAACTGACTCGGTCACAGTACCTTTCTCGTTGTGGCTGGTACGGAGTGTATGAGCCGGTCGGCGTTCGTCGCGGTTGCGGTGCAAGACGGAGCGATGCAAGGTGCGGTGTCCCTCGATGCGGTGCAGGCAGCGGCTCGAGGAGCGTCATGCAGACGGAGTCGGTGAGTCCAAGGCGTGCGATGCAGGGTGAGACGATGCTTGATGCGGTGCTGACAGGTTGCGATGCAGGCGACCAAGCCGGAGTGCGGGAGCTGGCGTCGGACAGCGGTGCGAGTCGGAGCGGTGCGTCGCAAACGTGCGAGCGGTGCCCCAAATGCGGTGCGGTCACGACTCTTGAGCCAGTTGCAGCGACCGCGTCGGTCGGGTCCGGCTGGTTCAGTGAAGCGATGCGATGCGAACTGCGGTGCCCACAGGTCACGGTGCAAGCAGCGGCTCGGTGTTGGCGGCGTCGGACGTCACCCACGGTGAGACCAGGGTTGCGATGCGAAGCGGGGCGATGCGGTCTGCGGTGCAAACAGGTCACCGGTCAGGGATGGATTCGGTTGACGGCGTCGGTTGCAGTTCCCTTCCTCTGTGGCAACTGAAACAGCGTTCCAGAAGCGGTACCCAGAGGCTTGTGAAGTCTTTGTAGTCCCTGAGACTTCTTAACAGGAGCCCAGCTCGGATCCAGGCCCTTGGAGATACTCAGCACAAGTTTGTAGAAAGTTCAGTCCTTTCACTGCCCAAGGCAGAAGCAGCAGCTGCAGGCCAACCCAACAAAGCAACAACACAGCAAAGGGGCAGTACTCCTCCTGGCAGCTCTTCCAGCTCTTCGTCTTGGCAGGTTCCTTGATTCCAGCGAGATCTAAATTCATGGGGTCAGGGCCCCAATATTTATATCCCAAATTCCTTTGTTCTCTGAAGGCAGAGAGGCCTTTGCCTAGTCCAAACCAGTTCTGGAGCACTTTGTTGACCAGTCTCCGTCCCTTCTTTCAGTGAGTAGGCCAGGGACATCAGACGCGCCACAGGAGGTGGAGCCAGCACTGTGGAGGGAAGGCACTGTCCTATTCAGGGCCCAGGTGCAACTCCTCCTACCCATCTACATGTAGATCTTGCTATTCAGCCCTGTGCTGACTCACCCTGTCTCCTGGCATCCCCCAGCCCCTGTCACTCACACTCCAGACAAGGAATACACAACCTCGCAGAGGCAGGCTTGGATGGTTAGACAAGAAAATACCCACTTTCTAAAAGTGGTATTTTCAAACACAGAATGTTAAAACCAACTTCACTAAAAGATGCATTTTATCATTCTGAGTCCAGGCATACTAAACTCGAATTTCTACCATGTTCCCGGGGTCAGTTAGGATTATAAACTGTAATAATCAAAACTGCCCGTTCTGGCCTATTGGGAACAGGTAGCCTTGCAATAGTGAAAAACGAACTAGGCTGTAATTCACTATCAGGACATGCCACACACACCAGGGCATGTCCTACCTTTCGCATACAACGCACCCTGCCCACAGGGGTACCTTGGGCCTACCTTAGTCGTGACTTACATGTAGAAAAGGGAAGGTTTAGGGACTTGCAAGTGTGCGCCCTTCCCAAGTCGACATGGCAGCCCCAGGCTGCGCACAGGCTCTGCAATGGCAGGCCCGAGTTACACTTTACGGGCTGTTTGCGTGGGTGGCACAATCCAGTGCTGCAGCCCACCAACAGCATTTGGTCTATAGGCCCTGGCACTCGCAGTGCACTTTACAAGGGACTGACACATAAACCAAATAGGCCAATCATGGAAACACCAATCCATAACACATTTTATACAGGAGCACTTGCACTTTCCCACTGGACAGCAGTGAGGAAAGTGCGCAGAATCATTACACCAGCAAAAACAGAGTCAAAACCGGGAGGTCAGAAAGCAAAAAGTCAGGGGAAACACGCCAAAAGATGCCAAGTCTAACACTAATTGAATGTCAAACTGCAGCGTGGGCACCACAGGTCAATGTGACTTTATCCTTCCATTGGTGAGTTAGAGGAAGGAGTAGTAAAACAGTCTAATGCAGCCTTGGTACAACAGTAGTGATTGCATCTCCATGCGTACTCTTTTGCAGCATATACTTCTCCAACACTGAAGTGGCAGCCCCTTGCATGTATTTCGTGCTTGTCAAAAGCACTTCAGTGGACTAAGTATGCAACCAGAGAAACAATAAAAATGTGGAAGATAGCAATAGTTGTGAGGAAGTGCAGGCAAGGCGAATTCAGAAAAAGGAGCATAGTGATAAGTAGTGGCTCTAAAGTTCAATGAATGAGGGAGGGATATGATTAAGATTATGATTACTTGTAAAGACCATATTCAGAGAGCAGACCCAGAGTAAATAATGGAACCCTAAAAGAGAGATTGGATTTGGGAAGACATGAGCAGATAAGGGGAGTTTGTACATGTAGCACCATTAAGTAAGTGATGAAGAAGTCAGAGCAGCGGTGCAGATGCCCAGAAGGAGGAAGTAACAATAGTCAACCTGGGAAAAAATGAGTGTCAGAAAATTGTTTAGTTGCTTGAATGGTAGTAGTATTCCTGGCAGCATTATTACATGATCCGACTTATCATAGGATGAAGGAGTCACATGACCTGTTGAGTTTAAAGGTTAAATTCCGTAGAAGGAAACTCAAATGCTTTCTGGCATTCACTCATTAAACTACTACTGAAATCAGTAGGGTACAATATCACAACTTACCTTTTTTTAGGGTGTGTTTCTTGCATTGATCTCCTTCACCCCAGCAGGCTAAACGTCCCTTACACTTTGGTAGGAGTCACACATGCAGGAAAACTTCTTCAGCCTAAATATTTTGAATATCAATTGCCTAACTTCAGTGGAATCAATTACCACACGTCTCACATATTCTTTCCTAAAGATTTAGTTTTGAGTGGTCCTTGTGCCAGCTACCCCTCTGCTGCATGTCGCTTGCTCTGCTGCCTGGTTTTCGTTCATTTTCCCTCTATGGTTTATCATTATTCCTTCATTGTGTGCATAACCATTTCTGCTGTAACATTGTTCCCTTTAACTTTAACATTACCTCAAGCCGTATTCACTGTTAACTCCTCTTGCATAGTGGTACAGTGTTGTAACATTGTAACTCCACCTACATAGGCTTTTACATTATATCTTGTTAACCCCATCTGCACTCCTTGTATAGACTTTGGCTTGTTAAACCAGCCTGCATAACCGTTTCATCTGTTTGTTGTAATTTTCAGTATTTTTCTGCTGTATCCGCTGCTGCATGTTCCTGCCGTTTCACCCGCTCCCTCTTCCCACCTCCCAGAGCCCCTCCCTCCTTCCACTCAATGGAGGCTGCAGCACAGCCACACAGCGAACGCTCGCATCGGGCACGCCAATGGGAGTCTGCACCTGGATCGCGCCCAGCACCAGGAACCCTGGATCTCCCACCTTCTGAAGTTACACTGCCTCCGAGCCTGGGACCCTGGACCCCCCAACTGCCACTGCTGTTGCATCTTGTGCCAAGCTATGGTAGGACATTTCACCTGCCAACACTGTCACATAACCTGCAACACCGGAGCTACCACTCGTACAGGAAACAATACCACTCCTATCGCTACCATCCCAGAACATCTCCACTGCCTCCTGCTCAACGCACGATCTCTCTGCAAACACACTGTCGAGATCTGTGACACCATCCCCTGCCTCTGATGTCATCTTCCTCACTGAGACGTGGCTCAACCCAGCCTCAGTGCCCAACATCGCCTTAGCCACGTCCGCCTGCTATAAGATACCGCATTGAGACTGCATCAACAAACACAGAGGTGGGATTGCCATCCTCCAGAAAGCATCCACTGCACCACCACCACCACAGATGACGCTGCATTGATCATGGAACATCTCAACTTCCAAGCTAAGTCCAAGTCGGTGGTGCTATTATAGGGAAAGTGGCGCCACTCGGGGAAGTCCACCTAAAATCTATTCATTATCTACAATTGTACAGCGGAACTGCAGGGTAGAGAGAAACCACCTATCCCCCTATAATGTGGCCTAGGCCAACACAACAGAACATACACAGTCCCCAGCACAAGCTCAAATTCAATTCAAATTTTTAGTAGATATAATGTGAGCAAATAGACAATCTTTTCGTGTTTCTTTTTCTTTCCTGCTTTTTTCTGTAATAGTGTTGAATTCTTAGCCAGCCAACACGTGTTTCGTCACCAGAAGGGAAATTGTCCCGCAACTTTTTCAAGGCTAAGTAAACAAATAGAAACATAAACCAATGTAACAACATACAGAAATCTGGTGTGAAACAGAAAATGTAAAAAGGGAAAACTTCACCGTGACTTCTCAGCGGTCCAATCACAGATTGGAAAAATAATCCTAAAAGCATGCTCAAAGTGGAAACCCAAGCACTGCATTTTTGTGAAGGGGACCAAGCACCGATCAATTGATACATATTATAATATATGAAGACACATCTCATAGGCATAGACGTTATTATATATAGCATTAAATATTTCATACGCTTCTAGTATCACATAGAAGTATACTCCAGCACCAGTGTCGGACCAATCTATCGCGTGCACAACACACCTAACCAAGATAAAAATAACTAAATAATATACGAAAAGGAACCGAGTACACCTGGAGAGTGTGAGACATATTATTCAAAACCCATGATCATGCATAAGTGCAAATAGCACAAATTTGTACCTCAATCCTCTCGTAATAAAGCCTACGGGTGAAGGCAGGAAAATAATAAGTAACAGGATCTCTCATTATTCATCACATCAAGAAGCACACAGGCTAAAGCTCAAAGACACCTACTTCTCATGTGGTGATAATTCCATCCCACATGGAGAAAAATCTGTATATTGATAGGTCCCAATATTAGCGTCAGTCCAAAAGTAATCACAATCCCTCTGAATCCGTCCTATAATCAAGAATAACACAAGTCTGTAATGACCACAACGGGATCTACAACATCTCTATGAGAAGCAGTCCACACAAGTAAAGTATGTAACATAATGAAAAAAGGTGATCTTACCTGCACGTCTGTGCAGCAGAGCGTAGGACCAAAATATCTTTGATAAATCCTTAATGGCGTCCTCGAATACGAGGTACTGCCAGTTGATTCAGTATCGTAATGCCTGTATCTGGAAATACAGAATTATGGAGTAGCATCTTAGTAACCAGCTCACGAACAATATGAGCTCAAAAACCCCTTACAAACTGTCATATTTGCGCAAACGACCCGTTCTTACCGGGGAACAAAAGCAGTGATCCGTCTTCCTAAATCCAAAAGACCGTCTTCGTGTACGAGACGCGTTCACCAACTAAGCCGGCAATAAAGTTTCTCCCTCGTAGTCAGGGTTAGTCAACATGGAAATAGGACTAGATTCAAAATCGTCCTTACAATGGGCGCCATCTTGTAATGGGTAAGCCACCCCATAAGTATTGAAGTAACGCATTACATGTAACGTATACACCACATAACGGAGTATAACCCAAACATATCATGGGCATGCTGAAAGTCAGTGCCCCAAAAGTAAACCCTGGGGGATAAAGGACCCAGAGCCCACCTAAGGTGGCATAAATCTCAACTCCAGATGTCAATCCTTTTGTAACGTAAACAACGGAGTCCCGCTGCAGCCAAAGAAACACCCAGAATTAAAGTGTAAAGAAAATATTAAATGCTCTCTCATCTATAAGTAATCACCCTCCATCAAAAGAAACCATCCATTATCTTTTAAAATTATCCTTGAATAACCACAGTACATACTGCGGTCAATATGTGTTTCACTCTCCGTGCAAGCCCGAAAAAATCCCAAGTTGTTAGTATACTGATCATGTTCTGTTGTAAAACCCCTTAATCCTTAATGCTAATCACACTTGCAATTTTTTACAATGGACCAAGTAGCATCTGAGCCGAAAATAAGTTTCTATCAGAATTGTTCAGATGTTAAACGTAGCCTTTCCGTATCGTGGTCATGTAGTAAACATCATTACGACCTGCCAGAACTCATATATGGTCAAGAGTTACAGAAATTGCACACATGTTACACAAAACTCTCAGTAGAGGCAAGTTACAGAAATTGCACGCATGTGACACAAAACACTCAGTAGAGGCAAGTACAGAAGGGCAATCCAAAGTATCTTAACTCAGTCATCAACCAGAACCACATAGCACTGTCAAGACATCCTTGACAAATTGAAACGGAAGCAGCAGAGCTAAATCCCACCGTAAGCAGTTCAGTTTACCTGCCCAAAAAGTAGTGTAATTCCTGGTCTAAATTCAACCCTATCACCGCACTCCGCAATCTCAAAATCCATGAAACTTCTTGTCTGCGTAATTCCAGTTCCCTGTTGCCACCCCTAGGGTGCCTCAGTGTTTGATCAATTCCAAAGAACCTAAAGTCCCTGTATCTGTCCTGTGAAGGGCAGAGAGTTATGTGTGCAGCAATGGGCTATCTCACATCTCCTTGCTTAACAGCCCTCATCTGCTCACTTATTCTCTCCCTGAGAGTCCTAATGGTGCTACCAACATATTTCTTGCTGCATTTGCATTCTATGATATATACAGCAAATTTTGTATTACAGTTCAAATTGGTTGTGATTTTGTATCTTTTTCTGGCAGGGCCTTCAAATTGCATTTTCTTGTCCCAAGCCCACTTGCATTCACTACAATGTCCACATTTGTGGAATCCCAGAGCGTGCGGAGTCAACCAATTCTCTGTGACCTTTGTCACTGGATAGCTAGGACTAAGTAGGTTCCGGAGACAGACCCCTCTCCGATAAGTAATGTCAGGTCTCTCTGTGATCAAGCCGTCTAGGGATCTGTCGGCCTTCAAAATGTGGCAATGTCTTTTGAGACTCCGGACAAGTATCTCGGAAAGTGTATTGTAGTTGGTAACCATGTGTACTTTCTTATCTTTCTTAGTTCTCCTATTGTGTTCCTTAAGTGTATCCTGTCTATTGACAAGCTGTACTCTCTGTTTGGCTTTATTCAGAGTCTTCTTGTCATAACCTCTTCTGTTAAAGCGTGCCATCATTTCAGTTGCACACTCTTCATATTCAGGATCAAAACTGCATGTAGATGCTTAGCAAGTGACAGTACCGCAGGACAGGCTTCTGCAATGGTTTACAAGGCTCACGTCATGGGTCAGAGGGACCTGAAGACAGACCGGCATTTCACAGCACATATGTGCCCACACAGGGTACCTTTCCACTCCCTGCAGCAAGCACGCCAGTGGTGGACCCTAAGATTCTAGAGAAGCAAATGGTACTGCGTGGATCAATATGTCATAAGCCTCTTTTGCACCTCTGTTGGTTCTTTCTGCACTTCACCTCTTTTGCAAATTTCTGCATCCCTCTTGCCTATTTCTGCACCCCTCTTCCCTTTTTGTCCACCTCTCTTGCTTCTTTCTGCACTTCTCTTGCTTCTTTCTGCACTGCTCTTGCTTCTTTCTGCACCTCTCTTGCAAATTTCTGTATCCCTCTTGCCTCTTTCTGCACCCCTGCACCCCTGTTCCCTCTTTCTGCACCTTTCTTGCCTGCTTCTGCACCTTTCTTGACTCTCTCTGCACCTCTGTTGCTTCTTGCTGCACTTCTCTTGCCTCTTTCTGCACACCTCTTGCCTCTTTCAGCACCTCTGTTGCTTCTTTCTGCACCCTTCTTGCCTCTTTCTGTACCCCTCTTGCCTCTTTGTGCACCTCTCCTGCCTCATTCTGCACCTCTCTTGCCTTTTCATGCAGTTCTCTTGCCTCTTTCTGCACCTCTTTGACTTTGTTATGCACTTCACTTGCCTCTTTCTGTCCCCCTCTTGACTCTTTCCGTACCTCTGTTGGTTCTTTCTGCACTGCTCTTGCTTCTTTCTGCACCTCTGTCCCAAATTTATGCATCCCTCTTGCCTCTTTCTGCACCCCTCTTCCCTCTTTCTGCACCTCTCTTGCCTCAGTCTGCCCACCTGTTCCCTCTTTCTGCACCCCTTTTGCCTATTTCTGCAACTCTCTTGCCTCTTCCTGCAGTTCTCTTGCCCCCTTCTGCACCTCACTTGCCTCTTTCTGCACCTCTGTTGGTTCTTTTGCACTGCTCTTTCTTCTTTCTGCTCCTCTCTTGCAAATTTCTGTACCCGTCTTGCCTCTTTCTGCATCCCCATTGCTTCATTCTGCACTTCTCATGCTTCTTTCTGTACCTGTCTTGCTTCTTTCTGCACCCCTGTTGTCTCTTTCTGCACTCATCTTCCCTCTTTCTGCACCTCTCTTGCCTCTTTGTGCACCTCACTTGCCTCTTTCTGTACCTCTCCTACCTCTTTCTGCACCTCCCTTGCTCCTTTCTACACCTCTGTTGTTCTTTCAGCAATTCTCTTGCCTCTTTCTGCACTTCTCTTGCCTGTTTTTGCACCTCTCTTGCCTTTTTCTGTACCTCTCCTACCTCTTTCTGCACCTCACTTGCTTCTTTCTGCACCCCTCTTCCCTCGTTGTGCAACTCTCTTGCCTCTTTCTACACCTCTCTTCCCTCTTTCTGCACCACTCTTGCCTCTTTCTGTACCTCAGTTGCTTCTTTCTGTACTTCTCTTGCCTCTTTCTGCACCCTTTGTGCCTCTTTCAGCACCTCTGTTTCTTCTTTCTGCACTTCTCTTCCTTCATTCTGCACCCCTCCTGCCTCTTTCTGTACCCCTCTTGCCTCTTTGTGCACCTCTCCTACCCCTTTCTGCACCCCTCTTGCCTCTTTTTGCACCTCTGTTGGTTCTTTCTGCACTGCTCTTGCTTCTTTCTGCACCTCTGTTCCAAATTTCTGGATCCCTCTTGCCACTTTCTGCACCCCTCTTCCCTCTTTCTGCACCTCTCTTGCCTCAGTCTGCCCACCTGTTCCCTGTTTCTGTACCCCTTTTGCCTGTTTCTGCAACTCTCTTCCCTCTTTCTGCAGTTCTCTTGTCTCCTTCTGCACCTCTGTTGCTTCTTTTTGCACCTCTCTTGCAAATTTCGCCACCCCTCTTGCCTCTTTCTGCACCCCTCTTCCCTCCTTCTGCACCTCTGTTGGTTCTCTCTGCACTGCTCTTGCTTCTTTCTGCACCTCTTTTGCATGTTTCTGTACTTCTCTTGCCTCCTTCTGTACTCAAATGGGAAGTGCAAGCTGTCAAGTTTAAAGGTCTGCGTGCTCTCGTGACTGAGATATATGTCTACTTGTATATGTATTCTTACATGTGTTATGCTTCTGAAGATGGTAGCTTAAAAAGCGGGAAACTTCTCCAATAGGTGGTCAAATCTTCTCAGTTCTGCTCTGTCATTCGGTTGCACAGGCAGACATGTCTTATGTATACATGTGTTATAGAGCCCCTCAAATATACTATTGAATACCCATGTGCCCTGTAATGTGAGCAGAAAGAAATGCATACACCTTCTTTTACACAAATTTACAGAGTATGCTGTTTGAAACACAGGTATTTAAGTGTTTGCATGTTTATTTTAATTTAACATGTCACTAGGTAAAAGCATAGACACGCATGCATACCTTCACAAACTTGGTCAGACTTATAACAGTGATATGCTTAGGATTGCTGTTTCAAATGTGGTAGGCCTAACATTCTGAGCAGTCGATTAATAGAGAACCTTCAAGAGAAAAGTGAGGTTTAAGACATCTTCAGGGAAGGATTAGTGATTAGGGTACTTTGTATGAGTCTGTTGTAAGGTACAGTCAAAGTAGGCCTCTTTCTGTACCTCTGTTGGTTCTTTCTGCACATCTCTTGGTTCTTTCTGTACCTTTCTTCCTCTTTCTGGACTTCTGTTGCCTCTTTCTGCACTTCTCTTGCTTCTTTCTGCGCCTTTCTTCATCTTTCTGCACATGTCCTACCTATGTAGGCATATTTAGAAATTAGGGGCGGCAATTCCGCCGCGGTGCGGCGGTTTAGCGGAGTGGGCGGGGCTGCGTCGGCAAACGGACGTTCGCAGCACTACAGAGGTAGTGCTCGCGATGGCCGTTGGCCGACGACGCACGCAACGGGTTAAAAAACCTTACAAATTCACTGAAAAAAACAGAGGTTTCATGGACGTTATAGTTAGTTGGACATTTCACTCGTACAAAACCAGAGAAATTCGGCCGTTATAGTTAGTTGAGCTAACTATAACTCGCGCCCCGTAATGCACTGCTGATGACGTCACATATTAAATCACTCATGACATGTTTAGTGACATCACTGATGACATCACTGATGACATCTCAAATGACATCACTGATGACATCACTGATGACATCATCCACGTGATCATCTGATGCACCTCCTCACACCCTAATATAACCTTTGATACCCCCCTAAAATACAGACTACCATTCTCGAAACCATAGACACACCAATACCAGTTAGTACATACCCACTCACTGATTCATAGGTCTACACACACATCCACTCACCCATACAGTCACTTATACACGCAGTCACTCATCAATATAGCCACTGAAATATGCACTCATACACCTATACAGATACTCACACAACACCACTAACCATAGAGTTACTCACACACCTAGTCAGTCATGCAAAGAATCAATCACACTCCCATTTACTCACCTATACAGTTATACACACACCACCTCACTTATTCATACAGATACTAACACATACTTACTCTCTTATACCATCACTGACACAAGCACACACTCATCCATCAAGCCACTTTCACAATCACTCACTCTCACATATGGTCATTTATATAGTCCAACACTCACATATACTGCCTTTCACATATGTAGTTACTCACACATGTACCACTGAGACATCCATTCACTCACCAACACACCCATACACATACTCACCCACCCATACAGCCCTTCACAGATGCACTCTTGAACCCGTACACCCAGTGAATTACCCACTCACACATCTATGCACAGTCACACCCCCCCCACCCACCCACACAGACACTCAGGCACCCATACAGATACTCAGACAACCAATCAATAACCCATGTAGACACTCATGTAGCTACTCACCAACCCATGCAGCCGCTTACACACCAACTGACAGACTGATACAGACATTCACACAGTTTAGTCACTAACCCATGCATTCAGTAAGACACGTTTAATTACTCATTTATACAGTCAGTCACGCACCTACTAAATCATTCATTCAGACACTCATACACCCACTCATTCTTCTATATACCTTGGCATATATAGATATATAAAAAACATATTTAAACTTTACAGAAACACACAGTCACTGCCTGATGTCATCAGTGATGTCATCAGTGATGCCATTTGAGATGTCATCAGTGATGTCATCAGTGATGTCATTTGAGATGTCATCAGTGATGTCATCAGTGATGTCTCTGACCATGTCATGAGTGATGTAATATGTGACATCATCAGCAGTGCATTGCGGGGGCGCGAGTTATAGTTAGCTCAACTAACTATAAAGGCTGAATTTCTCTGGTTTTGTACGAGTGAAATGTCCAACTAACTATAACGTTCCTGAAACCTGTGGTTTTTTCAGTGAATATATATATAAATTAACATCTATGAGAAGAATGCATAGGAGTAAGTGCGGTTCACCTATTGGTAGTGGTGCTGATAACCCGTGATTTTAACTAATGGCAGCAGTACCCTCCAATTTACATCATTAACTCCGTAGGCAACACGAGTATATCCAGGGAGCCAAAGTCACTAAGGCCTGTGCTCTGTGTATATAAGGTCATAATTATGCTAATTCTAGAAGTCTCCTAAGTAATTTCGGTTGCCCCATGGTATTATAATTCAATAAACTTACCCCTGTAATTGAGAAGGCGACCAATCCGCCAAGTAAGTAACAATGTTTATAAGAAAGGTCCAATAACCTGTAAGAGCCCCGAAGCGTTATTTTAATGTGAGGAGTGCACATATTATTGTGCTATGTTTAAATCACACAAAGTGGGCATTAGAGTAAAAACTCACCTATAAGACAAAACGAGAGGTTGATCAACCGTTGTTCCATATATAACGAAATTGATATTGTTATTACCGTAATGTATCAAAGGAATGCCTGGTAGAGAGTGTGAATAAGTAAAGAAATAAGAGAGGTTCGTCAGAGCAAACATCCCAACCTGCCACTTTAGACAAGAGTACCTGAATAAATCAAAAGATTCAAAATTGCCTAGTATCACTTACCTAATCTAGTCGGTGTCGAAGGTGGATGTGAGTATGCAGCGCAACCGCCGTTCAGCACAGTTGCCATCTTGGATACTGAATTTAAAGCAAAAAATTAAAGACAAACTCACCAAGAAGCGTGAGTCCGTTTTTAGGGTATCGCAGCGCCATCTTTGAATGCCGGCCAGTATACAGTACCAATACCATCTCAGTACCGGCATCTACCATGGGTAAAAGAGGGGATCTAGTCGAGTAACCAAAACTGTCACTGTAAATATTAACATTACATAAGATCCTGGGCCCAATATCCGTCGTGTGATTTACCAACTCTTATCAGTGCCAATATCGACTTTGAGTACACAGTGCAGAATGGAGTTCAACGTGATCGCCGTTGCGATTAAAAGAAATTGAGATTGAAGTAAATTATAATGGATATTTAAAGGTGGGTCAGTCCGTATCATATACATATAAAGTTAGTTCCAGATTGTCGTGTCCCAATACAGTTACAATAATGGTACTGACGACGACGGTGCAGTGTCAGAGAAAGATCATCAATACCGGATGATTTCTAGGGAATCAGCCAAAAATCCATACCAATTTAGAACCCTGTTGATCCTGTGATGTCTCTAAAATGATAACATGTTCACATGAGTTCAAAACAAGCCATTAACATGTTGGTGAAATACATTTGCATCGAAAGCTACAGGTGATGAGTCTGCAATAAGGATGTATAATATCATCTGTTTTATTACATCAATCACCCAAGAAATACTGGAACTCATGGTCAACATTTAATCCCATTTCAACTGAATGCAGACGCAAAATCCGCATGGCTTCTCTGTGTCTGAGACATAGTTCCCTATTTCCCCCTCTAGGGTCCCTGACGACATGATCAATTCCACAGAATCTAAAACGTTTGTGTTCAGTTTGCGCTTCACATTCCATAGCGTGAGTCGCAATGGGGTACCTTTCATCATTCTCTTTGAAAGGCCGCATGTGTTCACCCACTCTCTCTTTCAGTCATCTAATTGTACTCCCAATGTAAATTTGTTCGCATTTGCAGACAATCATATAAAGCACAAATTTAATGTTGCAGGTAATATTATAAGAGATACCGAAAGGTCCTGTCTTTGCCACACTAAATATTTTTGATTTATACATTGCCCATTAACACATTCCGCAGTACCTGCACTTGTAAAAGCCCAGCATATGTTTAGACAGCCAGTTGTCTTTCTGTCTACTCTTAGGGTAGCTGGGGCTGAGAAGATTTTTAAGTGTCTGTCCTCTGTGAAATATTATATCTGGTCAGTTCGATATGTGGCTTCTGAGGAGTCTATCTGCTGTGAGTAAGTGCCAGTGTTTCTGCAGATATTTACAGAACTTAAACAAGAGTTGGCTAAAATCAGTCACTAAATGCATTTTTTTATTTGGCTCCTGGTCTTTTTTACTCTTAGTCAATGTGTGTTCCCTGCTAATCTTAGGCATCCACTGTCTAGCAGTGTCCACCACTTGTTTATTGTAACCTCTTTGTAGAAACCTAGTTTCTATATCATTGAGAGTCCTCTCACATTCCGTTTTGTTGCTACAGTTACGTTTTGCTCTTATCATCTCCACAATGGGGATAGCATCAACCTGACATCTCGGATGTGCACTTAGTGCATGTAACACTGAGTTGCATGACGTCGGTTTGCGATAGAGTCTACACTCAGTTCTGTAATTTTTGATGTAAAGTTCAAGGTCAAGGAAGGTGATTGTCTTTGAGCTATAATGGTAGGTAAACTTGATATTATACTCATTGTTGTTCAGGTATGCACAAAAGTTGTCAAGTCGTTCAATACTACCTGTCCACACCAAAAAACAGTTGTCTATATATCGACCCCAGTATAGTATTTCATTAATCCATTGTGTGCCCTGTGTGCCCCAGAGCAGCTACTGCTCCAGCTCCCCCATAAAGAGCCAGGCATACGATGGAACAAATTTTGAACCCATTGCGGTCCCCTGTAGCTGTCTGAAAAACTCATCCTTGATTAAAAATACATTGGGGCATATTAGCAAGACCCACGTTAAAATTATCGCCGTTTTAGCTGCAGGAAACTGCCGCTAAACGGCGATAATGGGCTTGCTAATATAGCGCTATAGAATTCCAATAGAAGCCCATGTTAGATGTGCAGGACATCTAACCTGGGCTTCTGTTGAATTTCCATAACGCATATTAGCAAGCCCATTATCGCCGCTTTAGCGGCAGTTTCCTGCCGCTAAAACGGCGATAATTTTAACGTGGGTCTTGCTAATATGCCCCATTGTTTTTCAAAATTAGTTCAGTCATCCCAAGCAGCATCTCTGTATGTTCCCAGAGACTTGCTGATCTCTTATTTAAAAATGAAAAATACAAATTTTTATCGGCATTTCATCATTTCACATTAAGGCAAGTATAACAATTAATCAACACTTTACAATCGCATGGTGTAGTTTGTTAGCTCAGGGGAGATCATGAGATTACAAGTCCAAGTAAAAAGGGGAGTATGCAATTAGATCCCACATAATCGTACGGCACCGTCCATCATGACTCTTGGGGTTGCTGGGGGTCACTGTTGTCTGCTTCCCGGGGGGATCTAAGTTGTGCAGTGTGGCCTGACCCCGCAGGGGTGCTCGGAAGTGTCACTGGATGTTGCGTACCGACCCTATGGTGGTGGAACTGGTGTAATAGCATGGTCTATTCCATGTAAATGTGCCTTTTACGTATCCCTTGCACCTCCTCTCTCCTAATAGTATCCTCTTCTGCTGAGCCCCATTTCTTGACCGCTCCTACCCAGTCCACCAATGGGGGACCACTTGGGGTTCTCCAGTGCATGGCAATCCCCCTCATCGCCAGTAAGAGAGCCAAAGAAGTGAAGCGCGTTTGGACTTTAAGAGTTTTGTGCCTGCGGAAGAGCCCCAGCCCACTGGCCTTCCACATTCAATGTCCCTGAGGCCTGTTATCTCTTGCAAAGCCCTGTGGATAGCCTGCCAATAGGGTCACAGTGTGGGGCATGACTAGAACATATGTATGAACGTGGCGTCTGCAGAGTGGCATCTCGGACATACCAACTGTGCGTCTGGGTAGAAGCGCTGAAGCCTTGCTGGAGTGAGGTAGGCGCGATGTAGTATGGAAAATTGTATATTCTTAAAGCGGGCATTTCTGGACACCTTTTTTGAGTACTCCAGAACCCGTTCCCATTCCTTGTCATGGAAGGGGCGACCTATCTCGCCCTCCCATTGCGATCGCAATGGGACCAGTGTAGTAGCAGTGAGCTCTCGGACCGCTTTATAAAGCCACATGATCAAGTGCCGTCCTAACACCATGTGCAGAATTGCATGTAGCACTGGGTGTGTCGCTGGCTCCCCTCCGGTAAGATCCCATATGTGGCGACTGCTAAGTATTAGCTGTCTATGTAATAAAAATTGCCCTGGGGAAGGCCTGTCTCACTTGAAAGACGGTTGAACTGCAATAGTTGACCTTCTTCAAACAGGGACCCAATTTCCAGGTCATTATGGTCCATCCATGTTTGCATCGCGCGGGCAGAATAAGACCCCCCCTGTCTAGGGAGACCAGCTAACGGGTACAGGGGAGTGTATAAAGGTGTGTTGCCAGATATGCGGTGTATGCGCAGCATGCATGTTATTGCTACTTTCACCTGGAGTGAGTGTGATGCTCTGGGCTGCGTGCCCAGAAGTAGTAGGCGGCAAACTGCTTGTATTGACATAGGTCCATCGTCCGTGGCAGTCTCTGCTAGATGACGCCCTGCTGTCCATCTAGATATCCATTGTGTTTGTGCTGCGTAAAAGTAGGCTTCAAAGGACGGGGCCCCCAACCCTCCCTGATTCAATGGGAGCTGCAGTTTTGAGAGTGCAACCCTGTGACGTTTGTCACCCCATATGAGGGAACTCAGCAGGGTGTCTAGCTCGCGAAAGAAGGAGCGCGGGGGATGACAGGAGTGTTGGCAAAATAATAAAGAGATTGTGGTACCAGGATCATCTTGGCCAGGGCAATTCTGCCAATGGGCGCTAAGGGCAGAGCCTTCCAGAAATGTACCCTTATCTTGGCTCCTGTCAGGGCCCTACTATGATTACCCTCATAGAGATCAACCAGGGAATGATAAAGCCTAATAGCAAGGTAGCGCGGAGCCCCAGAACACCAAGCCACACGAGAGGTGCCGAGCCTCAGTTCCCGTGGGGGAAGACATGGGCGAAGAGGGTATTTAACAGACTTCGCCCAGATCACTGTAAGCCCAGATGCAGCGGCAAAGTCTGTGAGGATATTCACTATGGGACTGAGATCGGACTCACGTAGAGCAATAGGTCATCCGCGTACATGGATACTATATGGGTGGTCCCTGCTATTGGAATGCCCCACTCGCCTCCCTCTTGCCTCAATTGGATCACCAAGGGTTCCAGCGCCATAGTGAAAAGGATGGGGGAGAGGGGGCATCCCTGCCTGGTGCCCCTCTCCACTGGGAAGGGCGAGGAGATGAGTTTGCCCAGCCGTACTCTAGAGATAATTTTCGTATATAATAGTTTGATGTATGCCCTAAATACCAGGCCGATTCCCATTTGCCCTAACATTTCAAAGAGGTATGGCCATGTGAGGGTATCAAATGCCTTCTCCAGGTCCAGGATCAGGCATGCCGCCCTGGGGTAACGATCCCCAATCTGACCCTGAACCTGGAAAATTTGACGAATGTTCTGGGATGTGTTTCTGCCCAGTACAAATCCGTTCTGATCGTGATGTATGAGTGGCGGGAGTAGAGGGCCCAATCGATCTGCCAGGATCTTGCCCAATATTCTGCAGTCGGCGGAGAGTAGTGTGATTGGCCTGTACGAAGTCAGGTGTAACGGATCTCGGTCAGGCTTTGGGATCGAGACTATGAGGGATTCTCGTAACGAGCTGGCCAATTCTCCCCCCTCCCGAGGTCCCGCATACATGGTGGTCAGTCGCGAGGCCAGCTGAGTAATGAAAGTGCTATAGTTCTAAGGGCAGACCGTCTAGTCCGGGGGCTTTATTCCGGGCCATAGTCCGGATCGCCTGTTTCACATCGAATTGCGAGATTTCCTCTTCTAGAAGTGCACTGTCTTCCCACGGTATTTGAGGTAGCATGAGAGGTGCTAAGAATTGGACAAATGCTTCTTGACTGTCTTGTATGTGGCATTGGTAGAGTGCAGCATAGTAATCACGAAAGGACCGCAGGATGTCCGACTAGGTCGTCGCAGTGCCACCTAGATGATCCCTGATTTCAGTAATTGGTCGACTTTCCTGGTGCTGACGGGCCAACCAGGCTAAGAGTGTGCCCGACCTGTCTCCCTCTCTGTGCCGCCTAGTTGCATATAACTTAAATTTGTAGCGTCTGAGGTCTGCCAAGACCCCCTCGTATTCGGTTTTGGCCTCTGCGACTTGTATATGTTTTGCTGCACTCGCATTCTCTGCTTTAGTCAGTGATGCTAGTTTAAGTTCTGCCCTCTCGAAACTTTTATCCAGTGTTCTGCATACCCCAGTTATTTGCCTAATGCATGCCCCCCTCATCACAACTTTAAAAGCGTCCCACCCAAGCATTCTATTAGATGCGGTGTCGGCGTTTTCTTCAAAGTATTCCGCGATACTGCTCTCATGATTGTGGTGGAACACTGGGTCCTCCAAACACTTGCGCTGCAATTTCCAGGTCGGAACCGGATGGTGGGGCAGTCTCCATTTAAGGGTTAGCAGGTTGCGCATCATGGTCTAAGATTACTCTCCCGAGATAGTCTGTGTGTTGGGTCATGGGTATTAATTCCTGTGAACACAGGAACCGATCAAGCCGCACCCTCAAATCATGTGGCACTGAGTGGTAAGAGTATAGTTTGGTGGCCGGGTTTTGTGCTCGCCATGCATCCATCAGAGCCCAGTGTTGCGCCCAGAATCGAAATCGTTCCGTGTGTGCTTGTGCGGGGGATTGATCTAATGCCAAATCTAGCATCCAATTATAGTCACCCCCCAACACCCACGGTGCATGTGTGAATTGCGGAAGGATTGTCGACAAGGAGTCCCAAAACAGTCCTTGGTCTGAGTCTGGGGCGTAAATGCTGTCTATTAACAGGGGTCGTCCATCTAATAGTCTCTCCAGGAATGCGTATCTTCCTTCTCTATCTACTACTCTACGCATTTCTTTAAACTGAACCCCAGGTCTAAGCCATATCATTGCCCCTCGGGCGAACGCAGAATAAGTAGTGGCACAGAAAATACCCCGCCAGCACTTCTGTATGCGGTCTAGTTCTTTGGAGGTGAGGTGTGTTTCCTGTAACAAAATGATCTGCGCCTTTTGTCGCTTTGCATACGAGTACACTGCATACCGCTTTCTCGCTGTGTGCATCCCCCTGACGTTTAAGGTCAGGAAGCTAATATCTGCTGTGTGTGACATGGCATCTGTTCATGTCCGGGGAACCAACGGGGGTGACGCAGAATGTGTCGTGCCCTGTCTCCATCCCTGTCCCTCCCGCATGTAAGCCCGATGTATAAAGGCGCCCTTCCTGAATGTGAATGTGGTTGCAGGGTTCAAAGCAACTGGGAGATGTAACAACTAGTCTTGTGGAACTGAGTTCCAACATCACGAACCTATCACAACTGGTGATACGTCCAAACTATATGGTTCAACAACGTTCTAATGTATCTTGGGGGTGTACTCTACGAATTGTCTGTGCTCATAGCCTAGCGCAGCCCTTTCTGTTGAATATGACAGTCGTGGGTTTAATGTGCTATGGGGTACTTGTTGGCAATAGCGGTCATTGTCAGGCCTCTGACGCGTCCCATCAAACACCCGGTGTACATACATGAGGGGCAGAGAGGAATGCGAGGGGGGTAACCTCGTGTAACCGAGCAGGACAGGTCATTGTGCCCATCATTTGGGCTGTGTCCATTCAGTTTGATTCTTGCATATGTGTCTTGCAGAAAAAAGGAAAGAATTAGTCTTGGATGATCAGCTCCTTCATATCAGTGTGTCCGCCGTTTGGGGGGTCACCAGCGGAGGGGTTATTGAGTCTTCGCAGGAAACACTAGTATCTCTGGAGTTGTCTGCAGATGAGAAGATATGCAGGCCATCTTCTCTGTCCGATGTCGCCGCAAGTGAGTCTAATCGAGCTGCCGCCTGGAGTGCGCTATCTTTTCCTCGAGGTTGGGGGGACCTGAAGTTGGGCTGCACCCCTTCTGTTCTTGTTGCTTGCGTTCACGTTGTCCTCGGGTTCCATGGCCTCTCGATCTCCTTGCATTGCGGACTGTGTCCCATTGTGCGCCTCCTGGGATAGTGGTCTCAGCCCAGTCAAACACTGCTTTTGGGTCCATGAAAAAGTTTGTGCCCCGTCGTGAATGACTCGGAGACGAGCTGGGAACAGCAGCGAATATTGTATTTCTTTTTAGCGGAGCATGTTTTTCGCCTCTATGAAACTGGCCCTTAGTTGTTGCACCGCTTTTGAGTAATCAGGAAAGATCATCACCCATTTATCCTTGACTTGAAGCGGGCCATGTTGTCTGGCTGCCCTCAGTACAGCGTCCCTGTCCTTATAATGAAGCAGTTTCAGGATCAGTGGTCGTGAGGGCATCCCGGGGGGGGCCTCCGAGCCAGGACCCTGTGAGCTCTTTCCACCGAGAAGAAGGGTGTGAGTTCGGCATCCGGGGTGAATTACTTAAACCATGTTTCGATGTATCTTTCGGGATGGGAGCCATCTGCTCCTTCCAGCAGGTTTATCACATGGACATTGCTGCGACGTGATCGCCCCTCCAAATCGTCTGCCTTCTCCTCAAGCTTAGTCATCCGAGCCTGGAGGCTCCGTATACTGTCCTGGTGCGTTTTAGAGAGCGGTTGCAGGCCGGCTAGCATTGTTTCCCCCTCCGCCACCCTATCAGTCAGCTTTCGGTGATCGTCGCGTAACAAACCCAAATCCGAAGACAGGGCCCCAAATCTGTCTTCCATTGCAATGCGGGAGTGTTCTATTGCTGCCAGCACTCTGTCCAGTTTATCAGATATTGCTTGTGGCGTGGCAGTGTCTGATGGTTGAGCGTGGTCCAAGTCTATTGTGGATTGTTGGCGTGCCGGGACCATCGCCTGTGAGTTGTTGGTCTGACGCAGTCGCCCCATATTTTCACCGATCTTGGGCTCCGCTGCACTTGTAGGCGCTCTTTAACTCCCGAACAATCACCTCTCTCCCTCGGGCACTCAAGGGTCACTGGTCCCAGGTGCGGCCAGCTGGAGAAGGGTGAACAACTGTCCTGCTCTGCCGCCTGGGTTCAGGGTGCGATAACGTCCTGGCCCGACCCCTGTTGGCTGTCTGTGCATCGCAGTTGATACCCCCGGAATGTCAGGGTCCCAGTGCGGACGTGGATCAGGCTGTCCTGCTCGGGGTAGGGGGAATAGTAGCGTGCTGTTCGTTAGGGGGGCACTGTAGGACCTCAGCCACGTTGAAAGCGCAAGGATGACAGTCCTTTAGGTCTTTGACTACGATGCTGCCTCTAGGAGCCGTTGCCTCAAGTCGTGCTTCCGTCTTTGTCGCATTAAAAGACTTGTGGCAACATATTGGATGTGGACTCCGTTGTTAGCAGCGCCTGATGACTGCCTCCAGAGTCTGCTCTAGGTCAGTGGGGTAAGGATCGCCTTCGTGAGGGACATGCAGTCTCTGGCCCCACTCGTCTTCTCGACCTCCTGACCCAGGCCGCACCGTGGTGTGCCTAGTTGCTCCTAAATGTACGACTCACGCTGTCTGCGACGCGGTCTTGGGCCAATGGTTGCCATGCTCCCGTTTCTCCTGGGCGATCCCCCTCACCCATCTGCTGCTGGGGTCCCGTCGTGTGTGGCCACTGTACTGTGACGGCGACGAGGTGGTATGCCATAATTGCTGATGGCGTAAAATAGTAGGCACTGAGAATGGAGTGGCAACCTAGGGCCCACCTCCAGGGTCGTCTGCTGTAGCCCCGGCCTCAATTGTGTGGGCACTCCAGAGTTCGCTCCGCACCTGTACCCAAGGCACTGCTGGCTCGTGGCATGCAACTGGCCTTCTCAAGGCCGCTCCCTAGTTGAAGTCCTTTATTGATCAGCTTTGGGACCTCATACTCCAGAATTCGGGCCCTCCCAGATCCTCACTTCTCTTGGAAAGCCTCGGCACTAGGGTTGGCAGTGACTCTGTTCACCTCAGCTGCTGCAGTGTGTAGGCCCTGGCGCAGGCGCCCCAGGTTGATCCAGCTATAACTGCGCCTCTGTCGGGCCTGCCAGGTCACCGTTTCCACCTCAACAGTCCCTTGGCAGCTCGGGGGCGCCCACGAATTGGCTCAGTCGAGCACAGTGCCCGATTCGGGGACTTCGCCCTGTCAACTGCGCCCCCTGGTGGGTAATCTTCTGGCAATTGATATTACCGTTGGTTGCCGTTCCCCCCCCGTTTCTAGCGCTCCCTCAGTCTGCATCTCCTGGTCGCCGCCATTGAGTCCTGCGCTGGGGCGGGAGGGAGGGGGGGAAATTTCACTTTTCCGCGGGACCAGACACCCGCTCGCCCAGTCAGGATCTCCCTTCACATTCGGGCCAAGGTGCCAGTCGCACCCGGCGCCCGGCCCACACCTCAAAGCTGCTCCTCACCTGGGGACGACGGCGCAGCCGAGCCCGAGGTGGCTCTCAAAGGGCACCGGGTGTTTCCAGGGCTCCGCTCCTCACGATCTCCCCGGCTGTGGGATCGCGGTGCCGGGGGCCGCCATTTTGTGCTGTGCCTTCTCTCACCCCGCAACAGCACGATCCGCGAAGCCCGCTCTCCGATTTCGGGCCCACACCCTCCCTATCGTTGCCGTTTTCATTTCGGCAACTGGGAGTGTCAGTAATCGAACCCCACGACCAGGATGGTTGCCGATGTGCAGGGCCGGCGGCCGGAGCTCTACACAAGTATGTCCGCCATCTTTGCTGGCGTAGCCATGCCCCCCTTGCTGATCTCTTATTTAGCATCCGTCGTAGTACAGAGAGTCCTTATGAAGAAAGTGGCCCTTTAGGGCCACTCAGGTTTTCTTACAACCACCTGCTATGCCTTCCCAAGAATGCAGCAAGGCAGTACGAAAACTGCAGACAAGACAGTCCGGAGACTGTATCAAGACACAGCCTGTAGGCTCGTGCCATCCAAGAATGGCGCCATTTTTCCAAGAATCAAATCACTCACCTGGTACACACAGGTTGAGTCAAGTTATTCTCCACTGTCGACTCTTCGGAACAAACGGTCAACTCCAAGGGCTCGCCTTCTCAGGACCCCAGCCGGTGACCACTAGATGAGGGGGCGCCCGATCAGCCAGGCGGGGCCGCTGTGAGAACCAAACTCAGTCTTGTGTGGGGTACCCAGATCCACCCAACCGACCAAACGCACCCCAGACCCTACAACCCGATTACGGGTGAGTCGGATCACCTTGCGGGGTCCCTGTTTGGGCGCTAACTGAAGTAAGTGGCCCTCTAGGGCCACTCAGGTTTTCTTACAACCACCTGCTATGCCTTCCCAAGAATGAAGAGTCAGTCAGACAGTAGAGAATACAAACTTACATTTATTAGCAATACTCTGCAGAGGAGTCCATCATGACCTGCACCCTAGGATGTCTGCCGAGGGACTGGCCCCCCAACAGTCCACACTGAGTAATCATTCCTCTCGAGAAGCCCTCAACCACGCCCACAATGGAAAACTACCGGCCTGGGCCGAACATGAACAAAGAGGCACAGTAGGATGAGCTAACACCTGCCAGATGGGTACGCGTTATCAGGGATCCAAGGCCACGGTGCTGGGTCTCAGCATCTCCTAACGTGGGAGCAGAAACTACACATTCGAATAAGTATGCGAGGGCAGAATGGCTTCTTCATTAGTAAGTCGAGGAACAGCCTTGAACAGAAGAGAAAATAATAACGAAATACAGTGTTCTGCTGAGGCAAGCAATACGAGTAATGAGGCCTAACTCAGGCTCAGTCTAAGCAGCCTAATGGGGATTACGAAATGCAAAATGGAGTCACACTTGCTAACTGAAGTCTGCACATTACGGGGCTAACTCAGTGGGTTGCATAGCGTGAATACAAATGGCGTCTATTTAGCCACACATTGCTAACCTAATATAGCATGAAACGAGTGCGCTGCAGGGATGGGAATGTGAAACCTAACAGACCCTCCTTTTAGCATGAGTGGTTAAATGCTTTATTCGCTATCCGGTAGGGTCTTTACAATTCTAAGGGGGGGCAATTGCATAAGTACTCATGTGACAATCATGTAACAATGGAGAAGAAAGCAACACACTTAGCATGAAAATCCAACTAATACTCGAAAATGCCCTCATCTATGAGCATCATATCCCGGATATCCTGCATCATCATAGTAGAGACTTTATGATCACGTCCTGGGAACTTAGGAGAAGGGGTGAACTTGCTCACACAATAGGTGCAACATGCTGGAAGGCAATTAATACATAAGCAACATGTAAAGATGACACCTGCGATAGCTATTAGGACAAGTAGTATCTTCCAACCCCATGATGTCAATAGACCCCAGAGCCACCCCGTGAGGGACCATGAACCATTATCCTGGTGTATGTCTGAAGCAAGTCTGTGTAATTTCTGTATTGCAGAATATACAGTAGGGGCGCTATCAGGAATGTACACGCAGCAGCTGCTGCCGATGACACGGCAAGCTCCACCCCTATCAGCCAGAATGACGTCTAGAACCATCCGATTTTGAAGAGAAACGAGCCTCGTAGCCTGAAGCTCGACTGTAATATTAGTCAGTATACGGGCAGTAGTATTAATAACTCCCTCTACTACTCTAGCAAGGCCACGAGTATTGCGACTATTGAATATGGGACCCCAGAACGGCAGAATGCCCTTCATTATGTCAGTGAATTGCTGTAGGGAGGTATCTGTTTGATCAATATCGTCTGGGTTGACAACTCTCTTAACTCGATGCACCTGGAGATCCCTACGCTGTAGCTTATGATCCTTGTGATAATTGGACGGTGCAATGTAAACGGGAGGTAAGAGGAAGGAAACATAACACCGGCCAGACCATCCCCTAGGAAGCCATGTATAAGCCTGTTCCCCACAGATGAAGTATACATTCGGAGGTGTAAGCAAAGGTGGGCTGCTAGTAGTGTTCAATCGGTATGTGTAGTTACAATGGCTCTGTCCTACCAAAATGTTCCCTGATCCTTCAACACAGAAACTAGCTGTTGCATTGAGCAGAGGGACAGGTATGGCTTTGTCTTCAGTGATATTGCGTTCATGGAAACATTTAAAGTATTCAGTGACATTGAAACCTTGGAAATCTAGCATTTCATTTTGTAGCCAAGAGACATTTTCTTTAGCGTCAAAAACGTTTGTGCAAGCATCTGGGTGCAGGGTACCCTCCTTGCCATCTGCCCCAGGTGTATATCCTTGGAGTGCCACTATATACTCCAATACTGCTTCATAATCAGCCTGTACCATTTTCATAGCGTCAGCATAATAGTGCATGTATACCATAGAGAGCAGTTGAAACCAGGCTTCACAGCTACCCAAATATGACAGGGGCAATGACACTAGCAAATCATTTTGTATGCATAACTGAGGGAAGTAGCCCACACACCCAGCAATTCGTGGCATTAGTAGTACTGTGTACCTGATGAAGCATCTGAACAAAAGCATTTTGGGCATAAGTCTGTCTATGTCTCTCTTTATGTGGGGCCAGTGTAACAAACGATTGCTCAGCTGGAGCCGGGGTAGTCCCTATCAAGGTGTGCACAGGATGTTGTTCCTCTAAGTACCAGACCACCCCAAATAGTGTTATCATTACCAGGAGAAGGAACACTGCCACCACTACCCTACTCCCAGTGGACCAACTAGACCACCCAGGACCATTCTGCTGTAGTGGAGGGGCCACTAAGGGCTGTTCCTCCCTCATGACTGCACGACCAAATGGGTACATAGAAAAAAAACTTAGGAATTGGAGCCACAAAAATACAACCGACCAGAGCGGTACAATTCACCCAGCGTCCTTCAGAGCCTCGCTGGCAGGCTCCTATTGTTCATCAACGACGGTGTTATGAAGCACTCCCACGGAGGAGCTGCGCGATCGCAACCCTTGCTGGAAAACAAATCCTCTTCTTTCAGGATAGGGCACCCTCCCTCCTGGGCAAATACCCTCAACTATCCTGTCCAGTGTCCAGGGCAGTGCACCAGTGTAGCTCACTCTAGTCTAATACAGACACCTTTGGCACAGCACCTGCGCCCTAAGCTCAAGTCTTTCCCTAACTCCTAGACTGTTCGGCTAGTGCACCGTCCTTCTTTCGGGGCCTCAAATTGTACCTGGCGGCCCCAGGCACTTCTTCATCAACAAAAAGGGGAAGAAATTCAGGCTCAGCAGGCATCGAGACTCAGGTGCCTGAGCACCAGAAGTGTGAGCATCCGGGGCAGCCCTTATCTCCGGGGGGACCGCCTCGAATAGGGCCGCGTCACTGCCTTCGTCTGTTTGCGCCCACCTCAATTGGGCGTCAGAGAAAGGAACAAATCGGGGCACCCGCTCTCCTTCCTGATCAGCGATGCCGTCAAGGACCCAATGGTCATACGGGAGTGGTAGAGGCACTCTTTTAACATGTGAACCATGGATCCAGTGTTTTGTGCCGTCTACTTTCACTGCTGTGCGGGTGGCAAGAAGGACAAGGAGAGGCCCTTTCCACCTCGGCTCCAAACAGCTTTTCCGTTGAAAATTTCTGATGAGTACATAATCTCTGGGCTGTATTTGATGCCCGGGCCCCTCTGGTACTGGTTGCAGTGTGGCATGTATCTGTTGGTGAAGAGAACGGAGATCTTTAGACAACTCATACAGATAGTTTACAAGCAGGGGGTACTCTATCTCGGAAAAGCGCTTGGGTCTTGGGACGCCCCAGACATTAGCAGGGCGTCCAAAGACCACCTCATACGGAGATAACCCTGTTCTAGAATGCGCTGTCGCTCTGATAGATAATAAAGCCAAGGGTAACGCATCTGGCCATCGCAGTCCTGTGCTTTCTTGAATCTTTGCTAGCTTCAGTTTGAGAGTACCATTGTACTTCTCAACCAGGCCTGCTGACTGGGGGTGATTCGCTGCATGAAACTTCTGCTTAATATGCAAACCTGTGCACACCAATTCAATGACTGTTGAATTGAAGTGACTGCCATTGTCACTCCAGATCACGCGTGGCAATCCATAGCGCGGAAAGAACTCTTTTAAAAGTGCCTTCGCCGTCGCCATAGCTGTATTCTCTTTAGTGGGGTAAGCCTCAATCCATTTACTGAATGCGCAAATCACTACTAGCACATACTTTAGGTTGTTAACTCGTTCCTTTTCGATGAAATCCATCTGGAGAACCTCGAAAGGGAAGGAAGGCGGTGCAAAGTTACCGGCGGGTGTAGGAGTACCTTTCCCAGGGTTATGCTTTAAACAAATGATACAATGTTTCACTAGGTGTGTGGCTACCTTAGCGATATTATCATTCCGCCATACTGGGTCCAGTAGCTTGCATATTCCTTTGGCACTAATATGTGCTGGGCCATGGGCCATGGTAACAACAGGGAGCACATATGAATTGGGCAGCAACCATCGCTGTTTCCCAGACAAGTCAGTCCAACACCCATCCTCATCCAAACGACCTATTCTCTCCTCCCACATTGCCAATTCATCTAGAGTCGCCTCACCCTGAATTTCCCTGACATTTTCCAATGTGTCCTCGAACATTCCATTGTCTGGGACCCACCTACTGGGACCTGCCACCAACATCTTTTTCATCTTTGATCGAGCTGTCTCCTTAGCTGTCTGGTCCGCGAACGCATTTCCTCTCCCAACATCATCTGTAATGGCTTTATGAGCGCTACATTTCACTATTGCTAACTTATTTGGAAGTGTCAATGCGGACAGCAATCTAAGTATCAATGGGCTGTTCTGTATTCGCAGCCCGTGCGAGGTCAAGAGCCCTCTCTCCGCCCAGAGGCGCCCAAAATTATGGGGCACCCCAAAGGCGTACTGGCTGTCGGTGTAGATATTAACAGCCAGTACCTCACTCAACTCACAAGCCCTGAGGAGGGCAACCAACTCTGCAGCTTGGGCCGATTGGTGTGGGATACGGGATGTCTCAACTACAGTGTGTAACGTTGTGATTGCACAGGCTGCAGTGGTGGTGCCATCTGGTAATTGGAAACAAGAGCCATCAACATGTAGTTCCCCTTGGGGGTCAGATAAGGGAACATCAGTCAGGTCTACCCGTCCTTTCGTTTCTTCCTCAGTCCGAAATAAACAATCATGGACATCATTGTCCTTTTCTTCCGAAGGGAGGGGTAGTAACGTGGCTGGGTTGAGTAGCACATCGTTTGATGGTAATGTGCGGAGCAAAGAAGGTCAATTCATAACCAGTCAGACGTGCACTAGTAAGGTGCTGCATCTTTATCTTATTCAAAAGCGTATCCACAGCATGAGGTACCATTACTGTGAGATCAGTATCAAGGACGAGCACTGCCGATTGTCTGATAGAAACTGCCACCGCCGCAGCAGCTCTCAGACAGCTCGGGAGAGCTCTGGCGACATTATCAAGCATGGCAGAGAAATAGGCACAGGGTCTCTGCTTACCACCAAAACCCTGTGTTAGAACAGAAAGCGCGCAACCGTCCGCCTCATGCACGTAGAGCACAAAAGGCTTCTGGTAATCAGGAATACCAAGCACAGGAGCAGAGCAAAGCTCAACCTTTAATTGTTCAAAAGCTTGCTGGCATGCAGGTGTCCAAGGCAGGAGTTCATGCACATCTTTGGTGGTCAGGTAAAGAAGGGGTTTTGTTAGTAATGAGTAATTAGTAATCCAATGCTGACAATAAGAAGTTATACCTATGAACGCGCATACCTCACGTTGGGTCTCGGGAACAGGCATATTAGTAATAGCAGCTATGCGTTAAGGTGTTAGTCTGCGTCCCTCCTTCGACAGTAGGTGACCTAAATAGGTGATCTCCTGTCGACAATATTGGAATTTGGAGAGTGACACCTTGTGTCCATGGTGTGCCAAATGTAACAGTAACTTAACCGTAGCCTCTTTACAACCATCCTCGGTGTCCGAAGCCACAAGGAGGTCGTCAACGTACTGCAACAGCACATTACCAGGGGGAAGCTCCAAAGAATCCAATTGAGCTTTCAAGGCTTGGCTATAGATACTAGGACTTTCAGTATAGCCTTGTGGAGCACAGCAGAATCTAAAGCTCCGACCGTCCTATTGCAAATCCAAACAGATATCTGCTATCCGAATGGATTGGTATGCTGAAGAAAGCATACTTTAAGTCAATTACGGAAAAGAATTTTGCTGATGGGGGGATCATTGTCAGGATCATGGTAATGTCTGGGACCACAGGTTACTGGGGTACTACAATCTTATTAACCTCTCTAAGGTCGATCACAAAACGGTAAACGTCAGGGTGAGCATCAGAAGAATACAAGGGTGTCTTTTTAAGAATAGGAAGAATAGGGATATTACACACATTTGCCACAGTCTCTTCAACCACACCGGATTTAATCAAATCCTGTATTATTTGCAATAGGGTCTTTTCACCTGCCTGGGATATCTTGTACTGGGGAATACGTGGCAATTTAGCATTGTCATTGATCTGTATAGATACTGGTGGGATCTGGAGTAACCCGACATCTGTGTCTCCTGTAGCCCATAACGTACGTGGCACATCTTTGAACTCAGCGGGAAGGGGGGCATCCTTTGCGAAGCACTGTTTGGCACGGGCCACCTGCGGTCCAACAGTCATGTAAACACCGTCTGGAGAACACAAAATTGTCGCGTGCAACCTTTTTAACAAATCCAGTCCTAGCAAATTTTCCCCACAATTTGACGTCAGTAAAAATGGTGAATCAACCGTGAAGGGGCCAATAGTTAAAGCAAGAGGCTTGGAAATGGGGCTAACAACCCGCACGCCTGAGAAACACATCGAAACATTGTTTTGGCCAGACAGAGCTGCCCCCAGGACCAGTGAACGGGAAACAGAGCTATTCATAGCCCCTGCATCAACTAAAACAAATTCGGTCGAACCCTGTAAATCAACAGTGACGTAAGGTCCGTGCTGGTCTATAGGCACCGGAACTGGTCCCTCGCCCTGTCCTTGGCTGACTAGCTGTGAGACAACCCTGCTACTTCGTCCATGTCATAGTCGTCATGGTAGAACTGTCTTCCTCGGGGGTCGTCAAAATAATTCCCGCTCTGCCTATTGTGTGATGCATCCTCTGACTGCATCCCCCCTCTACCTCCTGTTCCTCATCCGTGTCCTCGAAAACCCCGACCTCTCGGGCCCTCACCTTTCTGCAACAACTCCGGACACTCATTCCGCCAATGTCCCTCCTGCTTACAGTACTCACATTGATTGAGCCCAAGGGGCGAACTTGAAGCACCACCCCTGCCAGACCGGGGCAGCCGTTGGGCCAATCCGCACCTCTACCTCGTCCTCTTCCCCTCGCAACTTGCTGCATCAATACCCTCGTCTTCAAATCCTTTGACTTTTTCTCTACCCTTTCCTTGTCCTCATTCTCCCTATGTTCGAAATACTGTGCCATTCTCAATATCACTGACAGGGATGAGGTCGTCCAAGTACTTTCCAAAGCCTGCAACTGTGTTGCAATCTCGGGAAGCAAGTTAGTGACAAATCTGTTAACGAACAACCGAACACCACCCTCCTGTGACAGAAATCCGACACACTTTCATCCTTCTTCTGATGACATGCAGTCAACTTATCCCAGTCCACTCGCTTCGGTGGGATAAGGGAGTGCATGTATGTTATGATACGCCCCGGCAAAGCTAGGAGCTCCGCTTTCGGCTTGTCGCCGGGCTTACACTCCTTATCCCAAGCCCTGATCTCATCCCACGTGCCCCCCAACTCTAGGGCATGATCCTGCATATGAACCTGCCTCCATATATCCACCGGTACCAACAGACTGAAAAACAACTCTATATCAGCTAGTGTCATTACTGTGGAGGAGGCCGCCTCCGTCAATTCTTTTTAATATGCAGTAGGGTTTTTCCGGGGGTCCAGCAGCTGGCTCTTTAAGGATAGGACCTCACTCCTCTTCCAAGGAGTATAGATCCACTGTTCCTGAAACCGAGCGTCGACCCGTGGTCTAATCACAGTGTCGGTGGAATTGCGCAGTTCTGGGGTTTCAGGGTGGTATATGGGATGGACTTCCCTCATGGGATGCTGTGTCCCCATCGTCGGAACCTTCTGGAGCAATCTGCCTCGGTAACCCACTAGTGTCGTTACATTGCTAAAAACCTCACTGGGAGCCATACCTGCAGCATATACCCTGTCCCGTATGTCATAGATGATTTGCGGGGCAACACCTTGAAAACACTGTTCCCACAACCCTATCAGCGTGGCCGACATGTGCTTAAGGGCATGCTGCTGTATAAACGGCTCATAATCTTTCATCACACTCCACACATCCTCCACACTATAGATCGTGTTCCGAGCCCACTGAGCTTCTTGATTCGCCACCATTTGCTTTTCCTCAACACCCACAGCAGAACGCACCAACACTTTCTCCATTTGGTCTCACGCTGATGCCCAATCCGCTTCATGTATCCCACGCGCAGGAGTTTCGACATTCAACAGTGCTTGGGGTGTCACACTCACGGGGGATAGAGCAGACGCAGAGACAGGTACCATCATGTAGGGAGACAGGGTTGTAGGGGTGAAAGGGGGAGTAACAGTTGAAACGGAACTAATGGACTGGGCGGGGGAGCTAACAGCACCTGTCCCGGTGACTGGTGTGAGTAGAGGCGAAGCAAGTGGGGCCGGGGTGAGGCGGTAGCACTAGAAACAGAAACACTAGAAGGGGCGGCACTAAAGGCCGAGGGCTGAGATGTCGGGACTGTCGGGTATATCCGTTCAGGGGCATAAGGAGGAGGAGGGCGAGAATCCAATAACTCTTCGACGAAATCATCACCTTCCTCTCTAGTAACATAACATGTATCTGTCTGTAACCGAAACTTCCTATCTGCGCATTCTATGCCCTTCTCTATCTGTCCTCTTTCATAGGCGACTGCTTTCTGTGTTATAGTTTGCGTCTGCCTCTTCCGGGCCTCTTTCTCTGCTCTCATTCGTCGCTGTTTTGCTTCTTTCTGCCATACTCTTAGAGAATCAAACATCGACTGTCTGCTCTTTTTAGCGAACAATTTGCCCTGCAAGAAATTCAATTTCTGTTCATCAAATGAGCCGGTAAGCGGCCACTGTAACTCAGCATTGTCCCTCGTATATTTATGCCACAATGTGCTAAACATAATAGGGCCAATACCATGTTTAACGTATACATCGAAATTTAAAGAACCCTCCGGAGGCGCAGGCTGGCTCTCTTCCAATCGAGCATCAGTAGAACAACATCGACATCAAAAACACCCCAATTTGCTTAAACAAGGCATCTTAACATAAGACACATGCACTGTCCCTAACGGACAGGTGTAACACCAGTAACGGTAAATAAAGAAAAGATAAAATAACAAATATTATTCACGAACCGAATCAAACGGTCCAGGGACCACTCCCTACAGTCCGGGGACTGTACAAAATTCAAGAAGATAGGCTCCAGCCCCAGACCTTTTCAAGCATCAGCCAAATTACCAGTTGGTCTGGCAGATTGTTCACGAACAGTCCCGTACCTTTTCAAGTGTGGGCCAAATTTCCAGGTGGTCCGGTAAACTGCTTGCAAACACTCTGTGCCTTTTCAAGGGTCCGCAAACCCACCAAGTTCAAGACAAGACAGTCCGGGGACCATTACCAAGACACAGCCCGTCGACTCGTGTCGTTCAAGCAAGGCAGCACGAAAACTGCAGACAAGACAGTCCAGAGACTGTATCAAGACACAGCCTGTAGGCTCGTGCCGGCCAAGAATGGTGCCATTTTTCCAAGAATCAAATCACTCACCTGGTGCACACAGGTTGAGTCAAGTTATTCTCCACTGCCGACTCTTGGGACCAAACGGTCAACTCCAAGGGCTCGCCTTCTCAGGACCCCAGCCAGCCCCAGGACCACTAGACGAGGAGGCGCCCGATCAGCCGGGCGGGGCAGCTGTGAGAACCAAGCTCGGTCTTGTGTGGGGTATCCCGATCCGCCCAACCGACCAAACGCACCCCGACCCTACAACCCGATTACAGGCAAGTCGGATCACCTTGCGGGGTCCCTGTTCGGGCGCCAACTGAAGGAAGTGGCCCTCTAGGGCCACTCGGGTTTTCTTACAACCACATGCTGCGCCTTCCCAAGAATGAAGAGTCGGTCAGACAGTAGAGAATACCATCTTATATTTATTAGCAATACTATGCAGAGGAGTCCATCATGACCTGCACCCTAGGATGTCTGCTGAGGGACTGGCCCCCCAACAGTCCACACTGAGTAATCATTCCTCTCGAGAATCCCTCGACCATGTCCACAATGGAAAACTACTGGCCTGGGCCGAACATGAACAAAGAGGCACAGTAGGATGAGCTAGCACATGCCAGATGGGTACGCGTTATCAGGGATCTAAGGACACAGTGCTGGGTCTCAGCATCTCCTAACGTGGGAGCAGAAACTACACATTCGGATAAGTATGCGAGGGCAGAATGGCCTATTCATTAGTAAGTCGAGAAACAGCCTTGAACAGAAGAGAAAATAATAACGAAATACAGTGTTCTGCTGAGGCAAGCAAAACGAGTAATGAGGCCTAACTCAGGCTCAGTCTAAGCAGCCTAATGGGGATTACGAAATGCAAAATGGAGTCACACTCGCTAACTGAAGTCTGCACATTACGGGGATAACTCAGTGGGTTGCATAACGTGAATACAAATGGCGTCTATTTAGCCACACATTGCTAACCTAATATAGCATGAAACGAGTGCGTTGCAGGGATGGGAATGTGAAACCTAACACTTGTTAATGGCCAATGCTAGTATAGAGGGATACCACAACCAGTGTTACCATTGTTAGACCGGACTCCCAGTTTATGTCTCCTAAAAAGTTGAGTATGTGTTTAGTATCCTGCACATATGAGGGCAGGTTCCTAACAAGAGGTTGTAGGAACGCATGAACAAATTCAGAAAGTCGTTCTGTCGGCCCCCCACTGCCAGAGATTATCGGTCTCCCTGGTGGAAAAGGTACGTTTTTATGTACCTTTGGGAGTGTATAGATGCAGGGGTAATTGGGTCGGTCTATCCTTAAAGCATATACTCATCATTATTTAACAAGTTGTTATCCTTCCATTTCTTCAAACTTTGATTGATCCTGCTAGTTAATACGAATATAGGGTTTCCCACCACCCTCTCATAGCAATCACCATCATTAAATTGGTTAAGTATTTCAGCCTCATAATCACATCTGTTCATAATCACAATGTTACCCCTTTTATCAGCTTCTTTGAGGATAACATTGTCATTCGCCTGAAGGGTTTTAAGGGCTATCCTCTCCCCACAGCTAAGTTTGTCAGTTCCCCCACACTGTCTAAACCAATGGACTCTTTGATTGAGTCCATCCAGATCATCACAAACCTGTCCAAAAAATTTATCAATGTTGTTGGTGTCCGTGACCTGGAGTGTCTACCTTGATTGACATTTTAAGCCATTATCTATGTTCATATCAGGTTGTACATTCAAGTCATCCAGGACCCTGGACACAGTGACTGGATCTACTTCTAAGTTAGAGATTGACATCAGTAAGACAGTTTCATGTACTTCCTGTATGGATAATTCACTACAAGTCGTCCTCAGTGAATCTGTGTGTATGTCTTTATTAGCAATTGTTATTACAGTTTGTCAGGTCTTTATTCCAGTCAGCAATAGTAGACAAAAACTCCTGACCACATCACATTGTGACTTGCCATTTGACAAGTAGTAAAGCCAGTGCTGTGTATTTACATGTTGCTAAAGATATTTCCTATGCACATCCAAGTAATAATGCTAGGTGATCAGGTATTATAGTCATGCCTATCATCTTCTTTAACTCAATAAACACTGAATCCAGGAAACTACGTTTGCCAGGGCAATTCCAAGATAAATGCATTAAATCTGCTGCTTCATCACTGCATCCCCAAAGACCAGTGTCCTCCCTCAGACAGTAGCTATGTAGCCTGACAGCAGCGTAATAAAATCTCTGTGTATACTTGAATTGCATTAGCCTCTGTCTTGCACTCAGGGAGCAGTATGGCCATTGATCATCCATCAATCTACCATTTTGGTGGGATTTCGTCCAGTATCGCTGGAGTGACAATTTAGGATAAGGAGTGTAAGCAAAAAGTTATATGTAGCGAATTGGTAATGTGCATTAAATAAGTCAATAATTGGAATGACATGGGCTGAGAGGGGTAGTCAGGTAATAGTCTGCGGAGAGTACTCTGAACCCTATAGTAGAGAAACAGGTGTAGTGCTGTTATATTTGGACTTAGGCTCTAAATTTGTTCAATAGTCATAAAATTGGCTTTGGAGAACAAGTTTAAAATCTTTTCTATTTGGAGTTTAAAAGTTGCTCTCGTGCCCCCTTTTCCAAACTTACAGGGAGCCAGACACTCCATTTAATTCTTGTGTCTGAAGAGTACAGTAAGTCTGCACTACAGCGCTTCACAAACCAGTGCCATGCATAGACAGTGTTGCCTAACCATACTGGTGAATTTTCTTAGAGGGTGTTGAAACTATTTTACTACTAACTGGCAAGGGCTCGCAGTATTTCTCTCTAGAATTCCAGGTGGAATATGAATCCAATTACATGCAAATTGGGCACGGATAATATTGTAATATCTCTTGAAGTCAGGAGACGCCAAACCTCCTCGCACGCATTGAAGAATTAATGTAGACCATGCAATTCTGGGTTGTTTGCCCACCCAGGCAAGTCTTACCATCAATTAATGCATGCACCTAGTATTATTGTCTGCCACTCATCACTTATTGTAGACAATACTAGCCTGATATGATACTCATCTATCAATGTGCATAAATTTATAAAGATTCATAACGCCATAACTACTAGGTAATATCACATGGAACATATTACACTTGCTCTCAAATATGTCTAATTCATGAAGGAGAAAAATGTATCAGACAATCATTATCCTCCAGTGTGTAAGGTCCAATCCACTACTTCCTGCTGCTGTCATCAACAAGGCTAGGGCCCCAAATGTTTCTCTATACTTACATCACTTGTTGCGTACCTGTGAATGTGTGGAAAATGTCTCCAATTTTTACCCTAAGGGGTATGGGGTACAGCATGTTACATTCCATATTTAGTTCTTAACGTTTCTTATTCGCTGGTAGAAACATCTTCCAGGTTTCTTGAATCTGAAGTATGAAATCCTGGAAACAGGGCGATGTCGAATCCAGCGTGTCTTAGGTTTTGTATTTCTTTTGACGTATGCAATGCAGCATTGCAATCTCTATGATTTCAGTAGTCAAGTGATTATTGGTCTAGATATGGATCCTGGACATAGACGTGGTGCCAGGGAATGATGTGCACACTCCACCATGAATAAGGTTGAAAAAGTGTCTCACCCAAGGAGGTCTATTAGTAATTGTTCTACAAAAATGTTTATGTTACCTGAAGGAGTGGTCTCAGGGACACCCACTATTCTGATGTTGCTGCGTCTGGATTCTGCCTCCAAGTCCATATTCTTGTTTTTAACCATAGACAAATCTTTTTCAAGTTTATTATGTATCTTTTTGCTCACCACAGCATCTTCTTCCACCTCAGATACTCTTCACTCTTCCATATCCAGTACTAAGGCATGTTTATTGAGTCTCTCATTCATGCGATCCATTCTGTAGGACAGTGTGTCCATTTTCCCATCGATAGTGTGGAGACTTTGTTTTATTTTTCTTAATATGGTACGCAGATCGACTCTCCAGAGGAGGCCTCTGTAATCTCTTTCAGCGTATCTAACAAACCTTCTCATACTCTTGTTGATTTTTTCGAGTCGAAAGTAAGCTTGAGCTGCATGCGGTCTGTTTGCCCCATTGTGTGCATCCTAATTATGAGCCTTGTCTTGAAGAATAGCACTGGTTTGCTATAGATATATGAATTCCTGCTTGTGAGTCAGAGCTGGAGTGCAATACTACAGCCCAAAGTGATGTTGGCTATAAGGGCCTATAGTCCTGTAATCACATAGCTGCGATTATGGTGATATATATCCAGCAGTTACCAACAGGGCAAACAGCACAGATCACATATGTCTCAAATAGCTACACTTAAGAACGCCTGAGCCCTTTCCAACTTAGGTAGTCACCATTTTTTTAAAATAATTTGCCAAGTTTATATTGCTCAGATGCTTAATTTTCCATTGGGGGACATGGAGCTAGTCAAGTACACAAAGAGCATATACATTTGTTCTTGTGTATCTCGTATTTCTGTTGTTTGCTCTTAATTTCTGTGTCACAGTAATGAAGTTCCGTCCCCCTTCGCAAGAGTGGCAGGTTGCCTGTCAGCTCCCCTGGGGCCAGAGCATACCCCCAAGGCTAGCTGCTGCTCACAGCTGGAAGGTAAGAGTTTTTCCCCCCATTTCTGCACATGAACAAGGAAGTCTGCTGGTAATGTAGGGTTCTATTGTCATTCCTGTCACTGGAGTGGTGGATCATCCTCCAGCCCTGGCCAGGTCGCACCCCAGGTTCCCCCCGGTGCCTACAGCAGTGGGCAGCAGGATTCCACAGGTTCTGGGACCTCCCTGGAAATCAAATGGCTCTGACCTCAATAGTTAGCATGCAGGCTGCCACCACAGAAACAAGGCACGGCCCAGGCCTAGCACTCTGCCAAAGCCCAGTGTTCGCAATGTCACACTCACCAGGAACAGCTCAGTTCAGTCACCAGCTAGACAGTGGCAGACCACTCCTCAGTTCCAACAGCTGCTTCAAGCATCAGTTTTACCCTTATTATGTTCCAGGTGTATCGAGTGATCCAGTTCCGCCCCAGCGGCTAGTCTGTAAACTGGCCCCAGTCTTCTCTGCTTCACTTTTCAGCCAATTGGTTGGCTGCCAAACAGAGCCCAGACATGTTCAGTCTTTCTATTTGTCGCACACAGTAAGACCACTGACTCATTGTCAGTGAAATTGCTCTCCCTCCCTCGCAGCTCCACCATTAAGTGAGGCCTTCCCCCGAGCCCCTGCACTCTCAAGTGTTGGTGTTCGAGGCCCTCCTCCACCCGCAGGTTTTACCTGTGCCTCATCCCTGGTGGTCCAGTGGACCTCTGTCTCCTTTCTCTCGCTCCGCTTTTTCTCTCCGTTTTCACTTGTTTTTCCCTCATTTCAATCTCCCCCTTTCACTCTCCTTCTGTGTCTTTCCTCCGTTTTCACTCGTTTTTCCCTCATTTCAATCTCCCCCTTCCACTCTCCTTCTGTGTCTTTCCTCCGTTTTCACTTGTTTTTCCCTCATTTCAATCTCCCCCTTTCACCCTCTTTCTGTGTCTTTCCTCCACTTTTCTTGCACTTTTTCTGCCCTATTCCACTCTTTCCTCTTTTTTTCGGCCCTTTTTGGCCCGTTTTTTCCCCGCCGCTGCTGCCCCCGCGGTCCCTCCCACCCTGCACGGCCGGCCCATTCCAGTTCCCCTCCCCGCTCCCGCCTCCCAGCTGTCCAGCCCTCCCCGACCCCTACTTAATGGCGGCCGCTGCAGTGACAGGCGAGCAAGACCACTGACCTGCGCCTCATCCCTGGTGGTCCAGTGGACCTCTGTCTCCTTTCTCTCGCTCCACTTTTTCTCTCCGTTTTCACTTGTTTTTCCCTCATTTCAATCTCCCCTTTTCACTCTCCTTCTGTGTCTTTCATCCGTTTTCACTCGTTATTCCCTCATTTCAAACTCCTCCTTTCACTCTCCTTCTGTGTCTTTCCTCCACTTTTCTTGCACTTTTTCTGCCCTATTCCACTCTTTCCTCTTTTTTTTCGGCCCTTTTCGGCCCGTTTTTTCCCCGCTGCTGCTGCCCCCGCGGCCCCTCCCCCCCTGCACGACCAGCCGATTCCAGTTCCCTTCCCTTCCTCGCTCCCGCCTCCCAGCTGTCCAGCCCTCCCCGACCCCTACTTAATGGCGGCTGCTGCGGGGACAGGCGAGCAAGACCACTGACTCATTGTCAGTGAAATTGCTCTCCCTCCCTCGCAGCTCCACCATTAAGTGAGGCCTTCCCCCAAGCCCCTGCACTCTCGAGTGTTGGTGTTCGAGGCCCTCATCCACCCACAGGTTTTACCTGCACCTCATCCCTGGTGGTCCAGTGGACCTCTGTCTCCTTTCTCTCGCTCCGCTTTTTCTCTCCGTTTTCACTCGTTTTTCCCTCATTTCAATCTCCCCCTTTCACTCTCCTTCTGTGTCTTTCCTCTGTTTTCACTCGTTTTTCCCTCATTTCAATTTCCCCCTTTCACTCTCCTTCTGTGTCTTTCCTCCACTTTTCTTGCACTTTTTCTGCCCTATTCCCCTCTTTTCTCTTTTTTTCGTCCCTTTTCCGCCCGTTTTTTCCCTGCCGCTGTTGCCCCCGTGGCCCCTCCCCCCCTGCACGACCGGCCCATTCCAATTCCCCTCCCCGCTCCACCCCTACTTAATGGCGGCCACTGCGCGGCCGCGCCGCTGGTGCGCCGAAGGCACGCCAAAAGGCACGCCCGTCTGCGCCCGTACGCGACCCAACCGCGACCAGCGCCAGGAACCCTGGACCTCCGTACCGCCAATGCTACGACCCAGCGGCACTCCATGCACTCAACCCAGGCTGCAACAACAACTGCAAGCTAGCGTCACCGGCCGACACCCACGGACCCTTCAGCTGTCACCGCTGCCTGCACACCTACAGCACCGCCAAGAACACGGACCCAGCACAACCCGCCCACAAGAACACAACCGAACCGAAGACCCTGCAATGCATCCTCCTCAACATCCGATCCCTCCACAAACACACCACCGAAATCTGGGACCTCCTCGACAGCACCACCACTCCAGACGTAGCGTTCTTCACCGAAACCTGGACCAACACCACCTCGGGACCGGACATCGCCATCGCCATTCCCCAAGGATACAGGATCTCCAGAAAGGACCGCCGCACCCACCCGGGAGGAGGAATCGCCATCGTCCACAAATCCACCCTCCGCCTGAGCACACTCCCCGACGAGCCCACAGACCTGATGGAACACCTTCACTTCTAGATACTGGCCAGCCCTACCACCACCCTCCGAGGAACCCTCATCTACCGACCCCCTGGACCCCGCGGACCTTTTGCCAACTCCATCACGGACATCATCTCCCCGCATGCCATCACATCCACCAACTACACCCTGCTGGGAGACCTCAACTTCCACCTCGACAACCAACTGGACCCCAACACCACATCCCTCCTGGACAACCTCCACAACATTGGACTCCACCAGATCTTGACCGAACCCACGCACTCAGCAGGACACACCCTCGACCCCCTCTTCACAACAGGAAACTCCATCACCTTCAGCCACACCACCGAACTCCCATGGACTGACCATCGATGCGTTCACTTCACCTTCAGAACACTCACCATCCACAGACACCAGCACCTGCTCCCACGAAGAAACTGGACCAGAATCATAGACGACCAGCTCACCTCCTCACTCAGCAACTCCACCCCAACCATCGCGGAAAACAACGACCCCAACACCGCAGCCCGAACCCTGCACAGATGGATCTCCGACAGCGCCAACACCATAGCCCTCCTCAAGAAAAACAACAACACCCACGCCAAGAAAGCCAGATGGTTTACCACCGAACTTCGAGAGTCCAGACGCACTTGACGCCGCCTCGAAAAGGCCTGGAGGAACACCAAATCCACAGAAGCCCACAACAACTTCAGAGCCGCCACCAACGCCCACCACCAACTCATCAGAAAAACGAGGAAAAAAGCGATTGAAGACAGAATCTCCACACACGCGCACAACAGCAAAGAACTCTTCAACATCATCAAGGAGTTCACCCAACCCACCAGCGAGTCTACTGACATCCCTCCCTCACAAGACCTCTGCGACAAACTCAACACCTTTTTCCACCACAAAATCAAGAGCATCTACGACAACTTCGATGAAGACAACCAACACACTGAACCCTCACCAACCACCCCGACACCCTGAAGCCAGCGATTGACAACTGGACAACCCTCACCACCGAAGACACACTGAAGGCAATGAAGTCAATCCACTCCGGGGCCCCCACGGACCCCTGCCCCCACCACATCTTCAACAGAGCCGCCGACACAATCGCACCCATGCTCCGCCACACCATCAACTGCTCCCTGGCAACCGCCTCGTTCCCCGATGATTGGAAACACGCCTAGGTCGACCCCCTCCTGAAGAAACCCTCGGCGGACCCCACCGACCTCAAAAACTACAGACCCATCTCCCTACTCCCGTTTCCAGCGAAAGTCATCGAGAAAGTCATCAACAGCCAACTCGCCACATTCATCGAAGAGCACAACATCCTCGACTCCTCCCAATCCGGCTTCAGAAAAAAACACAGAACGGACACCGCCCTCCTTGCTGCAACAGACGACATCCGCACCCTACTGGACAAAGGAGAAACAGTAGCCCTCATCCTCCTCGACCTCTCAGCGGCGTTCGACACAGTCTCTCACCGCACCCTAATACGCAGACTCCACGACGCAGGGATCCAGGACAAGGCCCTCAACTGGATCCGCTCCTTCCTCTCTGGCAGAACGTAGCGGGTCAGACTCCCCCCTTTCCTCTCGGACCCTACACCAACCACCTGCGGAGTCCCCCAGGGGTCCTCACTCAGCCCTACACTCTTCAACCTCTACATTACTGCGCTCGCCCCCATCGTCAGAACCTACGGACTCAACATTGTGTCATACGGAGACGACACCCAACTCATCCTCTCCCTATCCAAAGAACCCAACATCGCCAGACGCAACTTTCGAGAAGGCATGGAAGCCGTCGCCAAATGGATGAAAAACAGCTGCCTACAACTAAACACCAACAAAACAGAAGTACTCATCATGGGCCCAAACCCCGACGCCTGGAACAACACCTGGTGGCCCCCCGCCCTCGGAAGCCCGCCCACCCCCACGGACCACGCACGCAACCTGGGAATCATTCTGGACTCTGAGCTCAAAATGGACCACCAGATCAACTCCGTCTCATCCTCCTGCTTCCACACCCTCCGCCTCCTACGTAAGACCTTCAAATGGATCCCCCTCGAACACAGAAAGACCGTCACTCATGCCCTGGTCACCAGCAGACTCGACTACGGCAACGCACTCTATGCCGGAATAAACAAAAACCTCACCCGCAAGCTACAGAACATCCAGAACGCCACCACAAGACTGGTCCTCAACCTGCCAAGACACTGCCACATCTCCCAGCACCTGTGCACACTCCACTGGCTCCCCATCGATGCTAGAGTCACCTTCAAGATACCCACCCACGCACACAAGGCCCTCCACGACACCGGACCAGCATACCTGAACAGCCGACTCAAATTCCACGCACCCCAAAGGACCCTATGATCAGCCTAGCTCTCCTACGCCATGGTCCCCCGCACCAGAAAGACCAGATCGGGTGGCTGCTCCTTCTCCTTCCTCGCGGCCAGAGCCTGGAACGCCCTTCCACTCCACCTCAGACAGACAACATTGCTCCCCATCTTCGCAAGAAACCTCAAAACCTGGCTCTTCGACAGACCCCCTCCTTGATGGACTGGAACCTGCACCCCCCCCCACCCCTAGCGCCTTGAGACCCTTACGGGTGAGTAGTCGCGCTCAACAAACGCCTGATTGATTGATTGATTGATTGAACAGTGGCTTGCAGTGTTTTTTCTAGGGTTTGATGGGGCTGTCTATGCAGGATTAATGAAGGACAAGTGGTGTGTCTGAAGTGCCCCCACAAGAGCCTAAGTTACACATTGGTTGTATTTAAAAAAAATCTATATATACATGTATTTATGCTTGGATAAGTAAGTGATTTTATGCATTTAACCCTTCTCTTAATGAAGCAGATCGAAATGTGTTGCAGGATTTTGATGTGCAAATGATAGATGTTTTTTGTTTTTTTTTAAATATATACACATGTATTTTGGCTTGGATAGGTAAGTAACTGGGGCATTTTGCCTTATTGATTTCATACATTTAACCCTTCTCTTAATGCAGTAGTTCGAAATGTGTAGAAGGCTTGCGATATGCAAATGATATTCTGTACTCTGAATTATTCAGCGGTATTACACATATTTTAATATCAATGTAGAAACTTTTTCAAAGGTGCCACGACAAATAGACCACAAAATTGATTTTGCAGTAGATGAAAAAATGAATATTATATTATTTTTCTCCACTGTATCTGAAATATGTTCTTTGCACTGCACAGCTCCAAGCTATGCCTGTTCAGAGTGTGAAAAAGAAACTTTCAATTTTCTGTTCAACAACAAAGGATCACACGGGACTGTGCCCTTTGAGTCAAATGAACTCAAGATTAATTTATCCATCAGCACTCCGTTTCTCCTGGAAGCTGCCTCTGAATGAGTAGAAGACCCTGGCTGGGACATGGGGTTTTTAAAGGGCCTGATACATTTAAATGCTGCTCCACAAAGCATTACTTCGAGCAGACTATTCCGTTTGACGTGACGCTACTAGTCAAAGTCCTCCTTAAATGGAAGACGAATTAAATTTAAGTGAGTTTATGTGCTCCTACCATATTTTCATTTTTTGTTATTTGTATAGGCAGTTTCCGGGAAGTTTTCAACAGAACACATTTTCCTGAATATATTATATATTCCATTGTTTGCTTTATGTGCGCTCCATTATCTCAGCTTTCTCACCCTAATCAATTGATTCTAGGGTAGAAACCTAATGAGAAATATTGACATAGCATTTTTCATATTTAAAAGCCACTTCCCAGAAATGATATTAATTTGATAACATTCTAATTAGGGTATATGTTTCAATATCAGAATGATTTGATCCAGATCATGAAATTTGCACTATTGTCGACAAGTTTTGCAATACCTAATAGTAGCAGTTTTGCACTGCTGCTGTGTACTTTTATTGTGGTATTGCATTGCTGACCACTGCAATAACAATATTTGCAGTAACTGTCAGTGAAAAAAATGATAAAAATGTGTATTTTGTACCACTCTGTTGGTGGAAATGTTGGTCCAAGACTGACGTAGAATTGCCCCATATAAGTGGAAATTTAGTCAGTATAGGTCAAACATTTCTAAGTTGGTGTTGTGATCTGGTCACACTTTTTCACTTTACAAGCTCTAATATTATCTGTGATAACCTCAAAGCCAATGTAAAGATTTCAAAACAATGCGTGATATGTTTTGCTTCCCAAATAAAAATAGCAATATTAATATGTTCACTCCAGGATGTAATGCTGGGCAGTCATGTTTTGGCAGCTTCTTTCCTCTGAGACTGGTACCTAAACCAAGTAGGAACTATTGTAATGCTAATATGCACTATTTTCTCAATGAAAAATCCTCTTGTTTCAGGCCGTATGTATATTCGTGGAAAATGTGAGTGCTCATTTGACCATTGTTTCTTTTCCAGCCTAGTGTTATTTTGCTTTGCTGCTATTAGTAGCCCACCGTGGTTATTTTGCTCAAGTTCAGAAACACTTATGTACTTAGGTTATCGTGTTGGCTCATTTTTTATACTTATCCCCTTTGCATTTTGGGTTTTATTTAACTTCAATGTTATACCCTCTGTTAGACCTGCCAGCCTTAGGGTGTTCTTCCCACAAACTTTCACCCTCCTATTTTGTTGAATTGATTTTTGTTGGCTTTAGGACTCTGTGTACTTTACCACCGCTAACCAGTGCTAAAGTGTTTGTGCTCACTCCCTGAAACATGTTAACATTAGCTACACCAGAGAACACTGCCCTATCTAGCACTTACTGGCTGTGGTAGTCAGGCCTGCCTGTTGAAAGGCCTGAAGCATCTCCTGCAGGAGGAATAGGCGGTCCTCCCAGGTACTACTGAAGACAGCTATGTCATCCAGGTTAAGCAGCACTGAATGCCTCCATCCCAGCCAAGACCTGGTTCACCAGCCTCTGGAAAGTGGCAGCACACTCCTCAATCCAAAGTGCATCACTTTAAATTGAAGTGGCCCACTGTGGTAGAGAACGCTGACCTCTCTTTAGCCCCCTCAGTTAGGGTAATCTGCCAGTACATGGAGGTCAAGTCAAAGTTACTCAAAATATTGGCAGCCCCTAACCAATCAATGAGCTTAATCTGGGGATGAGGTGAGCATCAGTCTTGCTGACTGAGTTGAGCTCCCTGTACTCCACCAAACCAGTTCTGGGGCGGTGCACGGTGGGGCAGCCTTGGGTACCAGTTCCACTGGGCTGGACCAGAAACTGTTGGATTGCTCAATCATTCCCAACTCCAGCATCTTACTTTGTCTGACAGCCTGTATATTTTGTTTTTGACAGGCAGACTGTGGAAGAAGTGTGGCGCAGGTGGAAGAGGTGTGGCACAGCGGCCAGGGTGCCTGACTCCGTACCACGGGGTTCACAGTTCGATCCCCGGTGCCGGCGACAGGTTAGCCCAGCACCATGTGACTCTGGGCAATAGCTCGCTTAATCTTCCTGAGGGCCCCCAGCGCCGGGACATCTCTCCAGAGGTAGCTCTGCGCTTTACAAATGCTGGTATTTCATTTCATTTATTTCCCTAGTTTCAATGTAATCGGTACACAAATGAGTAAGCCCAGGAGTGAGGGAAAACAGTGAAGCAAACTGTCCAAGCAACTAGCGACTGTCTCTCTGCTGTTCTGGAATTAGAGTAGGAGAGAGGTTGTCACCTTCCACTGGCACATCTTTGTCTTTGGATGACAAGAGGTCAGGGAGAGGTTCACTCTCTCCTTCATCTGTCACCAACAACATGGTGACATAAGAACTCTCATAGTGGGTTTTGAGGTGATTGATGTGGATGATTCTTAAGGGATTTCTGGAGGTCTTGAGGTCCATAAGGTAAGTGGCATCCACCTTCCTCTCAAATCACCTCATAGGGCCCAATACAACAGTTTAGGAGGGCCCTTGGCTCCAATGGGTCCACCATTCACACTTTCTGGCCAGTTTGAAACTCGACCAGAGTGACCTTCTGGCCATACCACTAACACATGACTTCCTGGCTTGTCTCCAAGTTTTCAGAAGCTTTCTCCCAGAACTTGGCTCTCTGCTTTCTGATGGTTAGCATATAGCTAGGGAGGCTTCTTGGGAGCTTGCTCCCACCCCTCCTTTACCAGACTGAGAGGTCCCTTAACAGGGTGACCATACAGAAGTTCAAAGGGGCTAAACTGAACTCCTTTGTATGGCACCTCCCTGTCGGCAAAAAGCAGGCATGGCAGAAGGACGTCCCACGTCGGCCTCGTGTGCTCGAGTAGACTCACAATCCAACCTTTTAGGGTCTTGTTTAACCTTTCAACAAGCCCATTGGTTTGTGAATGGTAAGGTGGTGAGAACTTGCAGGTTACCCCTCACTCCATCCACATGGACTTCATGAATGCAGACATGAAGCTGGTGCCCCTCTCAGACACCACTTCCTTGGGGAACCCTACCTGGGTGAAAAGTCCAATCAGGGCCCTAGCACTGCAAGTGCAGTAACAGATCTCAGAGATATGGCCTCTGGGTATCTAGTGGCATGGTTCAGCAAGACCAGGATAAACCTGTTGCATACGGCTGTCTTAGGGTCCAAGGGTCCACCATTGTCAATGCCTACCCTTCCAAAGGGGATGCCAACGACAGGTAAGGGATTCAGGGGAGCCTTCAGCTTTTTCCCTGTTTTTCCACTGGCCTGGCAAGGGAGACAGGTTCGGCAGAAAGTATCTGAGGCTCTCCTCATCCGGGCCAATAGAAGTGGGAGACAAGCCTGGCAAAGGTCTCCAGCCAGTCCCAGTAGCATTGGGGGACCACTGAAACCAGTTTGCCCCATGCACAAGAGCCTTAAACTCACTATCCAGGAGTTCATACTCCCAATATATGAGGTGTTTTCCAGAGGTGTCAACTGCTGACTGGGCTTCAGCCTGGCACATCATACCCTCTCGAGTTGGGCACCCCTTCTGGGCCTTGCAGAACTCCTGCCCAGTGCACCCACATTTACCACACCCCCTGCACTTCCCTTTTTTGGCAGCTGTCTGGGTCATTCTTCCAGGCTCCAAACTTCCTTGACTCCTCTCCCGGGCAGCCATGGATCTGGTGGTCACACCGACCCACCCAGGCAACCCCAACATTTCCAGGTGCAACCTGAGCTCCACTTCCTTCCAGGCAGTGTGCTCCAGATCATTCCCTAGCAAACAGTCCACAGGCATGGCAGGGCTCAGAGCAAACTTTAGAAGACCTAGGACCCCCCACACATTCAAAAGGAACCAGAGCCACAGAGTAGTGGCTCTCCCAGTTGTCTGCTACTACAACCTGGTATAATATATTGGGTATCACTTGCTCTGAGGACACCAGATGACATCTGACAGTAGTCATACTAGCTTCTATGTCAATCAGAGCCTCCACCCTCTGTCCACTGATGGTGACCTACTGCCTGTACTTGTAAGTATTAGAAGGCATGTGGTCTTTGGGCAGCATCTCTCTGTCACCCAGGGACACTAGGGTACACTCAGCTGAGTCACCCAAATTAACTGAGGCTATCTTTTTTCTAAATGCTACACTGGCCAACCAAGGGGTCTACCCACCACTGGGTGGCTGTGCCCCTTGGGACACTTGCCATTACCATTGGTGTGCCCATTCTGGTAACACTCATAACATTTGGGAACAAACCTACCAGTATCTTGTCAACAAATCTATTTTTCTGATCTGATTTTGGCTGGGACTCTTTCCTCTCAGAGCCTTATTGTGGGCCTTAAGAGAACTCCTTTGAGTTTATCTCCCACCCCTTCTTCTGGTGGGAACCCTAAACACCCTTTTGGGAGTCCCGCCCAGTTTCCTTTTTGCACACTCTGGTGATGACCCAGAGGTCCACTTTCTTAGCAAGCTTCCTGGGGTCAGTAAGCAGCTCTTTAAAACAAGTATTTAGCATGTGCTCCCTCAAAATCAAGTTGTACAGCCCAACATGATCATCAACCTTGCTGCTCCTCACACAGCTATTGAGTGATGTGCTGGAATAGTCTAGGAAATCCACACAAGACTGGTTTGGGAGTTTGTGGCAGTCCCAGAAAGTCTGATGGTACCTCTCAGGGGTCAGCCCAAATGCAGACACTAAAAATATGCTGCCTCCATTTGGCCAGCTTCAGTTCGCACTCCTTCTCAGCCTTCCTGTCCTCCAGCTCCTCTAGGGACAGACCCCAGGCAGACACACTGCTCCCGGACCCATTCCGGGCATCCTCTGGGGGTGAGGTGTGCTCATCCTGCTGTGAGAAATTGGGTTGTTGGTTGACTGGGGTGCTGGACGCAGTGTGTTGGGGTCCTGTTTTGCTAGTCCCAGGAGGGACTACAGTGTCCAGCAATCTTTTCCCTGTGAGGAGGGGCTTGTCTCCAGCCGCCTTCCCACCACCACTATAAAGCACGGGCCCGGGTGAAGCCCAGGCCAAGGGCGGGCCCGCCCTGCACCCATCAGAGTCCAGAGGAGGCTGGGCTGGGACCCCCCTCTTGGCGTAGGACCTTGGATGCAACCGACAATTTGCCAATCATTGCTGCTAGATTTTATGGACACGCAGAAGGAAAACAGGGGTGGACTCTCTGGCAAAACTGGAGTAAAATAGTATTGGAAACCGCTGAACATCGTAAACTATTTTAACTCGTGTTCAAACCTGAAATCACACTGTCAGCTATGAAGTGAGCAGCTTGCTGCAAGCCAAGGTTAATTCAGGAGGGAGGTGGGACCTTTTGTTCCGTTAATTTAAAAAAGTTAAATCTTGGATTCACCGGCCAGGCCTCACTACGGGGTCGCATCTGTCAAGTGAAGCCCTGTTACTAACCAATTGAATAAAGGTATCCACCAAGGGCAGCACTAAAGGGTGCATTTTAAAGAACAAAAAATTGGTTGAGAGGGGGATTGTTCCCAATGTTATGGACAATAGGGAAATGCTACAGAGATAATCGCTTGCTAACTCATTTATCTAACTGAATGCTCTGCTGTATGAATGGTCTTTTTGATATTAATATAAGCATTTCTGAATCCACTCTGAGTGGATTGGGGTGATATTGCATTGTTAAAGTATGGGGAAATAAAAGGCAACAGAAGCACCCCCTAGAAAGGGGCAAACACCTAAAATAAAGAGAAGTGTGGGGGACAATTGCATGATAGCTGATATAGATAATCTTATAGAGGAGGTCGAGACAATGTTAGGGGGAGCAGCCAAGAACCAAAAAACACTATTGAAAAAAATAACTTCCTTTTACATGAAGAATGGAGTGTCACAACAGCAGAAAAAAGCATGCCATGAAAGGCCCGTAGTACATGTAGTAAGGCAGCAGAGACCACTAGTACAAGTGGCAGCTCATGTAGAAGCACAGCAAACAGTTAGTAATCCTCTGCAGGGACAGAGTAGGTGATAAACTAAACCACATTGCTCGGGTGGGAGAAGGAGGGAGGGGAAATCATAGGACTTGCTTGTTCAAATAGATTTGCACCCATAGCGGATGGAAATACAAACACACTAGCTCAAGACGAACCTCTGTGTCGTTCTAGCCACATATCAAAAGAAACACACAAGTAAAAAGAACCCCTGCAGCTAATGGAAGCGCAAAATTGCAGATGTAATGATAGGAAAATGCAGGAACTGGTAGGTATTTTAATAAAGGAAGTCTAGGACTTAAAACTTCTAGTAAACTCACTAAAGGCACAATTGAATGCAAGCGCAGAAGCACCCCCTATCAAATTACTTGAAGGGAGCAGGAAGTTGCCTAAACCACTATCTCTGCATAATCCAATATCTCCGCCAGTATTTGACAGAACATAGGATAAACCTCTACAAAGCGAGATTGGAGGGAAAACTGAAGAAAGGCAGCATGCACTAGAGCTGTGACGCAGCTAATGAAATTTACCTTAGAACATGATCTAAGGGCATGCAATGGAAGAGTCAATTGCAACAAGGACGGTTGTGCTCCCTATACACATTTAAAAGGGGCAGAGCTCAATAAAGGATAGATTATGTCATACATAGCAAAAATACTTGGCATAGGATCTCTGGATTTAAGATAGATGCTAGAGAGGACAGCGATCATTATCCTCTTTGCCTAGATTAGGGTGCTTCACTGAAGCACAGTTACCTAATATAAATCCCCCATTAATTCATCCTTCGATAGGGAATAACCATAGAGCTAGAGACCATGGCCAGCATCTATGAGGCATTTGCTGAGGTAGTAGGTCCTTATGTAGAACAGACTCCATCTGGAACCTCAATAATGGCAATGCACAAATCTTTGGTGATGCCTCTAAGGCCCATTCTAACCAGATCCGAGACAGAAAACAATAACCGAAACCAAAAGCAACCCCTGGTATACCTTGTATTGCAAGAAGGCAAAGAAATTATTATTAGAGAAGCTAAAGCATGGGAGCATGCAGTCGATAAGTGAAGCTAGGGACAACTATAGGAAAGCACTAGCTAGTGCAAAAATGAGTTGGGAGGGAATGAATTGGTGTGATCTCCTCCAGGTGGCAAAATCCAATAATACAGTAGCATTTTGGAAAATAGTAGCTTATGGAAGCAAAGACAAAGTTGCTTCCACTGAGCATCATTTGGACCCTGCGGCCTGGAATAAACACTTTACTAATTTATATTCAGATCCCAAGCTTCCTACTTATGAAAAACAATGGGGCCGATTCACGGAACTGATCTGAGACAAAATCCTAAACTTACTACTTCTGGTATTCACAGAAGGCACTTACGATTTTTGGTATTCACAGAAATCACTTACGACTCCTAACTTTACGTCTGCATTCGGGCCGGAATTTCCACACCCGGAGCGGGATTTCCACACCAGGAGCGGAATTCCCGCACCAGGAGCGGAAATCCCGCACTTGTGCCAGAATTTCCGCACCCGGGCCGGAATCTCCGCTTCCGGGCTGGAATACCCGCATTCTGGCCGGTTGAGCATTTTCCTCAATGCTAATCACCTGTTCAAGTGCCTACCATCCCCCATCATGCATCAGATGAAGTCAATTAACACCAACTGCAAGACCAGCACCACAAACCACATAAATGCTGCACACATTCAAGGAACAGGTTTGGCCACAGAGAGTTCCTGTTTTCATTTGCTGTGCATCGCTACTGGAAAATGTACTAACTGAGGAGGAAGAAAAACTTCACAACTGAGGAGACCACCCTGATTTTGGAGTTCATTGTGAGGCACCACAAATGGCTATATGGTCTCCCCCCCTTACTGCACCAGTGGAACACAGAAGGCAGCTCTATGGCAGCATTTAGCCACTGCTGTCACAGCATTGGGGGAGGATGTGCGCACAGTCCAGGACATTAAGAAGAAGTGGCAGGACGAAAAGACGTGGGTGAAGGAGAAGTACACCAGGATTGAGTTGAACAGAGTTCTCCCTGCCCCATATTCCGGAACCCGCCCCATCTCACCACACTTGAGGAGGATGTCCTCACTACAATCCACCCCCACATGCTCCATGGGCTGCCTGTGAGTGATGTCCGCAACGTGGTACCAGGTAAATGTGATGACAAGAACAAGTATATAAAATGACTGTCTGTGTTGCACCCCCATTGTGATTAAGGAAGTTGTCCAAAGTTTATATAAAGATATAGTCAGTCCGAGGCTCATGTGTTTCCCTCCTTATGTTGCACCACAAGTCCCAGAATCCTTCGTATCAGAAATGGCAAATCCCTCTCCCACAATTGAAAACATGGGCCCAGTACTGCTGCCGTATATACCTAACACTGTTAAGTAGCAATTGACAAAGTGCCCCTTCCACTCATCCACTCATCCAGACGCAGCTGGGTCAGTCAAGAACATCAGGGGGGGTGGGGTGGGGCAGAGGAAAATCAACAGACAACAGAATAGGGAAAATAAAAACAAAATATCCCAAAAATAACTCACCTTGTGCCTGCCGCATCACAAAGCAGAAGGTGAGAGGATCCTTATTTTAAAACATTTAATTCCCTTATTCTGTTGTCGATTTCCCAGCCTGCCCCGCCATTACATCCCCAACGCCCCACTGCTCCTACCTGCACTGGCCGCGGCAGTACTTCACAATACTGTTAGCATGCAGAAGATATGAGGAAATGTCTGACAAGTAACACATGTACATTTTCAATTTGGTTACTTTTCTCTCTTCTCACCTATTGACACGTTCAGCCAGAGTACAGACAACCACAGTAGCAGAGGTCCCTGCATCTTCTGGGAGGAAACAACATCTTCCAGAGCAAGGCATACCACCCTCACTAACTGGTAAGTCAAACTGGTCAGGAGATGTTCAAAATGCATACATTGTCAGCAGACAACAGAGGACATATAGGGCCCAAATCTCAAAGGTAACCGGAGATGAAAATCTAACTTTACAACTATTGGAATAAGGACATTTACCTTTAGCTAATGACATTTGTGAATAGCGAAAGATGAAAATTAATAAATCTAGGCTCATCATACCATGTGATATATGAACATTACATGTTTCCACCAACAGTTCCAGAACTGTGAACTCAATCCTGGATTTGAGTGCCACAACAAGTCAAAAAGGAGTCCCCACTATATTGTAATTGTCTTTTGTAGACAAAATCAAGAAATCCAATGTTAACAAATATTACAATGATGAACAAGAAGTGAGATACAATTGTCAGGAGTATTGCGAATGCGTCCAGTGTTCAACTTAGAATTTGTTTTCCTATACATGAAATTGTCTAGTCCACCCAGCTGGTTATATTTGTTAACATCGGATGGCATGTTATTTTGGCCATAAACAAAACACAATAGTGGACCTAGTGCGACAAACTTCTGCAACGGTAGTGCCCACACTGCTTGTGCTTATCCTTTGTGCCTGAAATTGAGTGCATCACATGTGGCAGCTGAAATGTAAAGTTGCAAACACACTTATCATTGTAGGTCCAATGATGTCGTCCCAGATTCCAGTACCCCCATTGACTTCTGCTACAAGGTTGGCTGTGACATCTGGCCAGGGACCACACACTGGTCAGGTGCGGGGCCATGGTAAGTAAACCCAACAATAATGTACCAGAATGCTCATGAAATGTGCCTTTAATCTCCGCTCTATGTTGTATGTGTTTTATATCACTGTTGTCCAGCATCACAATATGCCTACATATGGCATTTCACCACATACCAGATCACACCATGGTGGTTAGTGAAAGGATGACACAAAATGTATGCCAAGTGAGTGCAGAATGGACATAAAATAGTATATAGTGTCATATGAATGACTGTGCAACTCAGTGCCTTTCTACGCGAAACTCAAGCTCTGGATCCAACTCAATATGGTTTCAGAGAGGGACACAGTACAGAGTCCGCTCTCATTAAAGTCACCGAAGAGATTAGGGAAGCCGTGGATCGGGGAGGGAAGGCCGCCCTAATTATGCTGGATCTGTCCGCGGCCTTTGATACGGTCCATCATGATCTGTTGGATGGATCGTTTGAAGGCATGCGGGGTCCAGGATAAAGCGTTGGAGCTTTTGAAGTCCTTTCTAACCGACAGATTACAAATTGTGTCACTGGGCGAATACTACTCCAAACCATTTCCCCTGCCTTGCGGAGTTCCGCAGGGGTCGTCTCTGAGCCCTACACTTTTTAATGTGTATGTTTCATCTTTGGCCCCACTGATCAGCTCCTTTGGCTTTGGCCTTACCTCGTATGCAGATGACATACAAATTGTGGTGTCTCTGCTGTCAGGACAAGAATTGGGAATAGACAAACGGTTCTGAGATTGTATGGTAGCAGTCGGGAGATGGATGTCGCAAAACTGCCTGAAGCTCAATTCAGGCAAAACTGAGGTCATCCTATTTGGAAACGATGCCAACTTTTGGACCCCAAATTAGTGGCCGGACACTATGTGCACTCTTCCTACTCCCACCAGGAAAATTAAAAACTTAGGAGTTATAGTGGACGATAGGCTCAACTTTGGCGACCAAGTTAATGCAGTGTCATCGGCCACCTCGCACGCTCTCAGAACGATTAAGAAAATACTGCCTTTCCTGCCGCCAGATAGCCGGCAAACAGTGGTTACAGCACTTATCCTGTCAAGGCTGGACTACTGTAACAGTCTCTACCTGAACATTCAAGATCGTTTTCTGAATAAACTCCAAATGTTGCAAAATGCGGCTGCCAGACTGCTTACCCGCACTTCCAAATTTGCATCAATTTCCAGGGAAATCAAAAGACAACACTGGTTACCTGTTAGGAATCGGATGCATTTTAAATCCCTCTGTACCGTGTACAAGGCCCCACAAGTGACAGGACCCAACCATCTGAAGCGACAGTTTCAATGGTATATACCCAAAAGAACTCTTGGCTCGCTTGGAGCCAAATTGGTGACAGTACCACCCATACAAAAAGCAACATGGGGTGGGAGAAGCTTTGTTGCGTGCGCTGCAAAGGCCTGGAACGACCTTCCTTTCCATCTGAGGAACGCCACCGACCTCTTGGCATTCAGGAAGGGATTAAAAACCTGGCTCTTTGAATGTAAACTTGTCCACAACGTTCATTGCTCAAAGGACAGTAGCTAGCGCCAGGACACCCTTGGGTAACCGCTGCGCTTTAGAAATGTCTATAACATAACATAACATATGAAGCGTCCTAGACACAACTGGATTGTAATTCAATGATATGAAAACTCACTTGCAAAATATCAATGGACAAATCCTAAGGAAATTGGTGTGGATGAGGGTCGCACTAATGCCAGTTGTGTACTTTTGTGATGGATGTATGGGCTGCTAAGGTGAATCTTGAGGAAGTAAAATTTTCAAATCTCTTGGCTGAAAAGCACAACGCAAATCCAGTGAAGGCGGCAACCATCAAAGCTTCTCAACTTACCCACAATGTGGGATCCTAGTCAAATGTTGCATTCTGCTTGCTTCCTCTTCTACTGAATTCACCTATATAAGTGAGTGTATTATATATGAGGTTAGGATGTCTCATCACAGCTGCTGACAGGAACTCCCCTCACCTGCACATCCACCACCACCCCCTGAACAGGCACTACCACCACCTGCACAACAACCCCCTGTCCACGCACAAACACCAACTGTACAGACACCATCCGCCCCTGCACATGAACTTCACCCTGTACAGGCACATGCACCACACCAACCTGCACCTCGGCAACAACCCAGACATGATCCCTCACAGCGATCCTCACCTCCGAAATTGCGAAGTCGGAAGCACGATCCCCATTAATCACATCTCAAAAACCTTTTGACCAGTGTGAATATGTGCAAATAAAAAGAAATTCTCTTCACAAGTCAAGACTCTGTTGCGTATCATGTCCTGATAGGCAAATGTATACCAATTTTGGTGGCCTAGAGATGTGAGGATGTATGTGTGTGTGTGACACATGTACAAGTGTAACCCCATCATTGCAACAAGCCCTCATGTGCAGAGCAGATGACTCCCAAAATATATGTCCATATTTTGTACAAGACATTCACAATGAAGTTAAACAAGATAGAGAAAGTATGATTCAAAATAAGATTTTATGTAAAAAAAAGTGTGGGATTAGAAAAACAACAACAGTCCGTTTGGAAGGGAGAAAGGAAAACAAATGATGTTCTTACTACAGAAGGAGAAGGGAACTTGGATTGGGGTGGGGCAACATAAATATAACACGCCAGGGAGCATCAGGGGAACCAGTCTATTTACATGGGACAAAGTAAATAATTGTCAACAAAGAAAATTCTGTCCAACAGGTCAAGTGTCTTTCTGGTCATCCTCTAGCACCACAATATCCAGATCCTCTGAGTCCAATGCGGGCTCCTGGCTGGCCGGTGCAGGACCAGGCACCACACGGGGTTGAGACGCACAAGGAGTACCGGGGGAAACAGTGTGGCACAACAGACAGGGGGAGACATTGACGGTGGTGTGGGAGGGATGTTAGGATATGAAAGACAACATGGCTGCAGTCAGGGAATTGACACGGGCAGTGAGGGTGGTCAGAGCTCGGGCAGTTTCTTCTCGCATCATGCGCAGCTCAGTACCTATCTGCAGCATGATGTGAGAGGACATGTCTGGCTGACCCTCACATGCCCACATCAAGTCCTCTGGTACAGCCACAGCAGGAACAACACAGGGAGGGGTTTGGGTTGAACATGAGTGGTGTGGTGCCTCATGTTCAGAACCAATGTTGGTGTCGACCTGGCAGCTACGATGAGGGGGACTGGTTGCAGGGGATGCAGCTGGAGGCCCCGATGGAACGGGGGCCTCTAGAGTTAGGGAGGGGCTGATGGCAGGCCCAGGTTGTGTAGTGACCTGCCCTGAGAACACCTCGCCAAAAGTAACTGGTGAATGGTTCGGTGGAGAGTAGATTGCCCCCCCGGCCAGAGGTGTCCAGTTCCCCCCCTTCAATGTCCTCAGCCTCCACCTGGTCTGTAGCACCAGAGGTGTCTTCCTGCTTAGTCTGGGAGGGCGCAATCCCCCTGCCTCCTGATGTCGAAGGTCCTGCCTCATCCTCTACTTTCTCACTAGTGGAAAGAGGTCGTAGTTGCCGGCGCACCAAAGATGTCCTGCTCCAAACTGTGTCCTGCTGTTGATCCTTTTGGCTAGCTGAGCCCACTGAAATGTAAGACAAATCATGATGTAGTGGTTGTACACGTCAGGACAAGACACATACCTAGATGAGAAAAGGTCAGACTTTGATCTCCTGTGATCACACTATACAGTTGTCAGTGTTTATGAGCTTAAATTACGTGTGTGTTCACTGTCATCTCCTGATTTGAGTCTGACATGGACATCGCACGAGATGTTTGGTGGCTTACACATCTGTACTGGCCAACCCTCAACTTTGGCATTCTTGTGATCTGTGTGTACTGTCACTGCTACATGGGCAGGTTACAAACCCAGTCTACAAAAGGAGATCAGAGAGAGTCCAGATGGTATTGAAATGGGCCTGTGATATGGAGTCTCTGCACTTTTACGTCTGTACAAATGTTATCTGCTGTGAAGCATTGTATGAGACAACACAAATGCCAATTGGGGGTCACACATCCATATAGGGTCTGGGCTATTAGGTTTGCTAATTTGTGAGTTTACATTTTTGATATTCCCTCACAAAAGCTGACAATCCAGTGCCACATATTGGCTTCGGAGACTGATCAGGTAGTACAGTGCACTGGTGAACAGTAGTGGCTCGTTGTTACAGCTACCTGTACATGAAAAATGGCATACAAGCCACTGAGGGTAAGACGTGTGTCTGTGGACACACTTGGCAAAATTGGAAACTTAAGAGTGAGGCATGGATCTCAAAGTCTGTCTAACTCCATGGCACATGATGATCTGTCTCAATCGGAATCCAAAATCACTGAATGCAATGCAAGTCACAGCATCCAATACCCATTGGCCTCTCATACACACACTGGACAGTGTCTGTACCATTCCTCATCCAATGCACACATCAGTTATGATTCCCTTGGTTCACTGTTAGTGGTGCTGGCAGTGCAAATTTCTGTACAAATGCACGTGTGTGGCTCAATTCCCCAGTCATAATGAAACTACAACTCCCAGAATGCACTCTGCCCTGTACAGTCAATGCGCTACAGTGAGCCTTTTGCTTCATCATGACTGCTCCATAGACACAGAATAGGTGAATGGAGGCATGGGACACACGATGATGCAGCTCTGTCTTCACTCACATCATACTTCCAGTCACATATTGCATATAATGCACTTACCAGGTCTCTGCTGCTCATGCTCCTCCAGCTGAGCATGGAGGGTCGGCCAAACGGCACGCATGACCCTCCTGTACAGTGACGAGCGGCGGTAACGATGCACATGGTGCTGGGAAGACTGGCCCACTAGCTCCTCGGCCTTGTGCCGGGCCCAGCGTTTTAGGTCCTCCCAGCGCTTGCGGCATGCCCTCGCCTTCCTTGCGTAAACGCCCACTGCACTGCAGCGCTCACCAATATTGGCCCATAGTGTGGCCCGCGCTGCATTACTCAGCTGGTCCTCTGGCCCCCCATATAGCTGAGGATATTTGTTAAGCACCCCCTCAGCTAAAATGTCTAATTCCCTTTCAGTGAAAAAGGGTGCCTTCTCCTCATAACCCTCAGCCATTTTGTGGGAAATAACGTTGAAAAGAGCAGCAGGATGGCAGAGGATCTGATCTGTGGGAAAGGATGACTCAGAATGAACACAAAATGGCTGTCAACAACTTCCTGTGATGTATTTCCTGTCGCTGCATACGGAGAGTGTGCAGTTGTGCCGGAAGTTGCGAAAACAGACCGGAACCCATACCTTCATACAGGAAATGACATACAGGAAGCGGTAGACAGGAAATACATCACAGGAAGTAGTTGACAGCCATTTTGTGTTCATACTGATTCATCCACCATCACAGATCAAATCCACTGCCATCCTGTTGTTCTGTAGCGGAAAAACCTGAAATGACAGTGTAAGAGAACATCATAGACATGAAACAAAAGGGAGAACAGACCATTTAATGAAATGTGGGCTGGGACAAGGGGGGGGGACTGGCACAACATCACACCCCAGTTTAGTTTTCTCCTCCTTTGCATTATGGTACATATAGTCCATATTTAGTGCTCAACACAATTAATCTGTTGTGTTACGGTAAATTTGGGGGAAGCAGTGCTGTGTATACCAGACACATAGTGGCAGATTCAGCCAGAACATCATCACTCATGTTGTGGGCCCATCATTTGTGGGGGAGTCAAATGGGTTGGGGGCAAAAACTCAACAATGCAATAGTTATGCCCTTTTTTGATTCAGACACCCATTCTCAAAAGGTAGGGAGAGTCAGAACATATACATCTTATCCTCTGAGTCAATAGATCCCTTAGGGACATCCACTACACTGATTGCTGACATCGGCACATGACCAGATGCACGGTCAATCTTTTGACTCCTGTCAACAGCTGTGGTTTACATACAGTTAGTGTGGCTTGCAAAGTAGTCTCAGGATGGAATCTTTGGACAGAGTTCTATATAACCCAACTTTCATCATTGACAACAGACTGCAAACCACATTTTGTCCATGACACAACAGGTTGCTCATGTGAAAAACGTGGCAACCAGCTGATCACTGACTTGCATACCCTGACCTCGGTTATGTCCAAAGGCCCGGTTGCTCGGATTCAGAGCTAGCCGAGGTTCAAGACGCATGCATAAGCCATGCCTTAAAGCTATATTTTGCAAAACACAACAGGCTAATATGATCTTGCACACGACTTCAGGGGAGTACATCAGCACACCCCCTGTACGGTCAAGACTTCTGAATCGCGACTTCAACAGACCAAAAATGCGCTCTATGATGGCACGAGTTCATATGTGTGCACGATTGTACCTACGCTGAGGTACAGTGGTTGGATGTCTGTAAGGTGTGAGGAATTGAGGGGAGAGTGCATACCCAGCATCGCCTGAGGAGGGAAGATAGGGCAATAGGTTACATTGCCATCTTAAATTTAAACAGAACATGATCTATATTTTGGTACATGCAGTGACTGTTGAGACCGTGTATGTGGCTTGGTGATTCTTATTGTACAATGGTTGTTAATGTAAGGTGTCATTCATACATTTCGGGGCTTATTGACAAGCCCCTTGCGCCGCTGGTGCGTCTCTTTTTATATGTGAAAAAGTGGCGTACCGGCAGCGCAAGGGGCTTGTAAATAAGCCCCTTCATTTGCACATATCCCTCATGTTTAGTGCTTGGTACTTACTCAGTAGCCACATGTTGCCAAATTCTCCAGCAGCCATCCGCCGACCAAGAGGTGACATGCGGAATACGAAGCTGTCATGGGTACTGCCTGGAAACACTGCATGCACATCTATGAATCTCCCACTGGCATCACAGACAGCCTGCACATTGATGGAATACCATCAGTGTCTGTTGCAGAATATGTGTGCAATGCGGCGGGGTGGCTGAAGGGCCACATGGGTACAATCAATTGCACCCAGCACACGTGGAAAGCGAGAGATGAGATAGAAATCCCTAGCTGCCCTTTGTCTGCTGGCCAGTATACGGGGTATTCGTATGTGGAGGTGGGCTCTAGAATTGATGCAGCTCAGTACCTGATGCAAGCACCGCGACTGGCTTGCCTGAGAGATGCCCACAAGGTCACTGGAGACCCTTTGGAACAACCCCATCACAAAGAAATGGAGAGCAGAAAGGATCTTGAGATGGGCTGGAATGGCATGGGAGCAGCAGGTCACAGAGTCAAGTTCCTGCTCCCACTCACATACCATCTCCAAGATGACTTCTGGAGGGAAACGGTATCTGGACCTGATATCTTGGCTGGACATCCCAAATAGGTTGATCCTTTGTCTGAAGATCCTCTCTACTCTCCTCCTCCTCAAGTCTTCTTGCCGCATAGCAAGGGGCAGAGCAACAAACACATTCAGCGACATGTAGAAAGAGTTTGTGTGTGTCTGCTCTGCTTTCATACATGCTGCAGGGCTGGGATTGGCTGTTGGGCTGCAGTGTGTCAGCTGATGAATGGTGGGGGATGGTAGGCACTTGGACAGGGGTTTAGCATTGAGGAAAATGCTCAACCGGCCAGAATGCGGGTATTCCGGCCCAGAAGCGGAGATTCCGGCTCGGGTGCGGAAATTCCGGCACAAGTGCGGGATTTCCGCTCCTGGTGTGGGAATTCCACTCCGGGTGCGGAAATTCCGGCCTGAGTGCGGACATAAAGTTAGGAGTCATGAGTGATTTTTGTGAATGCCCAAAAATTGTAAGTGCCTTCTGTGAATACCAGAAGTAGTAGGTTTAGGATTTTGTTTCAGATTAGTTCTGTGAATCGGCCCCAATGTTCTGCGAATACCACCCGACACACAACCCATTTTAGCCTGGAAGAAACAACGCAGGCAATTGATACTATCAAGCTGGGAAAAGCCCAGGCTTAAACAAATTACCTGGGGACTTGTTCAAGCATGATAAAGAGGTGTGGTCCCCTTATGTTAACTTGGTCACTAATGCTATAGACTCAGGAGCACCAATCCCACGCATATGGAATGGGGGCCAAAATGGTCCCTATTCATAAAAAAGGGAGTAAGCAAAAACCAGGGAACTATTGGCCCATCAGTTTAATACATGTATGACAGCAAATGCACGCCAGACAGCTCTTGAACAGATTAAATGGATGGATAGATAATAATAATATCCTAACAATGTATCAGGCCGGATTTAGAGCCCGTACAAGCACTGTCGATCAAGTATTTAGACTCATGTGTATTTTGTGGAAATATACCAAAATAAAGGGGGGGTCATGTCTACATAGCATTTGTAGACTTAAAGGCAGCATTCGACCTCGCACCTAGAGGACCTTTGTGGACCTCATTAAAGAGCCAACAAGTGACCAAAGATATCTCTTAAATCATATAGTAAGGCTGCACCAGGGCAACCATGTGAGACTCCGTTGGGGCATGAACAGACAGCTTACAGAACCGACCCCTATTGACAGAGGAGTGAGGCAGGGATGCATGCTTGCACCCAACCTGTTCTCACTTTACATCAATGATGTGACTGACTGCCTCAAAAAATCTAAAACCGACTTGCTGAAACTCCGTGGAACGCCTATTACTGCGCCCCAATTCTCAGATGATACCATCTTGATTTCGCAGATGCCTAAGGGTCTCCAACATCTACTGGATGATTTTAATATATATAGTAAGGAAAAAGGTCTAGAAATAAATATTGGAAAAACCAAATATATGGCCATAAAACCTTTAGGAGAAACTTCAGGGTGGGCATTAAGGCTGAGCAGGAAACTCCGCTACGCTGGCAGAATTTGCGGAGTTTTGCGGACATCGCACCTGCTTCAAGTGCGGAATTCAGCAAAAACTCTGCTAACCACGGCATAACATTGTTTGCCAGCACCCACCTTTATGTATGCAGGTTCTGGGGTTGGCTTGCCCTTGCCATGCACTCTGCATTCTCAAATCTATTGAATAGATAAGGTAATGATGATAGCTCTTACCCCGCAATCCGTATCCTGATCTGAAGTCCTCTTCATTGGCTAATCTGTACGTGATTTTTTTCATGCATGTTCCGGGTCACGCCTTCCCGCCCAGCCATGTGTTGTTTGGCTTCTCTCTCTATCCATCAGGTGTGCTGGCGGCGACAGATGGCGCACAGCTCTCGGTGGCGGTTTCCTACGCGGCCCTGCACCGGGTGATGTCGTGTAACGACTGCTTGGCCTCCCAGACCCAGCTTTGCTAAAGGACCCAAGAGCAGCACTCGGCTATGAAGCGGGTTTTGCGCTGGTGTCGGCAGCCATTCGGGCCAACCTGCAACGTTGAAGAGAGGCGCTAGGAGCGGCATGAGAGCAGGTGAGATTCTCCTTAGAGAACTCATGGCATGGCACACGTACTTGCAAAGCCCGGGAGCTAGCTGCTGTTTGCAGGCGAGAACATTTTCCCTGGAAGTAGCGCGGCGCTACAGCCTACTGTATGAGGCGCTTTAGTTGCAGCGCGGAATTGCCTAAAACAGCACGTTCGATTTAATAAGAGTGCTGGCAACAGAAATAGTCTTTCATGAAATGAGCAGGTGGCCATGCATAGGACTGCCTGTGTATGGGATGTGGGTGAGGTCCGAGGCACTATGAGGCAAGTGTGTTACGGCCTGGATGCAGAAACTGTAAGCGGCACTAAGTTCAGAGGGGTGGGGGAGGGTGCTGTTGCACTTGGGGAGGAGTGTGGTTGTGGTTGGTGGGGAGTAGGCTTTCAGGTGTGCCGTGTTCCAGGGTTTTTGAAGGAGAATCCTGGCACATTGACCCGGGGCTTGGAGCTTGAGAGGCAGGACATACGTCAAAACTCCCTCTCTGTGAAAGTGGTCCCATGCGGGACCAGAAGGCCAGAGAGTTTTGGCAAGAAAAACCTATATGTACATTACTTTCAAAGCACCACTCCTGTTTTTCCACTAACAAGCTCTCGACACATCCTTTGATTCTTAGCATATAGAAAATACCCACTTTGCGTAATTACGAAGCCCCAAGCTAGTGTGTGTATGTGTGCGTTTTATATGTACACACAAAGAACTCTGCAGAGCAGTTCTGAGAACTGAATTCCATCTTTTATTTATTTATTCAGTTATTTTTATGCAGGTCCCACATGTCCCCTTAGGCACGCGTCAACCCACAAAAATATCAGGAAAAGATAGCCAATGCCCCATAGGGTTGCAAACCGTGATAATTGCTTTTGATTAGAGGAAGACAACAATTCCCTGCGGAGTGTGGTCCGGCAAGGAAATTCAAATTGTAAAGGGGGAGGGAGTCCCATTACTGCTGCTGATTAAATAAATAGAAAGAAAGGAGGCTGAACAGGATGAGCAGAACTCAGCGGCTTCTGCAACAGCTCCCCCTGCTGGTTGATCATGGCAGTTTTCTAAAGGAAGCCCTCCTGCACAGCATTCTGGTGTGTTTGATCACTGATCAACCTACACCGCTCCAGACGGAACTCCGCAGAATTCGGCGGAGTTTTTCTGTAACTTCGCGGAATTCCACGAAGTGATTCTCAGCGAGCTCCGCCCAGGGTTAGTGGGTATACAAAAACTAGAACATGTATCAAATTTTATGTACTTTGATACTACACTTGACTCAAGGCTGTCAAGGAAACAACAAAATATCCATATAGCCATTCCACAATGGTTCTTACACAAGGGTCCAGGGCTATTTTTAACAAATATAATGCGTCTATGACCAAACCTATCACACCGGCCCTAGAGATATATAAACATAGGCGGCTGCCTTATATGTGTCTTAACTGTGGGGCACTGGTAATATTAAACAACTTGCATCAGGTGAGAATACATTTATGAGAAGGATACTGGGATTATCATTGGCAACACCACTTATCCCGATGTTTAATGATCAATATATTAAGCGGATAGCGCCTATCACAATTCTATGCCCGCTGCTTTATTGGATCCGAATATGGACAATCCCAGAGTCAGTGGACTATAGAGAGGGCATCAAGAACATTTTAGAACATGATGGCACCTAACTTTTCCTTGGCTTAGACATGTTCAGAAATCGTTCAATGAGCTTGGCCTCCACACTTACTAGATGGAACCGCAATTATTGGTGCAAAGCTCTAAGAAAAATCTGAAACGAATATACTTGGAATATGTTCTGAATGCTCTTCATAGTAATTCCAAACTAGAAATATTGACAACACAATTCCTTACTGTTAAACCAAACCCATGTTATGAATAGTTTCTTGATACCATCCAACCACATCTGGCAAGAATTCTGTACATGAAGTTTCGGTATGAAACTCTCCAAATTAAGGCCTACACTGCAAAATCCTCTTTAAAGGTAAAGTAATTTTTGAAGTTACAACTTTGAAAATGCCACTTTTAGTAAGTAATGTCAACAAACAAAGTATCTAGTTGCCAAATTTTGTTATGTTGAGTCAAACTCAAAGGACCAAAAATCTCATTTTCATTAACCCTTGGGATTTATTTCACCTTTCTTCTATATTGGCTCCAAAATATTTAGTACATTTTTTCACATGCCTTTTTTGAAGGCAAACTTTTTTTGAGAAAAGGAATTCAAATGTACACTTCAAACACGTTTGACATATTCAAAAACATATAATGACAATGAACAATAAAATAAAGGGGCATATTATCAAGGGCTTTATCGCCGCTTAGCGGCACTTTTACCGCTAAGCGGCGATATTTTAACGCCCTATTAGCAAGCTGTCGCTAACAGGCGTTAGCGACAGCTTTCAGGCGTTAGCGGCCAGGTTTTACATCGCCTTGCATGTCAGCGATAATTATCGCTAATGACATGCAAGGTAGGCGTTCCCACTAAAAGCGACTGTAAACAGTCGCTAACACAACTAACACCTATTAACAAGGCAGGCGAGCGATAAAATAAATCGCGCTAAGCGCGTTTATCGCTAGATTTTAACACCTGCTACTGAGGATGACTTACCTGTTTAAAGTATAGGAGGTGGATTGTCCGGCTGAATCCATCCTTGCGTTAATGCGAGAATATCGCTGCTTTTCCAGCGATATTCTCACATTTTACGCTATCGCTGAAAATGTTATCGCTATGGAGATAAACCTTGTTAATAGGGTGTTATCTCAGCAATATTTTCCAGCGATAGGCGACGTTAAAATTCGCGCTACGCGCGGTTAGCGATAAATATCGCTATTCCTTGATAATATGCCCCAAAGTTTTTTCATTCAATTGGAACAAGCAGTGAAATTGACCTTTCTTAGACCAGTCCTTCATTTAGACATAATAACACCTGGAGGAATTGTCCATTTATGTTTTTGACACAGTGGGGTATATTCACAAGAACGTGCGATAACTACCGCAAGAGTAGCGTAACGCAACTTTCAATATCGCAGCCTATCGCGGGAAAATAACCCCGTGTCAATGTGGAATTCACAACAAGGCGGTAGCATGCGATAGTCACCAGATAACGCGTCAAATGTCAGCGTGAAAATCAACGCCACGCCGAAAAAATGCGAAACGCGAACGCGAGTAATCATACGATGAGGCTAATCGCGGTACAAAAAGTAGCGAAAAGCAGCCACAGGCCTGCAAATCCCACGCGTCTGGCGGGAAATTGCACCATAAAAACCACAGAAACAACACACCAGAAAGAAGCCAAAGCACGTAGCAACATGGATGCACCCTGACCCAGCTCAGAGGTCAACGCAAACCCCACATCCCCCACAGACCACCAGCAAGGAACAACGGGGTCGGGGAAGGCCAAGGAGAAAAGGGAGAGGAAGACGGGGTGCAGACCGCAGGAAAACAAGACCAGCTCCACGGAGTCACAGAACACTACCAGCAACTGACCCACAAGCAGACCACCTGGAATGCAGTCCGAGTGCCGAGGAGGCCAATCCAGGAGGCCAAGAGGCGCCGCCAGGGCGTGACAACCTAAACCAGGCACAAACCCGCTGCCAACAGGAAGGCAGCAACGGTGACAGGAGGTGGCAGTCCAGCGCCACAGGAGGAGCTGGAGGAAACCCAGGCCACAGTCATCAGTGTGGAGACAGGTGCAAGGGAGGTGGGAGTACGGACACAGCTCGACAGGACCTGACACAACAACAACAGGGTGAGGATCCAACAGGGACTGGGGGATGGGGGTGATGGGCACAATGGCACACATGCACAACGAGGTGTAGCACACTGCACACCCACAATTACCCAGGGAGATGTCCCCATCCCCGTGGCACACTGCAGCACACACACATAGCAATCACAGCACATACCATGACAATGTGGCACAAAGTGCAACACCCACACTGCAGAACAGGGGACACAACTGGGTCCGCCCAGGCGCAGAAACAGAACAATCACATTGGACAGAGCAGGGAACTGTGAGATGCATATCTACGGCTACAACCCCACATCAGCCATGTAGGCCAAATGTACACTGTCCCAACTCAAATAGCCTCCACCGCCCAAACAGTCACAATGTACATTGTCACACAGTCTGCATGTCAACAAGAACAAGGCGCCAACACAATGCCAACATGCACCTCCCCTTCACAATGCAGAGGGACAAACAACACCTCCAGCAGGTCAGAACAGACAACCCATCAGTGATGCCGGATACGAACACCACACCTTCGACACCGACGCCCTACAACAGCCCATGGACATCCCACACAACCCACCACCAGGACCAGGGCAGACAAGCTACTCTGAGGAGAACCCAGCCCCTGCAACAGACCACACAGTATGAAGCACCCGCAATCACGGCTGGCTCACAACACTTCACCGACCCACACATGGCTCCCCAATGCCAGGTGTCAGAACGCCAAAAGGAGGTGGCCCAACAGGTGCGGGTGTTGCCGAACCCATGGAATGTGAACTAGAACACATACGTGGGTGTCCAATATCCTTCAGGGACCACCTACACCCCACAAAGGAGACCCACACTGCCATAGAGACACATGCAGATGCCCATACCCAGTACAGAACCACGCCCAGGAGCACGCACATATCAGTCACACCCACATTGGCTCTGCGTACGACGGCACAGTCCACTCCCCTTAAGAATTGAGTGGGTGACGACAAAGCTACATGTCCAGGTCCTAGCCCGCTGCCTGCGGTGACATGCCTGCGTCCGCTGTACACAGCACAATGTAATGTCGTAGGGCCCAGGGCTCCCATGCATACAACAAGACCACAGGGACACATGCACATATCATGTTGAACTGGCTACGGGCACGTGCGCCCGGCCCCTTTATTGTCAGGGCCACATGTACAGTGATGCCTGTGCTGGATGTGTGTGGGGTGAGTATAAGCCAGCCCGCACGGAGTGCTTGGTGCTGGCAATAACCTGAACAGTGCACACCAGTGAAATGGAAACAGAAAACACCAGCATAACAGAGTCAACTGCAGAGCAACATGGAGGGATCCAGAGTAAGGACAGAGGTCACCCAATATTCAGTCAGGAGGTTCCGTGAGTTGCAGTGCACTGAGGTAGGGGCACTAGAGAAGAGCGCGCTCATGTGAAGAAATTGCTAGGATTGTGTCCCTTCGGGTTAGTCATGATGCAGATGAAGTGGGGTGTGTTACACCTGCATCAACTTCCTCATCAACGTCCCAGGTCTCCCACACTGCCTGAGGTGACAGCTGCGTCCGCAGTCCACAGCGCAATACGAGTAATAGATCCGGGTGTGTAGCTTGACTACCACCACCAGTCTGCATTCCTGCCTTGGGGCTGTTGCCTCCTGCCCTCCCATTGTCTGTGCCTTCTCCCGTCCGCACACCTTGACACATCTTCCTCATCATAGTCCCAGGTCTTCCCCACTGCATGAGGTGACTTTGCTGCGCAACCTCACAACAGCCAAAACTCAATCAGTAATGGACAATGGCTTGCGGTGCACTGAGTCAGGGTATCAGGCCATGATGGCATCCACGACAGGTCTGAGCAACTCCGTAGGTCTGTCAGGACCACCGTTTCGACTCTGGCAGATGGCGGTTAGAGGTGGTCCTTGCGGTGGTGGCGTGTGCCTCCTGCGGTGATGCGACGTCCGGGTCGGTCAAGACTCGATGCTATGTGTGGGCCCTGGTGGCCCGCAGTTGAGGCCGGAGGATGCGGACAGCGCAGGGCCACAGACACATGGCGTTGATGACCCCAAGACCATTGCTACAGAGGCCATTCAATGTCTCAGAAGAAGGGGTCCCAGGCCTGAGCAGCACAGAGTTAGTGGCCCAGGATGCACTGCGGCCGGCACAGGCACCCAGCCATGGGACGGTGACTTGCGGTGCAGTCAGATGGGCCATGCGACCTGAGCGGGTCCCCATCAATGTCCGAGGTGTATGTTGTGGAGGGTTGCGCGGGACAGTGAAAGGTGTCCTCCAGGGCATGATGCGGAAGGTCTGATGTTATCTGGAAGCAACAAATGGAGGAGTGGAAAGCGCAACCCTCGTTTTCACCAACAATTCGGTATCAGCTACATGAGGATGAAAACTAGCCCCTATTCCATAGACTCAAACGCCACCAATGTATGACCAGTGAGTGTCCATGAATGTCGGGGATTACACTTAGTGGCACAGGTGCTGAGAGGGGATGCAGTCTGCGATGATGCCGGTACACAGATGTGAACTCCAACATTGCCAAATCAAGACTCTGTGACCTACTGGACCGCAGTGTAGGCCGGAGGCAGCGGTCAGCATGGCCCATTCACCGAGTGTCGCCGGCATAGGTTGGATGGCCCCACCGGCCTGCGTAGTTCAGGTTCAGTGGCACCACGTGTTCGGTCACCTCCGTGTATGGGACCCGGCATTCGTCCGGACTGAGTCACATCTTCCTCTTACACCTCTCTGTGCGACCACTGTTGTGGACTCTGCCATTCGTGCTTTGTGACTAGGTGCTGGATGTGTGACCTACTGGTCCGCAGGGTAGTCCTGGTCCCTCATCCACATGTCGCTGGCTGGCATTGTAAAAAATCAACAGAAGAGAGAGGGAAATAAATTAAGGAGCACTCTTGGTCCCCCAGACAATATATTATAAACAACAAAAGAGTGTACCTTTGTAGAGAGAGAAGAGCAAATGTGCAGAATCCCACTAGGTTCTATAGAAAGCCCTCACTCACCAACCTTGTTGGTGACATGCTTCATCATTGGGCCCCACCGGGAGAGGCTGAATGCCACCCCGGTGTGCTGCAACGCCAGAGTTACTGCGGAGATGGAAAAAATGTGATTTGATCAAAAAGGTGAAGGTGAGTTAAAAATGTCTGAATTGTGTCAAAAAAATATGTTTTATTAATTTGCCAATCAGACATGGTTAAAAATAAGGTGTTGGACAAGAAACTGAAAAGATTGTTCAGCTATGTCCCCCTAAGATCTGGTCAACATGTTTCTGCCTATGTGCGAGTAATTATTCAGTCATTCGTCAGGACCGAAGGTGAAGTGAAGTGAACCCCGGCGGTATGGACGCTCTAAGGCCCACCCTAACCTGAGGTTATAAATGTAAAAAATAGATTCTGACTGTAATAGTCATATGATCCTCGTGATTGAGAGGAACCGAGTTTACTATCCGGTGTAACGACTGAATACACCATGGGTCTCGGGAGGGGGGTGGTGGCAAAATGGCACACCGCCTTCGCTGCCAGGCACCCGCTTGGAACCTGCGTCGACCTTCGTATGGCCGGATCCACGCTGGCTGGCGCTGAACAGGGTTAGTGGCACCACGTGTCGCCGGCTGGCGTTGAACGGTGTTAGTGGCACCACGTGTCGCCGGCTGGCCTTGAACAGTGTTAGTGGCACCACGTGTCGCCGGCTGGCGTTGAACAAGGTTAGTGGCACCACGTGTCACCGGCTGGCGTTGAACAGGGTTAGTGGCACCACGTGTCGCAAGATGCCCATACGGAACTATGCCTCACAGTTTGGGGGGGGGGGTTCTGGTGCTGTGGCCACTGGCCGGATTTGGGATCACTGCCATTCATGACTCAGGACACAGTTTCACACATGGGACCTACTGGTCCGACGAGTGGTCCGAAGGTGGCAGTAGAGTGCGTCAACGAGAAAGGAGTAAGGCGGGCCTGTGTCGTGGAGGCCGTGATGGTCTGAGGAGGCTGCCAAGCTCGCGGGTCTCGGGCTTGGAGCTTGTGCCGGCACATGGGTGGCCCTCCTTGACACACGGTGGTGTCGGCAGGTGATCAGTGTGGCCTGGCTGCGCAGGGGCGGGCCTGACTGGTTCGTGGTGCAGCTTCCTGGGGTCCGGCAGGCGCACAGCATCCCAGGCAACTCCACTCACGAGGACAGCATCGGCCTCATGGTGGGGTGTGAGGCGCCGCCCTGGCAGAGACGTGGGTCTTTCCGGAAGAGGACCACGCCCAGGCCTACGTGCTTTTTATTCACACCCCTACGCTGGCATGGCGTATGCCGGGCCATCCCACTCCGGTGACGCTTAGGGGGGGGGCGTAACAGGCAACATTTCCGCGAGGTCCCCCACTGGCTGGGGTGATATAGTGGCGTCCACTGTCCACTACACTCCATACACCAGCGGTGTATGTCGCCATGGATATGGGTGTGTTCTGCATACTGCGGTGTGTCCAGCACATCTCTGCCACTCTTGGCATTGTGTACTTTCCCAATCATGTTTCTACTGCATCCTTCACACATGCCTGGTTGCCACCTCTCCCCACATTCGGCTATTATGTGGCTGAGGTGCCATGCCGTTGCTGGCTCATGTTCAGGGCTTGCCCATGTGAACAGTGTAAGTTGTTCTGTCATGTCTGGTGGGTGGTCATGTTGTTGTGCCTGTTGTATGTGATCTCGTGACGTGCGCATTGCCAGAGTTGTGAGTTGCATGGTTGTGGAGTTGAGGTGTGTGGGGTGTTCATTTGGATATTGCCAAGGGGCTGCGCATTTCCCTTGTTGCCATCCTGGGAACGCTGGTTGATGATGGACTGTCGGAGGATGAAGGTATCATGCACACTGGCTGTTTATTTGAAGGCGACATTGTTGGGGGTTCCACGGTGTTCTGTTGTTGCCTGCACATTGATGTGAGACGTGTGCTTCCTGTTGCGGTGATTGTGTGCTGTGTCACCAGGGGGCACAGGTAGTACATGTGTGCTGTGTATTGCCCCCAACACGTGCGTGCATCCTGCTTGGGCGTATGGTCCTTGCTTGGTCTCCAGCGGATCCTGCGCATTGTGTTATACGTATAGGGACTGGGGTACCAGGGTGATGATGTCCAGGACAGGTGTGGGGGACTTGGATGTGGCTGGCTGTGAGACTCCTCCGACTCTGGCGGGTGTTGGTTGGGAGGTCCCAGGGGCCAACAGGTGCAGCCAAGCCAGCAGCTTTGTGTGTGGTGGGATGTTGGTTGTCCGCTGTGTTGGTGCCGTAGGCCTGTTAGGCTGATGGTCAGGATGCGTAGGATGTTTATCACTTTCAGCCTGTAGTGGACGGTGACATTGTCAGATGTTGGGTCTGTGCGGCTGAGTACGCTTCCTGGAGGTCCGCTGTCTTTGTCTGCGCTGCGTCTGTGGTGGCCCGGGAGTGTTCCGGGTGTGGGTTGGGGTCCTGGGGTGGTGGCGGTGGGTGTTTTGGCCCTCTTGGGTGTCCGGGCCGCATGATGAGTGGCTCCATGGCATCTGTTGCCCTTCGGATGTGGCCCTGGACTGTGCTCCCTTTTGTGGTGCTGGCTGCCGTCCGACTTTACACCAGGTCAGAGCAGGTGTAAATTTCCTGGTGCTAACGCGCCTTATTGCCTGTTTTGTGTTCTTATCGCCAATATGGCTGGTCGTTGTGAATGTTGAGGTGTGATGTTGTCTCGACTTTTGGCACGGGAACGCCTACTCTGCATCTCATTAGTAACCCTGGGCGTAGTTCGCGTAGTAGCGCTACGCGTAGCTACGCGAAGTGCACTTCGCACTACGCACGCTGCGCGTAGCTACGCGAACTGCGTAGTGCGGTAGGGAAATGCTGTTCGCACTGATTGCACAGTGCCGGATGCTTGTCCGCACTGTGCAATCATTGCAAACGGCATCTTGCACAGTGCAAGCTGTCGTTTTCTGCCACTCGAGTAGATTTGTACTCGAGCGGCAGCTTTCTCAACGCGGACTGGTAGTTTCTCATCGCGAGCGGTCGCGAGCATACGCGACCACTCGCAATGAGAAACCTGACCTCCCCGCGTTGAGAATCTCGCCGGGAGGTTTATTTTCCTCGCTCGCGATCGGCAACTTGATAGCTCCTTGTGAATATGCCCCAATGTGTCCTGCTGTTGTGGGCTACTGGGGGTCGCTAACTCTGAATGTTTGTACTAGAGGAATAGGCATTCTGCCAATATCTCCAAAACAATGTTAGTTTGTTGCGAATATTCTTCCCCCGGAAGCTAGGCTAACGCATTTCAAACCCTCTGCAATTAAAAGGGTTCTCCTCAGGACCTGGACTTGGTCGGTTCTGTGAAAGGTAATGTAGAACAGTGGGTTAAAACTCTAAACTTAAATGTTTCACTCTCATTTATAACCACAGTAAATTCCGTTGCCATGAAATACCTCAATTTCTCTTTGTGCTGAGTCAAGTGGTAGAGGCAATTTCTTTTTCCGAAAAACTTGGGGCCAGTTCACAAATGTATGTATCTCCTGTGATATATTTGTAAGGGTGTACCTGTGAGAAAAGTAACGCGTTATGGCATTAGTGGGACTGATTTGCAATTCTGGCGGTGAACACATTAACATGGCTCCTGATGGGGCATACGATCAATTTTAGTTGCCTCAGAATCGTACTTTGTTGCTGTTATTATCATTCTATGACTTCCAGAGGTCGTTAATCAACCCCTCAATTTCGTGCATTATTGTAATTGTTCTTTTTTAATGATCTAAAGTGCTCGTGTTGACAGATGTGCGCCTAGTCATTTCAAACGCTCCCCCCATATTGCAGTTAAAGCAGCTTGCCTTGTCAAATTCGAAGAGCCCGGATAGTTTATTTTTCTTTTTCTTTTAGCGAGCGGTGTATATTCCAACTTCCGTACCTGCGCGTCTGTGGAGTGGGAATACAGTCAATCAATGAAACTTTGTTGCGAATTAGTAATTACCATTTCGCTTGTTTTAGAAATCGTTACATTGTCCAGTATTGAAAATGTGCTGCGAACCAACAGGCTGAGATTGTACTTCTGAGAGAAATCATTACGTTGTTTCGTACCGGAGCCCATGTGATTACTTGCCTTCAGTGTTCAGCAGCATTCAGATTTGATCTGCATCGCTCGTCTCCATTGTTGAACCGGCATCAGTCTTACAAGATTGTAAATGGTGGTGGATAAACCAGGCATAATGAATCAAGCACCGGTGCTGCTAATTCTATTTGGTCTGTTGTAGCTGGACCGAGCCTGTAGTATTGCATTCTGGGTTTTGTAGTTTCTCTGATTTTTTGGGACATGTAAATGAATGTATTTCCTATAATCTATTGATCTCAGTCATTTCATTTAATCCCAGTGTTGTTGTATTAAACTTCATAATCAGGTAAGCTTCTTTTCTTGTAAATAAAGTTTCAGGGTCCCTACCTCTAGGGTTTGGTTTGATGACGTTGAGGACAATCCACTTAAATTCCCTTTCATTGTGACCCATCTCGTTAAAGTGGTTGATCATGGGTGCCGCTGTAATTTCATTTTTTTGTCTGGAGCGGTGTTGGACAATTCTTTGTTTCACTTCCTGATTTGTCTCACCTATATACATTTTTGGACAGGGGCAAATTACTGCATATACCACGTTCTTTGTTTTGCTGTTAGACAACTCATTGTGCCTCCGTTGTACTTGGCCATCACTGTAGACAGACCCCTCAATTGTAGAGCTACAGAACGTGCACATGCCACATTTATGATGGCCCTGGACGGGTTTCAAATTCATGAGAGAACGTAAATTGCCCAATCTTCTTTCTTGGGAGTCGCTGGCTCTAATTATTTGTTGTCCAATGCTGGTGTTTTTTTTTAAAGCAAATAAAGGCAAGTCAAAACAACGTTCCTTTTTGTAAGTTGCCATTTTCCTCTCCTAACAATTTGGTGCCTGCAGCCTGTTCTTGGGTAACATTACTGGATGTAGTTGGCAGTTGGACTTTGTTTATTTTTCCCAGACGCCACGCATAGAGGGATTAGATGTACCAGGTTGGGCCATCACTGGCAGGATGGGGTCAGATCTTGGCACAGCCCCCTTTTCAACTGAATAAGCCCAAAGGACTTGTCACCCCTGCATTGTTCATGCAGATATCCAGGAGCTAGGGCAAAGATGCAGGAAACTTCAAGATTTTCAAAGGGACTCTCTAGAACCGTCTCCTACTTAAAAGAAGGCACCGGGTATAAAAATAGGACCCTTAAACCCACTCTACAGTTCATTTTCTGTACCTGCAGAAGGACTCCCTGAGGAATGCCTGCTGCTGTGGCCTGCTGTGTACTTCAGAAAACTGCTTTGCTCACCTGTAATGCTTTGCTATGTGAAGTGTGCCTTGAATAGACCTGGACGGAAATAAATTCTGCTTGCGGAATTGGTGGATTTTGGGAACCCCACTTTACGCACGTAAAGTGGAGCTCAATCAATCAATCAATCACGGCATTTATAGAGCGCGCTACTCACCCGGGAGGGTCTCAAGGCGCTGGGGGAGGGGGTAAGTTACTGCTCGAACAGCCAGGTCTTGAGCTGCTTCCTGAAGGAGAGATGGTCCTGGGTTCGCCGAAGGTGAGTGGGGAGGGAGTTCCAGGTCTTGGCTGCCAGGTAGGAGAAGGATCTTCCTCCGGCGGTGGTTCTGCGGATGCGTGGTACGGTGGCGAGGGCGTGGCTGGTTGATCGTAGCTGGCGTGTGGGCGTGTAGAAGGTCATGCGGTCGTTGAGGTACTTTGGGCCCAGGTCGTGGAGGGCCTTGTGTGCGTGGGTGAGGAGTCTGAACGTGATTCTCTTGCTGACGGGGAGCCAGTGCAGGTCTTTCAGGTGTCCGGTGATGTGGCTGTGTCGGGGGATGTCCAGGATGAGTCGTGCGGAGGCGTTCTGGATGCGCTGGAGTCTTTTTGAAGTTTGGCTGTGGTTCCGGCGTAGAGGGTGTTCCCATAGTCCAGTCGGCTGGTGACGAGTGCCTGGGTGACGGTCTTCCTGGTTTCAGTGGGGATCCATCTGAAGATCTTGCGGAGCATGCGCAGGGTGTTGAAGCATGAAGATGAGACGGCGTTGACTTGTCTGGTCATCGACAGGGAGGAGTCCAGGATGAAGCCCAGGTTGCGTGCGTGGTCCGTTGGCTTGGGCGCGGTGCCCAGGGCCGGGGGCCACCAGGAGTCGTCCCAGGCGGAGGGTGATGAGCCCAGGATGAGGACTTCCGTCTTGTCTGAGTTCAGTTTAAGGCGGCTGTTCCTCATCCAGTCGGCGACGTCTCTCATCCCGTCGTGTAGGTTGGCTCTGGCGGTGGTGGGGTCGTTGGTGAGGAGAGGATCAGCTGGGTGTCGTCGGCGTAGGAGATGATGTTGAGGTTGTGTCGGCGTGCGATGGCTGCGAGGGGGCTCATGTAGACGTTGAAGAGGGTTGGGCTGAGTGAGGATCCTTGTGGAACGCCGCAGATGACTTCGGTGGCCTCGGATCTGAACGGGGGAGGCGGACTCTCTGGGTTCTTCCGGCGAGGAACGAGATGATCCATTCCAGTGCTTTCTCTCGGATTCCGATGTTGCTGAGGCGCTTCACTAGGGTGCGGTGGCAGACGGTGTCGAACGCCGCGGAGAGGTCCAAGAGGATGAGGGCAGCTGTTTCCCCGTTGTCGGTTAGGGTTCTGATGTCGTCGGTGGCTGCGATAAGGGCGGTCTCGGTGCTGTGGTTGGCCCGAAATCCGGACTGCGAGGGGTCGAGGATCCATTCGTCTCGAGGAAGGCGGCAAGCTGTCTGTTGACGGTCTTCTCGATGACTTTGGCCGGAAACGGAAGGAGTGAGATGGGACGGTAGTTCTTGAGGTCGGTGGGGTCCGCCGTTGGTTTCTTCAGGAGGGCGGTAAGCTCGGCGTGCTTCCAGCTCTCCGGGAAGGTGGCGGTGTGGAAGGAGGAGTTGATGATGTCCCGGAGGTGGGGTGCGATGGTGGCGTCGGCTTTGTTGAAGGCGCGGTGTGGGCAGGGGTCGGTTGGTGATCCGGAGTGGATGGAGTTCATCGTGCGGGTGGTGTCTTCGGTGCTGATCGGGGTCCAGTTGCAGAGGGTGGTGGTGGCGGGCGTTGGTTCGGCGGTAGGGTGCGTTGTTTGTGCGTCGAAGCTGTTATGTATGTCGGTGATCTTGCGGTGGAAGAACGCGGAGAGTGAGTTGCAGAGGTCTTGCGAGGGTGATGTCGTTGTTTCCGGCGCTGGGGTTGGAGAACTCTTTGACGATGCTGAAAAGTTCCTTGCTGTCATGGGCGTTGTTGTCCAGTCGTTCTTTGAGTGCCGACTTCTTGGTGGCACGGATCAGCTGGTGGTGTTTGCGGGTGGCGTGCTTGAGGGCGGTCCTGTTTTCTGTGGTCTGGTCGAGTCGCCAGGTTTTCTCGAGTGCAGCAGTTCTTCTTGGATTCCTTGAGTTCGTTGGTGAACCAAGGGGTTTTCTTGCTTCCGGGTCTGCTGGGAGGGTTTTTAGTGGTGTGAGGTCGTCGGCGCAGGCGGTCAGCCACTTGGCGAGGTTGCTGGCTGCTTCGTTTGGGTCCGTTGTGTTGGTGGGTGTGTTCTGGCTGAGGGAGGCGGTGAGCTGCTCGGTGGTGATCTTGCTCCAGCTCCGGCGGGGAGCCTGTTGCGGGTGGTGGTGGGTCGCAGTCTTTCTGAAGCTGAAGTGGACGCAGCTGTGGTCGGTCCAGTGGAGTCCGGTGGCGTGGCTGAAGGAGATGTGCTTGCTGGACGAGAAGACGGGGTCAAGCGTGTGGCCGGCGTAGTGGGTGGGCGTGTTCACCAGTTGCTTGAGTCCGAGGTTGGCGAGGTTGTCCAGCAGGGCGGTGGTGTTTCTGTCGTTGTTGTTCTCCAGGTGGAAGTTGAGGTCCCCTAGGAGGATGTAGTCGGCGGAGGGCATGGCGTGCGGGCTGATGAAGTCTGCGATGTCTTCGCTGAATAGTGTGCGTGGTCCCGGGGGTCTGTAGATGAGGGTGCCTCGGAGGGTGGTCTTGGGGTCAGTGTGTATCTGGAAGTGTAGGTGTTCAGGCGGCGGTGAAGGTCTCGTCGGAGTTAGTCGAGATGCGGATGGTGTTCTTGTGTACGATGGCGATGCCTCCTCCCGTCTGGTTGACGCGGTCCCTCCGGGTGATCTTGTATCCGTCCGGGATGGCTATGGCGATGTCGGGCGCTGAGGAGGCGTTCATCCAGGTTTCGGTGAGGAAGGCGATGTCCGGTGCTGTTGCGTCGAGCAGGTCCCAGAGTTCCACGGCGTGCCTGTGGACGGAGCGGGTGTTCAGCAGGATGCATTTCAGGTGGTTGCTGCTGGTGCTCGACTTGGCGGAGGTGGTGCACGTCCGGGGGCAGGTGAATCGGCAGGTTTGGCAGGTGAAGGGTCCGTGGGTGCATCTCGGTGAGGCTCGGTAGCAGGCAGGGTTCCGGCCGGCATTGAGTGCGGTGAGTGTGGCGGCGTCGTAGGTCCGTCGAGTGGTGTTGCATCGGTGGGATCCAGGGGTTCTGGCGCTGGGCGCGGTCCAGTCGCGGACGGGCGCAGACGGGCTTGCCTTAGGCGCGCCTCGGTGCGCCAGCGGCGGACGCGCAGCGGCCGCCATTTATGGGGAGGTGGGAGGGAGGAGCAGCTGGGAGGGGGAGGCAGGGGCAGCGAATGGGCAGTCAGGGGCGGGGCCGCAGGGGACGCAGCGGCGGGAATGGCGAGAGGCAGCGGGGGCACAGAAAGGAAATGGGGGAAAGCAGACAAAATCACGGGCACAACGACAATGGGGCAGCGAGGGCACAAAAAGGAAAAAGGGGAGAGAGCAGACAAAATCACGGGCACAACGACAATGGGGCAGCGAGGGGCACAAAAAGGAAAAAGGGGAGAGAGCAGACAAAATCACGGGCACAACGACAATGGGGCAGCGAGGGGCACAAAAAGGAAAAAGGGGAGAGAGCAGAGAAAATCACGGGCACAACGACAATGGGGCAGCGAGGGGCACAAAAAGGAAAAAGGGAGAGAGCAGACAAAATCACGGGCACAACGACAATGGGGCAGCGAGGGGCACAAAAGGAAAAAGGGGAGAGAGCAGACAAAATCACGGGCACAACGACAATGGGGCAGCGAGGGGCACAAAAAGGAAAAAGGGGAGAGAGCAGACAAAATCACGGGCACAACGACAATGGGGCAGCGAGGGGCACAAAAAGGAAAAAGGGGAGAGAGCAGACAAAATCACGGGCACAACGACAATGGGGCAGCGAGGGGCACAAAAGGAAAAAGGGGAGAGAGCAGACAAAATCACGGGCACAACGACAATGGGGCAGCGAGGGGCACAAAAAGGAAAAAGGGGAGAGAGCAGACAAAATCACGGGCACAACGACAATGGGGCAGCGAGGGCACAAAAGGAAAAGGGAGACAAGCAGAAAAACGGGCACCGGGGCCACAAGCGGAGGGCGATCTTACCTGCAGAAGCAGCGGGCAGACAACACAGGCGGAGCTGTGTGGTGGGGAGCGACCTACCTGGCAAGGTCAAGGGTCGCTCTCCTCACCGCGCAGCGGCCGCCATTTATGGGGAGGTGGGAGGGAGGAGCAGCTGGGAGGCGGGAGGCAGGGGCAGCGAATGGGCAGTCAGGGGCGGGGCCGCAGGGGACGCAGCGGCGGGAATGGCGAGAGGCAGCGGGGGCACAGAAAGGAAATGGGGGAAAGCAGACAAAATCACGGGCACAACGACAATGGGGCAGCGAGGGGCACAAAAAGGAAAAAGGGGAGAGAGCAGACAAAATCACGGGCACAACGACAATGGGGCAGCGAGGGGCACAAAAAGGAAAAAGGGAGAGAGCAGACAAAATCACGGGCACAACGACAATGGGGCAGCGAGGGCACAAAAAGGAAAAAGGGGAGAGAGCAGACAAAATCACGGGCACAACGACAATGGGGCAGCGAGGGGCACAAAAGGAAAAAGGGGAGAGAGCAGACAAAATCACGGGCACAACGACAATGGGGCAGCGAGGGCACAAAAGGAAAAAGGGGAGAGAGCAGACAAAATCACGGGCACAACGACAATGGGGCAGCGAGGGGCACAAAAAGGAAAAAGGGGAGAGAGCAGACAAAATCACGGGCACAACGACAATGGGGCAGCGAGGGCACAAAAAGGAAAAAGGGGAGAGAGCAGACAAAATCACGGGCACAACGACAATGGGGCAGCGAGGGGCACAAAAAGGAAAAAGGGGAGAGAGCAGACAAAATCACGGGCACAACGACAATGGGGCAGCGAGGGGCACAAAAAGGAAAAAGGGGAGAGAGCAGACAAAATCACGGGCACAACGACAATGGGGCAGCGAGGGGCACAAAAAGGAAAAAGGGGAGAGAGCAGACAAAATCACGGGCACAACGACAATGGGGCAGCGAGGGCACAAAAAGGAAAAAGGGGAGAGAGCAGACAAAATCACGGGCACAACGACAATGGGGCAGCGAGGGGCACAAAAAGGAAAAAGGGGAGAGAGCAGACAAAATCACGGGCACAACGACAATGGGGCAGCGAGGGGCACAAAAAGGAAAAAGGGGAGAGAGCAGACAAAATCACGGGCACAAACGACAATGGGGCAGCGAGGGGCACAAAAAGGAAAAGGGGAGAGAGCAGACAAAATCACGGGCACAACGACAATGGGGCAGCGAGGGGCACAAAAGGAAAAAGGGGAGAGAGCAGACAAAATCACGGGCACAACGACAATGGGGCAGCGAGGGGCACAAAAAGGAAAAAGGGGAGAGAGCAGACAAAATCACGGGCACAACGACAATGGGGCAGCGAGGGGCACAAAAGGAAAAGGGGAGACAAGCAGAAAAACGGGCACCGGGGCCACAAGCGGAGGGCGATCTTACCTGCAGAAGCAGCGGGCAGACAACACAGGCGGAGCTGTGTGGTGGGGGAGTGACCTACCTGGCAAGGTCATGGGTCGCTCTCCTCACCGCGCAGCGGCCGCCATTTATGGGGAGGTGGGAGGGAGGAGCAGCTGGGAGGCGGGAGGCAGGGGCAGCGAATGGGCAGTCAGGGGCGGGGCCGCAGGGACGCAGCGGCGGGAATGGCGAGAGGCAGCGGGGGCACAGAAAGGAAATGGGGGGAAAGCAGACAAAATCACGGAGCACAACGACAATGGGGCAGCGAGGGGCACAAAAAGGAAAAAGGGGAGAGAGCAGACAAAATCACGGGCACAACGACAATGGGGCAGCGAGGGGCACAAAAAGGAAAAAGGGAGAGAGCAGACAAAATCACGGGCACAACGACAATGGGGCATCGAGGGGCACAAAAAGGAAAAAGGGGAGAGAGCAGACAAAATCACGGGCACAACGACAATGGGGCAGCGAGGGGCACAAAAAGGAAAAAGGGGAGAGAGCAGACAAAATCACGGGCACAACGACAATGGGGCAGCGAGGGGCACAAAAAGGAAAAAGGGGAGAGAGCAGACAAAATCACGGGCACAACGACAATGGGGCAGCGAGGGGCACAAAAAGGAAAAAGGGGAGAGAGCAGACAAAATCACGGGCACAACGACAATGGGGCAGCGAGGGGCACAAAAAGGAAAAAGGGGAGAGAGCAGACAAAATCACGGGCACAACGACAATGGGGCAGCGAGGGGCACAAAAAGGAAAAAGGGGAGAGAGCAGACAAAATCACGGGCACAACGACAATGGGGCAGCGAGGGGCACAAAAAGGAAAAAGGGAGAGAGCAGACAAAATCACGGGCACAACGACAATGGGGCAGCGAGGGGCACAAAAAGGAAAAAGGGGAGAGAGCAGACAAAATCACGGGCACAACGACAATGGGGCAGCGAGGGGCACAAAAAGGAAAAAGGGGAGAGAGCAGACAAAATCACGGGCACAACGACAATGGGGCAGCGAGGGCACAAAAAGGAAAAAGGGGAGAGAGCAGACAAAATCACGGGCACAACGACAATGGGGCAGCGAGGGGCACAAAAAGGAAAAAGGGGAGAGAGCAGACAAAATCACGGGCACAACGACAATGGGGCAGCGAGGGGCACAAAAAGGAAAAAGGGGAGAGAGCAGACAAAATCACGGGCACAAACGACAATGGGGCAGCGAGGGGCACAAAAAGGAAAAAGGGGAGAGAGCAGACAAAATCACGGGCACAACGACAATGGGGCAGCGAGGGGCACAAAAGGAAAAAGGGAGAGAGCAGACAAAATCACGGGCACAACGACAATGGGGCAGCGAGGGCACAAAAAGGAAAAAGGGGAGAGAGCAGACAAAATCACGGGCACAACGACAATGGGGCAGCGAGGGCACAAAAGGAAAAGGGAGACAAGCAGAAAAACGGGCACCGGGGCCACAAGCGGAGGGCGATCTTACCTGCAGAAGCAGCGGGCAGACAACACAGGCGGAGCTGTGTGGTGGGGGAGTGACCTACCTGGCAAGGTCAAGGGTCGCTCTCCTCACCGCGCAGCGGCCGCCATTTATGGGGAGGTGGGAGGGAGGAGCAGCTGGGATGCCTCCTTGCTTGCTGTTGTTTGACCATGTGGCTGGCAGCCATTTTGTGTAGCCAGCCAGTGTGCTTTTGCCATAGCCCTGCGTGTGTTCTCTGTTGACACCATGCCTCCTTGCTTGCTGTTGTTTGACCATGTGGCTGGCAGCCATTTTGTGTAGCCAGCCAGTGTGCTTTTGCCATAGGCCTGCATGTGTTCTTTGTTGGGGCCATGCCTCCTTGCTTGCTGTTGTTATTTGACCATGTGGCCGGTGAGCATTTTGTGTAGCCAGCCAGTGTGGGTTAGATACACTCGACCCCAAAGACATGGGACGATTTGTGTCCAAATTTGTGACTGGGTTGAGGCCGGAGATCAGTCTCATAATACAACAACACCTAATCTGTTGGTAAAATAAGTCCGTAGATGAGATCTTATGGGATGCCAGGTACTGCAGTGATGAGGTGGATTCGAAACATAGAAGGATATAGGGGAAATTGATGCTGGTCCAAATGTGAAATGCCCAAAAGGGAGAACAGGATCAGGCAACAACAGAAACTGTAGCTCGTGGGCAAGGGAATATTTCAGGAGATGTCCAAGTAACATCCGTTACGGGGTCGACAGGACAGGGAAGAGGAAGAGGAGTCCCCATAGATCCTAAGACATGGATAGATGTTGCAACCCTGAAAAAGACAACTGCATGTTATTTTTGTCACTAGATCGGGCATTGGAAGCGTGAGTGTCGTCTCAATCCTGTGAATCAGTTGCAGGAAGGAGAACTTATGCAGGTGGCAGATGGAGTAAACCAGTTACCAACAGTGACTAGACCGAGATAATTTAATGCAAGAGGAAACCAGAATCAGTTAGTGCAAGTACCCCAATCTCCGAGAATCTCACAAGAGAATCAAACATATCATCAGATGCCTTTGATGGAAGCATTAAATAGATTTGACCCGGACCCATCCTTATGACGGTGCCTGAGAGGGGAGGAAGACTGTACCCTTGGAGCAGTCTTGGAGGTAGACCAGAATGGACCATACGTAGAAGCCGATGTAGATGGCCATCCCATCACATTCTTGATTGATACTGGTGCTACCCATGCTACAGTGAGATCTGCAGTAGCCTCAAACCTACCCCTCTCTGGAAAATCGATCCAAGTTGTAGGAGTCTCTAACAAAAGAATGACAAACCCCTTGACAGAAGAGGTACCATTAAAAATCAGAACTTTTCAAGGTCATCATCAGTTTGTGGTGTGTGATTTCAGTCGAGTATGTTTACTAGGGCGTGACTTGTTGTGCAAATTGAACTGTACTATCTACTGCACACCAAAGGGAGTTGAATTGCAGACAAACGATGAGGACATTGCCTTTGAGCTGGCAAATCAGAACTTTTTCACTACTTTGTTTCCATTACTGATGGTGGAAGACATGCCGCTGGATCTGAGAGACATGGTCTCCCCAGTGGTATGGGATTTCTCAGGGGAGGAAATCGGACTGATACGAGGAGTTGAGCCAGCCCACATACAGGTCAAGCCAAATGCAGAACACCTCAGTATAACCTAATACCGGAAACAGTAACAGGAATTACACCTGTAATTGACTCCATGATTGCACAGGGCACCTGAAGGAGATCATGGGAAGTCCGTGCAATTCTCCTATTATGGGGTTGCAGAAGCTGAGTGGGATATATCGCACTTTTCAGGATCTTAGGAAGGTTAATAACATAGTGATTCGATGTTATCCCATGGTACCGAATCCATTTGTAATACTATTCCAGATTCCTTGTGAAGCTGAATGGTTCACGGTGATTGACCTCTGCCAGGCATTTTCTCCATTCCATTACAGGAGGGGAGCCAATTTTTATTTGCTTTCCATATGGAAAATCGTGTCTTAACGTGGTGTCATATCCCACAAGGCTATACTGAAAGTCCATCCATATTCATTCAGATCTTGAAAGAGAACCTTGAGAGCTTGATTCTGCCTTGAAATTCAGTGCTGGTCTAGTACATCGATGACCTTCTCATTGCATCTGAAACGAGAGAGGCTTGCAGAGATGATACTATCGCCTTACTTAATCATCTTGCGGACAATGGCCATAAGGTGTCTCCGAGTAAGCTTCACTCCTGTCTTAAAGAAGTACAATATTTGGGTCATCGAATTGAGAAGGGCAAGAGGAAGGTGTCACCAGAAAGAGGGGAAGCGATCATGAAAATGATTCCGGCTAATACCCAAAAAGAGGCCAGAATGCTCTTGGGAATGGTTGGCTATTGTCGATAGTGGATTCCCAATTTTTCCCTGATGACGAAGCCTTTGCAAATGCTGACCTACAAGAATGTGTGTGATCCAGTGCCTTGGGATAGCAACTGTTTGCTTGCCTTCCTGGAGTTGAGAGAGTGCCTGTGCTCCAGCTTTAGGAATGCCTGATTACAACAAAGTGTTTTTGCTGTTCTGCCACGAAAGGGAAGGTTGAGCTCTATCTGTACTCACCCAGACACATGGAGGTACCCGTAGACCAGTGGCCTACTTCTCAGCTACTTTAGATCCAGTAGCTTCAGCATTGCCCGGATGTCTCAAATCTGTTGCTGCAAGAGATGTCAGTATTGAGCGATTTGAAAGCATTGTGATAGGTCATCCACTTACAGTATATGTGCCGTATTCAGTTGAGCTCCTCATAACGAGAACCAAAAGACAGCATTTGACGAATAATAGGTTGGCCCATTATGAGCAGGTGTTGCTCGCCACTGAGAACGTTACTCTGAAGCTGTGTTCTGTGTTAAATACTGCTACCTTGTTACCTGCTCCAAATGCTGATGGAGAAGAATGTGAAGACCATAACTGTCTGGACTTCACTGAGCTTTGCACGAAGCCGAGATCTGACATTGTCGATGAGCCATTGCCTGATCCTGATCAAGTCCTTTTTTTTCATGGTTCATGTCTAAGAGACAATGAAGGTAATCTGAGAGCAGCGCTTGCTGTCTTTACCATCTCTGGAGTGGTGGAAGCTGCTTGTTTACAGGCAGTACACTCTGCACAGGTGGCTGAAATCATTGCTCTGACCCGTGCATGCCTTGTTTCTGAACAAATCCGAGTCCGATCTATACCGATTTCCAGTACGGGTTCGGTGTCATTCATGACTTCTGACAGCTATGGTCGCAGAGAGGGTTCCTAACGTCATCAGGATCGATGATCAGGAATGGGGAATATGTGAGACAACTGCTGGAAGCTCTATAATTGCCTAGGGAAGTGGCTGTCATTTTAAGTGCGCAGCCCATGGAGAGAGGCGAAGAAAAGAGACTCTGTGTGTTGAACCTCTTTGGAACTGTGATCTGAGCTACTTAAAGATGGAGTATGGAAATCAAATCATAGGCACAAATGTATTATAGGTGTACTTATTGTAGGGATAGTTATAGTAATAGCTGTAGTCATTGTAGAATCCAATTTGAGTTAATCCAAAGGCGGGGAACATAGGGTGGGAGTAAAAGGGACATCTACACCTATCACTGCTGTTCCAAAAGAGGGTACACTAGGATCTGAAAAAGGCTTAATAGAGCAAACTAGTCGCTTGTTGCATGTAGAACTGTCTAAAGGCGATTACACGAGGAATGTTTATGCTAAGCTTTTGTATGAGTATGTTGATACTATGGAAGTGAGAGATTGTTATGTGTTCATGGAATTGGCTGCCTCAGTCAAGGAGGGAATCCGATACCATCACTTACCCTTGACTTATGGCATTAGTTGTAGCTTACTTCTTATTATGTTTTATGGAAAAGGTCATTACAAGTACTACTTCTCAAATTATGATGTGGTACTCTCAGAAATCTCCATGTACAAACATCTGAACACATACAATTATTACAAGCAAATAGAGAGAATGGAAAATTATTTTGTACCTACAGTAACATTTGATACTGCTTACATGCATAGACATAATCTAACATGCATCCTAACAGACATAGAAAAGAAATTTGTAGATCAAGTAGCAGATAGACGTAGGGGATTAGGTGTTAGCACTGACAATAAGGACAAGACTTCTGAATGGACCAAGGAGGAGTTACCTCACAAGGCTAAGAGAAATTCTGGTCCTATAGCTTTAGATTGGAAACAACGAGTAAAACTTTGCATACGTCAAGTTGCAAGTAGATGTGATACAGTATTTGTGGGACAGAGTGTGTGTGACCATATATTCTCAATAAATGGTCTGTGGAAGATGTTTCTGCAAGAGTCAGTTTGAATGGTACCAGGAGTGTATTTTGTGTGTGGAAAGAATGTATATGTTCAGTTACCAAGCAAATGGTATGATACATGTTCTTTGGCTGTTGTATTTCCAAAGATATATCATGTGGAAGATCTGGAGAGTTTGGAAAGGAAGTCGAGCAGTAGGGAAAAGCGTGGATTGAGCGCAGGAGAGGTTGTCAGAGATATATTTGGAGCGATAATACCTCGTTTAGGAGTAATGCTAAATGATGTCAAGATCAGAAGGCTGTCTACAATAGTGGATAAGTTGTTTGTAAACACGTCTCAATCCTTGTTACTCCTGGATGGGGAGATGGTCTCGATAAGAGCCATGATCTTGCATTAGATATATTACAAGCAAAAGAAGGTGGAGTCTGTCAGATGCTGAAGGTTCAATAGTGCTGTACTTATATCCCTGATAGAAGTAAAGATCTGAGAGGATATATTGATAACATCACTGATATACATCATGAGATACAGGATTTGGCAGATGAGGGAGTTTGGGATAGGTTGGGAAAGGATTTGGAGCAGATGGAAAATGGTTTGCAAATTTGAGAAGTGGAATAATTGGATACATCTTGAAGCCAATGTTGATCGTTATAATCTGTATCATTGTCCTGGTAGGAATGATGAGAGCGTACAAGCGGTATAAGGCAAGGCAGGTTAAGAACTCCTTAAGGGAAGGAGAGAGATGGATGGAAAGACTGCAGGACAGTCATTATGAGAATCTGAAGCAAATGGAGGAGTTCAGACAGAGAAGACTAGCTATGACATCTGTTTAGATTGGTCTACTCTACTGGGATGTTGGAAGGTTTGTGATGACTCAACGTCATCAGAGGGGAGAACTGATGTAGTGGAAATATCATTTAAATTGTAGGGGTGCATCATCATCACTTGTAGGACGCATTCACATATAATCATGCAATTATTGTTAACATGAGGTGTTAGAACTGTGAACATATTAACGCAATTATGTGACATGCTTTATTTTCTAAATAAATATCATGGAGAATTAACGAAGAAAATGAATCTACCTAGCAGAAAGTGTTAACACGAAAAATTTGTATTGTGCAACTGACACTTATACGTATATTGAATGAGCTTATTAATGATCTCATTTTACATGTAGGTAAATGTATTATTGAAGATTACATTAACGTTATGTGAATTCGTAAAGCTTATATGATATTTTTCTTATTTTAGCTGAAGTCCCAGGCCTGAAATGCAAGTCCCTGGAAACGTTCCCTTTAATTATTAATAGTTGAATTTCATGTCCATTGTAGATTCTGTTTTCTCACGTTTCCATTGCAGGTGGAGAATACATTCTTTAGGAATAGTAATGTCTTTGTTTTAATAAGGTAGGCAAGGAGAGAAGAAGTTACAATCATGTGGCTTGTGTCGCTAAAGGAAGGTCGTTGTGCCTCACAAAAGAGAAGGCATGGGAACCAAGGACAAATTGCATAGAGAAAGGTACACCGTCGACATTGTGGAAATTTACTGTCAGAACTGTAACCAGGATGAATGGCATGATCCAAACTGCACGACAGGAAGATTACCCCTGACTAACTGGTTGTTGAAGTTAGGGATAGTGCGCCACTCTATTCTTGCCTTCAGAGAGAGAGCATCTTAGAACGAGCTCTGTCTTCTGTAGCTTCATGCTACTTGACCCATTGATTGTGTATTTCTATACTCTTGCGATGAGGTATCTCTCTGTCCAGTTGTTCTTGGCTTTGTAATTAATTAACTAACCTTAAGTAATTGTGCATGGGTTATTATGTACCTAGGAGAGTTATTGACTAATTGATTGTTTCTCTAATGATTTTCCTCCCCGCTACACTTTCATGTTGCTAAAAAGAACCATTGGAGTCATACTCTAGAACGGCTAGAACTTATGGGCCCGGCCGTTTCGCAATTGTTAACATGGGTGCATCAGCTTATTGCACTTTTGCAAGAGTTGGTAAACTTGAAGATTGTCATTAAACGGCAAACATATTTCTGAAATTGAGAAAGCAAGTTTCAGGATGATTTTGATAAATAGTCGAGTGGTAGGGCTTGAAATGTAGAATTAAAGCTTTTATGGTGGATACAACCATCTCAGTTATATGTGGTAATTCCGTGGTCGCATTCATCCGGCAATTAGTGAGTAGGGGGGTATGAGTTGGTATTATTCTTGTTGGTTGGTCTATTCCTTTTAAGTTAGTAAGTGGTGGTCTGTGGGAGAGGAGAGAGTTAGCAACCCTTATTAGGGCTGACTGTTGCCAAGGTGCTCAAAGGTGCCTCAGGGAGGTTGAAGGATGAACTATGCATGTTATCCAAGCTCTTGGTGTATCTGCCTTTGTGGAAGGGACCTTATCAGGCGAGGAGTTTAAATTCTAGCAATAGACACCACAAGGAGTAGACCTCGAGTCTGGCTGTCCAAATTTTGTGCAGCAGTAAGCACCTATAGGAAGTCTTGAGTTTGTAAACAGGTGTACTTTTTTGAGGCAGGACCACTCTAGGTATGTGATTTTTGTCAGGACACAAAAGCTATACTCAAGGATTGATTACATTTTCTGCTGACGGTCTTCGTTCTCAGTAGCTTGGATCGGAGTACATCTGAGTCTCAACTGTGATCATAGCATTTATTTGTGTGTTCGGATCCTGGGCTCTGTATCATTCACGGAACCTTCACTGGTGGCCATTTGGTTGCTATCTCTTGCTTATTGCGGAATTTAGACAATTAATAATCAGTGGTGATTCAGGAGATTATAACTGATGATTGTGTTTCATTGGCTCCATCTGTTGTTTGGAACACCCTTTTAGGTAGCCATTCACTAGACTATAGGTAAGCTTTACCTTCGAGCATTTTAGGGAACAGCGTTGAGTATGTGCTGAATTAGACAGCTGTTTTTTAGTTATCTAATTATTGGATATTATAGCAATTAGGGAGAATATCCCACATGAGGCAGAATTCTAGAAGCAGTTAATGTCTTTCCACGTGCATGCTGTAAGGGTTTCTAATGAAAATGAATAACTGACTGAATGAATGAATGAATGAGTAAACCATGTTTTGCAAAGCAGTCTGCTACCTAAACTGGGCATCCTGTGCTGAAAGCAGGAAGCCAAAACCATAAACCCTAAAGATTGCAACAGTACAGAGAGTCCGATCATAGTGAATCGCAGAGAGAATACTTGAATTGCATATAAAAGAGAAAGAATCAGTAGATGTTATTTCTTGCATTATCGATCAATTCGGACAAGTGGGCTATAAACCTGATAAAGTGGTGGATTTTTCAGACACCTGGTAGAGTGGACAATGTTTTAGACAATTCTTTTTGGAATCATATAAAGAATCAATGAGGCAAATGTAACTGAGATGGAGGATCACCTTAGTAAGGTAGTTTTAAAACCAAAGCCAGGGGAGCTTTTCTGTACCTTGGAGTCACAATGTGCGTTTAACAAATTGCCAGGGACATATTTTACCCATGCTGAATTTTATAATTTTTTTGACAGACATAGCACCATTAATTTAGCAGTTGATCTCTAGTTTTTCCATATGTGCAGACATCTTTAAAAACATAAATGCAACTACAGTACCTTAGGTACGTGGGCCATGCAGATCCATATCTTTGAACAATTATGACGCAATGGCTTACGCAGAAATTATAGCTTTATGTGAGAAAATTGGGGATACTGTCTCTTGTATCCAACATGGTTTCATCCCATGTAGGCCATAACAACTTGGCCAATGTGGTATTCAATAAAGCCAACAAATTAGACTTTGAGGTTGGTTAACACCACTGGCGCCGAGAAAGCATTCTAGTAGATGTTCTGCATTTCTCTGATTTGCGTTGAGGAATTTGGGTTTAATATTATTCTCGAGAAGCAGGTCACAGGCACTTTGGGCCAGATGTACGACCAGCAAAATTGCGCCTCGCAATTTGCGTGGTGCAATTTGCCATGTACAACAGTGTGTTTAACACTGTTTGCAATTTCCATTGGGGTCGCAAATTGCTAGGCTCATTAATATTAATGAGCCTCTCTCAATTTGCGAGCCCATTGGGAATGACAGGCCCTCCCAGGTATGGTGGCCTGCTGGGCTCAGCAGACCACCACGTCTGGGACTGCTTTTAAATAAAGCAGTTTTTTTTTTTTAATGCAGCCCGTTTTCCTTAAAGGAAAACGGGATGCATTTAAAAAAATAAAAAATATTTTGGGGGCCAGTCACAAAGGGGAAGGGGTCCCCTGGGGACCCCTTCCCATTTGCTACTCCATTACCACCCTCTTGAAGAGGGTGGTAATTTGCGAGTGTTTTGCGACCGCAATTGCGGTCGCAAAAGATTCATACATGGGGTTGCGGTCGCTATTAGGAAGGGAACGCCCCTTCCTAATAGCGACTCGCAATTCCTAAACAGCGAGTCGCAAATAAATTGCGACTCGCTATTTAGGAATTGAACATAGCCCTTTCACATTTTGCATGCACAAACGGGTCGCAAACCCGTTTGCGCATGCAAAATAGGGTCGTACATCTGGCCCTTTATCCAAAAACTGCCCGAAGAGAGATCATGGAACACCAGTTTAAGCAATAAAGATCTCAAGTGGTACTAGAGGCGGTTGCTCTCTGTTTCCGTTACTTTTCTAGCTTTAGTTACGACCCTATCTGGGCCACTAAAGAATCACACCTCTGCTTTTAAAGGGCTAAGAATGTAATATTACTGCAAACGCGGATTAGGTCGCCTATTTTTCCACTTATGTTATGGCATTGATGAGGACCATCGAACTGGAAGATGGATTACTCAAAGCTACTTTGGGATATCTTAAGTCAAATAAAACTCAAGTTGTAACCAGTCGAGCTGCGGCGAAAGATCCTAGAGTGTCTACATCGGCAGAATAAAACCAACGATGCACAAAAATCGGAGACCTAGGTATACACTCCTAGTATACTACAAAAGAACCTTTGCTGTGACCAGTATCATGGCCATTTTTGAGAAATGCAGAAAAGCACAAATGTTGGTTCCAAAAAATGACTGCATCCCTTGACACATACAACTTCTGTAGGCATCTCCAGCTATTGTACATCACCCTGACAGACACATGGTAAAAACAAATTTTGGAGACTTGGAGCAGTAGTACAATTTTTAGAGGGTTTTTCATGCCACCGAGGCTCAGAATAGGATGGAATTCTTCCAACAAAACCTTCTATCTGGGTTATTGATGCCTGGTTGTATCGGCATCTGAGCAGGCATGCACACTACCCTATTAAGAAACTAGGGATGGGTAAAACCACAAGTGATGTATAATGGAGGTGAGTTGGCGAGAGTGGCCACTGAGATTGCTTTTGATATAAATCTAATATCTATGCCATTATAAGCAGTCCCAGCTCAGCCGTCTAGAGGAGCGGGTGAAAATATACAAAAAATCCTGGGAGACAGCACGAAATGCGAGATGTCAGGGAGTGGGGCTTTCTAGTTTCCATCTCTTGCTTTCCAATACTGTAAATTTTAAAGGCAGACTACATTTGCTACAATGTGGTGCTAGTGAAATAGACACTGGAGGGGCACAATTTAGACTCCATTCCTTGTACGTCATCAATGCACAGTTTGCATTTGTATTTGACATTATATTCACTATGCGTCCTAATGATATTAACGTGTGTGAACATATAAACACATTAATAAAATGTAACTACTGAGAAACTGAAGCTTAATAACATGTGCACAAATGTTCAGTTAATATGAAGAGTTTGCTAACTGGTATTGTGACAATTCCTGCACCTTTTTAAAACCTTCCCCCTCAACCTCTGAAAGCCTTCTTTTTTATCTGATCACTAAACTGCTGCATTTTTAAAATTGCACTCAAATTCTTACATGTAATCTCGTTTTTGTACTAGATTTGGGGAATTTGAGAAAACAGGCTGTGCTTCAAATAACGACATTTATTTAAAAAAAAAAAAGTTTGAATTTGGTTTGTTAGGGCATGAACCAAACTTCATTTGCACTGTGCACCTTATTCAGAGGCATGTGAGAATCGTGGTCAGCCATTTTGATGGGGGCGCTAGTGTAATTACGGTTAGCGGTCTAGTTGCCACCACATGATTAATTAAAAATTTGCTAACATTCGTGACAAGAGTTTTCAATTCTATTAAGGACACGGAGGCGAGGATTATGCTTCTCATTTCTTCACTGTTTATTCACAGCAGCCAATAAAATAACAGCTAACCAAAAACTACAATACCCATGAACACTTTAGTGACACATGACAACCATAGAGTGCAGCCCTATATAAACCCTGACTGAGGTAACCACGTCCTCTTTATTTGAATGATCATAGAACAGTTAAGTCCGAAAAGGTAAGAACTCGATCCTCTAGATCCATCCTTTGTGATGAAGGAATCCTCCACGTAAAGAGGCATCTTGAAGGCCAACGGGGCTGAACTTTTGAACTTGGGACTCGACCCAATGAGATGCGAAAACTCCCTTGGACAACTACGCCAATAGATTGCCCTCGACAGATACTTCAAAATAATCCAGTGTCGCTCTTTTTCATGCTTTATTTGCTATCCGCTCCTGAAATAGAAAGGATAATCCGTAATACCGATAACCCTATCTGATTTCGTAATCATCACAATCAGAAAAAGGGGAGGGAAACAACATAATCATTTATGCACTATTAAATATAATGCAAATATTAATTTATAATACACTTAGGGGTCGATTCCGATTCGGGCCGGAAAAAGCACCGACCGACTCGGATCCGGAAAAAATACCGACCGACACGTACCCGTGGCGCCCGACACGCCAAGTACGATGCAAGGCGCGAAAAATCCGACCGACACGTACCGAAACCAAGTCGACCGACCGAGCCGCACGGAAAACAGCAATCCGGCCGGAAAAACACGCGAATCCAACCGACCGACACGCACCCGGAACAAATCCGACCCGAAACGTACACGCTAACTCCAAACCGCAAAGTACGATGCAAGGCGCGAAAACCACGAGCGAGTCGGACGGAGGACAAGCCGTACGACCGACACGCATACAAAACCGAGCCGAAGCAACACAATACCCCGCGACCGACGCGTACGCAGCATAGAAAACTGCACAAACACAGCGTGAACGAAGCGGAGAACACCGTACGAGACCAATGCAGGGTCCGACTCGGTCACAAGAACGTTTCCAACATACACAAACAGCACAAAGGAAAAATCACCCAAAAAAGGCCAAACAAGCAATTACCAAGCCAATAAATACTGGGGGGTGGGGACAGAGAACAAAGACACACCCACAACTCCACCTATATAAAGGACACAAATCACTACCATGAGCCTTTGCAAATGCCATTCCACTGCCAGCACCCAAGAGAAAGCAACCACACACCCACAGCTCATCCCTCACACAAGCCACACACGATCAGCACACCAACAAATACCTACCTCACATACACCCAGCAAAACACACACTCACACACCCTCACCTGCACACCAACACACACATCACCCACCATCACCACCCATCACCATGCCCCCCAAGAAGAATCCCAAGTTCCTAGATAGTGAATTGGAAGTCATGGTAGACGAGATCCTCAGGGTGGAGCCACACCTGTTTGGGGTACAAAAGGGGATGATGGACGGAACGTTTGAGCCAATCAAACACTCACCCCCAGTCAACTGATCTGGGTTTAATCCATCATCATTCTTTAGCTCACTCCACCACCCCAGTTCAGACATGGCCATATGCAAATCAGTCTGACCCTGTGCCTCATGGGAACAGTCCAGCCCGAACTGCCAAGCCATGTCTTCCCTGGACCGGAAACAAGCATCCTAGGACCGGTTTCTGGCATTCCAGCCGTCATCAGCCAGGCTTGCTTGAATCCAGTGGCAAAGTGAGCAAGGGACCCACGTCTGGTCATACCCCCGCCAACTTAGGGCGAACAAAGCGATACAAAAGGGGATGATGGACGGAACGTTTGAGCCAATCAAACACTCACCCCCAGTCAACTGATCTGGGTTTAATCCATCATCATTCTTTAGCTCACTCCACCACCCCAGTTCAGACATGGCCATATGCAAATCAGTCTGACCCTGTGCCTCATGGGAACAGTCCAGCCCGAACTGCCAAGCCATGTCTTCCCTGGACCGGAAACAAGCATCCTAGGACTGGTTTCTGGCATTCCAGCCGTCATCAGCCAGGCTTGCTTGAATCCAGTGGCACACTGGTCCAACAGACCCCCATGTCGCAGAAAACCAAGATGTGGGAGAGGATCATCAACAGGGTGAACGCCCAATCACCATGTCGGCGCACAAAGACGGACATCCAGAACAGGTGGTATGACGTGCGCAGGAGGGTACGGGACATGCTGAAGAAAGACTACATCAACAGCCAACACACCGGCAGTGGCCCTCCTGCCAAGCCAATATACCTCAGGCCCTGGGAGGAGAAGGTGCGGGCCATCCTTCCGCCAGTGAGCGTATATGGACTAGAGGACATCCCAGAGCCTGGTGAGTACACAACAAATGTACACAATATACTGCCACAAAACACACACATCACTGTCAAGGGGAGAGTCAAACCATGCACTCATAGCAATTACACAGCAACCAGAACAGAATCATCCCAAAATGTGTATGTCAGTCAGATAAACACAACACATGCCATCAAAAAAGTCACATCCAACTGTGCCAACACATGTACAAACACAACCACAACTACAGCTAGGCAGTGGCACAAATAGAACTAACAAACACATCCACACATGTAGCCACCACAACAACACCAACACACAGTGAAGACCACTCAAAGGAAGGAATTCTGTGTATGCTGGCCAAGTCAGTGTAGCCAATAGCATCATGGGAGTCACAGTCACACATATTGCCCCCCACAACTGTCCCATCAACACCACCATGAACCATGCGCACATCACAGGGAGTGGAGAAGGACTCACAAGATGGCTGACACTGGCTACTGCTGTGGGGAGCACAAGGCCCTGCTGGCAACTGTGCACCAACAAACAGCAGGACATCACTGACTGACATCCTGAGAGACAACTTACACTCCCTGCAATGCAAGCACGTTCCATGGTGGGATATCTGGCTGGCTGGGTGGGAAGGGGGACTTGCAGCACTGACCATAGTCACAAGCACCTCCCCTCACACACCACCCAACACAAACTCCACAGTACCCACCTGGTAGAATGCAATGCCCTCCATCCTAACACAAGATCCCACAAAGAACCACCACCCTGGGTTATGTTGTGTGAAGCACAGGGACACTCTTGGGACTCTTAGCCAAACAACTGCCAGGACAACACTCCCAGCCATCCTGTCAGCACAGCCAGCCCACCCCACAGGGAAGCAGAGTCAAAAGGAAGGAAGCATGGGCATGCTGGGAAGGGGGAGAAGGCAATGGCATGATGGGAGTCGTAGTCACAGCTCTACATCCCCCACCACATGGCCCAGCAAGCTCACACTCACGCATGCACATCCCACAGAGAGTGGAAAGGCCCATCAAAGATGTCTGACACTGTTGCTGTGTCGTGGGGAGCACAAGGGCATGCTGGGTACTGCACACCAACCAACAGCAGGACACCACTGTCAGCCATCTTGCCATTGCTCTCACACCCACACACACTGAACTCCACACAAAAGCAAGTAAGTATGGGAATGCTGGGAAGTGGGGTGGAGGCAATGGCATGATGGGAGTCGTAGTCACAGACATAGCTCACCCCCACAACTGTCCCATCAACACCACCCTGAACCATGCTCACATCACAGGGAGTGGAGAAGGACTCACAAGATGGCTGACACTGGCTACTGCTGTGGGGAGCACAAGGCCCTGCTGGCAAATGTGCACCAACAAACAGCAGGACACCACTGACTGACATCCTGAGAGACAACTTACACTCCCTGCAATGCAAGCACGTTCCATGGTGGGATAACTGGCTGGCTGGCTGGGTGGGAAGGAGGACTTGCAGCACTAACCATAGTCACAAGCACCTCCCCTCCCACACACCCCAACACAAACTCCACAGTACCCACCTGGTAGAATGCAATGCCCCCCATCCTAACACAAGATCCCACAAAGAACCACCACCCTGGGTTATGTTGTGTGAAGCACAGGGACACTCTTGGGACTCTTAGCCAAACAACTGCCAGGACAACACTCCCAGCCATCCTGTCAGCACAGCCAGCCCACCCCACAGGGAAGCAGAGTCAAAAGGAAGGAAGCATGGGCATGCTGGGAAGGGGGAGGAGGCAATAGCATGATGGGAGTCGTAGTCACTGATATTGGTCACCCCCACAACTGTCCCATCAACACCACCCTGAACCATGCTCACATCACAGGGAGTGGAGAAGGACTCACAAGATGGCTGACACTGGCTACTGCTGTGGGGAGCACAAGGCCCTGCTGGCAACTGTGCACGAACAAACAGCAGGACACCACTGACTGACATCCTGAGAGACAACTTCCACTCCCTGCAATGCAAGCACATTCCATGGTGGGATATCTGGCTGGCTGGGTGGGAAGGGGGACTTGCAGCACTGACTATAGTCACCAGCACCTCCCCTCACACCCCCAACACAAACTCCACAGTACCCACCTGGTAGAATGCAATGCCCTCCATCCTAACACAAGATCCCACAAAGCACCACCACCCTGGGTTATGTTGTGTGAAGCACAGGGACACTCTTGGGACTCTTAGCCAAACAACTGCCAGGACAACACTCCCAGCCATCCTGTCAGCACAGCCAGCCCAACCCACAGGGAAGCAGAGTCAAAAGGAAGGAAGCATGGGCATGCTGGGAAGGGGGAGGAGGCAATAGCATGATGGGAGTCGTAGTCACAGCCCTACATCCCCCACCACATGGCCCAGCAAGCTCACACTCACGCATGCACATCCCACAGAGAGTGGAAAGGCCCATCAAAGATGTCTGACACTGTTGCTGTGTCGTGGGGAGCACAAGGGCATGCTGGGTACTGCACACCAACCAACAGCAGGACACCACTGTCAGCCATCTTGCCATTGCCCTCACACCCACACACACTGAACTCCACACAAAAGCAAGTAAGTATGGGAATGCTGGCAAGTGGGGTGGAGGCAATGGCATGATGGGAGTCGTAGTCACAGACATAGCTCACCCCCACAACTGTCCCATCAACACCACCCTGAACCATGCTCACATCACAGGGAGTGGAGAAGGACTCACAAGATGGCTGACACTGGCTACTGCTGTGGGGAGCACAAGACCCTGCTGCCAACTGTGCACCAACAAACAGCAGGACACCACTGACTGACATCCTGAGAGACAACTTACACTCCCTGCAACGCAAGCACGTTCCATGGTGGGATAACTGACTGGCTGGGTGGGTGGGAAGGAGGTCCGGCTGTCAACCAAACACAAGCAATGCAGACCATGTTCACACCCCAGAAAATACATAGAAATGCCCAAATAATGCAGGACAATGTGCCACACCAATATCAACCCCTGACTGTGACGACTTAGGACAATGCAATGTACAGGCCCGCACCCAGAGGCACAGTCACAACTGTCATGTGTGTCAACCATTGATGCCTGCAGAAACATGACATACATTGTTTGTGTCTCCCAAAAACAGGTGATGATGGGGACACAGCAGCAGACGCTGAGGAGTCCCAGTCCCAGGCTCAAGAGGATGCCGAGCTCACTGGCGTCGTACAGCCTCTGTCCTCCTCGGACGATGAAGAACAACCTGGCACATCCGGTGCAAGTCAACATGCAGCACCAGCAGGACCACCAGCTGCAGCACCAGCAGGACCACCAGCTGCACCCCCTGCACCCACCCCTACAACGACTGTCACCACGAATACCATCCCTGCCGACATGGACAGAATAAGGAGCAACACCAGCACAGTGACCCTGGACCAACCTGGGGCCATGGACACCACCACCACCACCAACCCCCAAGGTGGACCAGGGTTATCTGTGCGTGCCACTGCACACACTGCACATGTCAGCAGGGGTGGTGGGAGGGGTGGGAGACAGAGGTCGCTGCTTGCAGACGTTGCTGGTGTGCATGACGACCCACAACTGGTACGCATAGCTGATGCGTACCAGTCCAGCACCGGAGAGCTCAGCCAGGTAGTGGGGCTCCTCAGAGACATTAAACAGCAGCAGGCTGCCCATCATGCCCGCTTGGACTCCCACATGTCCCACGTGGAGTCACACATGTCCCGTGTGGACTCACACATGTCCCGCGTGGAGTCCAAGTGGGATGCACTGCATGAGATGACGGCGGTGCACAGGGACATTTTACAATGCCTCCGCCAGATGAACAGCAACCAGTCCACACCTCCCTGTGTGCCAACAACATCTGGTGCCGAACAAACTGCAACTGCCACAGGGAGGGAGGAGGACTCTGGCGGAGAGTCCCCTGCACCGCAGCAGCCTGCACTTGAGGGCCCCCCAAGAAGAGGGGTCGTCCGAGGAGGGAAAAGTGAGAGGCCGATGGCCAAGCGCAACTCCCAGGAAGCCTGAACCTGTTCTGGATGTTCGCCTTTGTGCACAGACTGTTCACCCTGTTGACGGCAACACTACTCCCACACATTGCATGGGGAGTACAAGTTGGACCAATGTGTCAGACAACTGTGGCCCCGATACTGGGGATCCTGTCTACCCGGACTTTCAATTCACCTAGGAACTTGGGATTGCAAGATTCATGTACAGCACAACCCATCCTATGCACTATTAACACAAATGTATCACAATAAACACACTAATACACCATACTTGCCTCTGTCGTGATTCCAACGTGGGTGCTGTTATGGGGATGATGAACTGCAAAATTACACTGTGTATGCGAACTGCAACAGCAAGGACAACACAGGCATGTGAGTACAGGCAACGTGACACACATGAGGGAGACACACCACCAGGGCTACACGACACATACACACCTAGGCCATCTGACTCATTGCCTACACTGATGTTGCCAGGGAAGACGGTGCAATGCACAGACACCACACCCATTCCCAGTTGTAGTCAAGTAGCCCACAGGTGCAGTAAGCAAATGGCAGTCAAATGTGTGACCACAGACAACGCACATCACAAAGTGAAGCACAGGTTTATTACACAGTTGCAACATGCCGTAACCACTACAGATGCAAGGTAACCCCACCTGGTAGCGGGCACACAGTCAACAACTGTAGACGGAAGGAAGTCCATGGGTGTGGCGCACATCAACTGTAGGGACACAACAGCTACCAGCCTGGATGTGCAATCACGTCGTCGGTGGACACAGTTGACCAAACGAATCTGAAAGTACCCTGTGAAGGACAGAAATGACACACAGTCAAAAGCAATGGAGTACAGGACAGAACAGCAAAACTCATGCACAATACATGTTACAAGATACCCACCCAGAACCAAGTTAGCATGTCAACACTGTTGGGGAGTACAGCCCACCTGTCACCACACATCGCAACACACATCCAGTCAAGTAGCCCATGGACACACTCCAACAGCACCAGAGCACCACCCACACATCATGCCAACTCACATCATTGACATGACACCTCAGGATACTCACATTCAGCTAAAGAAGTTGGTGATGAGCTGTGTGCGGACATCACCATCACCATCATCATCATCATCGTCACTGGCATCGTGGTCCAGGCCAGGATCCTCCACAGGTGGCGGATGTTGGTCATTGTCATCCTGGATGAGAGGCAACTCCTTCCGCACTGCCAGGTTGTGGAGCATGCAGCAGACGATGATAATCTTGCACACTTTCGCAGGGGCATATGGGAGGGACCCTCCGGTCTTGTCCAGGCAGCGGAAGCGGCTCTTCAGGAGACCAAAGGTCCGCTCAATCACTCTCCTGGTCCGACCATGTGCCTCATTGTAGCGCATCTGGGCAGGTGTCACAGGGTTCCTGAGGGGTGTCAGCAACCACGGCATGTTGGGGTATCCCGAGTCACCTATGGACAGACAAGTGCACATTAGCTGACTTGGAAAAGTGGGCGGAATACTACAGATCAGATCACACACAATGGCACAAAGTCAGTACACACCGACAAGCCAGGCACGCTGGTTCTGCATCTGTGCCATCATCCTGGGGATGCGACTACTCCTCATCACAAAGGCATCGTGTGCTGAACCAGGGAAACGGGCACACACGTGTGTGATGGTCATGTCTGCAAGACACACCACCAGTGCATTGACCGAGTGGTAGTGCTTGCGGTTCCTGTAGGCCTGCTCCTGGGCCTGTGGTGGTACCAAAGCCACATGTGTCCCATCAATGGAGCCAATGACATGCGGCATCCTCCCCAGGGCATAAAAGTCACTCTTCACGTCAGTGAGTCATCGCAGTCTAGGGAAATAGATGTACCGGTTCAGGAAGAGCAACATTGCCGCCAAAACATCGCGGAGCACACGGCTGAACATGGTCTGTGACATCCCACCAGCAGTCGCCACAGTATGTTGGAAGGTACCAGTGGCAAAGAAGTGTAGGGCTGCCATCACCTTCACCTTGGGGGTCAGCGCTGTAGGATACGGCCGGCCAGGCTGCAAATGTGGGGACAACTGCACTGCCAAATCCTCAATCAGCTGCCTGGTGAAGCGGTACCGTCGGATGCTGTCCCGTTCCACCATCGTTGCCAGGTCTGGGAATGGCCGATGGACAGCAGGAGCCCTGCAGTGCAGAGGAGAAGTAAGCAAGATTGTCAGTCACCCCACATATGCGGCATTGAACACACTCAAGATCCCAACATACATCATTATGAGGCACAACTACATGAAGTGTGCAGTACCGGAAGGACATGTATGGTACATACATGGCCAACATCTGTCAACACGGTCCTACAGGTGGCATCAATTTGTCCCAGGTTGGCCCATTGGATATCATGAGGCCGTGTCACAGTTCCCATCTCCTGCTGCCGTGTCACAATAACCCCCACAGTGACATGTGAGGACAGATGTGCCCCAGGCACCACAGCTCAACAACAGGTACATTCCCAGGGACCCTGTAATGCCACATGGACACTGGCATTACATGGAGTATCATGTATACACCACAGCCAAACAACCTTGACCCCCACAGGTAGTGGCCCCACTTGCCACGGCAGGACAGACATGGACGTCTGTGACACACACGCACAACATCAGAGTCCATGCACACACAACGTGGATGTGGAGACTGTCTCCCATTGTGCACATGAAATCAGAGACATTGTAAACACTACATGCACAAAGACTGTGGAGGACCATCACTATTGTGCCACTGGGACACCCTGGCTCAAACATACCGTCCCACATGGGACTCACGGGGTATGTGACATTACATACACATACACCACTGTGAAATGTGACCATGGCACATGCACAGATATGAACAGTTGCACATCACAGTGGTCACGTACACGTAACACCCAGGATCCTGTCCCCATGAACACGTGCACAGCCTGGGGGTGGCTGCCCACAGGTGACACCCACAGGACAACATGTACACCAACATACACACAATAGGAAATGCAGCCTTACATGCCTTATGATAAGGTTTGGACAGGCTGTCGTGATGTAGGTGTGCCCCTCACTCCCTGGGAGCTATCTGTGGCTGGCATATGTCCATCTGAGACAGGCATGCTGACATATGCCAGTCACATGTACAGTGATGCGTTGAACAGCAATGGACCGATCGGTGCCTCCGGCCGGCCCATTGCTTTCAATGTGTGCGGGTACGCGTTGTACCCCTGTGCGCGTTGAACAGCAATGGACCGATCGGTGCCTCCGGCCGGCCCATTGCTTTCAATGTGTGCGGGTACGCGTTGTACCCCTGTGCGCGTTGAACTGCAATGGACCGATCGGTGCCTCCGGCCGGCCCATTGCTTTCAATGTGTGCGGGTACGCGTTGTACCCCTGTGCGCGTTCTACCGCAATGGACCGATCGGTGCGCACCCATTGACAATGGGCTTGCCTGGCAACGGACGCGTTTTCGAATTTCGAACGAGTCGGTTGCTGGAAAATCAGTTGGTCACCCACAACAATGTTGCAAAATCATGTATGTCATGAAGTTGAAGATTTGAAGGATGCTGTGGGCGTGTTTTGGTGCTGCTATTCCATGGATTGGCCAGATTCAGAAGATGCAAACGACTTGGACCTATCACTTTGGACACAAGGGACAGTATCTGCCTCTCCAGCACATATATATTGCTGGCTGTTCCCCTGAGAGCCCACTTGCCTGCACTACATGCTCCAAGACGACATCTGCCACTGCACTGCTGCTGTCTCTGCCCCTCTGGACCCTGCAATGGCACGTACTGTGGAGAGAGCCCCAGCCTTCAGCCTTGAAGAGAACCAGGCCCTGCTGGACAGCCTACTTCCACAGTACAGCAAGCTGTATGGGACACCAGGGGAGCAGGTGAGTGTTCTGTGCACTGCCTTTCTGAATGTGCATTTTCTCTGACTAGCAAGGCTGAGAGTCTGCACGCCACTGGCTAGCAGGCTCACTGAGTAGTTGTCACCCCCCATAGTGTGTAGTGACTTGCACTGGACAGGTATGGTGCAGTGACAGTGCATTTGAACATGGTTTTACTTCCCATGCAATGATACCATGTAGTGACGTCTGGCAAACTGTCCATGGTCAGCTTTGCACTGCCTGTGTACATCATGTGCCCCTGTGATTGAGACATGTATATACGACTGTGTCATGCACGGATATGTTGCATGTGTGGTAATGGCCTTTTCACTTTGTCATCCTGACAGGTTAATGCCCATCGGAAGCAGGAACTCTGGAAGGACATCGTCCGGGCTGTCTGGTCCGTGGGGGTCTACAAGCGCCGGATCCGCAACTGCCAGAAGAGGTGGCAGGACCTTCGGGGCTGGACCCGGAGGATTGCACGGGTCCAGCTGAAGCTGTCGCCTCCTCGCAGGAGGGGCGGAACACGGACCCTGACCCCCCACATGCTCCAGATCCTGGCGGTGGTGTTTCCAGACCTGGATGGGCAGCTGAAGGCCAGACAGCAGCAATGAGGGGGTGAGTCAAAGACTGCACTGTGAACTCTGTATTACATGCTTTGTGCCCTCCTCTGGCCTGGTTCAACTGCCACAGTGCAGCAGTCATGTTGTCCAGGAGCCATGTCCCTCTATTGTGCACTGCCCACTGCTCATCTGATACCCAGGTGTGGCCCTTACAGTCAGGGAATTGTGTCACTTGGGACTGTGTCCTTGCAGTTTGCTTCACTAAAGGTGGGGGACAGCATCTGTTTCCCTGACTCTGTTGTGGGCATCATGGGTGGGTCCATTGTTCACACAACGCCTGGTTTTGGACATGTGATCTGCGTGTTGCTTTGATATGCGGTCCACTTGCTGAGCTGAGCCACCACATGTGCCTGGGGTATGTGGCACACGCCCATGCAGCGGGTGGGAACAATGTTTGGGCCCCAGGAGTGTGCAGATTACGTGTGTCACACATACATAGCCAGCTATCCACTGTCCAGGGCACATCCCTCATTCATGTGGAGCAGGACAGTCATGCCTACTCCAGGCCATGCAATGCACTCTGTACTCCCACTCCCGTGTATCAGCTGACACATTGTGCACAGTGATTTGACCCCTCCGGTGTCTGCCTCTGTGTCAGTGTGCTGTGGATTAGTTGCCAGGACTGCTGTGGTGTTTCTTGGTAGGGGCTCAGCATGCCCCTGGAGATGTGACCATAGGATACGATACTTGTGTGTCACATAGGTGTTTGATCAGCTGCCCGTGCAGACTGGGGTATGCGAATGTGATGTTCAGGCAGCTGTTCCCCATTCACAGCAAATTGTGAGGGGCTCAGGTTCAGAGGGTAGTGTCACAGGTCTCCCATATGTCCAATAGGTGTGACCTGGACAGATGAGGGTTGAGATGATGTGTTGTGTGGGGGATGTACATGTGCACTTGTGCAGCTCCAGGACTTGCATTCCCCATGACCTACTATTGTGACACAGTGCATAGTGTTGTTGTCTGGCTGCCAAGTCATACATCACTGAGACAGTGATGTATGACTTAGCAGTCATGCCTCTGCCATGGCATGTGTCAACTTATTTGTGGTCCTGCAGGGGAGTGACATGTGCTACATGCACACCATAGTGGCGCTGGCTATCAGGACATGGGTGCATCATGGTGTCTGTCGCTGGTATGCATCACATGCATTTCCTATTTGACTCTGAGCATCCCTTTCATCCGGAAACCTGTACTGACTCAGTGGCAAGAGCTGTGATGTGTCCACACCGTGTCCTCTGCACTGTCCAACTACTGTGTACTTGGTGCATGTGTCCACACTGGGGTGTTGCAATCCAACAGACACCAGACAGATGGGTGCAAGGCCATGTGGGATGTGAGTGCCATGCTTGGCATCAGACTGACAATTGGCTTCTCCTGTTCAGTTAGGGCACTTTTAGCAATGTACAACTAATGATGCCAGGGCTTGCTCTGTGATGTGCTGTGCTCACAGTGGTGTGTGCGTTTGGTGCAGGTGACTGATGTCTGTCTGTTTCCCCATTGTTTGCAGATACATCCACGGCCACGGAAGGGGACAGCTCCACGGACCAGGAGGAGCCAGAGAGCCAGACTGGGTCAGCAGCCGAGGAGTGGTCGGAGGGACCCAGTGGCACGGAGGGCGAGGGGAGCCACACCGAGGAGTCCTCAGCACCATCCACCTCAGCTGAGGACCAGAGCAACTCGGAGGATGACTCCCTTGTGGAGGCGGGTGTCAGCAGCCACCACACCCCAGCTAGTGTTGCTGTCCCCGCCACCACCAGCACCACCACCGCCCTCCCATCGGCTCCCATTCCCCAGGTCCGTGGAGGCTCCCATGTTCGGGAGCATGTCTCCTTTGGCCCAGGCACCGCACCCCCTGCCCCTGTGTCCCCTGCTGCCCTGAGTGAGGAGTCTGTGTACCTCCTTCGCCAGCTCCATGTAGGGCAGACAGCCATGCTGAGTGTCCTCCATGCGCACACCGCACTGTTGACTCAGCTGGTGTCGTTCATGGAGGGCATCTCATCGGGCATGTCTGACCTACAGAGGGGCAACAGGTCCATGGACTCCTCCCTGACGGCAGCAGTGTCCCTCCTCAGACAGTCCCTCACCCCTCCTGCCGCTGCTCCATCCACACTCCCCAGCACCTTGCCCGTCCCAAGCACACACACACCGGCACAGGCACACACCAGCACACACACATCCAGCACACAGACACACACGCCACAAACTAAACGCACACGCACGCACAGTCAGGGGACTGAAACCAGACTCACAGGGGATGGGGCCCTGGTACACACACACGCATCCACGGGCACTGCGCAGTCCTCAGTTGCCTCTCCCTCCAAAGCACCCTCCCTTGCCTCACCTGCAACCCCAAAGACCCAGCGCCTCTTCCTCAGTGACCTCGGCCTCTTCCCCTCCGATCCAGCTGCCCCAGGATCCAGGGGGAAGAGGAAGCCCCCCACACGGAGCAGAGTGCCCCTCGCCCCCGGACACCCTCCCCCAGGCGCAGACAGACTGAGGCCCCCACCCGCAAGTCCCCCGGAGTGGTAAGAGCAAGACCCCGCCGCCGCCCTGCAGCTCAAGCACCAGGTCACCTTCCTCCATCCCTCAGGCCCCCACTCCATAGGTGCCCCCGCCACACCCTGCCCCAGGTTCCCCCACCCACAGATATACCATCCCCAAGAGGCTCCGGCCTTCTCCCCTGCCACTTGCTCTCCCGGCACCACACCCCCGCTGCGCTTGTCTGTGCCACTGATGTGGTGAGGGTGTCCTCCTCCTCTGTCCAGCCCACCTTGCCTGTTCCCCATTCTCCTCCCCGGGTGGTAGGCACTGCAGTGGAGTCCACTACCACCCTGTCTGACTTGGGCACTGCAGTGGCGGACCTGTCCACTCCATCTGCAGGGTCCACTGCAGTCGTGCCGGCACCCACAACATCTGAGCCATGCCCCCCAGTTGTGCCGGCACACACCATGTCAGACACCTCCACTGCAGTTGTCAGTGGCTCTCCAGCACCCACCACCCCTTCCCTGCTTCCTCCTGGTGAGCCCTGATCCTGTCCCTGCGGTGCCTGGCCTACCCCCCGGTTGCCCCTCCTAGTGGATTGTCCCTGGTTTTGTGCAGGCATGTGTAGGGTGGCATCTGCCACTGTCACCCACTTGTGACTTTGTTGATGGACTGGCCATTGGCCTTTGTTTATGTTCTACCGGACTTCTACTTTTAATGCCACATATGCTGAATAAAGCAACTTTCTGTTCTCTAGTGCTTTTGCTTCTGATGTACATGATGTTGATGATGCTAAGAATGCCCTTGCTGCAGTGATGGTGATATTTGGTCTCATGATAATGAAGTGTTACTGTGCAGGAACCCATGTGGTCCAGGGGTTATGTGTCCTATCCTGTGGTGTATCCATGTCATCCATAGCAGCATCTGAGGGTGTCATGTGTTCAGTATTTGGCAATGAGATTTCCTACTTAGATTGGCAACTTCACATCTGTGGCTTCCACCCCTGCACATCTGTTGTGCCTGCCATTGTTCTATTCGTCTACTTCCCTGACCGTGTGGCCATCTCCAGTGAACATGCAGGTTTGGGCATCAATGGGGAAGGACTCATCTGTGTTGTCAGTGCAACATTGCTATACAAGTGTGTTGGATCTGTGCTGATGATTCCGTTGGCACTTCCATGACCAGGATGATGGGACGGGAGCCCTCATTTGTTGCTAATTGTTGATTGTGTGTCCCATTGCTGCCATGGTATGGTATCTGTTCGCCTCACATCTGCAGTCTCCACAGGGTATCTGCATGTGTGTGCCCATTGGTGCAAATATGTGGGTCTGCATTCGGATGGTCACTTCTGTCATTGTGTCATTGATGATTGTTGACGGTGTCAGCCCCCATGGGTGTTGTTTGTCTGCACATGGCCAAAGGTATGTCTTATTTGCACTGCAGGATTTGGCTCCCCCAATTTATGTTGCAATGGGACACATACACTACTTTGCCACTGATGTGTTTGTTGTTCTGTGACCAGGAATCATCCATGCAGTTTGGCAGTTGCACCTCTTACTTTGTCAACACTTGCCTTTTGGTCACTGTGATGATGGGGGTTTGGACCCCATTGCCACAATGTTCAAAATGTGCTTCAGCTATGGACCCCACACTTACATTTTGGTCACTGTGATGATGGGGGTTTGGACCCCATTGCCACAATGTTCGAAATGTGCTTCAGCTATGGACCCCACACTTACATTTTGGTCACTGTGATAATGGGGGTTTGGACCCCATTGCCACAATGGTCATGGCCTGCTTGCATTGTGGGTGCCACACACATATATGTGTGGCACATGTGCTAGGGGTCACATTGTATGTTCAAAGTCATGTTCGGTGTTGTAGGCATTTGACACAGTCTACACACGCTTGTCATGGTGTTGGGGGATGTCTCCTTCTTGCATTCCCTAGGTTGTGGTGTGCTGGTTGTGTCATGCATTGTCCATCCTATGAGTGGGGGTGGTAGTAGTGGTAGGCATCCTGCCCCCTGGGTGAGGGTGGTAGTAGTGGTAGGCATCCTGCCCCCCTGGCTAAGGGTGGTGGTAGGCATCCAGCCCCCCTGGGTGAGGGTGGTAGTAGTGGTAGGCATCCTGCCCCCCCTGGCTAAGGGTGGTGGTAGGCATCCTACCCCCCCTGGGTAAGGGAAGTGGTAGGCATCCTGCCCCCCCTGGGTGAGGGTGGTAGAAGTGGTAGGCATCCTGCCCCCCTGGGTGAGGGTGGTAGTAGTGGTAGGCATCCTGCCCCCCTGGCTAAGGGTGGTGGTAGGCATCCAGCCCCCCTGGGTGAGGGTGGTAGTAGTGGTAGGCATCCTGCCCCCCTGGCTAAGGGTGGTGGTAGGCATCCTGCCCCCTGGGTAAGGGTGGTAGTAGTGGTAGGCATCCTGCCCCCTGGGTGATGGTGGTAGTAGTGGTAGGCATCCTGCCCCCTGGCTAAGGGTGGTGGTAGGCATCCAGCCCCCCTGGGTGAGGGTCGTAGTAGTGGTGGGCATCCTGCCCCCCCTGGGTGAGGGTGGTAGTAGTGGTAGGCATCCTGCCCCCCCTGTGTAAGGGTGGTAGTAGTGGTAGGCATCCTGCCCCCCCTGGCTAAGGGTGGTGGTAGGCATCCAGCCCCCCCTGGGTGAGGGTGGTAGTTGTGGTAGGCATCCTGCCCCCCTGGGTGAGGGTGGTAGTAGTGGTAGGCATCCTGCCCCCCTGGCTAAGGGTGGTGGTAGGCATCCAGCCCCCCTGGGTGAGGGTGGTAGTAGTGGTAGGCATCCTGCCCCCCTGGCTAAGGGTGGTGGTAGGCATCCTGCCCCCTGGGTAAGGGTGGTAGTAGTGGTAGGCATCCTGCCCCCCCTGGGTGATGGTGGTGGTAGTAGTGGTAGGCATCCTGCCCCCCCTGGCTAAGGGTGGTGGTAGGCATCCAGCCCCCCCTGGGTGAGGGTGGTAGTAGTGGTGGGCATCCTGCCCCCTGGCTAAGGGTGGTAGTAGTGGTAGGCATCCTGCCCCCCTGGGTGAGGGTGGTAGTAGTGGTAGGCATCCTGCCCCCCTGTGTAAGGGTGGTAGTAGTGGTAGGCATCCTGCCCCCCTGGCTAAGGGTGGTGGTAGGCATCCTGCCCCCCTGGGTAAGGGTGTTAGTAGTGGTAGGCATCCTGCCCCCCCTGGGTGTGGGTGGTAGTAGTGGTAGGCATCCTGCCCCCCCTGGCTAAGGGTAGTGGTAGGCATCCAGCCCCCCTGGGTGAGGGTGGTAGTAGTGGTAGGCATCCTGCCCCCCTGGCTAAGGGTGGTGGTAGGCATCCTGCCCCCCTGGGTAAGGGTGGTAGTAGTGGTAGGCATCCTGCCCCCCTGGGTGAGGGTGGTAGTAGTGGTAGGCATCCTGCCCCCTGTGTAAGGGTGGTAGTAGTGGTAGGCATCCTGCCCCCTGGGTGAGGGTGGTAGTAGTGGTAGGCATCCTGCCCCCCTGGGTGAGGGTGGTTGTGGTGGTAGGCATCATGCCACCTCTGGGTGAGGGTGGTAGTGGTGGTAGGCATCATGCCACCCCTGGGTAGGGGTGGTGGTGCGCATTCAGGCCCCTGTGTGCATATGTGGCATTGGTGATGGGCATCCCGCCCCTATGGTGCTGCTGTTGCTGGTGTAAGTATATTCAGCATCCCCGTGTGTGTGTGTGATGTGTCGTGTACGTGTTGTATGTGTTTTGTGGTTGGTGTCTGGCTTACCTTCTGCGCCGTACGCGTCCGTGCCTGTTCCGGTAGTAAATGTAGAATATTGGTATGATCGGGACGAAGGGATTCATGGTTGGTTCGTGTCGTTCGTCCTTCTCGTTGCTTCGCGTCGTCCTCGTCGCTTCGCCTCGTCCTCGTCGCTGCCGTGTTCGTCTCGTAGCCGTGGATCGTGTTGTGGCGCGAATCGGAGCTTATGTGCGCCTCTCCCTGATGCTTTGACGTGCCGTGCGTAGCGACGGGTTCGGCGCGTACGGAAAGCGCATCGTACTTGTCCGGCCGGACAAGGCTGCATTTTTCCTTCCGTGCGACTCGATTAGGCGTTTCCGGATTCGCCTCGGTCGGAGAACAGGACCTGGTTTGGGTGAGTACGGCTCGGCCGGATTTTTTGCTGTTGTGCGCATCGTACTTGCTCGTTCGGTGTGCTGTACGGATCGGTCGGGAAACAGGCTTTCGCATGGCTTTTTTCCCGACCGAATGGTATTGGGTGCGCCTCCGACCGAGATCGGAATCGGCCCCATAGTCTGAGTGGGATAATCTTCGCCTCCGTGTCCTTAATAGAATTGAAAATTCTTGTCACGAATGTTTGCAAATTTTTAATTCTATGTCAGGACCGGAGGGTCCGATTATGCTGGTTCAAAGCTTAGCCACCACCACCAACGCTACATCAACAATAGGCTTATAATAGAATAACTTAAAAGTGGTCTCAGTTGACCAGTCAGCTGCATTCATTATATCCGAAAGACTGACTCCTTAAGAGAAAGACTTGGATGCTATAGCCCCTCGAACTGAGTGGGCACCAAATTTTGATACATCAATGCCTGCTTCGCCCATGAGCCAGCGCACCCATCTTGACAAGGTGGCTGGAGTCACTGGGAGAAAGGGCTTTTGCAATGCAATCAGTAATTGACCCTTCATATCTGAACGAAATTCAGCAGTACTTACCTCATACGCTTTTACACAATGAACAACACACAGCTTAGGGTTTCCCGGAAAAGCTGGATAAGATACCAAAGAAGTATTGCATTTAGTGCGTTTTGAGATAACAAATGAAACTCCTTCTGGCGAGAACCTACGTCCCGCTAGATCCAAAGCTCGGACATCAGAGAGCCTTTTGCATGAAACCAGGCATAGCAACATGGTCAATTTGGCAGAAAGTTGCTTTCTTGATAAGTATTTGTTGGAAGGCCAAGCTTCCAAGAACCTCAAGACGATAGATACATCCCACAGAACCGAGTATTTAGGACAAGGGGGTTTGACCATCCAGATACCTCTAAGCAGTTTGCATACCAGGGGATGCTCACCTACTGGTTTGCCATCCACTGGAACATGCCCTGCCGAGATGGCAGACCGGAAGTTGTTCACAGTCCTGTAAGCTAGGCCGGATGATGCAATGGAGGCTAGAAAAGTCACAACCATAGAGATATTTGCCTTAGTGGGATCCACTTCCCGTTGAGAGCACCAGCTACACCATCTTTTCCAAGCTGATGAGTATCGCTTGTGGGTGTTAGCGGACCAGGCCTCGCTAATGAACCTGTCAGCGTCTCTCAAAAGTCCCGGGATTTTCCATCTGTCCCTGAAACCCGCCAGGCTACCAGAGGGAGTTGCCCTGACTCTATCAATGGGTGTGGAGCCTTCTGAGGGTCCAGCAACAGGTTCCATCTCTGTGGAAGAAGGATCGGCGCAGCCCACGACATCTCCAGGAGGACTGGGAACCATGCTTGCTCTCTCCACAACGGGGTTATTAGGATTAACTCTGATTGCTGACGTCGGGTCTGAGCCAGCACCCTGGGTATCATCATAAATGGAGGGAAGGCATAGCACAGGCCTGATGGCCAGTTCTGGAGAAACGCATCCGTGGCGATCACAGCTGTAGAAGGCTGGGCGTTGCCTGTTGAGACATGATGCGAACAGGTCCAACTGGCCTGGGCCCCAAAGAAGATTCAGCGCCCGGAAAACCCGGGGGTGGAGTCTCCAATCGCTGAAGTCCTGAAGATAACAAGAATGCCAATCGACCACCTCGTTGTTGCACCCTGGGAGGTATTCCGCTACAACTGAGAATCTGTGAAGGAGGCAGTAGTGCCAAAAGTCCTTGGCAATCTCCGCCAGAATTCGGGACCTCGTCCCTCCCAATTTGTTCACATAGCGCACCGCAGACACGTCCATGCGAAGCAGGATACAACAGTACGTCTTCTGAGGAGAAAAACTGCGAATCGCAAAAGAGCCTGCCAACAGCGCCAAACAATTGATGTGTAACGAGAGTTCCTCTTGTGACCAACGGCCCCCTGTGGATAACTGACCGCACCAGGCTCCCCAACCCAAACGGCTGGCATCCGATTCGATCACTACTTCGGGAATGGATCCAAAGATGGCCCTGCCGTTCCAAGACACCATGTGGTCTAGCCACCACAGCATCTCCAACCTCGCTTCCTCGGAGAGAGGTATCCGTTCCGCATATCCAAGGCCTTTGCGGAGATGCTGAATCTTTAGTCTTTGGAGCGCATGGTAGTGAAGGGGACCCGGGAAGATTGCGTTAATCGAAGAGGCCAGCAGTCCAACTACCCGGGCCACTGACCTCAAGGATACAATCTGCTTGTTCAGAATCAATCTCAATTCTCTCTTGACTGATCTGATCTTCTGAGCTGGGAGGAGAAGCTGGCAGCTCTGTGAATCGATCTGAAAACCCAGGAACTCAATGGATTGTGCCGGAAATAGTGTTGACTTCTGTGGATTCACAATAAATCCCAGACTCTGCAGCAGCGTGATTGACCATTCGAGGTGCGTAATCACTAGCAGAGGGCAGCGAGCCATGATAATGATGTCGTCCAAGTAAACGATTAATCAAACACTGCGTGCCCTCAAATCTTCTACCACAGGGCGGAGGAGCTTCGTGAAGCACCATGGTGCTGACGAAAGACCGAAGGGAAGGACCTTGTACTTGTAACAGACACCCTGCCAGTGGAACTGAAGAAACCGACGGTGTGGGACGTAGATGGGCACAGACAGGTACGCGTCCTTCAAGTCCAGACGGACCATCCAATCACCTTCCTGAAGAAGGTCACGCAGAAGATGGATTCCCTCCATCTTGAAATGCCGATATACTACCCATCCATTGAAGTCTTTCAGATTTAGGACTAGCCTGGATCCGCCCCCTTTCTTCTGGACCAGTCAGATACTGCTGACAAAGCCTAGGGGATGCGGTTCCGTGGCGATTATAGCTCCTTTCCCCAGAAGAGAAACTATCTCTTCTGTTCTTGTTGGGAAAAATATATTGGAGGGGAAAGGGCGCCCTGACTGGGAGTGCCGTACAGCTCTAGCTTGTAGCCCTGCACTGTCTCCAAGACCCATGCATCTTGTGAGATTGTGTGCCATGCGTGCAAAAAAAATTGGATTCGTCCCCCCAACATTACCTCTGAACACAAAATCAGTCTCACCTGAATTTCCGGTATCCTGCTGGCCTCATTGGTTTCCTCTGTATCTGCCCTTCCGGAACCTGTTCTTGGCTCGCCGGGTTGGATAGAAGGAGGAGTTGCTGTTGTAGTTGGGATCCTGGTAACCACTTCACTGTTGGTTATATTGGCTGCGTGGGGCGCCTTGGTTGAACCCCCGGCCGAACGACCGCCCTCGGTATCGTCCGGCCCTGCCGAAAACCGTCCGGAAAGCTCGTTTGAGGGAGCCCTGCGCTTTTTCTAAACCACTGAAAGTGGCTACAAACTTTGTAAGCTCCTTCAGGAAGGGCTGTCCGAATAAGAGGCCCTGAGCCAGGGGCCCTGATTCCGATGAAGATAGCTCTGCCAGCTTGGGGTCCAGCTTGAGGAGAAAGGAGCGCCTCCTCTCGCTTGACATTGCGCAGTTCGCGTTGCCTAACTGGCATACCGCCCTTTGCCCCCACCCAATTAACTCCTCTGGATCGATCGCCATCGCCGACTCTTTGGCTCTAAAGCCCAACTCTAGGATCTTGGCTAGGGGACCTGTCATGTCCAATAATTTGTCTTGCCATGATTTCCATGCCCGATCAATGCCTTTTTTAGGGTCTTTGGCGTACTTCTTCATATAGGTAAGCATGGAGGGGTCCACTTCCGGGGTCTCCGCCACTTTGCCTGCCAGATCCGGTCTTGGGCATTCCAACCTCAGGCGTGCCCTGACGTCCTTGTCAAAGGCCTTCCGGAGGTGCGCTTGGACGTAATCCGCATGCTCCTGCGGCGGGAGCCACGCAGTAGAATTAGGGTGGACGATTTCCGCCGGCTCAAAAGTAAGGAGCTTAGGCTGGGAAGGGGTATCCAAGTGACGCTCCTTCTTGGATCTTTTTGAGGGTCCAGGGGCCTCCTCCTGGTCGGAGGCATGGTCTGAGGAGGTGTCCCCATCATCATCCTGATATGTATCAGTGGCAGCTGCCTCCTTATCTGGGGTGCCATAATCGTGATCACTCGCCATAGCCTTTGCAAGCTTCGCAAAATCAGCAGCATGAGGATTGAGCACCTTTTTGGCCATGAGCCAGAGTTGGGGAGCCAACCCTGCTGCCGGGCATAGCTGCATAAGTGGCGCTTCAGGGGTTCAATAGCTCTCACTAGGGCTGTATTGACAGAGTGTTGCACCCCTGCATCCAGTGCCTCTACGAGATCCTGCTCCATAGACCCAGAGGGTTCCACCTCGAAGTACTCTTCTTCATAAAAGAATTCGGCCATGGCAGTATACAATAGTTATTATTATATATATATCCCACAGGAGATTTACTAATGTGAAGGGTTAACCCACGAGCAAGGTTTCACAAGTAGTATGAGTCCAAGGGGGAGAGGTACAACCCCAGGCAAGCCAACTTTCGTATAAGTAATTATGAGGTGGAAGGAGGGCTTGCCAAACCTCTCTAGGCAAAGCCTATGCACATATTATCCAGCCCCCGCAGGAATTATACAGAGGGCGTCACCAGGAGCCTGAGGACGAGTCGAGTGGGACAACGAGCAGTTCAACGCTGCTCCCGTGCTCAATTCAAGCCCGAAATGCACTTAAAACACGGGCAAAATGGCCGTCGTGCATGCGCGGTGAGGGCCGCTCGTCAAAACAGAAAGAGGACTGCGCGTCGGACCGACGCGCGTCCTTGCTCCTCTTCACTCCCTCTCCACCGAGTGACTGACACGGGCGCGAGACGCCCGGCAGGAGAGGCAGAGTGCTCCCAACCTACACGCACGACTGAGGACTGCAAAAGAAAACCAAACGCGGAATGGGAAAGCCGCTTAAGCGTCGGAGCCCAAACCTGATCAACACGACTAAAATGTCGTCCTCAACAGTACAATCAACAACAACCAAGCAATGAATATGCAATCGGTAAAGCGAATAATCACACAAGCAGTATAAGTATAAATCAACGAATAAATCACACTAGCAGTGTAAGCAAAATGGAAAGGCACTTAACTGGCTGCGGAGCAGCAAAGAAAGAGGACGTGGTTACCTCAGTCAGGGTTTATATAGGGATGCACTCTATGGTTGTCATGTGTCACTAAAGTGTTCATGGGTATTGTAGTTTTTGGTTAACTGTTATTTTATTGGCTGCTGTGAATAAACAGTGAAGAAATGAGAAGCATAATCTGAGCCTCCAGTCCTGATGTAGAATCAGAAACGAGGCATTGTGCATAAAATGAGCTCCGATGTGCAGGCAGGCCACCTTGGCTAATTGGTATGGTGCCAATCCCTTCACCTTTTTAAAAGGCTTCCGCCATCTACCTCTAAAAACCTTCTTTTTTATCTGATCGCTGAACCGCTGCATTTTTTAAATTGAACTCCAATTCTTACATGTAACCTCGTTTTTGTAGTAGATTTGGGGAATTTGAAAAAATGGCCTATGCTTCAAACGATTGCATGTATTTGAAGAAAAATAATAAATTTACATGTAAATTTGGTTTGTTAGGGACAGAACAGAACTTCTTTGCACTGTACACTTTATTCAGGGACGTGTGAGAATCATGGTCGGCCATCTTGGTGGGGCTGCCAGTGTGATTACAGTTAGCGGTCTAGCTGCCGCTACATGTTTAATCAGATACGAGGCATCTGGCATAAAAGGAGTTTCATTGCGCGGTCGTGCCTCTGGCATGCTAAAGGCAAGCCCATATGTGCCCATTGGCGACTGGATGGTGACTGAATGGCACCAGGGGCAGGAACCCTGCCCTCCCAACATAGGTTTGTCTACTTACCTCACTCTCTATGACAGTCCCCACATAATAACTGTTTGCACTCTTGAACTATAGAGGAGGAAGCATTCAGGTGCAACTTCTGCTAGTTTGAGCCAAACACACACGGTGTCACTGCATAAATAAACATACAAAATCCCACCCCACTTCCTTCAAATTATTCAGCATCAACTGCCGCTCTTTAGTGCATCACCATGCTGATATCTTACATGAATCACTGACAGAATATCGACGACCACAATATCGAGGTCCCAAAATATCGGGACATAAATATCGATGTCAAGAATATCGACATCCTATCTACATCATGGTAAGTACAAAAATATCAAAACAAAAATATAGTTGTTAAAAATATTGATGTAAAAAATATCGTTTTTTTTATATATAAAAAATAATATAAAATAATTAAATAATACATATAACTTAAAAATAAATATTTATAATTATTAGAAAATGCTAACAATTATAAGTAATAAATTTAATGTAAAAATAAATTAAACATACATATATAAAATATAATATATATATTTACTTAATAATAATTAATAAATAATTATTTTAATAAATTATAAAATGTTATAAATATATTAAAAATTATAAATACATATATTTATACATACACCTATAGCATAAAAATAGAAAAAAAAATATATTATAAATTATAATATTAAAATATTTATTAATTTTTAAAACTACATTTTACACTACATTAATTGCAACAGTAAGGAAAGTGTTAGATAGCGGAGGTGAATAAATTACTATTCCCACTCCATCAAGTGCAACAGTAGTGAAAGTGTTGGATAGCGGAGGGGAATAATTTACTATTCCCACTCCAGCGAGTGCAACAGTAGGGAAAGTGTTGGATAGCGGAGGGAATTAATTTACTATTCCCATTCCAATGACTGCAACAGTAGGGAAAGTGTTGGATAGCGAAGAGGAAAACATTACTATTCCCACTCCAGCGAGTGCAACAGTAGGGAAAATGTTGGATAGTGCAGGGGTAAAAATTACTATTACCACTCAAATAAAAGCAACAGTAGGGAAAGTGTTGGATAGCGCAGGGGAATAATTTACTATTCCCACTCCAGCGAGTGCAACAGTAGGGAAAGTTTTGGATAGCGGAGGGCAATAATTTACTATTCCCACTCCAATGAATACAACAGTAGGTAAAGTGTTGGATAGTGGAGGGGAATAATTTACTATTCCCACTCCAATGAATGCAACAGTAGGGAAAGTGTTGGATAGCGCAGGGGTAAAAATTACTATTCCCACTCCAGAGAGTGCAACAGTAGGGAAAGTGTTGGATAGCAGAGAGGAATAAATTACTATTCCCACTCCAATGAGTGCAACAGTAGGGAAAGTGTTGGATAGCGGAGGGGATAAAACTTAAGATTACAGCTATTGAGCCTAAATCCCCAAACAAAATAAAAACAAAACAATTACCAAAAATATTTATCAATTAATAAATGAATATTAATTATCAACTAATGATTAATTTATTTAAAGTACATTACTTTCCACCCTCTACCCCAAACATTCACCAAAACACACACATAAAAATATTTACACATTTCCCATAACTAATTTAACATTAATAAATTAATAACAATTAACAACAAATCTTTAATTATTTAAAAAAAGGTTTTTTCCCAACATTTACAACTAAAAACCCCACAACTCACACATCAAGATTATTCCACAATTAGCATATTAAATATTTTGTTGCTTAATTATCATTAATTTACAAATATTTAAATAATTATAAATAATTTACCTCCCACCATATTCCATTATAAATCACACCAACAATGTTGTAAAACATGACACAAATAACATAATTAATTAACAATTAATTAATTCATTGATAACAATTAACAATCAAAATAAAAACAATTAATAATAAATTAATTCAAACAATTAACACTATAAAATAACATTAAATATATATTATATTAAAAATATTTTAAAATGTATTAAAATTAAATTACTTCCCACCATACTCCCCTATCAACACACAACCCGCTCCTAAAAAAATGACACAATTAACATAATTACCAATTAATTAATAATTACAATTAATTTATTATTAATTAATAATATAAATAAATTACCACAATTAATAAAAAATATATATTAAATACATAATTAATAATTATTAAAAAATATTAATTAATTAATTATCATTAAATTACTTCCCACCCTACTCCCTATCAACCCACAACCCGCTCCTAAAAAAGGACACAATTAACATAATTACCAAATAATTAGTAATAATTAACAACCAATTAATAAATAATTAATTTTATTAGTTAATTACCACAATTAACAATATAAAGTATTAAATAAATAATTATTAATTAATAAACAATATTAATTAATTAATTATAATTAACTTACTTCCCACCCTATTCCCCTATAAACCCACAACCCGCTACGGAACTAAGGGGCCCATTACGATACCCGGCGTAAATAAATCCGCCAGGCATGGAAGCGGCAAAAATCCGCCCGCACACACCGTCTGAACACCGACCACGCCATTACGATTACACAAACCGAAATCCGCCATCGGCGGAAAAATCACACAAAATACCGCCCGCCATCGTCCGAGTCGGAGTCAAACTGCCCGCCACGGACGGAAACACGCACGACAACACAAAACCGCCCGCCCTCACGGCCGACACACCGCACGTGAAATTACGATCGCACCGCCATGAGCGCGGGAAAACTACAAATATACCGCCCGCCAGCGCAAACTACGCCGATGAGAATCGACACGGCAGAAGCCATGGCGCCCACGTCCCTGCACAGAAACCATCCGCTCACAAAACCAATAGCACACAACATGGCCAACAAGTCCACACAGCAAGGCACGCACAAATACACAAGCACAGTACACATCCCGAAAACACCCCCCGGACAAACAAAAACTACAAAGGCCAGAACCCCAGACACAACACACCTGAAAACAACAGACCATGAGGACACACCCACATAGGTAAGTACAAAAGCAGCACTCCCACAGACCACAACCCCTTGCAACATTGCAAACCAGAGAGGAGAGGAGAGGACACAGTGACACAGCAAGGACAGCAGCACACCACAGAAACGCACACATCACAACCACCACCACCACCACCACCAAACACCGGCACCACAAACCCCCTGCACATTACACAACACACACCGCACCAGCACCACAAACACCATGGCACCACAAAGAATGCCCAAGTTCACGCCCAATGAGCTGACGGTCATGGTCGACGAGATCATCAAGGTGCACCCACAAATCTATGGGAACATGGTCCAACACACACCACTAGCCACCAGAAACAGAATGTGGAACCGGATCGTAGACCAGGTCAATGCAGTCGGGACCCTGCCCAGGAACAGAGTCGAAATTAACAAACGGTGGAATGACGTCAAGAGCCTGGTCAAGAAGAAGGAGGGCAAAAACAGAGAGCTGGCTGCCGTCACTGGCGGAGGGAATCCCGCGCTCTTCAAGACCTTCAAAGCGTGGGAGGAGAAGGTGCGAGTCATCATACATCCCGAGATCCTCGCCGGATTAGCAGGGGAGTGGAGGCTGGTAAGTACAAACTAATGTATACCAGCACACCGCTATGTACTCACATGCACTACCACCATGCCACAGCTCCCAGGGACAAACACCCCCATGTCCAGCACACAATACACGACACACACATGCAACAGACACCACCACACACAGCCCAAACAGAACAACTGTAAGATGCGTGGGGACATGTGTACATTCAGCCAGCCACGTAACCACCAACAGGTCCCCAAATATGCCAGAAGTGCCACAACGAGCACCCACCACACCCATGTGTCCGCCACAGCTGCACAAACCGACAAGTAACAGGTAAGTGGCAGGAACACAAAGTGCAGTGGGTGGGACGGTGGACAGCCCAAGTACAACACACACCAGGCCCCTAGTCCCACAGCACAGCAAGGAGGAGCATCCCCCACACCCCACAGCCACGTGTCAGCCACCGCAGTGCACAACGACAGCCGAAAGGCAGACATCACGGTCCACAGCAATCGGTGTCAGTGGGTGTCCAGCCACCCCCACGACCCACAACACCCCCCACCCCCACAGACCTGCAACATGGAGCACCCCCCGCTTAGAGCCATGTGGCATCCAGTACAGTGCACGCACGAACAACCTGCAGGTGGGAAACTGGACAGGGCTGGATTACTGGAGGCATGAGGACCGACACACGACCAACACATGGGACATGTCACGTAGCAGACGAACACGCAGCACCGCCCACCGTCACGAACAAGTGAACAATGTGCACACGGACATGAACAACAGACTCACACCCCACATGACCCATCACAGACATAGCAACACCCAAGGAGCCACGTCTGCATACACAAGCCACACTGAAAATAGTACCACACGGCAGCCACTGTGCAACTCATCACACACAACCGAAACACCATTGAAGTCCTGTCCATGTAGCCCCTACTGCCTGTCAACCACACACCCCACAACTACGCCTATGTAAGACAAACAACACTAGACGCAACAGAGCGGAACAACAGAAATGTACACGAACACCACTGAACCCATCAAACACACAGACACACCATGCACATACAACATACCATCCATCCCATCCGTCAGCCCCAGTCTCATGAAAGGCATGTCATCCGCACAGCTGCCACACATACAGCAGTCACGCTAAGATACATGCCCATGACCAACCATGTGCCAGAAGTCAATGAAGCGCACGACACACTGTGAGCAACAACACACAACATGGGCCACACCCCCCACGAGCACTGCAGTGATGCACATGGCACAGGGCAGCACGCACACCAAGGAGATGGGACAACTGCAATACGTTGGCTTTCACACACAACCATCACTCACTCATAACGATGCGTCCAATGCCATGTCCAGTAATCACAACAGACAGCAAATATGCAGGCCATGTCAAGCATGCACACACCTCAAACCATGCACTGTCATGCTGCCACAACACATGTCACGTTCGGCACCCATGGCTCACAGCATGTACCCCAAAAGCATATTCCCTCCCAAATGCGAATCTGGGGCATGGCCCCCATGTTGCCATATGCGTTCCTAAGCGTTCCATTTGAACCCCAAAAGCATATTCCCTCCCAAATGCGAATCTGGGGCATGGCCCCCATGTTGCCATATGCGTTCCTAAGCGTCCCATCTGAACACCAAAAGCAAAGTACAAACCAGACCCAGGATGGGCCAGGAGCCCGCATACACCAGAGTCACAATGAGTAGGGGCACAGCAACACACCCATCGGCATGGCCAATCCGTCCCATGCCACATGTGCACAGCACACAGTCCCATTGCCAAGCACACACAACTACAAATGCCACAGCCACACACACGCCTCCGGGAAACCCATGTACGAGATTGCACGAACTGTCAATGTCAGACGACAAATACATACTTCGCCAGGTGCAACACAATAACAAATCTCATTCTCTCCACAGGTGACGAACTGCCGGATGCTGGGGATGGAGACAGCAGCCAGCACAGCCAGCCCACAAGCCCCCAACGAGGACACACGGATGTGGAGGATCTCACCTCCTCTTCGGACACGGACCACCAAGCAGGCCCATCTGGTGTGGCAGGGCCCAGCCGCTCCCCAGGACCCCTCCTACCCACCAACCCATCATCCAGGGCTGCTGAACAGTCCCAGCCCCCTGCTGCCACTGTTGTTGCGGCCACACCCACGGTCATTGCGGCCACACCCACGGTCATTGCGGCCACTACCACTGCCGCAACCGCCACCATCGCCGCACCGACCACCACCGCCGCCACCACCACCACGTCTTCGCTGGCACCAGCCCCAGCGCAGGTGGTGGCCCGGCCGACTGGATCCACCCTGGGAGCCACAGCGAGGACCGTGGTGAGCAATGTGGCTAGTGGGCAGGCCGGTGGCAGCAGGACTGGTAGGAGGAGCAGGGTCAGGGAAACGCCAGCCTCCCCTGGGAGCCATGCCCTGCCTCAAATGGCCAGAGTCCTTGGGGCCTATGAGGAGGCCCAAGAACAATGGGTCAGGTCTGCTTCAGACACGCGGGAGGTGCTGGGGGTGCTGAGGTCCATGGACGCCCGTATAGGTCAACTCGTGGACCTCATGGGCCAGCTGGTGGTGGCGGTGAGGACACGGCCAGGGATAGCAGCTCCCCCTCCGCCACCACCTGCCGGGGCGCAGGGTCGAGCAGCAGTGTCCAGTTCCCCTGCGTCCACAGCCAGTGAGCACACCTCAACCACCAGCATGTCGCAAGCAGGCACCCCCCTCGCAAACGTGGAAGGGGCCGTCCGAAGTGGAAACCGATCTCCCGGGAGGACTTCGCACGCTCCAAACGCAAGTGAGGCAGCCAGCCAGCCTTCCTTGACCAGCCACTGCATTGACTTGGACTACGATCCCACTCCACACAGCCATCTGGATGGCATGTGTGTGTTGGACTATGGACATAGAACCAGTGGGTACACCCTGAGCATCACGCAGCCATGACCGACAGCTCATTGTCACTGCACGCACCACTTTTGTCATCACCTTACACACAATCACATGTCACAGTTTGTAATAAATGCACCTTTTTCACTAACTGCTGTTTGTGCCCTGTGTTTTATTTGTACGGAATACAACGGCCACCTTGGGCGGAAAGGCACCTGATGCGTGGCATGGCAATGGAATCCGGAGGGCCTGTAGGGACCTAGGGGTGGGAGACAGAACAGGAGCACATTCAATGAGTGTGTCACACACCCATCACACAGTACATGTCAACAACTTCAAGCAATGTACACACATCGCACAGAGCAATAGGGCACAATGCCACAGTCACCAACAGTGGCATACTACCCTGGCCATGGAGCGTTGACACACAGCACGTAGTGAACAAACGGCCACCCTGACACAGCACACACACACCTGCACAGATACAGCCACATCAGCCGTCGTACATGGACACTCACCGTCAAGTGAAGTAGCGGGCGATGAGCTGCTGCCGCACATTCCCAGCTTCCTCCTCTCCGCTGTCCTCCTCACTCGAGCTGTCCTGGTCTGCGGGCTGGGGCCCTGGTTGATCTCCGTCATCCACAATGAGGGGGATCTGCTTCCGAATGGCCAGATTGTGCAGCATGCAGCACGCCACCACTATCTGGCACACCTTCTGTGGGGAGTACGCCAGTGCACCCTCGGTGCGGTCCAGGCACCTGAACCTGGACTTGAGGAGGCCAAAGGTACGCTCGACCACACGTCTGGTCCTCCCATGTGCCTCATTGTATCGATCGTCTGCTGGGGTGCGAGGATTCCTCAATGGACTGAGCAGCCATGCCCCATTCGGGTACGCAGAGTCACCTGGGTGTGAGGGACACAGAGAACCGTTGCTATTCCAACTGGACAGGGGACAGCATCGCACAACCAGCACGCTACACCACTCCACATACTCACCGACAATACAGCCACGATCCTGTTGCAGATTGGCCATCAGTCGTGGCAAGATGCTGTTGCGCATTATCTGTGCGTCATGGGCCGAGCCTGGGAACTTTGCACACACGTGGGTGATCACCATGTCCGCAAGGCACACCACTTGCACATTCAGGGAGTGCGTGTGCTTCCTGTTGCGGTACAGGTGCTCAGTGGCCTGTGGTGGAACAAGGCCAACATGTGTGCAGTCAATGGCTCCAACGACGTGTGGGATTCTGCCAAGGGCATAGAATGCACCCTTCACTGCCGCCAATTCACGAGCCCTGGGGAAGCGGATGTACCTGTTTCGGTACAGCATCATGGCTGCCAGTACATCCCTCAGCACCTTGCTGAACATGGGCTGGGACATCCCTCCTCCACTGCCCACTGTGTGCTGGAATGACCCAGTGGCGAAGAAATGCATGGCGGCCATCACCTTAGCCGTGGGGGTGACAGCAGTCGGATACACCCTGCGGGGACGGAGATGGGGTTCTAACATGGCACACAGTCGATGCAGGGTTGGCCTGTCCAGCCGAAACTTCCTAATAACCTCTGTATCGTCCATGTCCACCAGCAATTGGTATGGGCGGTCAATGTTCGGTCTCCGCCTAGGGAAATTGCAGAGGACACATGTCAAAGCAACACAACACATAGCAATTTCGCATACACATCACTGACATGACTGAGCAAGCACATGAGCCACAGCCCAGCTGTCAAGCTGGGACGGCACGGCCACAATACACTTACACAGGTCTCCCAACAATGGCAATGGCTAGTGAGACATACCACTGCCATGTGCATGCACATGGGGATCTAGGCCCCAATGACTTGCGGGGCGTGCTGATGGGGACTGACTGCATATTCGTCAAGCGGCAACGCCACGGCAACATGAGTGTCTGCTGAGCATGGAACTGCTTCCGAGGCTGGATGAGTATGGCACACGACGACGACGATGTGGGCACAGGCTGAGCGGCCAAAACAAGTGGGACCTGTGGCACGAGGGGATATGAGACAGTAGTAGGTGTCAGCACTGCACCCTATGTACAGCACTGTACGGATCACACCTCCCGAAACATTGACAGGTGTCCACATTGACAGCCCCATGCCAAGACGGCTGTGTGCTTGCAGTCACACGTCACTGGTGAGAGGTTACATTGCACGTGCCAGGTGGCAGACGTACATAGTGGGAGCTGGCATGTGTGTGCATGTGTCTCCTGTTCAGGATCCACCAGATGGGCGCTGACTCTGTACTGAGCATTGGACACAGCATGTTCCGTGGAAGGCTTGTGTGTGTGGGATGGTGGCACTGGATGTGCCTCCGTTGGGTGGGGGGCCATGCACAGGGCGGGTACGTCGATGATTGCGCATTGTTGGTCACGGTGGGTGCACCAACTAAGATGTGTTGCCCTGTGTTCAATTCCTATGTCCGCATGATGATGGACTGTGGATGTGTGCAGACTACACATTGGTCGATGTGCTGTCTATATGCATGTGCCTTCACACCAGGCACTGCTGCCCCTGCACATGTGACCCCTGCTGGACTCGCTGCTGGGTCTGTGGAGCTGATGCACCTTCTGTGCGTGGGGCGGACAGCTCTCCTCACTTCCCTCATTGCGCATGTCATGACTTTGCCGCAGGTGACATGGATCATGGAGGGCCCACATGTACGCGTGGGTAGGCTACACATGATTGTTCACTGGTCGCCACCCCCAGTCAGTGTTTCGAATGGGAAGGTTGTCGTGCTGGTGGTATGTTCGATGTGGCGGATGGGCGGGCCTAGGTGCGGGCTTACATTCCGGACATGGGGGGTAGTTGGATTGGCGACTAGTTGCAGTACACACGGGACACGTCTCTTCCTTTCCACATCTGGGTCATCCCTTGTACTAACTGACAGTGATACTGTCATCTTCGCCCCAGCCCTCATGTCCTCCCCTCGCCCCCCAATATGCATGCTCACCTGCGAGGCTAGCGCTTGCACAGGCAGCCCCATGCTCGCACCAGAGAGGGCAAGGAGTGTATGTGTGGGTCCAGTTGCACGAGTGGGCTGTCTCAGGGTATGATGTGTGGCGGGACGCCGTCCACCTGCGTGGTGCCCCAAATGGAGACCCGGCCTGCATGGACTATGCATCACAGTCTTCGCCTTCCGGATCCGCCACCTGCGACACCCAGTGGCTGTGGCTGCCCTTGCGGCCAGGCCGCGTCCGTCTGTGGCTGATGGCCCACACATTCACTCTTTGGCCTCTCTGGGGAGGGCTCAGGGGTGGTGGCGCACGCGCTTGCACTTAGTCGCAATGGCATGTGGCGTGGTTGGTATGATGGGCAATGGATGGGATGGTGCGAGCCACCTCCCGTGACGTCAGTGCTGCTCGTGCTGTGGTGCGTCCCCCTACACTTCCATTTGACTTTTTGCCATGCTAGACGTTGAGGTTCCATTGCCTGCGTGATATGACCAGGAGGAGCGCGAGGAGACCTCTCACACACCATGCTCCACTGCCATCCCGTGCCCTGTATCGCCTGTGCGTATTGTCTATGTTGGGGTTACACCTGGTCGACTGGGGCTGTGTGTGCCTTGTCAAGGGGCATGGCGTGCGCACAACAGGATCCAGCTTGTCCACAGAGGGTGGGCTGAGGTGCGCCTGGTACCGCTTTGTACGTGTGCCCGGCTGCTGTGCACACACGTGTTCACTCCCCCCCGACAGGTGTCCTCTCACAATGCCCAGGGAAGCGGTGGTGTACTGTTCATGACCCCTCCCAACACGGCGTGCTCCAACTTGGCATGTGCGCATCTACCCGTCACACCCACCCACCTGAGCACTGCGTCCATACGACTTCACACGACACATGTGTGTCTTCCACAGTTGTGCTACTCATTTGCGTTGACATCCAATACCAGTGGACTACATGGTCATGTCACGACTGCCGTGTACTTCACATACTCTCATCCTCTCTCATTCGTACTTGTGAAATGAGTCAGCGGAGACAGTTTTGGTTTCAAACATTATATTGAGTCTTCTGTCCTCTGTGATGCAGTATAGTGGACACTACTGGCAGCGGAATACATGTTGAGGATATACTGAGCATGATTGCAAATGGGATAGGGTGTGGGGTTACATGTGATTGGCTGTTGCATGTGGGATGTGGGCTTCAGAGTGACATCTGCTTGGCCAAGGCTGTGCTAATGTACATTTACGTATAGCTGCGGAGCTGCGGACTTTGACACAGACGGTATACATGTAGCCTACCAGACCGCTTGGCATCATGGGCACAGTCCATCTCAGTTCCATGTGACAGGTTTGCTGCGGTTGTTCCTCATGCACGGGTGCATGTGAGATGACATCAGGGCATGTGCTTGCGTGCCATGCAGCGGCGTGCCACTTGTTGTTGCACTGTGGTGGTTACTGGACATGTCACAGTCACTGGGGTCGTGTTGTTGTTGTATGCACTTGACGTCCATGCAAAGGTCCTGGTATGGGATTCCCGGGGCGGGGGTGGGAGGGGTGCAGCACCCACAGACTCCAGGCGACCTATTCATGTCCACTGAGCGGTGTGTGTGTCCATGGGCGCTGGATCCATGTCGTGTCCTGGTTGTTCGTGCAGTTCCGTCCATGTGGGTGCGATACACAGAGCCCATGCCACTGCCTCCCACGATGCATGCGGTGTTCCTGGATGTGATGGGGAACAGTGTGCATGTCCCGGTCATATCCGATGTCATGGCGATGTCGTTGATGGTGTGGTTACAGTTGCCGGTCGTTTGGTATGGCTGTTGTGGTGGTGACTGGCCAGTCCGTGCGGAAGCTAAGCATGGGTGCGGGGTTGGACATCATAGGTCACTCGGGGAACCTGCGTTGTGGTCCGACGTATTTACAGGTTGTCAGGTATGCGATGCCGTCCAGCAGGGCTTCCATGTCATTGGTGGTGTACATGTTTGCCAGCCAATGTAGCGGATGGTGGCTGTCAAGGTGTTGTTCGTAAGTTGTCCCTTGGAGGACCATGATGGGGCATGCTGGGTGATATTCGATGTAGCTGTTCTCGATGATCCGTCGTGTGGAGGCACAGTGGTCCCATTTCAGTGCGGGTGCGATGTTGGCCACATACGCCATGCCCCCATAGGCAGAGCAGGCCCTGTCGTGTGCGTCCAGAGGGAGGAGTAGTGGTAGCAGGTCCGCCTTCAGACATGCCGGGTTGGAGAGGCATATCTCGACGGGATGCTGGTAGGGACACCTCCGACAGTAGAAGACGGGCATGACGCAGCTGAACAATGTGATGCGGTAAGTCAGTCGGTAACTTACGTTCAGCAGGGACAGGAGATCGCATCCCAATGTATGTAACAGGTTGGTTTTGTACAGCTTGAGCTGTTCGGCGTAGTTGGGTAGGTGTGTTGCGGTTGCCATTTCGCAGCGGTGCGTTGTGGTGGCGTGCTCCGGCTGTGTGTGCAGTCTGCAATGTGCACGCTCCGAGGTTGCTGTGAGCTCTGTGTAGTCGTAGGGAGACAGGACTTGTGTTCTGTTTGCTTGTTTGGAGGACACGGGCCCTCTTCCCACATGCTTCTCAGACAGTTCAAGGTCAGTGATGTGTGACTCCTTCCAATTAACTTGCATGTGGCCGACATGGGGGAGTGTTTTCTTCTTTCTTCCCCGTCCGTTGTGTGCTTCTGTGATATGCGCTATCTGCCCTGTGGTCGGTCTCCTCGGCATGCCTGTGTTGGTCTATTCTTGGACAATGGCTGTATTCACCGGCTTCTGTCGTAGGGCTGTGGTTTCGGTGTTGGAATGGAAGGTCATTCAGTGCTGTCTGCTCTCCCTTGTGTGGGCGGCAGGCTGCCTTTCCGCTCTGCGTTGGGCCTTGTGTGTGAATGTTATTCTTGGGCCACCTGTTGTCGGTCCCCGTGCTCTTTGGTGTTCCGTTTTATATGTCTTGTTCATATGTGCAGGGTGGTATGGGTTTTTCAGTGTGGTACTGGCGTTCCTCTTCCCGAAGGGGCCCTGCTTCTCCTAGTTGGTGTTGCCGCCGCTGTGTGCTACGCCATGTTTGTTACACTGGGGTGTGTCCTGCTGTTGCGTGACTTCACTGACATGTGTGCGTCGGTTGTGTGGCGTTGGGTGTTGTCCGTGAATTGGGCGTTGGGGACATGTCTGTGGCAGGCCTGTCACGTGTCATGTGCGTTCGGGGTGGGGCTGATGTGTGTGCTGCTTGGTTGTGTCCCTGTGTCTGTGTGCGACGCATGCATGGCGCTGCGGTTGGCCTCTGCGTTGTGCGCATGTGTGGCGGCGTCATCGGCGCTTTGGGGCCGTGACGGGGTGGTTGGTTCCTAGTCCCAGGTGGTGTGTACACATGTGTTCCGCGATGTTACGATTTGGCCTGTGTGTCATATGTGGATGCAATGGTGGATGTGTAGTGTACACGCGCTGGTGGGGGGTTGTCCGCTTTTTCCGCCCTTGCACTGTGTGCGCTGTTTGCGTGCACTTGTTGTGTGTGTGCCTACCTGCGTCTCCGCGGTACGTTGCGTCCTTGGTGGTGCATCAGCAGAAGCATGGGAAGGGCCTGCAGTGCTGGATTCATGCTCGGGGTGCCGCTTCTTCGTTGTCCGTGCTCTGCGTCCGTGTTACCGCCTCTCTTTCACGTGCGGTGTCTCTTAGCCGTGGGAGCCGTTTGTTTGCGGCATCGTAATTTATACGCCGGGCGGGACGTGTTTCGTCGGACGGTGTGTGTCAGTTGGGCTGCGCCGCTACGTGTACGGGCGCACTTTGATGGCGGACGGTGTTGCTGGCTTGCCGGCGGTGTTTGGCCTACTTTTCGCATCGTAATTGGACGGGCGTGTGGACTGCTGCGTGCCGGCGGTAACTGGTGCTTTTTGCATCCGCCAGCACGGCGGTGGTGCTTCCGCCCGCCATCGTAATGAGCCCCCTAAAAGCAAAATTTATAATTAAAATAAAATTAATAACTTCTAAAAATTATTAATACGTTTATTATAATTAAATTACTTGCCACCCTATTCCCCTATAAACCCACAACCCGCTACGGAAATTAAACGCAAAATTTACTTAAAATAAAATTAATAACTCCTAAAAATTTAATACATATATTAAAAAACAAATGCAATACTTAAACAAAAAATATAGAACACATACATTTAAAATACATACTAAAATACATAACACTAATATAAACATCGATATTATTAACAACGATATTTTTACAAATGATATTACTAACTTCGATATTAACAAATACAATATTTCTTACCTTAAAGTTGATATTCTGGTCCACTATATTCTTGCAGTCGATATTCTGTCATCACGATATTTGCAACTCGATATTGTTGTATGTCGATATTTGCAACTCGATATTAAGTCTGTGCACCATCTTACATTTTACCCAAGATCACCGACCTGACATATTGTTTCTTACTGAATCCTGGCTAGAGCAGTCCACATTAGCAGAGCCAGCATTAGCACTTCTCCCTGGCTACAATTTTAAAAATTGCAACAGAGCCAATGGCAGAGGATGTGGTATAGCCATTGTGCACAAAGCAGCGATAGGCTGCAGTTTAGCTCAGTGCACAATCCAAGACTGTGAAAGAGCCTATTTCAAAATCTCCCTGAACAAGAACTTCACCCTCACAGGATTGCTAATTTACCAACCCCCAGGCCCCTCCAAAGCCTTCAGAGAAGCACTTACAAACTATCTGGCCCCACTAGTTATAAAACACTCAAATTTCAATATTATTGGCGACCTGAACCTACATTTTGACTCAGCTCAGGACAGTGAACTTCAAAACATTCTGGATGACCTTACAGTCATGCAATGATCCCAATTAGTCATAGGCGCTACACACTCTGCCAGCCACCTTCTCAACCCTGTGTTTTCAAACTTAAGAAATCTATGTGTTTCTATCCCCTGGCCCATGTCCCGGACTGACCACTATATGGTCCCTATGACCATCAATATTACTCTCCACGAATGCACCTTTGTCCCTAACACTATCCTGAAACAACCATGGCAGAAATTGGATTTAGAGGAATTTGGAAATTGTATTCAGGCCAGCTGTCCTCAGTTTGATTCCAACGTGGAGGCTGCCAAAAACATGGTAAAGTCTTGGATTACTTCAGCTCTTGACGTCTTTATCCCTGCTTGTCAGGGACTGATCAAAAAGAAACCTTCAGCCCCATGGTTTAATGAGATCCTTTTAGCCGCAAAAAACAAAGTAAAGTTCTTGAGTGGGCCTGGAGAAAAACCTATGACTCTTCTGCCAAAGCACAATATAGGATAGTTTTAACATCATATCACAAAATTATCAAAAATGATAGGGCTGAGTTCTTCTCCAACAAAATCTGCAATAGTACCAAACCAGCTAAAGACATTTTTGCTTCAGACAACAGCTCAATGAAACCAGCTCTATCGGCCGAGCCTATTGAGGCTTCTTCCAACCACTGCGACAAACTAGCAGATGACTTCATTGCTAAAATTAAGGACATCTACTAACATTTTTCTGGAAACACTACTCCTGATTTGGCTGACACTACTGGTATGCCGGAGACCCTAAGCCCAAGGGTGGAACTGAGTGTATTTCCTCCAATCAACCCTGCCTCTCTACTCGCCCTTTATTACCGGGTCAAATCTGGCTCTCCCGATGACCCTATTAGGCCCGACCCTATCCTAAAATCCAGGATCTTCTATTCCCATCCTTTTAAAAAATCATTAAACTACCTCTGACTTCTGCTATGGTGCTTTGTGCTTGGAAGCACGCCAAAGCCATTCCCCTGCTTAAAAATCCTTCTTTGGACCTGGCCAAGCCAGAAAACTACCGCTCCATCTCTCTCCTACCTTTTTTAGTCAAGGTGGTAGAGAAGCATGTCAATAGTGTATTGAAAGTGTTTCTGGAGGAAAACCATATTGTGGACACATCCCAAAATGGTTTCAGGTCTTCTCATAGCACTGAATTAGCACTATTGGCAGTGTCAGAGAAACTTCGCTGTGTCTTGGATGAGGGTAGCTCATCGGCCCTAATTCGGCTATGTCTAAGCGGCGCTTTCGACACAATGTCACATAAGGTGCTACTGCACAGATTATATGATATATGGATACGAGGGTCAGCCTTGACCTGGTTTACCTCTTTCTTGAGTGAGCGCTTATTTCATGTAATTTCTCCTCCGTTTGCATCCCACCAACAACCTTTGCAATATGGAGTCCCCCAACTACTCCTCATTGAGCCTGACCCTACTCAATAGTTACGTCCATCCTCTAGTGCAGGTTGTGAAATCCTTCGGAATCTCATTGGTAGCATACATGAACGATACCCAGCTTATTCTTTCACTCTGCGAATGTAACTCAAGACATGGCCATTTTTCATAAAAGGGTGCTTGCTGTTGCTAAGTGGATGAATAACAATTGTTGAAAATTAAATGCTTGCAAAACTGAAATAAAGGGTGGTGGGATAAAGAGTATGGGTGAGTCAAGTTGAGGAGGATGTGCAGGTGAAAGGGGGTGAGGCAGAGATAGAAATATGAGGCTTGGGGATGTGGGTGAGTGGACAGATGAGGATGAGGGACAAGGAAGGGTAAAGTGATGTCAGAGAACCTACAGATAAAGCCCATAGGGCAAAAAGCTGCACATAAATTATGGAAGAGGCAATTTTTGAAGAGCCACAAACAGGGAATCAGACACTGAGGGCCCGATTCTGATGCGGGTTGGAAAAGCTTCCCGACCGAGGGCCTGATTCTGATGCGGTTAGGAAGGCCTCCTAACGGCATTTGCTCCTTCCAAATCGGATCGGGAACGTGTCTTCCCGACCGAGGGCCCAATTCTGATGCGGTTAGGAACAAATGTTCCCAAGGAAGTCAATGGGAGTTGAACCAAATCGTATCTGGAAGCATCCGGATGCATCCTACTCCGCCGGTCGGACTTTCCCGATCCGAGTGGGTCGGACACCATTTCCCAACCGATTCGGTCGGGAAGCTTTTCCAACCCGCATCAGAATCGGCCCCTTTATATTTCAGCATCTGTGGTGCCCCAGGGAGCTGGAATATAAAGTGCTGTTAGGCTGTACGCCTGTAGACCATGACCTCCCTTATGTCCATCCCTGCTGTTCATGGTGTTCTCCATTCCTGACATGCAGGATTCTGCACTGTGGCCAGGAGATACGCAAGGTCATCTGTGAGAAGACAGCAGGTGCTGAGCACCATGGGAGGGATTGAGGACAGAACAATATGGGGAGATTATGGCCAGAGCTGCTGACTGTGGAAAGGGGGAACCAGGTTCCAGTCTCTGCTTCGATTCTGGACAAATCACTTAGGGGCTGATTAGGATGGCGGGCGGACTTTAGTCCGCTCGCCATCCTAGTGGTAACGGGACCGCCCGCCTGCCATGCGGCGGTCCCGCCACCCAAATTATGATGCGACCGCCGCTGTGACGGTCGCATCTGGCATTTTAACATTGCGGCGGGTGCTGCTGTCAGCAGCACCCGCCGCAATAGGAAAATGCCATGTTGTGCATTTCCATGCACAACGTGGCAGGCACCGCTCGGTGCCTGCCACCTTGTGCATGGACATGCAGGGGGGTACCATGGGTACCCCCCAAGTGCAACCCCCACCACCCCACCCCCCCGGGGGCCCGCAACAGGCCCCCAAAGCAAATCCCCGCCAGCCGTTCCATGGCGGCATCGCAGCCATGGAAAGGCCTGAAATGCCACACATCATAATATGAATGGCGGTGCCTGCTAGGCACCGCCACCATATTTGTGCCCCTGCTCCGCCCGGCCGGCAATCGTAACGATTGCCGACTGGCGGAAAAGCGGCAGACGGACTTTCCGTCCGGCGCGATACCCACCGCCATCGTAATATGGCAGTTGGTAATTCAGGTTACGATGGCGTGACGGTGCCGGCGGTGGCGATCAATACGCCATCCTAATCACCCCCTTAATCTCCCTGTGCCTAAAAAAGGAACATGTTCTTGTGTAATGTAACTGGTGTTCATGTAAAGTGCTCCAATGCCTTTGGGTCTCGTCAGCTTTGTGCTATATAAAACTGCCCAAAACAAAGAACATGGTGGGGTAGAGTGGGATGAGCATCAAGCGCCAATGGTGCAGAGGAGAGGAGACAGAGCTCCAAGTTCAGTTCATACCTGTACAGTGGTGGCATCAGTGTTTGAGATGTCATCCCCACTCGCAGCATCACTTACAGCAAGATAAACTCCTGCATTTCTGCTTTAAAGGATGATCTAGCTACCAATGCAAGATAGCGAGGTTGTCATTTGCTAACAGAGATACAATGCACTTCCACTGCCCTGAATGGATGCTTCACAGGCAGTGCCGGCTTTAGGGCTGTGCATCCGGTGCAGCCACACCTGGCGCTGAGCTTGGGGGCACAGTGTTTAAAAATAACTTATGGGTTTAAAAGCACCTGCTGCAGAATTTCTTGTGTGCCCATCAGTTTGAGGCAGAAAATAAAAATGTCGTGGGAACATTGGTGATTAATGTACCTGCTGGAGAGATTAGAGTTTTGTCTAGTGGCAGTTTTGATTCATCATAAGTTATCGCAGAGGGTTACATATGCCAGTTGCAAAGAACATTTACCATGCAGATCACAGAATTGTATCTTACGTGGATAGCTCGGTGGGTTACTGCTTTTGTCACAGAGATCCATTTGTTACTTTCAGTCATAAATTACAATCCAAATATAGCAGTGAGCTATGCACTGTCATCAAAAAGCTTCATGCAAACTGCATGGTATAGGTTAGAGCGTTATGTTTTCCCCCCAGTCTTTTATTATTCTAATGTTACTAAAAATGGTTTGGGGTAGAAATACATTATTATTAGTAGAGCCAACTCCACCCACTGTGGTGCGTTTTAAATCCTGAGTTTGTGCTTCTCCAGACCAAACACTCTTAAAATATACTGCCTGCTAGTATGGATGACGTGATCCCTACACTCTGTAATTCTCATATACAACATTTCCTTTAGACTGATTTCCATTTGTATGATTTATTGTCTTTGTATAATGTGTGGTGATGTAAAGTACTGTGACACCCTATACTAGTATGTGTAGTGCTATAAAAAAAATTACATTCATGTGAGAGAGGGGCTGTGGAGAGATGATGGTCACTCTTGGAGGGTGGTAGCGAGAGAATCTGTGGAGAAGGGGTACATTGGGAATGGTAGGGAGGCAAAGAAATTGTCACACCGGGACCCATCAGCGCTAAAGCCGGACCTGTTCGCAGTCAATGCTCTAGAGTTGAAACGCTCCTTCGGTAACGTAATGGTATCTGCTGCAGCAGGCTTCTTCCTGCTGAGCAGTCAATTTCTTGATCGAAATCCTCCGATAATTGTCGACTAGTGGCTACAGCGCACTTAGCTGAAAGGTAAAAAAAAAAACATTCACCATTTAAAAGCACAAGAATGCTCCAATTTTCTAAAAAATCTCTTTGGAGGCATATATATTTCAAATTGACACGGAACTAACACTTTTTGAGGAGGCGTTCAAAAGGCAGAATGCAAAGATCACCTGAAGCTATTAATTTAAAAGTGGTTTATTAGATTGTGGAGTCGGTACAGTAATTTGTCTAAGACACCCACGTTGTTAATGATTTCTACCAAGGTCCGTTTTTTAACGCTTTTTCGCGAAGAAATCGAATTCCACCACCCACACAAACCTCGGCCTCTAATTCACTCAGCAGAGAAAAGGCAAATCCATCAAAACACAAATAAGTATGACAAAACATGCAAGGAAGGAAAAAACATAAATGATAAAATAATGTGACAACAGAGTGTGACAAAGGGGAGAAATAAAAAGCGCGTTTATTTAAAGTAAAGGGAAAATAGGGAAAAATAGAACAAAACGAAAGGCAATCACAACCATGAAACCAGTGTCTCAAGGATACATGGACTTAGCAGCATGGTCGAAGTGCCCTATAGGCAGGACCACTGGAATTATGTGATTCTGCGGCCACGACATGTTTTGCATAATTAGAGATTTTCCACATTTGTCACATAATCCATCGGGTGCCGCATAATCTGCTGATTTTAACAAAAATAATTTTGTTTTTAACTCAAATTGTTCAAAAGCTACTTAAAACGAAGCAACATGTGTTGCCACGCAGTGAAAGGCCATTTGCAACGGTTGAATGGTCAGATTTCTCTTGCTTATTGTTTTATTTGGGAGTTAAACTGGCCCTAATGAGGTACAACCAATGCCCCGAATTGTTAACAAGTGTAAAAATGAAAAATGAACTAAGTAATTCTATCATACAATGTGCCACATTACGCAGTATAATTAGCATTTTCTTGCCACATAATGTACTCAACCCTGCTACATAATTTGCCCTCACCTGCCACATAATTCCAGTGGCCCTGCCGATAGGGCAAACAGGCAGTGCCCGATGGGCTGGTCTGATAAATCAGTGCGTGGGTCGGATTTTTAGCAGTTTTTAGTTCTGTTTTATGGTTAGGTGGGCTGGTGCCTACTGTTGATTACCCTGATATTACCACAAACATTGTCTGCAGCAAACACACATGCATGCAGCCTCGCATACTTTTATAAATACCCATACATCATGTCTTTACAAGTTCAAAACTGGCTTTATTTGCAAATGAGGGCCATTTTTTTGGGCTATCTGGTTCGCTAAAGGGGCCGTTACCCATGCAGGACTATTTTTGTCCCAATCCGATCCTGCTTAGTGGCCGAATGCAGATATCTGCTTGGGACTGCTTCTAATGTTTTGTGGTTCAAGCTGCTCTTAGTCAGTTGTGTTATTTTCGAAAAACAGAGGTGGCACACGGATGTCTACGCTCCTCCTACTGATGACTGAATGCTGCAGCTCAGAAAGGATGAAGAGAAGTTAGAGTTGTATTGATTTGCACTTCACTGAGACATCCTCTATAAAAATGACCTCAAGCTCCTTCGGAAGTACGAGAGAAAAGATAAAATTAATCATAACTTTTGAGCAAAACACTACCTGTCTCCCTTCCTCGAACCTCACTCAAACCTCCATCGGTCAAGAGTGAGGTTTGCAGAAGGAGGGCAGGATAAGACTCAAACAGAGAACGGGGAAGACATACCGGGCTCTAGGCAGGGGAGGGGATGAGACAGGCATTGGCCCCCATAGTAAAGAAGGAGAGCAGGATGGAACACAAGTTGGGTGGTGGAGGGGTGTAGGAAAGTAGGATCTGCTTCTTATGGTTGCTAAATGTGATACTGTTTTTGACTAGTCTGACTTGGATCCTGCTAATCAGGACCCCAGTCTATCTGCTTTCTCCCTAAACTGTTATGATATGTACTTAGGTACAATCCAGATTAGATACTGGGGTACCCTTGTCAGTCCCTAGTATATGGTACCCATGTGCACAGGGCATAGGTACCCCAGAGGCCTCCCATGGGCTTAAGCATGCATTATGCCACCCATGAAAGGCCATGCAAAATGGAACTACAGGCCTGCCATTGCAGCCTGTGTAAGTTGGTGCATGCACCACTTACTTAAGATATAGGTTTACTATATCTAAGGGTCAATGCACTTAAAACCTATAAGTCACCCCTCTAGCAGTCCTTTACAATCCTGAGGGCAGGGTGCTTGGTTCTAAGTGAGAGGGTGCCACTGCATGAGCAGAACACCCCTGCAGCCTATGGAGTCCATTCTCCCGGGTTGTCAGTGAAGCAACCAGTTAGGACATGTAGAGTGGCACTATGCGACCGCATGATGACCAACTCTAAAACGGCTGAAACAAACCCTATCGTGGTTGGTGTCAAACATGTTGGAATCATACCCCCACACCGGTAACCAGTGTGGGAGGTATGATTCCACCCCTCAGAAGCGAGCTTTGTTGGGTCCCTGGTGTTCCCGGTACCAGCCTTCTAGTCCTGGACAGCACAAAATGGTTGCTGCCGACCAGAGACACATTCTTTTCCCTCCAGCTGATGAGCCAATCTCGAGCAGGGGAAGGCAGAACAATAGGCATCCTGTCACAGGGAGGTGTGACCACCTCCCAGACAGGATTTAGTGTATTAGGGCTGGGTGGGTGCGCTTGCCAGCAACCGAAAGTTTGCATGAGGGGCATATTTGGTGTCCCTGTACATAGTCCAGTTCAAACCAGTCCTGGGAGCCCATGGCTCCTGCTCTGGCGTGAAACTGGACAAAGGACATGGGAGTAACCTCCCCACTGTCCAGACCCTCCCCTGGGAGGGTCCCTTGAATCAGTCCAACCCTCTCCCGTGGGTACAAAAGGGCTTACCTAGCTGTAGGACCTTATGTTATGTTAATTTTATTTGTATAGCGCATTAATGCCCTGAGGCGTCTAAGCGCTGTTATGTATCAGCTGTGAGTGTAATCAGGACTGCCGGAGGAGTTACCAGGATTTGAATAGCCTGGTCTTTACAGCCTTCCTGAAAGAGAAAAGACTGGATTCGTTTTTTATGCACAAAGGAAGTGTATTCCATATTTTGGATGCTTCCATCACAATGCTCTTTCCACCCCATCGTGCTTTTTGAAATCTAGGCTGTACCAATTAATTGGCAGTGGCTGAACTAAGTTTCCTAGTTGGAACATACTGTTTGAAACTGTGGTTCAGGAAAACTGGGCCCAGATTATGGATTGCCTTATAGGTCAAGCAAAGTACCTTAAAGGTTATTCTTTGCTTAACAGGAAGCGAGTGCAGATCTTTAAGATTTTGAGCCACTGAACAGAATTCGGGGATTTTCAGTAGGAGTCTGGCTGCGGCGTTTTGCAGGACCTGGAGTTTGTTTAAATTATATTTTGGGGTGGTCAAGAGCAGACTCTTGCAGTAATCTATTTTGGACATGACTAACGATGTAACTAGTGTTTTTTGTAGGTTGGCCGTTATGAACGGTAGGACTTTTTAAAATTATCCTCAGGGTGTTGAAAGTGGAAGAAGTGAGTTTATTTACTTGATCTGTAAAGTTAAGTTTGTTGTCAATAATTACTCCTAGTTTTCGTGCCTTTTCCACTGGAACAGGAACTGGACCCATATTTTTTGGCCATGCTGCGGCACCCCAAAAATGTGATTCCGGTCCAAACAGTAGGACTTCTGTTTTTTCAGAGTTCAATTTGAGGCACTTTCTATCCATCCAGTCATGGACAGCTATCATGCAATTCTGAAATCTGTTTCCAGTGCTACCATCATTTTTCTCTATGGAGACAACAATTTGAGTGTCGTCGGCATAGGATGTGAGCGAAAATCCAAAATTCCTTATCAGGGCAGCTAATGGGGAAACATAAATGTTAAAAAGAGTAGGACTCAATGATGATCCCTGTGGGACTCCACAAGGCAGGGAGAACGAGTAAGAGGTGAAATTCTCTAACTTCATTACTTGCTCCTGATCTGCTAGATAGGATGTTAGTAGGTTCCATGCCTGACCTGTGACTCCACATGTCATTAGGAGACTTAATAGTAATTGATGGTTGACAGTGTCGAAAGCCACCGAGAGATCTAGCAGGATCAGGGCGGCCCCTTTTCCCTGATCTAGGGCCTGCCTGATCTCTTCGGTTGCCTTGAGCAGTGCTGTCTCCGTACTGTGGCCTGTCCGGAATCCAAATTGTATGCTGTCCTGAATTGTATTTGTCTCGATGAAGGAAACCAATTGTTCGTTCAGAAATGTTTCCACTATTTTAGCTGGTAGTGGGAGACGGGAAATTGGTCGATAGTTACACGGGTCTTTGTGATCAAGAGAGGCTTTTTTTAGAAGAGGAATCACAACTGCCTTTTTCCAGATCTTTGGGAACGTTCCTGTTTCACACATATTTTGAAAAATAGGTGTCAATTTAGATACAGCAATTTCTGCTGCTAATTTTGTTATATTTGGCGGGCATGGATCATCTGGTGAGCCTGAAGTGGCAGTGTTTAATAAATTTATAGTATACTCTGTTGGTGGAGGGATAAATTCCATCAGAGGTCTGGTTATATTGGGGTGATGATTGCTCTCTGTGGCCGATGTTGACATAGTGCATGATTTACCATCTAGACATTTTTTATTAAGTGTATCTACTTTCTCTAGGAAGATATCCACTAATGCGTTACAAAAGGGCTGATTGGCAATTATAGCTTTATTGTCACAAATAGTTGTTAATTCGCTCACTGTGCGAAAAAGCTCTTTGGTTGAGTCTTTTCCGCCCTCGATATTCTGCTTTGGCTTTTACAATGCTATTTTTGTATACAGCTATTAACTGTTTACATTTTTCTTTTCTTCCGCTTTATATGAAACTCTCCATTTTCTTTCCTGTTTCCTGCACTTCTGTTTACATTTCCTAAGCTCTGAGGAAAACCAGGGAGCTGATGGATTTTGTCGCTTTAATTTGACCATTTTAACAGGTGCTACTTGATTTGATACTGTTTCCAACTATTTGTTATATTGTTTGGCTGCTTTCTCCACATCATTTACTGTCTCTAATTTTATGTTTTTTAGAGTATTATTGAGATGGGCTGCTTTCACATTCCGCCAATTTTGCGCCAGGCGAAAGGGGGTAGATTTCTCTGTGTTCCGGTTGGATTGCAGAAGCAGCAAATCAAAGAAGATTGCTCTATGGTCAGTCCAAGCTACTTGAGTGGTCTTCATATTGACTATGTTGGGATTGTTGGTAAAAATCCCGTCCAAAGTATGTCCTGCTTGATGTGTTGGTTCAGGAACAATTTGGTCTAGACCAAATGCTGAGAAGGTTTGCAGGAGTGGGGCGGTGTCAGAATCTGACTTTGCTTCTAGGTGATAATTAAAGTCTCCCAGGATTGTAAAATTAGTTTCTAGAATGAAGTTTTCCAGAATACCCGCTATTTCTTGGGGGAAGTCTTTCCTGGGGTTTGGGGGTCTATAGAGTAATATACCCTTGAAGGATGTTTGTTTGGTACTCTCTATCGAAAATGTGATTGTTTCCCCATAAGAGGATATCGATGGTTGACAGCTAGCTGTTAAATCATCTCTTATAATGATTGCTGTTCCTCCTCCTCGTTTGTGTTTCCTGTTGCATCTATAGATGTTAAAACCTTGTGGTAATGCCGCCTGTATGTCTATGTCACAAGTGGTGTCAGCAAATGTTTCAGTAAGAAAGGCGATTGCGGGTCTATACGTCTCCACAAATAGATTGAATTAATTGCTGTGTTTTATTAGAGATCTAGTATTTAATAATACACATGATAGCCTATTAATTTTGTTTATACCATTTTTACTGGAACCGTTTAGAGTGTTAGTTTCCAGATTATTGGCCATTATCTGTTCTTGGGTATGCCTAAACGTTCTGTTGTTTAAATCGATTTTAGTCTCAGCAAAGAGCTTACTGGGTTTAGCTTTTACTTTAAGACCACATGTTAAACAAGGCCTAGTTGCTTTAATCTTTAAAAGAACGCAATCAATATTGATGCAGCTTTCCCTCTTGCCCTTGTTGAGGTCTAAAATGATGTCTCTAGTTAGGTGCATTGGTTTAAAATGGCCAGAATCTCTAGCCCTGGTTCAGGCGCGGACGGGTGCAGGCGGGCTATTCTTTGGCGCGCCAGCGGCACGCCCGCTGCCCGCGTCCGATTGCACGCTTGAATTTTCATCTCTTTTAAGAGCCCTCCCCCGGAAATGGTGCCCAAGCTGAACTGCTAACCTTCCCAAAAATGGCGGCCAGAAGCGCAAGAACCCTCTGTCCTCTCTCTGTACAATCGGGAGCCCTTGTTCAACGTGGACAAGATTCTGAACCAGAAACCACCGAACTTCGACCCTCTGGACACTCTGGACTTCGCTGGACTTCGTTTGGGCCCGACTTTGTCTCCCTCTCAGTCTGAAGCATTGTCTGTGCCCGTGCACCATACAGGATCCGTTCAGGACCTGTGGAGCATCAAGGACAACTAAATATATCTCCCTTGAAGTGAAGGAGTCACTCCCCTGCATTCGCAGGCACCGCAACACTGCTGTCTGGTCTGCTGACCCTGAGCTCCTATGGACTCTGAAGGCTTCAGCAACACAGGAGGTGGATTTCTACGTCCCTCAAGGCCCGATCTGTCCTCTCACTAAGTTTGAGGTCAGAATCCCTTGTGGGTGCTGCAATACCTGAACCCCTGTGCACTGTGTACATTTGCAAGTGAATATGCTTGTTGTCGTTTCCCGAACAAGTGCATTGGGCTCCAAGTAGCCCCAACCTCTGGCACCATTTCCTACCAAGAACTCTGGCCTCCTTGCACCGAGTGCTCCGTGGGCTGCTGTTTAGTGAAATTGCTCGAGGTCCTCTTGCGACTCTTTTGCCTCTGGCCTGTGGGTCCACTTGAGGGTCAACTTTGGTTCTCTTGGGCTCCCCTGGTTGCTCCAGGCCTGCCCTGACTCTGCTTGCTGTGGTGAGTCTCCTGGACCTTGCTGATCCAAACCATACACATCCTTGACCTTCTGCGTGGGTTGCCGTTGCCAAGGCTTGTTGGTGATCCCGCCGGACACCGACCCCTCAGTACTCAACATCCTTTGTGAAACAGCTCGTATCCGGCTCCTGGTTGTCCTCAATATCTCCTGGTCCCCGTAGCTGCAGAGTCAAGAACTCAATCAACGCACCTGAAGCACCCGACATCGGTGGGCATTTGTCTACCGAGCCCCTGGTCACACCTGAGTGACCCAGACTCTGTCCCCTCTGCTTTCAGGTACTCTTCGACAAGAATCCACCTTTGGATTCCAACGGACACTTTTCTTCCTTCCAGCAGCGGCTCTTCTTATCAGTCCTCCATTGGGTTCGATGGAGGTTTCTGACGCCACTTCAGACCTATGCACCCGGCTTCCTTGGGATAGGTAACTCGGGTCCCTCGGTATCCACGGGTAGGGTGGCTCTCCAACCTCTTAACTTCCACAGGGTTTCTTCAAAGTTCACTGGGAAGGGTCCTTAAACTCTAAAACTTCAACCGCGACTTTCCCATAGAATTTTCCAGAGCACACGGTCGTGTTCCCACACTGCACCTGTCCCCCGTGGGGTCTCTACTTACTCACCTTGGGTGGTTCCTTGGGGTCCCAGCAATTATACGTCCCCTCGACACTGTCTTGACTCGAGTCGTGGTTCTTATATCACTATTTTAGTATATGGTTTGGTCTCCCCCTGGGGCCTGCTGTGTATTAGTGCTATTTAATGTAAGTTCTGCGCTTAAGTATTGTGTGCTTTGTGATTATCTTCTTGTAGGAGAAACTGTGTCATACTAGAGAGTGTTATATTAATAAATACATATTTTTATAACTACTGTGTGGTTCTCCTTTCATTTAACCAATACTATAAGGTTGCATTCTGGTAAAACAAGCTGCTTAACATTCCTTCAAGACTAAGCCTGAAGGCTGCTCTACACAGCTACCACTTGGATAGCTTTCTAAGGTTATCTTTGACCTCTTAAATCACCATGAGGGTTGTTTGGACTGGTGCAAGGAGCCCACTTTAATTAGTGGACAGACTATACCAGGCCAACTTCTCACAAGGGGGGAATAAAATTGGATAGACAGATAGTGGGTGAGCGAGGGGTGTGTATGCAGGCAGCAAACACGGTGTGAGAGTAAGAGGGCACAAGATAAAAACGTCGGAGAGGTGACAGAGCACAGCACCCTGCATCCATGCCTGCCCATGCAGCGCTTTTGAGGGGTGATGTTGACTCCTCTTAAATCAATAGTATCATTATAGAACTAGGGACTGGTCAGCCAAGTGCAGCATCATGGATTTGCAAAATGCTCAAGAGGGAACCATGGTCAGTTGCAGCTGTTGAACTTTAAAGCCAGGAGATGGGATTTACTGGGCACAGTGAGCGTACAAAGCGAGTGGGCTGTCAGTGCTCCTGGAGTTTTAGAGCGGGGTGCCTCCAGAATGTTTTTTTTTTAAAAAGGGGTCCAACTAGTGCATTCTAAAGCAAAGTTTGCTTCTAAATTAGGGGTGCAATTTCTGCACGGTGTAGTATTGTGAGACTTTGTGTGCTAGGACCTTTGAGGTTGTGAGCGGACTCAATAAGGAAGTACATAACTTGCCGGGAGGTATTAAGGTGTTGTTATTAACACTTATCACGTAATGAGTGTACAATGTGTGATCTATGCTGTGGAATAAAAACGTCTACTACAGTCTCCATGTGTGGCGTATTCATTTTGCATGTTCCCGGGCTCGGGAGGACGCTACAGATGGGTACCATAATCAGGTGCAACTTTCAAAACAGAGAAAGTGGATGACATGAATGGAAGCTCTAAAGAAGAGCAGCTGGTAAAGCCTGAGAGCGATAGGTTGTAAATCCCCAATAAGAAATACATACAGTGAGCAAGAGAACAGAGGAAGCTAGGATTGCTACTGGGTGGCTCGACAGAGAAACAACTGTAAAAATGCGGGCAAATTGGACAGTCAGCATGTAATGCTCCCAGGATATAGTCAATACTTTAATTGTGTGCCAGACAATTCTGCCCCTCACTGACGGTGTTAACTCTCCCCAAGAACGCTATGCCAAAACATTGAGGGGTATATTCACAAGAACATGTGATAACTACCGCAAGAGTAGCGTAACGCAATTTTCAAAATCGCAGCCTATCGCGGGAAAATAACCCCGTGTCAACGTGGAATTCACAACAAGGTGGTACCATGCGATAGTCACCAGATAACGCGTCAAATGTCAGCGTGAAAATCAACGCCACGCCGAAAAAATGCAAAACGCGAGAAAACATGCGATGAGGCCAATCGCTGTAAAAAAAGCAGCGAAAAGCAGCCACAGGCCTGCAAAGCCCACGCGTCTGGCAGGAAATTGCACCATAAAAACCACAGAAACAACACACCAGAAACAAGCCAAAGCACGTAGCAACATCGATGCACCCTGACCCAGCGCAGAGGACAACGCAAACCCCACAACCCCCACAGACCACCAGCAAGGAACAACAGGGTCGGGGAAGGCCAAGGAGAAAAGGGAGAGGAAGACGGGGTGCAGACCGCTGGAAAACAAGACCAGCGTCACGGAGGTGACAGAACACTACCAGCAACTGACCCACAAGCAGACCATCTGGAATGCAGTCGGAGTGCCAAGGAGGCCAATCCAGGAGGCCAAGAGGCTCCGCCAGGACGTGACAACCTAAACCAGGCACAAACCCGCTGCCAACAGGAAGGCAGCAAAGGTGACAGGAGGTGGCAGTCCAGCGCCACAGGAGGAGCTGGAGGAAACCCAGGCCACAGTCATCAGTGTGGAGACTGTGCAAGGAGTAGGGAGTACGGACACAGCTCGACAGGACCTGACACAACAACAACAGGGTGAGGATCCAACAGGGACTGGGGGGACGGGGGGTGATGGGCACAATGGCACACATGCACAATGAGGTGTAGCACACTGCACACCCACAATTACCCAGGGACATGTCCCCCATCCCCGTGGCACACTGCAGCACACACACATAGCAATCACAGCACATACCATGACAATGTGGCACAAAGTGCAACACCCACACTGCAGAACAGGGGACACAACTGGGTCCGCCGAGGCGCAGAAACAGAACAATCACATTGGACAGAGCAGGGAACTGTGAGATGCATATCTACGGCTACAACCCCACATCAGCCATGTAGGCCAAATGTACACTGTCCCAACTCAAATAGCCACCCCCGCCCAAACAGTCACAATGTACATTGTCACACAGTCTGCATGTCGACAAGAACAAGGCGCCAACACTATGCCAACATGCACCTCCCCTTCACAATGTAGAGGGACAAACAACACCTCCAGCAGGTCAGAACAGACAACCCATCAGTGATGCCGGAGACGAACACCACACCTTCGACACCAACGCCCTACAACAGCCCATGGACATCCCACACAACCCACCACCAGGACCAGGGCAGACACGCTACTCAGAGGAGAACCCAGCCCCTGCAACAGACCACACAGCATGAAGCACCGGCAATCACTGCTGCCTCACAACACTTCACCGACCCACACATGGCACCCCAATGCCAGGTGTCAGAACGCCAGAAGGAGGTGGCCCAAAAGGTGCGGGTGTTGCCGAACACATGGAATGCGAACTAGAAAACATACATGGGTGTCCAATACCCTTCAGGGACCACCTACACCCCACAAAGGAGACCCACACTGCCATAGAGACACATGCAGATGCACATACCCAGTACAGAACCACGCCCAGGGGCACGCACATATCAGTCACACACCCACGTTGGCTCTGCGTACGATGGCACAGTCCACTCCCCTTACGAATTGAGTGTGTGACGACAAAGCCACATGTCCAGGTTCTAGCCCGCTGCCTGCGGTGACATGTCTGCGTCCGCAGTCCACAGGGCAAAACCCAGTAATAGATCCGGGTGTGTAGCTTGACTACCACCACCAGTCTGCATTCCTGACTTGGGGCTGTTGCCTCCTGCCCTCCCATTGTCTGTGTCTTCTCCCGTCCGCACACTTGACACATCTTCCTCTTCAACGTCCCAGGTCTTCCCCACTGCATGAGGTGACATTGCTGCGCAACCTCACAACAGCACAGAACTCCATCAGTGACGGACAATGGCTTGCGGTGCACTGAGTCACTGGCACCTGGAGTGTTGAGCAGGGTATCAGGCCGATGATGGCATCCACGACAGGTCTGAGCAACTCCGTAGGTCTGTCAGGACCACCGTTTCGACTCTGGCAGATGGCTGTTGGAGGTGGTCCTTGCCGTGGTGGCGTGTGCCTCCTGCGGTGATGCGACGTCCGGGTCTGTCAGGACTAGATGCTATGTGTGGTCCCTGGTGGCCCGCAGTTAAGCCCGGAGGCTGCGGACAGCGCAGGGCCACAGACACATGGCGTTGATGACCCCAAGACCATCACTTCAGAGGCCATTCAATGTCTCAGAAGAAGGGGTCCCAGACCTGACAAGCACAGAGTTAGTGGCCCCGGATGCACTGCGGCCGGCACAGGCACCCAGCCACGGGACGGTGAGTTGCGGTGCAGTCAGATGGGCCATGCGACCTGAGCGGGTCCCCATCAATGTCCGAGGTGTATGTTGCGGAGTGTTGCGGGGGACAGTGGAAGGTGTCCTCCAGGGCATGATGCGGAAGGTCTGATGTTATCTGGAAGCAGCAAATGGAGGAGTGGAAAGCGCAACCCTCGTTTTCACCAACAATTCGGTATCAGCTACATGAGGATGAAAACTAGCCTCTAGTCCATAGACTCACACGCCACCAATGTACGACCAGTGAGTGTCCATGAATGTCGGGGAACACACTTAGTGGCACAGGTGCTGTGAGGGGATGCAGTCTGCGATGATACCGGTACACTGATATGAACTCCACCATTGCCAAATCAGGACTGTGACCCACTGGACCGCAGTGTAGGCCGGAGGCAGCGGTCAGCAGTGGCCCTCAGCCATGTGTCGTTGGCTCGCGAAGCACAGAGTTAGTGATACAAGGGCAGTTGTCGGTAGTGTTCGATCACCTCCGTAACGATGATCCTGTTCCCTCCGGACTGCAACGCGTCATCCACTCACGCCTCTCCGTGCGTGCGATGATATGTATTCTGCCTTTTGAATTACCATGTTCAGTTCCAAATCTGTGATCCCACTCATGCGCAGCGTAGGCCCAGGGCAGTGGTCCACGTAGGCCCACAGACACGTGTGGTTGTGATGCCATGCACAGACTTGTTGGCACCACACCGAAGGGAGTATAGTGGATTGTTCTCTGCCTTAGATGATGTTCACTGGCATGGTGTAATCAAGACTCAGTTCCAAATGTGTGACCTACCTGACCGTGGTGTAGGCCTGAGGCAGCGGTCAGCACGGCCCATTCACCTAGTGTCGCCGGCATAGGTTGGATGGCCCCACCGGCCTGCGTTGTTCAGGTTCAGTGGCACCACGTGTTCGGTCACCTCCGTGTATGTGACCCGGCATTTGTCCGGACTGGGCCGCATCTTCCTCTTACACCTCTCTGTGCGACCACTGGTGTGGACTCTGCCATTCGTGCTTTGCGACTAGGTGCTGGATGTGTGACCTACTGGTCCGCGGGGTAGTCCTGGTCCCTCATCCACGTGTCGTCGGCTGGCGTTGAACAGGGTTAGTGGCACCACGTGACGCCAGCTGGCGTTGAACAGGGTTAGTGGCACCACCTGTCGCAAGATGCTCATATGGAACTATGCCTCTCTGATCGGGGGGTCTGGTGCTGTGGCCGCTGGCCGGGATTTGGGGTCACTGCCATTCATGACTCAGGACACAGTTTCACATATGGGACCTACTGGTCCGAGGAGTAGGCCGAAGGCGGCAGTGGAGTACGTCAACGAAAAGGGAATAAAGCGGGCTTGTGTCGTGGAGGCCGTGATGGTCTGAGGTGGCTGCCAAGGTCACGGGACTCAGGCTTGGAGCTTGCGCCGGCACGTGGTGGGCCCTCCTTGACACACGCCGGTGTCAGCAGATGATCAGTGTGGCCTGGCTGCGCAGGGGCGACCCTGACGGGTTCGTGGTCCAGCGTGCCGGGGTCCGGCAGGCGCACAGCATCGCAGGCAACTATGCTCAGGAGGACGGTGTCGGCCTCGTGGCGGGGTGGGAGACGCCACCCTGGCAGAGACGTGGGTCTTTCCGGGAGAGGACCACGCCCAGGCCTACATGCAATTTATTCACACCCCTACGCTGGCGTAGCCTACGCCGGGCCATCCCACTCCGGTGACGCTTAGGGGGTGGCGTCACAGGCAACATTTCCGCGAGTTCCCCCACTGGCTGTGGTGGCATGGTTGCGTCCACTGTCCACTGCACTCTATACGCCAGAGGTGTATGTCGCCATGGATATGGGTGTGTTCTGCATACTGCGGTCTGTCCGGCACATCTCCGCCACTCTTGGCATTGTGTGCTTTCCCGATCATAGCTCTACTGCATCCTTCACACATGCCTGGTTGCCACCTCTACCCACATTCGGCTATTATGTGGCTGAAGTGCCATGCTGTTGATGGCTCATGTTCAGGGCTTGCCCAGGTTACCATTGTGAGTTGTTCTATCGTGTCTGGTGGGTGGTCATGTTGTTTTGCCTGTTGTATGTGATTTCGTGACGTGCGCATTGCCAGAGTTGTGAGTTGCATGGTTGTGGAGTTGAGGTGTGTGGGGTGTTCATTTGGATATTGCCAAGGGGATGTGCATTTCCCTTGTTGCCATCCTGGGAACGCTGGTTGATGATGGGCTGTCGCAGGATGAAGGTATCATGCACACTGGCTGTGTATTTGAAGGCGACATTGTTGGGGGTTCCACGTTGTTCTGTTGTTGCCTGCACATTGATGTGAGATGTGTGCTTCCTGTTGAGGTGATTGTGTGCTGTGTCACCAGGGGGCACAGGTAGTACATGTGTGCTGTGTATTGCCCCCAACTCGTGCGTTCATCCTTCTATGGCGTATGGTCCTTGCTTGGTCTCCAGCGGATCCTGCGCATTGTGTTGTATGTATGGGGACTGGGGTACCAGGGTGATGGTGATGTCCAGGACAGGTGTGGGGGACTTGGATGTGGCTGGCTGTGTGACTCCTCCGACTCTGGCGGGTGTTGTTTGGGGGGTTCCAGGGGCCAACAGGTGCAGCCAAGCCATCAGCTTTGTGTGGGGTGGGATGTTGGTTGTCCGCTGTGTTGGTGCCGTAGGCCTGTTAGGGGATGATGGTCACTAGGCGTAGGATGGTTGTCCCTTTCAGCCTGTAGTGGACGGTGACATTGTCAGATGTTGGGTCTGTGCGGCTGGTACGTTTCCTGGGGTTCCGCTGTCTTTGTCTGCGCTGCTTCTGTGGTGGACCGGGGGGGGGTGTTCCGGGTGTGGGTTGGGGTCCTGGGGTGGTGGAGGTGGGTGTTGTGGCCCTCTTGGGTGTCCGGGCACATGATGGGTGGCTCCATGGCATCTGTTGCCCTTCGGATGTGGCCCTGGGCTGTGCTCCCTTTTGTGGTGCTGCCTGCCGTCCGAATTTACACCAGGTCAGAGCAGGTGTAAATTTTCTGGTGCTAACGCGCCTTATCGCCTATTTTGTGTTTTTATCGCCGATGTGGCTGGTCGTTGTGAATGTTGAGGTGTGATGTTGTCTCGGCTTTTGGCACGGGAACGCCTATTCTGCATCTCATTAGCGATATTTGCGGGGGTCCTTTGTGGCGATGTTTTTTGCGGCTGCTATCGCGGGTAAACTGGTGCTGTGGGCTGTTTACACCAGTTTGTGAAAGGGGGGGTAAATTTATCACGACTTTGGCTGCGATAAAGTGCCGTTAATTCGGAGATAGCTCCTTGTGAATATGCCTCTGAATTTTTCAGCACAATTTCAATAACAATTGACTAAAACGCCACAGGTATTGCATGCACTTAAAAAATCTCGGTAACAGTTTCATATGATCTATTACTTTCTGAACTGCATATACCTATTTCATTCTCTTCTACATTCCACTTGCTGCTGTTATTCCATTCTGCCCCAAGTAGACTTCATCCTACATAAATGACACAATCCTTGCTGCAGTAATAAAGGAAAACATTAGGCCCAAGCTGAATTAATCATTGTTCAACATTGCTAAAGACTCCCTAGTGCAGGGCATGGTACAAAATTTTCAATAGCGGGCTTTAGAGCCTATTCTTAAAAATGGCGTGTGAAAAAACAGATCCTAGTAACTACAAGTCCATTATCAGACTAACATTTTTGAACAAAATATTACAGAACGCCATAGTCGACAAACTGAAAATCCATGCCTCTGAGGAAAACTTGATTTCCAATAAGATTTTAGACCACAACATAGAAAGGGCTACACTTCAGTATTGGATTGTTTTGGAAAGAGGTGAGACATTTTAGACCTCTCAGTGACACTTGACTTCAGTGTACCTACTCCTAGCTACCCTGCAAAACGATTTGCATAGAGGACTCCGTACTGAAAAGATTCTCTGCTTATCCCACTAACCAAATAATGAAAATTCAGATACACAACCATCGGTGTCCTTCCTACTCCATGCCACACAGGTTTCAAGTTTCTAGTTTATTAGTATTGCTCAGTTAATTCAACCATTACAAAAACATTATAAACATAATTTAAACAAGTTCAATAGAAATAGCAGCATGCATCAGTTATAAGTTTAAGATCAACAGTTATAGATAAAAGTTGCTTAGAAAGCTGACATGAATGTAAAGTGCATTTAGATCTTAAAGTGCAAAATGGCAAACCTTTACAGATTTGAACATTAAGGATAATTAAAAAGAGAGATGCAATAACAATAACTCTGTAGGCCTGGGGGACGTGGCCAACGGGCTAAGATGGCGGACGCTTTCGCTTGAAGCTCCGAATCCCTGACCTTCCATCCGTCATGAATCCTGGCCTACAGTGACATATTGTCACCCGTGTAACGCCTTTACCCCCGAGTAACCCCCACTGGGTGTCTGATGCGAGGAGTGGCCCGCCATTGCACCTGTCTGAGCTAGAACAACACTGGGTCGGGGCACTGGCGTAACGAAACTCGAGGGGGCCCACCTGCAAGGTACATGGAGGGGCCCCCTCCGAACTAAATCAGGAGCTCTCCGGCTAGAGTTCCTTGCTGAGGGGGCCCCCTGGAGCTTGGGGGCCCCCCCACACCGCGGGGGATGCGGGGGCCTGTGTTACACCACTGGGTCGGGCCGCGCCGTGCAGGGTGCCATGGGGCAGCGGATTGTTGGTGAGTATTCCCTAACGTCAGGTGGCAGGCACGCTTCACGGCCAATGTGCACACCGATACTGTCGAGCTGAGCGGGGACGGCTGCAGCCCTGGGAGCATGAGAGTCACCAAGTAAAAGCACCTACGCTATCCTTGGGGGCAGTACAAGGCCCTGACAGCTAGATTTGGACACAATACCGCGCACTCACCAGAGGCCTTACCCAACGAGTTCTGACCTGGTGGTCCTGCATGGGAGAGGACAGCTGTCTGCGCATCCCGCTGAGCTGGCTGGTGCCAGATGTGAGGCCTGCTGCCCAGGAGAGCCACCTGTTGTTAGCTGTCGTTCGCCCCGGCATGCGACCGCTGATGACGCACGGCATAACACCGGCGACAGGAGGTGCGTTGGCAGGGTGTGAGATTCCTGCGTTCCAGCAAACTGAGGCGTGGTGGCTGCGTCGGTGCGAGAGTCGACCTAGAGGTGGATGCTGCGCTGTTAACTCTCCTGCTCCAATTAACAGCTGCGGCCCCCCCTGCAGCTGAGTGTACCCAGGGGTCAGATGGAGCCTAGGCCATGAGGCACGGGGGTGGGGGAGGTGGGACACCCACTTATCATCTATCTGTTGGGGTCCTCCACTGAGTAGTCACAGCGGAGAAGACCCGGGGGCTGGATCAGGCCCAGGCCGCGAGTGAGACAGTCATTCATCATCCGCCCACTGGGGGCCTCCCCCTCTGTGAAACCGTAGCCGAGTGGACCCGGGGGCCTAGGTCGCAGTGCCCGTGGGCGGGGGAAAGAGTAAAAATTACCAACCGACCTGTAATTGCAGGCAAGGGAGCAGATCTAGGTCCCCAGCGGTGCTGGACTTGAATGAGCCCCTTCAACCGCTGCCTAAAATACTGTTAGTGGACCACCATAGGCCTCCACCTAATACCATCTGTTGGGGCCAAACTTTTCTGATCCTTCGGGACTTGGCCTTACTTTGCGGACAAATATTCCTGTCCTGGGAGACCTGCAACTCAATGCAGAGGATAGGCGGAGCAGGCCCAGACACCATGATAGGCCATTCTACCAGTAAGAACTATACAGCACTGACACGTGTGGGCCAGTCTGACTTTGCAGTATCCTAGTAGAGAGCATATTCCAGGGGCTTCCCCGGCTGTGGAGGGGTACACCTGCGAGAGACATGACGCCCTACCCTCCCCGCACCGCCGCAGCAAAACCCAGCGATGGCCCGGGGCAGCAATAGCAGGCATAGTGGTCACGCTCCAAGTCATGCTCGTGAAGCTCATGGAGAGTGCACCAATAACTTTGGGGACAGGAGTGTGAGGCACATCGGGTGCTAAGCCAAGCATTAATAGCAGCAAGAGGGCAATCGCTGACGCGCATTGAAGGAGGGCTGTGAATAACAAAGGGTGGGAAGACATAAGTGAGGGCGCTTTCTCCAATAGCAACTGAAAACACCACATTGAACTCTGCTTGCAACACCTTGCCTTCACAAACACAGGCACTCTAGAGGTTGGTCATTCCTGCATGAAAGTGGCTAAGTCTGAGTGTATGGCCCTGACACAGCATCCGTGGAGGAGTGGAGCAGGTAGCTGGCAATCTAACTGGGGTGAGACAAGCAGTGACAAATTATGTAAATCTGTGCATTGCCCTATCGGTGTCTTGTTGGTGCCCTTGTCCAACACAGCTCTCCTGCCTGTGCCACATGGTCGGGTGCAAACACCGGGGAGACACAGAGGCTCAAATGTTCCCCCTAGCAAGAGTCGGCAGCATAGTGGGGTGGGACTGGGTACGGGAGCCTCTGGGTGTCTGGTGAAGGCGACTGAGGCCTGCCCCTGCCCAGCATTGACCTCCCGCCACATTCCATTGATGGACACAGGTGCTGGGGCGACACATTGGGCATTGGCCCCTCCCGGGACACATTGGAGGCACACTGAGAGGTGCTCGGGTTTGAACACACAGGTGTAACGGGGTACAATACTCACTGCCTGAAAACCTACCATACAGCTCCATTGAGGAGGTGGACAGTGTAGGGGTAACGCCCTGCCGCATTGGGCCCTTGGGAGTCGGGACATTGGACTCATTCACCACATATTGCATCACGGTCATGACTGCTAGGAGGTCCCTGTAGCTTAGCAGATGCCCACAGCTCAACAGCTGGTTATGGGACGCCTTCGCTCTAACCCCCCCCTCCCACCCCATCGAGCCGGCCCTGTCTTTGGGGAAACACCCAGAGGCTGACACACAGACAAGGACAACACACACAGACATGGCGCTAAACGACAAGCTAGATAATATGTTATCTGCAGTGGAAAAAATCGGCGCAGCCCTAGAAAACACGAGGACATCACTTGAAAGCAAAATAGACAAAATAACCATAGACTTCAATCAACTGCATGCCGACCAGCGTAAACTAGCGGATAAGCAGCGCACAACTGAACTACAATTGGAAGAATTGCAGCCAGTCACTAAAGAAAATACGACTACATTGCAAATGCTCCTGGGACGGGTCTCTGCTTTAGAAGGCAGAGTGGAGGATGCTGAAGGTAGATCATGCGGCAACAACATACGCGTAATTGGATTGCCAGAAGGAACGGATGGACAAGACGCCGTGAAGTACACTGAGAACTGGCTGTGAAAATGGATGCCTAAAACAGAACTGTCCACACAATTTGTGGTTGAGCAGGCTTACCGGGTACCGGCACGGAGATTGCCACTGGGGGCCAGCTCCAGACCGTTCCTGTTCCGCCTGCTTAACTAAAGGGATCGCCCCAGTATACTCCGTGAAGTACACCGACGGCAGGAGATTAAAGTAAACAACGCCGTATTGATGTTATTTCCGGATTACACAATGACAGTCCAGAAACACAGACACTCCTTCCTGGCTGTTAAATGGCACCTCCGTGAGCAGAACATCCGCTACTCACTGCTCTTCCCTGCACGCCTTAGAGTGGTGGACAGTGGAAACACTAGTTCTTTCGATACTTTAGAAGATGCCTGGGATTGGATGGAAGTGGCTGGTCACACGACAGGTGCAACGAGACCCACCACAGCAGAGAAAACTTTTGGCACAGTGAGAAGATGCAACCGCGGTAAGTGGGGACATGCTAACCTATCTGGACAGCCGGTGGCAGTGCCTAACTTAGAACAAATGATATCAGAGCGGAGGAGTGCCCTATGCACGGCGGCAGCACTACATATGGAGACCCGTGCCTCAGATCCAGATAACGATACAGCAAAATCCACTAGTGAAGAAGATTTCATAATCGGGCATATGTTAGAATCTGACACACCAACGCCACCAGAGGTGACACCACAAACAGCAGTCCTACAATGCACTGCGCACTGTCCATCAACAATAACCCCGGGGTACCCCCCACAGCCAAAATGAACTGTACATTACTCTTAAGGGGGTGGTTTGCGGTGGAAAAACACACATTGGCATTGTAACACTGCCTGGGAGTACATGCACCTTAGTTGGCAAACAGCATATGAAGACAAATGGGCATAGGGAAAATGATGACCTAGCCCCCCATCCCTCACAGGATATGTACACCAAGCCCACTACTTCTGGGGGCGTGTACTTGTTGACAAAGGTTGGCATGCTGGTTTGGGTAGATCCCTGCTACATATCTGCTCTATCATTAAAATAAGTTATGTTCTAGTAGTTGTTGCTATAACCACCCTGTTACTGAGCAATATTTCCTTAAACGCTGAGATCACCCTCTTATACACAACGCATGTAGGTGTGCAAGTAGCTACAGCACAGAAAGGCATAGTGGCGCGAGTCATACATTGCTGCAAGACAATGGTACATACAAACATAATAACGTGGAACGTGAGGGACATGCACACCCCCACGCGCCGCTATTCCATCTACTCCTATCTGAAGCGTAGATCTGCCCACATCGCTCTTCTATAGGAAACCCACTTGACTACCCTGGAAGCTGACTGCCTGCGCCGCCGCTGGCATGGACTGGTCTTTGCTGCTGGCTACTCATCCTATGTGAGAGGGGTGCTGATCTGGGTGCAGGCGGGGAACCCCTTTGTGGCAGAAGAGGTCGAAACAGACCCAAGCGGGAGTTATGTGTTAATAGAAGCCAGATTGAATTGTCTACAGTTGAAATTGGGAGTAGTATATGCCCTAACGTGGAGCAAGCACCGTTCCTCCGTTCCCTCTCAGCTGTCCTAGCAGGATGGAGTGGCCTCCCATAGCTTATAGGCAGAGATTACAAAGCTGTTATTGACATGACACTGGATTGGTCCTTCCCTCGCCTGTCTAGCACGCACTCCCTGACTAATGCCCGAGCACTGAGAGACTGGCTGTGCCACTGGTCACTGGTAGACCTGTGGTGAGTACGGAACCCTAACACAAGAATATACTCCTACTACTCAGAATTGCACAGTCTCCATGTACGCATCGACCGGATAGTGGGCTCACCAACATTACACCCAATGATTGACCATATAGAATACCTCGGTCGCACACACTCTGACCACAACACTTTGCTACTACGTCTGAAGTGGGGGACACCTCACCCAGTGATACCCACATGGTGCCTCCAGCCGGCGGCCTTGGAGGACGTATCATTCCGTGAAGCGGTGGGCTCTGCCACAGCTAAATACTTTGAAATTATCGAGGGATCGGTAGGGAACAAACTAACGGAATGGGAGGCATTTAAAGTGACCATCAGGGGTAAATGCCTTGGCATTAACTGGAACATGCGCAGGCATCTAGATGAGGCTGTGGGGAAGGTAGAGAGAGAACTCATTCAATAAGAGGCGAATTGGGTGACCCATCCAGATATTGTGGTGAGTCTAGAACCAAAACGTGGCTAGTTGGCAGACCTATTGGAAAGCCTTAGCTGTGTCAATTAGGCAGCACATTCTGCCAGAGTACATGCACATTCGGGCCATGCAGGCCGCCTCCTGGCATGGCTCATACGGCAAGATCAGGTGTCACACCCCATACACACCCTTTGAGATGAGGCAGGTCGTCTGCTCTACGTGCCAGCAGAAATACATGCAGAACTGACCCGCTACTATAGGGCCCTGTATACATCAAGTACTGCATACAGTGACGCACAGTTTACTACCCTCCTCTCCCAAATCACACTCCTGGTACTGGATCAGGCACGGCATCTAGAACTGGAGGAGCCCATCACCCCCATGGAAATTGGAGCGGCGATACGGGCCTTAGCTACAGCCAAAACTCTGGGCACTGACGGCCTCCGCTCTGATTATTACAAAGCATATGCACATATAGTAACACCGAGCCTACAGCTGTTATGAAACGCAACACTAGAGACTGGCTCCCTTCCTCCTTCAATGGGGGAGGCTCTACTTGTCTCCCTGCATAAACCTTACAAAGACTCGACCAAACCCAGATCATATCCTCCATTGGCCTTACTAAACACAGACTACAAAATACTGGCTAAGGTGCTAGCTGATCGTCTGGCTCCACTGGTGCCAGCACTGGTGGGTCCAGACCAGAACGGCTTTGTCCCATCCCGCAGCACTTTGATGAATCTCCGCCGCTTCTTTAGGGTTTCCACTCACTACCTTCAGCAATGGCCGCACTTGGGGTGCCTGGTCTTAGACCTGGAGAAGGCCTTTGATTCCTTGGAATGGGACTACCTCTTTGCAGTACTTGCCAAATATGGAATTGTGGGTCGATACCTACGGCTAGTCCGTCTATTATATACACAGCCAACAGCGAGAGTGAAGACGGGCTGTTACATCTCTGAACCCATACCGATTTGCTGTGGCACCTGGCAGGGATGCCCCCTATCTCTACTATTATTTGCCCTGGCAGTGTAGCCACTAGCAGAAATACTCAGAGAACATGGCACAGAATGGGGAATCCCCTTGGGAGACGGCATACACGCTGTGTCCTTATACGCGGACAATATTCTGGTTTACCTCAAAGACGTGCGCTCCCTCCCGCCTACACTAACCCACATGCTCATGACATTTGCAGGCCTATCTGGGCTTTGGGTCAAATGGAACAAATCCTGTCTATACCTATCTTAGCCATGGACACACTAAGCCGGCACACTGCATTCATGAAGAACATGTTAACTTGCAGCCTGACACTTTCCGCTACCTAGGAATCCATATTTATCATGACAAGAAGACCTGCTGGAGGGTAACCTAGGGAGAGCGACCACGGCCTTGCGCTCGCAAATGTCATTCTGGCGCACACTCCCCTTGTCATTTTTGGGCCGGATTGCTCTATTGAAGATGGTGATACTTCCCAGGATGCTTTACTATTTTATAAACCTTCCCATCTACATAGCTCATTTCAGGAGATTTGAATCTGTGATGAGGGAATTCATCTGGAATGAATGGCGATATTGCGTAGCCCTTTAAAAACTTTACCTTCTGACAGATAAAGGTGGTCTAGTGGTTCCTAATATGAAGCAATACTACCTAGCATCGCAACGTCAATGGGTGGCGAAGTGGTTGACAGGGTTGCAACTATCTGCCACTGCCACGGAGGACCCACTTTGGTACATGGCGGGTGTTCTTCGTACATTCCACTCATGTGCCAGGTGCAAGCAACCTGACCAACTTCTCCTTAAGGTCGCACTCAAAGCTTATCGTAGAAGCTTTTATATTACGCGCACAACAATCCTGTATGCCCCGACACTGCCGCTACAGGGTACACCTCGCAGAGGCGGTGCAGCAACTGCTGCAGAATTGATGTCCAGGCTGAGCGCTGGAGTACAAACGCTGGGAGATCTTTATCAGGAGGGTGTGCTCCTACCATATGAGGAGTTGGCGGACCTGAACGACCTACCACCTGGTCACTTCCTACAATATCACTCTCTCCTAGCAGCATTCAGAGACAAATGGGGCGATATGAACACGGAACTGCCCATGCATCTAACCATACAATACTTGCACGTTATGGGCAGGGTGGGCACCTCACCAGATGGTTTGCAGACTCCCTGCGCCTCCACACAGCGGTGTCGCTGGTATCCATTAGACAGAGGTGGGAGACGGACAGGGGGTACCCTTTTGTAGACAAGGAATCAACAGAGATACTGAACAATCCCATATACATTCTGCGAAATGCACGCTTTAGACTCATCCAACATTATATAATCCAGAGGGACTACTTCAGTCCAGCGAAAAGCAACAAGTTCAATAGGAGGTCAGATGTGTTGTGCCCCAGATGCCAGCAACCAGAGGCTGACCTACCACAAATGTGGGCCTGCTCATCATTATGCACTTACTGGCACCAATTCAGTGCTGCCCTGGGAGTATCCATGGGCCGTAATCTGGAGTGCACATGAGAGGAGTGCATAATGCATCTTTACCCCAGAGGTAGGAAGCTAAAGGTCACTTCCCATTTATTAGATTTGGGCATGCTGATAGTTAAGCGAATGATCACAAAAAGATGGAAGAAACCTGATCCCCCTGCATTGTTGGCTTGGAGTAAATCGCTTCTGGCTTGGGCCAGGGCAGAGGGCATGGCACTCCGAACTGAAGATATCGGGGGCCTCCGTAAAGAACCTATCGCATCACATTGAGAGGCTATAATATAATACAAGAATTCTAGGGGGCGCAGACGGATTGCATGCGGGCCCCCTCTCTGGCCTCCCCCGTGTTCCTAGTTGTTGAAGCGGGGAGTTGTGGGCTGTATAGCTTTTACATTCAATGGGCAGTCCACGTGGCTCATTCCCCTCCAGCACCCCCTATAGACGTGCCTTGCACACTCCTACAGCAGAAGGGGTGCTGAATCCACGCGCAAATTGTAAAAGCCACTCATAGCATGCCGAGCACAGAACACATACATATAGCATGGGTGTTGAATCGGCTGTCTGCTATCCACTAAACATAATGATCGAGGGCCCCTCATTCCAAGCTACAAACTTACTAGAAAGTGCCTGTTAACAGATGAGCATGCACTTCATGCTGCGCACAACACCTACTCAGCTTGTATAACACTGAGAAACTCGGGGGTGGAATTGCACTCTATAGGTAAAACTGTTGCCTGTAGGGAAGTCATTATCAAATGCTCAGAAGTTACTGTTGTTTATGTTAAAACCTGCTGTAATGATCTGTTTTATGACTTAAATAAGTGCAAACAACCAAGTTGGAAACAACTATGGACATTGTAAGCTTGCTGGAATGCCAAAATATTGAGAAAGCTGTGGCAGCTGAAGGACATACATACAACAAATCACCTATAACAGGACAATATTGCTAACCTTCTGTAATGCTGTTGGACAATGCACGCATAATTGTTTTTAACCGTAACCAAACACAAAATTCAATAGACAGATGTTTAAAAAAAAAAAAACAATGACTCCGTAGGCCTATTGCAAATTTGCCATCAATGGTTGTACACTGGGTTCCACAAGGTTCATCCTTGTTCCCCCACTGTTAATTCTTTACATGCAGCCTCAGGGTGATCTCCAAAGGTATCTTGGCAATGACAACCGCCAAAACGCTGAGGACATGTAGCTCCCGCCTTAGGTCAACTCTTCCTAAGAGGTATTATTTATTAAAAAATGCCTAGAACAATTCAGATCACGGAGGTCACAATGAAATTTCAGTGTAAACTGCATTAGCCTTGTAGGGACAACTACACAAATGCTAATACAATACAGTGAAACCCCTCAAAACATATTTTCTGCTAATTTTGCTCTCTTTGGGTTTTTCTCTCAACTGTAGACTCCATTTTGTAAATGAAGTCTAGTAGTGTAGATTGTAAAAGAAGAAGCTTTATTAGATCTTAGTCACAAGTAAGTAGATAGCTACTCTCTACCAGGAGTAGCATCCTTGCTGCTCAGCCCATATCTTCAACTGACACTCAATCCAACCCAATTGATTTCAACATTCTACATGACCTCACACACTGGCTGAGCAGCAGGGACTTGGAATGCTGGGGAGCATGCATTAAGTTACAACACATCTCCCCCTTTATATATACAATAAAATTACAATTGTAAATATCATAGGACATAAGATGGGAAATTATGAAGCAGTAACTTAACAGGATAAGATCCTGGATGCAGTGCGCACTGTGCCTATAAATTATACCTTATCAAACACTTTTTGCTAACATTTCCTCCATAAAAAACAATAATCAAATTTCTTCTATTGATGGATTATTATTCATCATCAATCCATGTCACACATAACATATACGTGTATTTACAGTACATATTACAATAATGCAAGTAACAAATTAATGAATTTTCATGTATTCATATTCAAATAACACAAACGAAATATATCCTAGAATTATTTTGCGGAACATAATATTATCGATTTCACGCTGTTATAGATGCAAAGCCCAATGCATTTCGGGACTCACAGGTCCCTTCTTCAGGGGCGAAATCTGTAAATAAAAATTGGCATTTACTAATATACTAATATACTGATAGTAATGAAGAGACCCGTTAGCCATCAGTGTAACCAGTGCCACATTATTATAGGGTTATTGCGAGTAAAAGGACTTATACCATATATAAACCAGGAAAATAATAGAATATGTATTAGAAGAAATTCAAAGACTGTTCACCAAAATGCGGTGCAAAACATAAAGCAAATACCCATCATCAAAGCAAAAAAGAAAAAGTGTAAGTGTGTCAGGTTGAAAAAAGTGCTGGTTCAAATCGGTGCACCGGTAAATGCTCATACCTGTGCTTCTATGTTGTATTCCGAATTGTGCCTAGTGCCTGTAGACAACCATGATATATATAATGATTAACAGAAATCAAGATTATGCCAACTAGTATGTACGAGAGAAACAAATAACGCTTACCGAAAAGCCGACCACAAATTATCAAGCAATGATCATCAAGGTTTCTATTTCGCAGAGAAAGAGTCAAATCGCATGTAACTGTAAAAAACAGAAAAATGTACTTGAAGAATGGTAATCTATCACGGTTAAAAAATACTAAAAACGCTAGATTGCGGTATGCTTACCGTTGCTAAAAGCAGGTCAAGCATGTACTCATATGCATGCCGGTGTTCATGCCAATCTCTCGTTGTACGTAGAACTGCCAATAGCATGAGAATAAACGTGAGTATACTGTTCACGCTTGGAAAAAAGCTCCAGCAAAAGCATTGCAGAAACGTTCTTACCAGAACAAACAAACCGGTCGCTCATAATCTTGCTGCTGAAGTTCGAGTAACCGCGTTAACTCCACACGAGTGTTCAAATGCGGAAGTGTACGTACATGGCGTAGCGTGATGATAAAAATAAAGAATGGACTCAACTATAGAAAACCCAAAAACCGGACTCTTCCTCACCAATGAGACTGAACGAAAGACTATGTTTGCGATAAATGCGTGTCTGTTGGAGTTGAACTAGAAAAATACAAATGTGCTGATAGAAAAATGGCTCAAAACCGGCAGGTATACCTGTAATCAAAAAACGAAGAAACGAATACCAATTAATGTATTGAAAAAATAAAAAGGAGGTGTGCAAAACTAAGTGCATGGTACTTAAGATGCCTAATGAGATTCGTGTTGTTGATGTGGAAATTAATGCAGTGTAAAAGTGGGATTAATACCAGCAATCCAAAATACACCCAGGTGAAAAAAGAAAAAAGAGAAAAGTGAATAGATTAAATAAAGAAATGTATCCCGAAATGCATTGGGCTTTGCATCTATAACAGCGTGAAATCGATAATATTATGTTCCGCAAAATAATTCTAGGATATATTTCGTTTGTGTTATTTGAATATGAATACATAAATTCATTAATTTGTTACTTGCATTATTGTAATATGTACTGTAAATACACGTATATGTTATGTGTGACATGGATTGATGATGAATAATAATCAATCAATAGAAGAAATTTGATTATTGTTTTTTATGGAGGAAATGTTAGCAAAAAGTGTTTGATAAGGTATAATTTATAGGCACAGTGCGCACTGCATCCAGGATCTTATCCTGTTAAGTTACTAGTATCATTTAGCATGTGATGGTCAACACATTGCAGCAGCGCAGCACCCTTATCTTTAATTTGTTTGAAATTGATAAGGTTTAATTCAGTAATTGTTAGGAGTGCTCCTCTTACCTAACACGTTTTCTGACTAATCTATTGACCACCAGAGGTAGCACCCAAAGAGATTTTTTCACAGTAATCAACAAAAATGTCATTTGATTCCATTACCAACATTACTGATAAACGGGCTACTACACTAGCCTACACTACTGAACAAGCTTCGGATATATATGCGTTAATACAAGAAGTGAAACTTTCTGGTACACATGGAGAGACCGTTACCCAACAATTAAAACAACTTGAATATCTCACTCGACGACAACTTAACCAAAAACTTCATGCATCAACATTGGTGCAATACCATAAAGCTAGGAGAATACCACGTGGATTACGACTATCTATACGACCGATGCTATTTAGATTTCATCTTAATTCTGTTTTCATGGACAAATGGTTCTCAATTTTGAATAAATGTTCCTTAGATTTAATTCTATTAATCATTGAGGAACTCTCAAAAATGATACGTGAATTAGAAGAAGAGATTTTCAATTTAAAAAATGATTTGGAAAGACGTCTTGAAACAAGCACTTGGACAGCCACCCTAGAAGATCTTAATCAGAAATTAGATCGTTACAGCAAAGAGTTACAAGAAGGCAAGATTCGCAAGTATCGTAGAGATACTATTGATTATAAGCTCAACGAGGTGTACACATGGGCAGAAATATATGCAAGAAGAAGGTTTAATGAAAAAAGAATCATCACTTCTTCTGATGAGAGTGTGGTAACAGACCAGGATACAGCAATAAACCGACCACCTGTAACTAAGTCAGCACTTATTACCACAGGGCCATCAACTACACCTATTACAATAGGGGATTCTCAAATACCAACAACATCTTCTACATCTTTTTTATCTCAGGTACCGGATCAGGGACAACCCCCATTATTGCACACTACTGTGACACAAGATCCCGTCACAAAACTAGGAGAGGACAAGGCGGGAAAAACATTACGCAGTGGAGAGAGCATAGTTTAATCATTAATATATCCACTACATCTTTAACCCAACAACTAATGAGAGTTTTGAACAAAGGCATGTCTTTTGTACCTACCACCACTACCACCAAACTGGACACGGAGATAGCTTTCTATAAATTCATGCGAAAATTACGCCTTAAACATTATTTTACAAACATGGTTGAATCCACCAGTGACATACAGGAAATCACCTCAGCAGTATTTAAACCCAAAAGCAATTTCCAAGCACCTATCTCACATAAGATATTGGATACTTTTGAAAACATTGTGAAACACGACTTGTCTAAACTGAACTACAAAAAAATCAAAAGGACAAATTTAAATGAACATGAAAAAAGAATAATTCGAACAATAGCTAGCAACACAAAATTAACTCTTAAACCGGCAGACAAAGGGGAGCATTGGTTGTGATGGACACTTCGTATTATATACAAAAAGTTAATGATCATGTTCTAGATGGCACAACTTATTTAACACTTAACAACGATCCAACTGATACACTACAGCATATTCTACAAAATATTTTGTATGAAGCTGTACAAGATGGGTGCATCGATATACAACTTAAATCATACCTATCTACCAGCAATCCTCGTAGACCCCGGATTTATATGATTCCAAAAATTCATAAAAATCCCACTGATCCACCGTTTCGACCAATTGTGTCCGGCTGCAGTTCCATTTTCGATCCTTTGGGGCGATATTTGGATCATTTTTTGCAGAAATTCGTTCAAAATTGGTGCACTTACACGAAAGATACCACAGATTTTTTAAATAAACTCCAAACAATTCAATCATTTGTACAACCACATTGGGTATTATGCACAATTGACGTCACTGCCTTGTACACATCTATTGCACACTCTGAAGGACTACAAGCAATAGAATGGGCACTTCTTAAAATGGAGCAAACAGAACAAGAAAACGTGTTCTTAATGAAACTCTTATTTTTTTGCTTGCACAACAGTTACTTTAAATGGCAAGGTGACTTTTATGGTCAATTAACTGGTACTTCCATGGGTTTTTCAGGGGCACCGGCGTACGCCAATATTTTCATGTCCAAATTTGAAAATGACTTTATTTTGTCACATGAAACTTGGTCTAGAGGTCTTGTTCAATACTGTCGATACATCGATGATATATTTTTAATTTGGTCTCAATCATCAACAGACTTGGAATACCTTATACAGGAATTGAACACGAGGAACCCAAGAATACAGTTAACTCATGCCATCAGCACACAGCAAGTTAATTTTCTTGATGTTTTGGTCATCAAAGACCCAACTGGCTTTGGTCTACAAACTGAAATTTATACGAAACCAACGGATAGGAATAGTACATTACATTACTCCAGTTTCCATCCAAATAGTTTAATTTTTAATCTGCCTTTTTCACAATTTACCCGGATTAAACGGATTTGTTCACAACCAGATACAGCTCAGAAGAAGATTGACGAATTTCAGCAAAGATTTATTGAAAGAGGTTATCCGGAGGATATTCTACAGAAAAGCATGTCTAGAATATCAGAAAAGGATAGAACACTACTACTCAAAAAAACTCCACGCACAGAAGACAATGCAATGACTTTCGTGTCAAAATATTCTACCAGTTCAAACAAAATAAAGAGAATAATCAATAAGAGATGGGATCTCCTTCAAAATGAGCCAGATTTCAGAGGCATTTTTAATACAAAACCGATATTTGCATACACGAGAGCGAAAAATTTACAAGAGCTAATGAAAACCCCTGAAACAATTGCGTCAACTTCAACTCACAAAGGCACTTTAAGATGCTTCAATTGTACTCACTGTAACAATATAATAACAGGAGCGACATTGACACATCCAGTTTCGGGTAAAAATATTCAGCTCAGGCATACTTCAGATTGTAACACTGCCAATATTATCTACTGTTTGAACTGTCCCTGCGGGATGGCATATGTAGGTAAAACGCAGCGGAAATTTAAACTCAGATTGACGGAGCATAAAAGCACAATTCGCACTTGTAACAGAGCGTCCAGTGTAGCAGCACACTGGCATGATGCTAAGCATATCATTACTCAACTAAGAGCTCAGATTGTTGAGGTAGTTGGAAAGTTTGAAGGTATTGATAACAATAAAAAACTGTTACAACGTGAGGTATTTTGGATAAATTATCTGGAAACATCATCATCATCAAATAGCTTTATTCGACGTTTTCAGTCATAAAAGCACACAGTTATACACAAAACATTAGAAACAATAAAACACCATTAGATAATGCATAAAATACCATAAAAACGTTAATTACAATTTTAGTTCTTGACATTTCGTCAATATATGTCGAAAAGAACCTCACGCTAAACATACTATAAGTTTCGAGACCCAAAACATTTCCCTGACTTTAAAAACTACCATTATTAAAATATTTACCAAAATACAAGCTTTAGTAACAACCGGCTTTAAATTCATAGTAATCTTGTTTACCCCCACAGTAAAACTATACGATACACCCGTCCTGCCTATCAATTCAGTATCTTTTACTAAGCCTTCTAAAATCACACATCAAATTTTCGTTGCGAACAAGCCCTGATTATCCAAGCCCACCCCAGGAATTTAGCCATTGCTATGGTTATTGCTTCCTTTGTATCACTTCTTAATATTCTGACTGCTTGGTTCGCACCTCTTATTCCCAATAACTTGCATATAGGGCGCAGCCAGGCCCGGCGTGGGGCATGGTAACCTGCACATTCAAACAAAAAATGGCCCATTGTTTCCTTTTTAATCATACAAACTGGGCACAACTCACTATGTGCATTAGACCACTTGTTTGTGAAAACTCTTATAGGTAAAGTACCTATCCTGAACTGAAAATACAGTTTCCGCTCTAGGGGTTTAAGAATTATCTGGAAACCTTATCTCCTAAAGGTTTAAATGATAAAATTGAAATGAGTTGTTTTCTGTGAATTTTTATCTGACAGTTGGTTATGCTATATGCCACAAATCAAATACTGTTATTGTGAATACAACAGGTTACATTTCTTTATTTAATCTATTCACTTTTCTCTTTTTTCTTTTTTCACCTGGGTGTATTTTGGATTGCTGGTATTAATCCCACTTTTACACTGCATTAATTTCCACATCAACAACACGAATCTCATTAGGCATCTTAAGTACCATGCACTTAGTTTTGCACACCACCTTTTTATTTTTTCAATACATTAATTGGTATTCGTTTCTTCTTTTTTGACTACAGGCATACCTGCCGGTTTTGAGCCATTTTTCTATCAGCACATTTGTATTTTTCTAGTTCAACTCCAACAGACACGCATTTATCGCAAACATAGTCTTTCGTTCAGTCTCATTGGTGAGGAAGAGTCCGGTTTTTAAGTTTTCTATAGTTGAGTCCATTCTTTATTTTTATCATCACGCTACGCCATGTACGTACACTTCCGCATTTGAACACTCGTGTGGAGTTAACGCGGTTACTCGAACTTCAGCAGCAAGATTATGAGCGACCGGTTTGTTTGTTCTGGTAAGAACGTTTCTGCAATGCTTTTGCTGGAGCTTTTTTCCAAGCGTGAACAGTATACTCACGTTTATTCTCATGCTATTGGCAGTTCTACGTACAACGAGAGATTGGCATGAACACCGGCATGCATATGAGTACATGCTTGACCTGCTTTTAGCAACGGTAAGCATACCGCAATCTAGCGTTTTTAGTATTTTTTTAACCGTGATAGATTACCATTCTTCAAGTACATTTTTCTGTTTTTTACAGTTACATGCGATTTGACTCTTTCTCTGCGAAATAGAAACCTTGATGATCATTGCTTGATAATTTGTGGTCGGCTTTTCGGTAAGCGTTATTTGTTTCTCTCGTACATACTAGTTGGCATAATCTTGATTTCTGTTAATCATTATATATATCATGGTTGTCTACAGGCACTAGGCACAATTCGGAATACAACATAGAAGCACAGGTATGAGCATTTACCGGTGCACCGATTTGAACCAGCACTTTTTTCAACCTGACACACTTACACTTTTTCTTTTTTGCTTTGATGATGGGTATTTGCTTTATGTTTTGCACCGCATTTTGGTGAACAGTCTTTGAATTTCTTCTAATACATATTCTATTATTTTCCTGGTTTATATATGGTATAAGTCCTTTTACTCGCAATAACCCTATCATAATGTGGCACTGGTTACACTGATGGCTAACGGGTCTCTTCATTACTATCAGTATATTAGTATATTAGTAAATGCCAATTTTTATTTACAGATTTCGCCCCTGAAGAAGGGACCTGTGAGTCCCGAAATGCATTGGGCTTTGCATCTATAACAGCGTGAAATCGATAATATTATGTTCCGCAAAATAATTCTAGGATATATTTCGTTTGTGTTATTTGAATATGAATACATGAAAATTCATTAATTTGTTACTTGCATTATTGTAATATGTACTGTAAATACACGTATATGTTATGTGTGACATGGATTGATGATGAATAATAATCCATCAATAGAAGAAATTTGATTATTGTTTTTTATGGAGGAAATGTTAGCAAAAAGTGTTTGATAAGGTATAATTTATAGGCACAGTGCGCACTGCATCCAGGATCTTATCCTGTTAAGTTACTAGTATCATTTAGCATGTGCTGGTCAACACATTGCAGCAGCGCAGCACCCTTATCTTTAATTTGTTTGAAATTGATAAGGTTTAATTCAGTAATTGTTAGGAGTGCTCCTCTTACCTAACAAATTATGAAGCAGTTCAATGACAACGGATAGAATAAAAATCACAGCTCTTAAAGATCAGTATAATATAATTCTGCAATAAAATCACAACTAAATAATGCTGTGCAGGACTTCGAGACATCGGATACAATAAAAATATCTCAGCTCTTAAAGATCACTAGAGTATAGTATTGCAATTGAAATCAACTAAATAATCCTGTGCAGGACTTCAGGAATTGAAGCCACAACAAGGGTGTAACACAGTGGAACATTAACACCCTCACTCACCCCCTCCTGTACATACAACTTTTTGCACACCAGACGAGACCAAGGGTCTCAGGTAAAACACACCAGGGTACACAACCCCACAATGCACACCACTTCCTGTACACCTGAGGGCACCAAAGGTATCAGGTAAAACACACCAGGGTACACGACCCCACAATGCACACTACTTCCTGTACACCTGATGGCACCAAAGGTATCAGGTAAAACACACCAGGGTACACGACCCTACAATGCACACCACTTCCTGTACACCTGATGGCACCAAAGGTATCAGGTAAAACACACCAGGGTACACAAGCCCACAATGCACACCACTTCCTGTATACCTGATGGCACCAAAGGTATCAGGTAAAACACACCAGTGTACACGACCCCACAATGCACACCACTTCTTGCACACCTGACGGGACCGAAGGTCACAGGTAAAACACACCAGGGTACATGACCCTGCAACACTTCACAAATGCCACAAACTTCACAAGACCAGGGTAAAAACCTAGACACCAAAACAAGCATGGCATAATACACGTAGGCAACACAATAAGAATAGCATCTAAAAACAAACACACAGGCAAATGAGTAAACATGCACTTGTGCAACTCATCCAGTCCTGCATTTAACAAAATATCCTTAGGCACAACATTAAGCATAGCATAAATTGGCAAAGCACTATAAACACAAGTGGTATGGACTAACAAGACAGTGACAATGAAAACATTCCACAGCAAATTCCCTTGACCGGTGAGCGGTCTCTCAACCGAATTAAATCAGCATGATGAACAAAATTACACAGCTCTTCTGCTTCAAGTTACTGCAGGTTGCATCAGGTCCAATTGACAGTAACCGGTTAGCTGCTAGTGTCGTCAACACTTCCTGCATTGCTGCAGACTGACGCAAAACCATACACATGTTCTAGTTTCTTTTTCTAATTTTCATTATCCAGTTGTTTTTTTTGCCACAGAGATGCGCGTTGCAGCTAAAGAGCTATTGCACCAGTGAGATGCCATGTAACAGCATGGTAATACTGAGCGAGAACTGCTGAATCAACAATGCCCCGTAGCTAGGTAACACTTGCCCCTCCTTCCTGCTTTGACACGTTGCATCATGGGGGGGGTGTCACAGTGTTTGTAAGGATTCCTGAAGAAAAGCAGTGACAACTACTTCGTACCCACACATGCCTCAGTATGCGCATTCTCAGCCAGAGGACGCTCTTACCACCCGTGGATTCCTCTGCTCGTGGCTGCACTTACAGGCACCTGGGGAACAATGAGTGGCAGTACTCACGGCCCTTTTTAAATGCCACATAGAATCTTCACACCTAAGTGGTAAGGGGACATGTGCTCCTCAATGATAAAGGGACATACAGAGATCAGGCCCCATTACATCAATTTGCTCACCAGTCTGGTGATCCCAATGGCAGTTACTTCAATTCAGGCATGTTAATCGGCCCATTACTGCTGAATATCCATAAAGTCTTTCACACCCGGGGCTCTAAACGCATAAATTGAAACTCTCAGGCCTAGCGATAACAACGCTCGGCAGGAATTAACTTGTCAAAAATACGTTTTATGCACTGCTTTCATCTGTTCCATGATCACACCTGCCACCAGTTAAGTAGAATCGATTGCAGCATTAACTTACATCGCTTGACAATTGGTGACAATCAGGGGTGTAAGTTTCATTACCTCCTCGTCCATCTTCCCGTCCCATTCCTTAACAGTGAGCAGCTTGTCTGCTCCCCAGAAACCCTATACCTAGCAGAGTTTTTAACACTTCCCCCAATATGGCACCACCTATCATGTGAGCATAAAGGGGGAAGTGCGTCATACAACATCCTGTTCGGTTTTTTCTGACTTCGTCAGTTCTCTTTGCCTAGCAGGGCGGTTGGTCGGGTAAGTGTTTGTTCCCTTCCTTTTTCTTGTTTTTTTTTATTGCGGCCTGCTGTAGCGGCCGCCTTTTCCAGTTTATATGTGTTTGCTTTTGTGTTTACGCGGCCCGCTCTAGCAGCCGCTTGTACATGTGTGCTTGCTTCGGCGGCGCATTTGTTCCTGGGCACTTTGTGCGTCTTGGTGCACGGAGTGAAGTCTGCGGTACAGCGGTGGGGGCTCGTTCTCCGTTTGTGCTTGTTTGAGACTACGCGCTGTTGTATGTGTATCACTTACTTGGCATTTCCGTTCGTGGCCTGCCCTAGCGGCCGCTTCTGGTTTGCCGGTGCCTTCGCGCCCAGCCAAACGATGCGATGCTGAATGCACTGTTGATATCCCTGTTTGATGGCATACAGTTGAAAATTAAAAGTCCAAAGTGCCCTTCACACAAGAGTAGGTTGTCAGTTCAAACAAATAATGCTGCCAGTCCCTTTAAAGTAAGCACTACCAGTTCCACTTAACTTCCATGCAGAATTCACTTGAATGCTGCCGGTTCCTCTAAAATAAATGCTGCTAGTTGCTTCAACTACACGCAGCTGCTTCACTTAAATCCAATGTAGACAGCTCAGAGCAGATCAAATGCCTGGGCTGTGGACGTCCAATGAAGAGGACACTGGTGGGGCATCCGGGCTTTCTGTTTCTCTGTCAGGCTTCGTTTTCCAAATTTCCTTAACTCTTGGTTTATCTGGTATATGTTTAACTCTTAATTTCTTCGGATCACTGACAGAATATCGACAGTCAGAATATCGAGGTACAAAAATATCGACACAAAAATATCGATGTCCAGAATATCGAAGTCCTATCTACATAATGGTAAGTACAAAAATATCGAAAAACAAATATCGTTGTCAAAAATATCGTTGCTAAAAATATCGTTTTTTTCATGTTTAAAAAATAATGTAAAATAAAGTAAATAATACATATAATTAAAAGAAACATAGTTAAAATTATTTTAAAATGTTTAAAATTATAACGAATACATATAATGTAAAAATAAATTAAACATATATATGTATAAAATATAATATATATACTTAATAATATTTAAAAATAATTATTTTAATAACTTATAAATTGTTAAAAACATATTAAAAATTATAAATACATATATATACACATACACCATTAATATAAATAAAAATATAAAAAATATATATAACAAATTAAAAAATTAGAATATTTTAAATCTTTTAAAAATACATTATACACTACATTAACTAAAACAGTAGAGAAAATATTGGATAGCGGAGGGGATAAAATTACTATTCCTACTCCAGAGAGTGCAACAGTAGGAAAAGTGTTGGATAGTGAAGGGGTAAAAATTACTATTCCCACTCCAGTGAGTGCAACAGTAGGGAAAGTGTTGGATAGCGTAGGGGTAAAAATTACTATTCCCACTCCAGAGAGTGCAACAGTAGGGAAAGTGTTGGATAGCGAAGGGGTAAAAATTACTATTCCCACTCCAGAGAGTGCAACAGTAGGGAAAATGTTGGATAGCCTAGGGGTAAAAATTACTATTCCCACTCCAGAGAGTGCAACAGTAGGGAAAGTGTTGGATAGCGTAGGGGTAAAAATTACTATTCCCACTCCAAAGAGTGCAACAGTAGGGAAAGTGTTGGATAGCGATGGGGTCAAAATTACTATTCCCACTCCAGTAAGTGCAACAGTAGGGAAAGTGTTGGATAGCGTAGGGGTAAAAATTACTATTCCCACTCCAGAGAGTGCAACAGTAGGGAAAGTGTTGGATAGCGAAGGGGTTAAAATTACTATTCCCACTCCAGAGAGTGCAACAGTAGGGAAAGTGTTGGATAGCTTAGGGGTAAAAATTTCTATTCCCACTGCAGAGAGTGCAACAGTAGGGAAAGTGTTGGATAGCGTAAGGGTAAAAATTACTATTCCCACTCCAGAGAGTGTAACTGTAGGGAAAGTGTTGGATAGCAGAAGGTTAAAATCAACATACTTTTCAATTAAATAATTTTTTTTAATTAAATAACCAATTAATAATTAATTAATAATAAATTATTTATAAATAATAAGAAATAAAAAATAATAATTACTTCATTATAATTAAATTACTTCCCACTCTATTCCCCTATAAACCCACAACCCACTGTCGATATTCAGTCCCTTCAATATTTCCAACTCGATATTTTTGTACTCCGAAAATAAAATCTCGATATTATGTCTGTGCACCAATTTCTTCACTAGTTCACTCAACTTTTCACTATGTTCTTCACACGTAGTTTCTCTCCTTGATCATCATCAGTGTTGTAAATGAAGTCCAGTAGCTAGTAGTGTAGATTGAAAAAGAAGAAGGTTTATTAGATCTTAGTTAGAAGAGAGTTAGTAGATGGCTAAGCCTCATCAGGAGCAGCAACCTTGCTACTCAGCCCAGATCTGCAACTGACACTCATTCCAACCCAAACACTCTCAACATTCAACATGACCTCACACACTGGCTGAGCAGCAGGGACTTGCAATGCTTGGGAGGATGTATTAAGTTACAACACTCCATCTGGTTGGTGATATTAAGAATATCATCAAAAATGCACACTATTAACTAAGGAGACATTTCATTCCAATCAAGACTTATGCAAGAGCTTCAAACCTTGGTCCAAATCAGCCTTAACTACAGTAATGCCCTCTTAACAGGTCTCCCTAGTTGAAGGTTAGAAGCCCTCAAAGTAATATTTCATCTGCTGGCCTATCTTTTTATGTGACAAAGCATGTTAAATGATCTCCTTTGGCTCCCACTTGAAGCAACATATTCATTTTAAGCTTGCATTTATCATTTACAAAGCCATTCCTCCAAACCTGTCTAGCACAGCTTAAGACAACAGAAAGTGCCCAATTTGCTGGAAGCAAAATAAATTTACTTCTGGAACTTGAATACTTTAAAACATAAGACCATTGAACAGACTTTCTCATGAACAGTCCCTCAGCCCTGGAAATCCTTGCATCTCCCTTAGGAAAGCATCTACCCTAAACATCTTCAAGGCTGAACTCAAGCATTTGCCAATCAAGACTGCAAGTCATGTGAAAGGAAAGCTACCTTGGTAAAGAGAATCCTAATCTCGAAGAGCATCTTGATCTGTCACTCTGTGCCAGACCCCTGAAACACATGCTCCACTTCTATTCTCTTTTTCTTAATCTTGCTTTCCCACCACTTTTTAAAGTGTCAAATTACAGCTTACTTGAGAATGGAATGCCCTTTTACTGATGTTATGATGATGCTATGAACATATATTTGTACAGCAGAATGCTAAGCTTTTCCCCCTCTTTGCTCTGTGGAACAACCAATTGTCTGTTGTATGTAATTGTCAAATGCCCGCTGTTTCAAATAAGCTTTATTCTGTTTTGAGAATACAAACCATAAAAGCACGTGCAGTAAAACCATACATCCAATAAAATTATCAATAAATACAGATAAAAAGTTAAATAAAAGATCAGTAAATCTTTATACAATTCTAAAAGTGCGAAGGTTGGTACACAATGCATCATAGCAATTGATAGGTAACTTAAAACTGTGCAGATCCTAAATCACGGCTATTCCTTAACCTTAAGGCAACCTTCAGGAAACTAAGTAGGCTAAAAATAATTTCCCCTGAAAGCATCTGTAAATACATAAGAACTGGCCTAACTTGTGAAAAATAGGCCTTCTTCAAAATAGGAATTTCTGAATGCCAATTTATATCCAGTGATCTAACTACCTTGGTGCCTGGCCCACGTTATACGAGACCTTGCATAATAAGTATAAATATTTTGCTGTATTTGCATGTAGGGGCTGGTTCTAGCTGCACCAGTCAGCCAGTCCAGGGCACATGATTCGATAATGTCTAAATTGTGTTTCTGGTATGTGCTGTGAGGTTAGTACTGGCACTACGGTAAGCATGGTGGGACCACAAAGGTAGACAGTTATAAGGTTTATGGCATAAGACAACTGGAATCAGGCCCTCACCATCACCCAAAGTCAAAGAGGATATGTCTAATTTCTTGAACTGCCAATCTATGTCCAGGGGAGAAAGTAAAAATAACAGAGAGGAAGGGAGAGGAGTCGCTTAAGGAGTAGAGAGAATGGGTGAGTAGACACTTGAAGAGCTGAGAGCTATAGCAAGCAGGCTCCTCCCAAGTGATCTTACCTCATTCCCTTCAAAATCTGTTGGACATTTTGTATGCACCAATTCCGGAATTGGGCTGATGACAGTCAAACATGTTCATAGAACAAGAGACTGACTTCCTTACTCTAGGATTTGCAACAGGCCTTCCTGCATTTGGATTCGTTGGGTAGCATGAGTGCTGTAAGCACTAGAAGGACATACCAATGGCAGAATGTTCACTGTACAAACGTCAATAGCATAGCATACCATAAGGAGGATAAAGGGGTGCTGTGAAGCCCTGCTGATTTGGGATTGACCACTCCTTTACAGCAGGATGCCATACAATGAAATGTCAAATAAGTATTGACAGCAACAAAAAAGTTTGTATAATAACATGATCTGCAGAAGTGTCATTAAACACACAAGGTACAGTATAGCCAGCAGCAGTGCATGCGTTTCACACATTCTCTCTCCCTCTCTTTCGGTCTCTCTCTCACTTTCTCTCTCTCCTTAATGTGCTTAGACTGAGGAGACAGATCTCCAAGAGTAGAGAGAAGGGTGAAGGTTGCCCAGTTATGGGAGAAAGTCACACCAGTGTCAAATTTCAGGCAGTTTTCAGGGTATATATGTGGGGCTGAGTCTTGACTTCTGGTGGGTGCTACACCAGTATGCTGCTTAGTGTCAGAACATATAGAGACCAGATGTGGTTTCAATAGCCCCGTGTGGTTAACTTTCTTTGAAAAGGATAACCTATTTGGCCTTTATTGGAAATGCCAGGATGAAGTCAAACCATCAATTAGATGAAGATGCAATAATCACAATCTGATAACCTGCTTCGTCCGCTCTGAGTTGTTATGGCTTTGTAAAACCCTATGACCACAGGCTCCTGCTCAGTGTATTGTGCATAACAGGTCCCTCCTTGGACACCGTAGTGAGACAACTGCCACTCAAACAGACTGAGCTCCAGACACAGAAAAAAAGTGCAAATGTAACTTTTTCAAATCAGCCCTACCTATTGCTCCATATCGCCCATTCGAAAATATCCATGAGATTTGAATAGATTTCGTATAATTCAGTATTAAATGTCACCCCCATTGGCTAAATCATCACACATATTCTCCCAATTTTTCCTCTGTATACATTTTAATAATTTTTAAGAGTAAAATAGCAATGTTGTAAATATTTTTACAATACCTTTTATGTGATGCTTCTGTTAGCTTCACAATGAATTAATTTGTTGATTACTGCGTCTCACAGCTCATCTCAAGTAAGGCTGAGTAGGGATGTTAAAAGTTGGGATCCCGAGTGTTTAACGTCTTGCCAGGTAGGTCGCTCCCCCACCACACAGCTCCGCCTGTGTTGTCCTACCCGCTGCTGCTGCTGGTAAGCTCGCCCCTCTGCTGTTGCCTTGATGCCCGTTTTGCCTCTGTCCCCCTCGTGCCCCCATTTTGTGTGCCCGTTTCGCTTCTGTCTCCCCTCGTGCCCCCATTGATTGTGTCCTCTTTTGCCTTCTGTCTCCCCTCGTGCCCCCGTTGACTGTGTCCATTTTTTGCTTTCTGTTTCCCCTCGTGCCCCCATTGATTGTGTCCTCTTTTGCCTTCTGTCTCCCCTCGTGCCCCCGTTGACTGTGTCCATTTTTTGCTTTCTGTTTCCCCTCGTGCCCCCATTGATTGTGTCCTCTTTTGCCTTCTGTCTCCCCTCGTGCCCCCATTGATTGTGTCCTCTTTTGCCTTCTGTCTCCCCTCGTGCCCCCGTTGACTGTGTCCATTTTTTGCTTTCTGTTTCCCCTCGTGCCCCCATTGATTGTGTCCTCTTTTGCCTTCTGTCTCCCCTCGTGCCCCCGTTGACTGTGTCCATTTTTTGCTTTCTGTTTCCCCTCGTGCCCCCATTGATTGTGTCTTCTTTTGCCTTCTGTCTCCCCTCGTGCCCCCGTTGACTGTGTCCATTTTTTGCTTTCTGTTTCCCCTCGTGCCCCCATTGATTGTGTCCTCTTTTGCCTTCTGTCTCCCCTCGTGCCCCCGTTGACTGTGTCCATTTTTTGCTTTCTGTTTCCCCTCGTGCCCCCATTCTGCTGTGCCCAACTTTGCCTTCTGTACCCCCGCCGCTGCGTCCCCAGTGGCCCCGCCCCCCTGACTGCCCATTCGCTGCCCCTGCCTCCCGCCTCCCAGCTGCTCCTCCCTCCCAGCTCCCCATATATGGCGGCCGCTGCGCGGCCGCGCCGCCGTCGCACCAAAGGCGCGCCTAAGGCAAGCCCGTCCGCGCCTGGACCGCGCCCAGCGCCAGAACCCCTGGGCCGCGCGCCCCCGCTCCAGCCTCGAGGACCGACGCCGTTACGATGCCACCACACTCCACGCTCTCAACCCCGGACGGAGACACAACTGCTTCAAGGCCGCCCCGAAACGCACACTTGGCCCCTTCACCTGCCGGAACTGCAGCTACACCAGCCTCAGAGCCACCGAAGCACCCGCCAAGAAGGACCTCAACCACCTCCGATGCATCCTACTGAACACCCGCTCCGCACGCAAACACGCCGTCGAGCTCTGGGACCTGCTCGACTCATCATCACCAGACGTCGCCTTCCTGACAGAGACCTGGATGAACGACTCCTCCGCACCCGACATCGCCATAGCCATCCCAGATGGCTATAAGATCACCCGCAGAGACCGCGTCAACGGAGTAGGAGGAGGAATCGCCATCGTCCACAAGAACTCCATCAGGGTCTCGACCAGCACCGACGACGTTCTCTGCACCGCCGAACACATGCACTTCCAGATCCACACGGACCCCAACACCACCCTCAGAGGCACCCTTGTCTACAGACCCCCTGGGCCCGACCCCAGTTCAGCGACTCCATCGCCGACTTCATCAGCACGCACGCCCTGACTTCTACCGACTACATCCTCCTCGGAGACCTGAACTTTCACCTGGAGAACAACAACGACAGCAACTCCACCACCCTGATCGACAACCTCGCCAACCTTGGACTGAGACAGCTCGTCACAACACCGACACATTCCGCCGGCCACACGCTCGACCCCGTCTTCTCCTCAAGCTCCCACGTCTCCTTCACCCACACCACGGAACTCCTCTGGACCGACCACCGCTGCATCCACTTCACCTTCCAGAAACCCACCACACACCACCGCACCCAACAGATCCCACGCCGCTGCTGGAGCAAAGTCACCAAAGACCAACTACGGGCAAACCTCGCTCTCAGCCCTCCCTCCGACCCATCCAACACCGACGACGCTGCCTGCAACCTCAGACGATGGATAGACGACTGTGCCAACACCCTCGCCCCGCTGAAAAAACTCACCTACAGCGACACCACCAAAAGAGCCAGCTGGTTCACCCCGGAACTCCTAGCTTCCAAGCGTAACTGCCGGAAACTTGAGAAGAAATGGCACAGTGATAAGACACCGGACAGCCACGCAGCCCATAAAGATGCCATCCGTAACCACCACCACCTCATCAGGTCCGCCAAGAGAATCTCCTTCAAAGACCGCCTCGACAACAACGCACACAACAGCAAGGAGCTCTTCAACATCGTGAAGGAACTCTCCAACCCCAGCTCCAACACCAACGACATCCCGCCGTCGCAAGCCCTGTGCGATTCCCTCGCCACCTTCTTCCACCGCAAGATCGCCGACATCCACGACAGCTTCAACACCCAGACAGCCCCCACCAAGATAGATACTCCAGACCCGCCGCACACCATCGACCATGACCCCTTGCCAGCCTGGGCCAGCGTGAACATCGATGACACCATCAAGACCATGGGCACAATACACTCCGGCTCCCCGTCAGACCCTTTCCCGCACCACATCTTCAACAAAGCCAGCAGCTCCATCGCACCCCACCTGTGCAACATTATCAATCTCTCCTTCGAGACCGCGACCTTCCCAGAGAGCTGGAAACACGCAGAGATCAACGCCCTACTCAAAAAACCCAAGGCGGACCCAAGAGACCTCAAGAACTTCCGGCCCATCTCCCTGCTTCCGTTCCCAGCCAAGGTCATCGAGAAGATCGTCAACAAACAGCTAACCCGATACCTAGAAGAAAACAGCATCCTGGACCCATCCCAATCGGGGTTCCGCAGCAACCACAGCACTGAGACTGCCCTCATCGCCGCCACCGACGACATCAGGACCCTGCTGGACAACGGCGAGACCGCAGCCCTCATCCTGCTGGACCTCTCCGCCGCCTTCGACACTGTCTGCCACCGCACTCTACGCGCACGCCTCCACGACGCAGGGATCCGAGACAAGGCCCTGGAATGGACCACCTCCTTCCTCGACGGCAGAACCCAGAGAGTCCGCCTCCCACCTTTCCGATCCGAAGCCTCCGAGATCATCTGCGGCGTACCCCAGGGATCTTCCCTCAGCCCAACACTGTTCAACATCTACATGGCCCCGCTCGCACGCATCGCCAGACAGCACGACCTCAACATTATCTCCTACGCCGACGACACTCAACTGATCCTCTCCCTCACCAAGGACCCCCTCGCCGCCAAAGCCAATCTCCATGAAGGAATGAAGGTCGTCGCCGATTGGATGAAGATCAGCCGACTAAAGCTGAACACGGACAAGACGGAGGTCCTCATCCTCGGCTCCAACCCCTCAGCCTGGGACGACTCCTGGTGGTCAACGACGCTGGGAGCAGCCCCGACACCCACCGACCACGCACGCAACCTGGGAGTCATCCTCGACTCAACGCTCTCCATGGCCAAGCAAGTCAACGCAGTCTCCTCCTCCTGCTTCAACACCCTCCGCATGCTTCGCAAGATCTACAGGTGGATCCCGACATACACAAGAAGAACTGTCATCCAGGCCCTTGTCAGTAGCAGACTTGACTATGGGAACGCCCTCTACGCGGGAGCCCCGGCCAAGCTCATCAAGCGACTGCAACGCATACAAAACGCCTCCGCACGCCTGATCCTCGACGTACCACGCCACAGCCACATCACCCCCCACCTGAGGAACCTGCACTGGCTCCCCGTCGACAGGAGGATCACCTTCAAACTCCTCATCCACGCACACAAGGCACTCCACAAAACTGGCCCAGCCTACCTCAACAGACGACTCTTCTTCTACGTCCCCAACCGCCAGCTCCGCTCCGCCGACCTCTCCCTCGCCACCGTCCCTCGCATTCGAAGAACAACCACCGGCGGCAGATCCTTCTCACACCTCGTCGCCAAGACCTGGAACACCCTTTCACTAAGCCTACGACAGACCCAAGACCTGCTGACCTTCAGGAGGCTACTCAAGACCTGGCTGTTCGACCAGTAGCAGCACCCCCCCTCCTTCCCTCTCCCCAGCGCCTTGAGACCCTCGCGGGTAAGTAGTGCGCTCTACAAATTCTGTGATTGATTGATTGATTTGCAAAATGTTCTTAAAAAATTGCACAGATTGCAAAGTTAGCAATGTTTAAAAAAAATGGAGAGTATGTAGCAGGAGAAAAAGTGTCTCTTAGCAAACGCAGGAACCTTTACATTTTTTATGTGCATTTTCATTTAGAGAGGTGTTAGACTTGGCATCTTTTGGCGTGTTTCCCCTGTCTTTTTGCTTTCTGACCTCCTGGTTTTTACTCTGTTTTTGCTGGTTTAGTGTCTCTGTGCACTTTCTTACTGCTGTTCAGTGTTAAATAGCAAGTGCTCCTGTTGTAAATTGTTGTTATAAATTAGTGATTCCATGATAGGTCATTTGATTTACTAGTCAGTCCCTAGTACAGTACACTGTGTGTGCCCAGGGCCTGTAAATTAAATGCTGCTAGTGGGTTTGCAGCACTGGCTGTGCCACCCACCTAAGCAGCCTGTAAATGTAACTCAGGCCTGCCATTGCAGAGCCTGTGTGCAGTCTGGTACTGCCATGTCGACCTGGCAAGTGTGCCCACTTGCCAGGCCCTAACCTTCCCTTTTCTCACATGTTAGTCACACCTAAGGTAGGCCCAAGGTACCCCTGGGGCAGGGTTCAATGTATGTATAAGGTAGGACATGCCCTGATGAGTGTGGCATGTCCTGATAGTGAATTACTGCTGATTTCGTTTTTTCACTATTGCAAGGCTACCTGTTCTCCTAGGATAGAATGGGGAGTTTGCTTATAACATTTTATAAACATAACTACCCCTGGGAACAAGGTAGGAAAATAAAGTTTAGTATGCCTGAACTCAGAATGTTAAAATGCATCTTTTAGTGAGGGTGATTTTTACATTCTGTGTTTGAAAATACCACTTTTAGAAAGTAGGTATTTTCTTGCTTAGCCATCCAGTGTGCCTCTGCTTGGATGTGTATTGACTGTCTGGCTTTTGGGTGCTAGGGGCTGGGGAGGAGCAGTGGCTCCAGAGAGTCTGGGTGGGTCAGGGCTGGGCTAATTAGACCTGGGCTGCATTTAGAGTAGGGGGTGGAGATTTGCTTTCACCTGAATAGGCCTGGTCTGCCTCTGATAATGTTGTCTCCACCTCCTGCCAGGAAGCTGCACCAAAGAGGACAGAACTGGTTCTGGCTGGACAAAGACACTCTCTGCCTCCAGAGAACAAAGGATTTTGTGGTATAAATATTGGGGCCCAGACCCCAGAACTTTCGAACTCTTTTGGAACCAAGAAGACTGCCAAGAAGGAGAGCTTGAGAAGCTGTATGGAAGGACTACCACGTTGCTGTGTGCTTTGCTGTGTTGGCCTGCAGTGGCTGCTTCTGTCTTGGGCAGTGAAAGGACTGGACTGAACTTTCTGCAATTTCTTTTTGTGAGTTTCTCCAAGGGCTTGAGGTAGAGCTTGCCCCCTGTTCAAGAAGTCTCAGGAATAGCAAAGACTTTAAGTTCTTCTGCCATCAGCACTGGGGACTGTGTGTTTTGTGCTGCAACAGAAGAAAAAGCAACCCGACGCCATCTATGACGGCACTGCCGACTCCGTGTCCTGAAGGCACCGCAGAGGGCACCACCGCCTGCTGCACCGCAACCCTGGTCTCACCGACGACGCCACCTGATGCTGCCACCGAGCCGCTGCTTGCACCGTGACCTATGAGCACCGCACTCCACACCGCCTGACTTCACACTGTCGCCTTGGTATCCCCGACGCCGCCGCTCCATGCCGACATCGACGCCGCTTCTTGCACCGTGGTTCGAGGGCACCGCTCGTAAGTTACACAACGCACCGTCCTCATCCCGCACTGCAGCCTTGGCCTACCGACGCTGGCGCCATCGACTCCAGTTCGTCAGCCGACGACAGCGCTTCAGCAACGACAATGCCGCTGCTTGCACCGTGACCTGCCAGCACCGTGACGAGCACCGCATCACTTCGCACCGCAGCCCTGGTCTCACCGACGCTGCTAGACGACCGTAACCAAGCCGCTGCCTGCACCGCGACCTGAGGGCACCAAGCCACTGCACTTCGCACCGCAGCCTCGACGCCCGCCGATGCCGGCGCTCCCGACTTCAACCACGAGGAGTTCAATCTGCCACGCATGTGACTTCAAGGGCCCGACGACTCCTGCACCGACCTCCGGAAATGACGCCTGCGGACGCCGGCCTTTCGGGGCTCATTGAGCGGTCGCTGACACCCTGCATTTCTAAAGGTGACGCCGCGGTTAGCCAGAACTGTTTGGATTTGTTGTTCATGACGCCATGATAGCCCCAGACGGAGCTATCGGCTTCAAGGAACTATATTTCAAGTTTATTTTGATGACGGAAGATTTCTAAGTACTGTATTGTGGATTTTTATCGTTTTTGGTCTTGTCTTAAGTATATAAAAATATTGGATATTTTTCTAAACTGGTGTGGTGTCCTTTTGTAGTGCTTTCACTGTGTTACTGTGGGTTATGTGCAAATGCTTTACACACTGCCTCTAAGATAAGCCTGACTGCTCGTGCCAAGCTACCAATGGGGTGAGCAGGGATTATTTTAGGAGTGTAACTCCCTTACCCTGACTAGAAGGAAGGGTCCCTACTTGGACAAAGGTGCAAACCTTTGCCAACTAGAGACCCCCATTTCTAACAAGAGGTACAGACCATAAAGGGGGTAATATCTGATCTAATGATAGTCTTGCATATGTAAGATGAAGAGATGAAAATGTAAATTCGATCCTGCTGCTATTGTTAAGCAAGTCCCTGGTTCTGAAGGCCTAAAAAATGAGTTTTAAAAAAGTTTAAGAATGTCTTAGCCCCCCACGAACAGTTGAGGGGAACGGGATACATCTAACACTAAGGGGGTGGAGGGGCATGGGACCTATGAGGAAGAACCGCTACTGTGCGAACTCTGTATTCGTACAAATTATGATTGTCATTTATTTTGTCACACTAGTGCTATGTGAGATATACCTGATGGTTTGGTTGTTTTTTCAAACAATAACTAAAAACAGTTAAAAAAAAAAAGAATGTCTTAGCCCGTGGCTATTACAGTTATGCCAGGTGGCCCTTGAGATCAGAACTCTCCGCCCCACTATGAGAGATGCTCTGATATGCATAGTCTTAAAGCCTGTGGTAAAGACGCCAAAGATGTTAGATCCTACAGATTGTGTCTCTTCTGAATGTAGACAATAGGATTCTGGCACTGGTAGGGGCCAATAAACTCAACCAATTGATAGCTAGTCTGGTTTTGACAGACCAGCCCATCTTTAATTTGGGCACAGCCACTTTTATCAATTTCTGCATTTTGCTTGATATGCTTCACCATATTAGACCAGAGTTTCAAGCATTATTGGTATTCCTCGACCCCGCGAAGGCTTTTCCTGTTCACTGTGCTTCGCCAAATGGGCTTGAGACACTACTTCTTAGGACTTGTGAAATTGTTGTATACTAACCCTACATCCAAGCGTCGGGTGAATGGCGACTTGTCTCTAGCTTATAAAGGTGTGCAGGGGTGTTAGAAATGGGGGTCTCTAGTTGGCAAGGGTTTGCACCTTTGTCCAAATAGGGACCCTTCTCCCTAGTCAGGATAAGGGAGTTACACTCTTGAAATAACCCCTGCTCACCCCCTTGGTAGCTTGGCACGAGCAGTCAGGCTTATCTTAGAGGCAGTGTGTAAAGCATTTGCACATAACCAACAGTAATACAGTGTAAGCACTACAAAAGGGCACCACCCCAGTTTAGAAAAATATCAAATATTTTTATATACTTAAGACAAGACCAAAAACGATAAAAATCCACAATACAGTACTTAAAAATCTGCAGTTATCAAAATATGCTTGAAAAACAGTTCCTTGATGTTGATAGCTCCGTCCGGGGTTATCACGGCGTCGTGAGCAAACAAATCCAAACAGTTCTGGCTGACCCCGGCGTCGCGAGCCAGCTACGGTGTCGGGAAGACCCGCAAACAGTACCTTTTAGAGATGCAGGGTGTTGGCGACCTCTCGTTGAGCTTCCGAAAGCACGGCGTCCGCAGGCGTCGGTTCCGGAGGTCGGTGCAGGAGTCGTCGGGGCCCTCGAAGTCACACTCGTTGCAGATCGAACTCCTCTCTGTTGAAGTCAGGAGCACTGGCGTCGGCAGGCGTTGGGTGCTGCGGTGCGAAGTGCAGCGGTGCGGTGTGCGGTGCCCTCAGGTCGCGGTGCGAGCAGCGGCTCAGTGGCGGCGTCAGATGGCGTCGTCGGTGAGACCAGGGTCACGGTGCGAAGTGAATGCGGTGCTCGTCGTGGTGCTGGCAGGTCGCGGTGCAAGCAGCGGCGTCATCGTTGCTGAAGAGCTGTCGTCAGCTGACGAACTGGAGTCGATGGCGCCGGCATCGGTAGGCCAAGGCTGTGGTGTGGGATGAGGGCGGTGTGTCGTGTAACTATACGAGCGGTGCCCTCGAACCACGGTGCAAGCAGCGGTGTAGAATTCGGCATGGAGCGGCGTCGTCGGGGATACCAAGGCGTCGTCGTGAAGTGAGGCGGTGCGGAGTGCGGTGTCCACAGGTCGCGGTGCGAGCAGCAGCTCGGTGGCGGCGTCAGCAGGCGTTGTCTGTGAGATCAGGGTCACGGTGCGGCGTTGCAGTGGTGCCCTCTGCGGTGCGGAGTTGGCAGCGGCGTTGTCGACGTCATCGGGTTGCTTTTTCTTCTGTTGCAGCACAAAACACACAGTTCCCAGTGCTGAGGGCAGAAGAGCTTGAAGTCTTTGCTGTTCCTGAGACTTCTTGAACAGGAGGCAAGCTCTACCTCAAGCCCTTGGAGAAACTCACAAAAGTAGATTGCAGAAAGTTCAGTCCACTCCTTTCACTGCCCAAGACAGAAGCAGCCACTGTAGGCCAACACAGCAAAGCACAGCAGCAATTTGGTAGTTCCTCCTCACAGCTTCTCCAGCTCTTCTTCTTGGCAGTCTTCTTGGTCCAAAAGAGTTCTAAAGTTCAGGGGTCTGGGCCCCAATATTTATATCCCCAAATCCTTTGATCTCTTAGGCAGAGAGTGTCTGTGCCCAGCCAAAACCAGTTCTGCCTTCTCTGGTGTGGCTTCCTGGCAGGAGGTGGAGACGGCATTGTCAGAGGCAGGCCAGGCCCAATCAGGTGCAAGGAAATCTCCTCCCCCTACTCTAAATGCAGCCCAGGTCTATTCAGCCCTTTCCTGACCCACCTAGATTATCCGGAGCCACTCCTGCTCCCCAGTCCCTGTCATCCAAAACCCAGACAGTCAATCCACAAACCCAGCAGAGGCACACTGGATGGTTAGACAAGAAAATACCTACTTTCTAAAAATTGTATTTTCAAACACAGAATGTAAAAATTACCTTCACTAAAAGATGCATCTTTAGATTCTGAGTTCAGGCATACTAAACTTAATTTTCCTACCTAGTTCCCGGGGCCAGTTATGGTTATAAGATGTTGTAAACAAACTCCCCATTCTGTCCTATGGGGAACAGGTAGCCTTGCAATAGTGAAAAACGAAATTGGCAGTAATTCACTATCAGGACATGCCACACACACCAGGGCATGTCCTACCTTTCACATACACTGCACCCTGCCCACAGGGGTACCTTGGGCCTACCTTAGGGGTGACTGACATGTAAGAAAAGGGAAGGTTAGGGCCTGGCAAGTGGGTGCACTTGCCAAGTCGACATAACAGTACCAGACTGCACACAGGCTCTGCAATGGCAGGCCGGAGTTACATTTACGGGCTGTTTGGGTGGGTGGCACAATCCAGTACTGCAGCCCACCAACAGCGTTTGATTTACAGGCCCTGGCAGATGCAGTGCACTTTACTATGGACTGACATATAAATCAAACAGGCCAATCATGGAAACACCAATACACAACACATTTTACCACAGGAGCACTTGCACTTTACCACTGATCAGCAGTGAGAAAAGTGCGCAGAAACACTAAGCCAGCACAAACAGAGTCAAATCCAGGAGGTCCGAAAGCAAAAACTCAGGGGAAACACGCCAAAAGATGCCAAGTCTAACACATGTCCCCTCCAGCTGAAAGTAGGGAGAACTACCCTCCTCCCTGGGAGTTCTCTTCACTAAGGCGGAAGAACTTGGACAGACCATCTGCATTGGCGTGTTCTGTGCCAGGGCGGTGTTCCACCGTAAAGTCCATTCCCTGTAGGGAGATGGACTACCTCAGCAGTTTTGGATTCTCACCCCTCATTTGCATTAACCATCTGAGGTGCCTGTGGTCTGTCTGAACCCGGAAGTGAGTCCCAAACAGGTAGGGCCTCAGCTTCTTCAGTGCCCAGACCACGGCAAAAGCTTCCCTTTCTATGGAACTCCACCCCTGTTCCCTGGGGAGTAGTCTCCTGCTAAGGAAGACTACAGACTGGTCTAGGCCCTCTTCGTTCAGTTGTGAGAGCACTGCTCCCACACCATGCTCTGAAGTATCAGTCTGCATGATGAATTCCTTGGAGAAGCCGGGTGCCTTGAGCACAGGTGCCGTGCACATGGCGGCCTTCAGGGCATCAAAAGCCTTCTGGCAGGACTCAGTCCAGATCACCTTCTTGGGCTGCTTCCTGGAAGTCAGCTCTGTCAAGGGGGCAACAATGGTGCCATAGCCCTTAACAAACCTCCTGTAGTACCCGGTGAGACCTAAGAAGGCTCTCACCTCTGTCTGGGTCTTGGGGGGCTCCCAAGCCAGAATGGTGTCAATCTTGGGCTGTAGAGGCGCCACCTGGCCGCTTCCTACCTGGTGTCCCAAGTACACGACAGAACCCTGCCCGATCTGGCACTTACTGGCCTTGATCGTGAGGCCTGCCCTCTGCAGCGCCTTCAACACTTCCCTGAGGTACTTCAAGTGTTCTTCCCAGCTGGAACTGAACACTGCGATGTCATCCAGGTATGCAGCACTGAAATCCTCCAGTAAAGCCAACACCTGGTTGACCAACCTCTGAAAGGTGGCAGGGGCATTCTTCAACCCAAAGGGCATCACCCGGAACTGGTAATGTCCTCCTGGGGTTGAGAATGCAGACCTCTCTTTGGCCCCATCGGTTAAGGCAATCTGCCAGTACCCAGACGTTAAATCAAACGTGCTGAGGAACTTGGCAGCTCCCAACTGATCAATGAGCTCATCAGCTCTGGGGATAGAGTGCGCGTCAGTTCTGGTGACGGCATTGAGCCCACGGTAGTCCACACAAAACCGCAGTTTGGAGTGGCACCGGGTGCAGCCGCCTTTGGGACCAAGACCACTGGGCTGGCCCAAGGACTGTTGGAAGGCTCGATCACCCCTAATGCCAACATCTTAGAGACCTCCTCTTTAATGCTGGCCTTGACCCGGTCAGTCAACCTGTAAATCTTGTGCTTCACAGGAGGGCGGTCACCGGTGTCCACGTCATGGGTACACCAGTGAGTAACACCTGGGGTCAGGGAGAACAGTGGGGCAAACTGTCCCAACAACTCGTGACAGTCGCTCTGCTGCTCTGGGGTCAGTGTAGGGGAGAGGATCACACCTTCCACTGACCCATCGTGCTCCTTGGTAGACAGGAGGTCAGGGAGAGGTTCACTCTCCTCTTCCACCCCATCATCTGTCGCCAAGAGCATGCTCACTTCGGACCTCTCGAAGTGGGCCTTGAGGCAGTTCACGTGGAGGACCCTCAAAGGGTTCCTTGGAGTCCGCAAATCCACCAGGTAGGTGACATCACTTTTGCGCTCCACTACCTCAAACGGCCCAGTCCACTTGTCCTGCAAGGCACAAGGTTCCACTGGGGCCATGACCCACACTTTCTGCCCAGGTTGAAATTTGACCAGAGTGGCATTCTGGTCATACCACTTCTTCATTTCTTCCTGGCTTGCTTCGAGTTTCCTGAAGCGGGCAGTTTGGTTTCTGAAGGCCAGCATGTAACTAAACACATCCTGGGGAGTTTTCCTGGGAGCTTCCTCCCAGCCTTCCTTTACCAAACTCAGAGGTCCTCTCACAGGGTGACCATACAGAAGCTCAAAGGGACTGAACCCAAGAGACTTCTGTGGCACCTCCCTGTACGCAAAGAGAAGATGGCAAGAGGACATCCCACTTACGCCTCATGGGTTCTGTTAGACCCTTAATCATGCCCTTCAAGGTCTGGTTGAATCTCTCCACCAGACCGTTACCTTGTGGGTGATAAGGGGTGGTGAACTTGTAGGTTACACCACACTCCTTCCACAGGGATGTCATATACTTGGATATGAAATTGGTCCCCCTGTCAGAAACCACCTCTCTGGGGAACCCCACGCGGGAAAAGATCCCCATTAGCGCCCGGCCCATTACTGGCGCCGTCGATGTCCTGAGAGGGATTGCCTCCGGGTACCGGGTGGCATGGTCCACCAAGACCAGGATGTACCTGTTGCCCATGGCTGTCTTGGGATCCAGTGGCCCCACAATGTCCATCCCTACCCTTTCAAAGGGTGTTCCAACAAGTGGAAAAGGTTGGAGAGGAGCTTGACCTTCCTCCCACTCTTACCACTTGCCTGGCAAGTTTGGCAAGACCTGCAATGTCCATCTGACTACCCTCACATTTGGGGCCAGAAGAAGTGGGTGACAAGCCTGTCAAAGGTCTTGTCCTGCCCCAAATGTCCTGCCAAAGGCACGTCATGAGCCAGACCCAGTAGGAAGGTCCTGAAGCGCTGGGGTACCACCAGCACACGGGCTGACCCTGGCTCAGCAACCTTAGGCTCTCTATACAGGAGACCGTTCTCCCAGTAGATCCAATGTGATCCAGACTGATCACCAGCTGTCTTGTCTGCAGCCTGCCGCCGCAGACCCTCTAGAGAAGGGCACTTTTTCTGCTCCTTGCAGAATTCCTCCCTGGTGGGACCCCCTTCTTGCTGCCAATTGGTCAGCTCAGAGATGTCTCCCAGTTCAGCTACCTGCTCCCCTGTAGGCACCGGGGTGTCCCCCTCGAGGTCCGCTTCCTCCCGGTCCGTGGGAATGTCAGGGGCCAGTTTCCTACGCCTCTTGCCCTTTCTCTTGGCAGGGACTTGGGCCACTGTTTCAGGCTCCAAGTCCTCTTGATCACCCTTTCTGGCTGCCATTGACCGAGTGGACACGCATGCCCAGTCTGGCAACCCAAGCATCTACAAGTGAGACCTGAGCTCAACATCCTTCCATAAGGACTGCTCCAGGTCGTTACCTAGCAGACAATCTACAGGCATGGAAGGGCTCACAACCACCCTCAAGGGACAAGAGACCCCCACCACTCGAAGGGAACCTGCGCCACCATACACTGGCGCTCTGAATTGTCCACAGCAATTACTTGGTGGAATGCCCCTGGGACTACCTGCTCCTCAGAGACCAGGTGACACCAGACTGAGTTAACACTGGCTCCAGTTTCTCTGAGAGCATCTACCCTTTTCCCATTGATGGTCACCCAAGTGCTGTATTTCTTTGTGTTAGGGGGCACCTGGTTTCCTGGGACCATCTCACTGTCCCCTAGTGAGACGAGGGTCATTTCTGCAGGATCCCCACCCTCCTGTGGGTACTCCTCCTCCCCAAGCGCTACACTAGCCAACACCTTGGACTGCCCACCGGTGGGTGGCTGTGCCACTTTAGGGCACTTGGGGTCCCCCTTCATGCGACCCACCTGGTCACATGCAAAACAACTTGCGGGGGCCGGTCTTAGCAGGCTTTCCTGAAGAGACCCCTTGTTTCTTATCTCCGGGGGGATGGGAACCTTTACCCTGGGTGTTAGTTTGGGTCCCTTTAGAGAACTCCTGTGCTTTACCCTTGTCCCCCCCACTCTTCTGCTGGGGACCCTGCACACCTTTGGCTGAGTCTCCCCCAAACGCTTTCTTGTGGATCCTGGTACTCACCCAGCGGTCCGCCTCCATAGCAAGCTTCCTGGGGTCAGTCAGCTTACTATCAACTAGGTGCTGGCGCAGATTTGCAAAACATAGACTAGACAAGTGCTCCCATGCAATCAAATTGTAGAGCCCCTGAAAATCTGTCACATTACTGCCCTTCACCCAGCCATCCAGTGACCTGCAAAACGAATCTACACACTCCAACAAAGTGTTGGCATTAGACTTCTTACTGGACCTGAACTGATCCCTGTATTTTTCAGGAGTAGGACCATACTTAGTGGGAAGGGCGTCCTTCATGTCAGCATAAGTGAGGTTATACCCCTTACCCAAAGCTATTAAAGTATCCCTTGCTTCTTCTGGAAACAGAGGCCACAATCCTGCTCCCCAACTCCTCTCAGGGACCCCATTCATGTGTATCGCTGCCTCGTAACCCTGAAACCACCTTTGTATGTCATCCCCCTTCTTGAATTCCTTGTCTACATTCTTAGGGATGTGTACAATCCTGTCTGCCTGTCCTGACGGGTTGCTGCCACCATCTGAGCTGGTTCTACTCCTCTGATCCAGCCCCTTTATCCTGATCTCATGGTCTAACAGCATCCTTTTCTCCTCCATGGCTAACTTAAGCTTCTCTAGTTCTACTGCAGCTCTTCTTGCTTCCCGTCTGTCCTCTAGCTCCTCTGGGGACAAACTGCTGCTGCCTGGTTTTAGAGGGTGCCCCCCTCCCAAAAGCACATCCACCCTTGGAATAGGCTCTTCCGCCTCCAGACTAAGATCCCCAGACTGCTCACTAGCATGTCTGACCGTTACCCAGGCCCTCAGCGCCTTTTGTAGCTTCTCTTTTCTGATGAGGCCCCTGATTTGGACTTTGAGGTTCATGCAGATAGCCTTCAATTCCCTCACATTGTAGGTTTCTAACCTCTTCTCCTCAAAGGCCACTTCCAAGGATGCAACAGATGATGCAATTGATTCAGGCATGTTGTACTAGAAAGTTCAAGTTCAAAACCAATGGAAAGGCAAAAATAGACCAAAAAAATTGTATGTGGTACGTAATGGTCTGCGATATGGTAGTAGTGCACACCAATCACTGTAAGTCAAGTGCAAACGCAAGTCCTATCCTCACCGCTGACAACCAATGTTAGAAATGGGGGTCTCTAGTTGGCAAGGGTTTGCACCTTTGTCCAAATAGGGACCATTCTTCCTAGTCAGGATAAGGCAGTTACACTCCTAAAATAACCCCTGCTCACCCCCTTGGTAGCTTGGCACGAGCAGTCAGGCTTATCTTAGAGGCAGTGTGTAAAGCATTTGCACATAACCAACAGTAATACAGTGTAAGCACTACAAAAGGACACCACCCCAGTTTAGAAAAATATCCAATATTTTTATATACTTAAGACAAGACCAAAAACGATAAAAATCCACAATACAGTACTTAAAAATCTTCAGTTATCAAAATATGCTTGAAAAACAGTTCCTTGATGTCGATAGCTCCGTCCGGGGCTATCACGGCGTCGTGAGCAAACAAATCCAAACAGTTCTGGCTGACCGCAGCGTCGCGGGCCAGCTACGGTGTCGGGAAGACCCGCAAACAGTACCTTTTAGAGATGCAGGGCGTTGGCGACCTCTCGTTGAGCTTCCGAAAGCACGGCGTCCGCAGGCATCGGTTCCGGAGGTCGGTGCAGGAGTCGTCAGGGCCCTCGAAGTCACACGCGTTGCAGATCAAACTCCTCTCTGTTGAAGTCAGGAGCTCTGGCGTCTGCAGGCGTCGGCTGCTGCGGTGCAAAGTGCAGCAGTGCGGTGTGCGGTGCCCTCAGGTTGCGGTGTGACCAGCGGCTCGGTGGCGGCGTCAAATGGCATCGTCGGTGAGACCAGGGTCGCGGTGTGAAGTGAATGCGGGGCTCGTCGCAGTGCTGGCAGGTCGCGGTGCAAGAAGTGGCGTCGTCGTTGCTGAAGCGCTGTCGTCGGCTGACGAACTGGAGTCGATGGCGCAGGCGTCAGTAGGCCAAGGCTGCGGTGTGGGATGAGGGCGGTGCGTCGTGTAACTTTACGAGCGGTGCCCTCGAACCACGGTGCAAGCAGCGGCGTAGATTTCGGCGTGGAGCGGCGGCGTCGGGGATACCAAGGCGTCGTCGTGAAGCGAGGTGGTGCGGAGTGCAGTGTCCACAGGTCGTGGTGCGAGCAGCGGCTCAGTGGCGGCATCAGCAGGCATCGTCGGTGAGACCAGGGTCGTGGTACGGCGTTGCGGCGGTGCCCTCTGTGATGCGGAGCCAGCAGCGTCGTCGTCGACGTTGTCGGGTTGATTTTTCTTCTGTTGCAGCACAAAACACACAGTTTCCAGTGCTGAGGGCAGAAGAGCTTGAAGTCTTTGCTGTTCCTGAGACTTCTTGAATAGGGGGCAAGCTCTACCTCAAGCCCTTGGAGAAACTCACAAAAGTAGATTGCAGAAAGTTCAGTCCACTCCTTTCACTGCCCAAGACAGAAGCAGCCACTGTAGGCCAACACAGCAAAGCACACAGCAATGTGGTAGTTCCTCCTCACAGCTTCTCCAGCTCTTCTTCTTGGCAGTCTTCTTGGTCCAAAAGAGTTCTAAAGTTCAGGGGTCTGGGCCCCAATATTTATATCCCCAAATCCTTTGATCTCTTAGGCAGAGAGTGTCTGTGCCCAGCCAAAACCAGTTCTGCCTTCTCTGGTGTGGCTTCCTGGCAGGAGGTGGAGACGGCATTGTCAGAGGCAGACCAGGCCCATTCAGGTGCAAGGAAATCTCTGCCACCTACTCTAAATGCAGCCCAGGTCTATTCAGCCCTTTCCTGATCCACCTAGACTATCCAGAGCCACTCCTGCTCCCCAGTCCCTGTCATCCAAAACCCAGACAGTCAATCCACAAACCCAGCAGAGGCACACTGGATGGTTAGGCAAGAAAATACCTACTTTCTAAAAGTGGTATTTTCAAACACAGAATATAAAAATTACCTTCACTAAAAGATGCATCTTTAGATTCTGAGTTCAGGCATACTAAACTTCATTGTCCTACCTAGTCCCCAGGGCCAGATATGTTTATAAGATGTTATAAACAAACTCCCCATTCTGTCCTATGGGAAACAGGTAGCCTTGCAATAGTGAAAAACGAAATTGGCAGTAATTCACTATCAGGACATGCCACACACACCAGGGCATGTCCTACCTTTCACATACACTGCACCCTGCCCACAGGGGTACCTTGGGCCTACCTTAGGGGTGACTGACATGTAAGAAAAGGGAAGGTTAGGGCCTGGCAAGTGGGTGCACTTGCCAAGTCAACATGGCAGTACCAGACTGCACACAGGCTCTGCAATGGCAGGCCGGAGTTACATTTACGGGCTGTTTGGGTGGGTGGCACAATCCAGTGCTGCAGCCCACCAACAGCGTTTGATTTACAGGCCCTGGCACACACAGTGCACTTTACTGGGGACTGACACATAAATAAAACAGGCCAATCATGGAAACACCAATCCACAACTCATTTTACCACAGGAGCACTTGCACTTTACCACTGATCAGCAGTGAGAAAAGTGCGCAGAAACACTAAGCCAGCACAAACAGAGTCAAATCCAGGAGGTCAGAAAGCAAAAACTCAGGGGAAACACGCCAAAAGATGCCAAGTCTAACAAGGGGTACGCAGCAGGACTGCCCCTATCACCACTGTTATTTGTCCTAGCTATCGAGCACCTAGCCTCCTTGCTGCGTGAGAGGCATATGTATTGAGGGTTAGGGTTTCCCACACGGAGATTCAAGCTGTATGTGGACAATATATTGTTATTTATTAAGGACCCAGGAGAAACCTAAACTCTATTATAGATGTTATTTTTATGTTTATGCTGGCTTTTGGATTCATTGGGAAAATTCTGAATTGTTCCCTCTCACTGATACCACCCCAAAATCACTTTTTCTTTTCCCCTAGTGTGGAGAGAGGACTGTGTGGTATTAGGGTATTGGAGTTGGTCGGCAGATGGAATTTTTACTTCAGGAGAATTGCGACCATATAATCAATAAGCTCACCATACAGGTCTAGTCCTCTGAAATGCTTATTCTGCATAATCCATCTCTGGCCCCCGCAGCTGATTAGTCAGTATGCACTAGATTTCCATGACTAGATATTACTACACTGGGTGGTTTATTTATAGACAGTAGCTTCTTCACACTAGAGCAATTCAAGGCACTTGTCCCCTGATGTTATAACAAATCAGTACTTAGATGAACATGATACTTTCACAAGATCTGCGAAAGGCAACAACCGGCTGACTCTGGACCAAAGGCAGACAGCCTATCTTATAGCCTTGTAGCTCGCTGCAGAGGTCTCACCATTTGTTAAAGGCTTATAACGAGGGTGAGGGACTTTAACAACAGGTATAACACGAGGCATAGGGGCTATAAGGCTATTCAAACATTCCACCCACTAAGGGTAGAATGATCTAAATTAAAAAGGGAGAAATAGAAAGACAATTATTGCAATGTTGGAGTAGAAGGATTCTATGTCAGGGCCCAGAGGCGAAGATTGGGCTTTACTTTCTTCATTTATTCTCTGCAACAGTCGGATAAAACATGTGAGAAACTTTATCAATCAATAAACTTTATTCGATTCACATAGTGTATCATAAAAGCATGCATGACAGAATACAATACAATAAAAATAAGAATTGTTTAAAAAGCAAAAAGATAAAAATACAAATACAATTTAAGATAATGCAGCATCTGCTCGCCTGACAACGTCTTCCTACGAAAGATAACAGCCCACAAAAATCGTGCTAAAGCCACACATGTATACAAATTTGGGAGTAGATGTAGGTATAAAAAGCCGGTCTACATTGTTTAAAATTTAAGGATTTCATAAATGGCTTAGTAAAAGAATTTCTCAAATCTGCGTAAAATTTACATAAAAACATAATATGCATGGTCGATTGTTTTGACATGTTGTCACAGGGGCAATGCATTAATTCACGTGACCAGTTATTGGCATTAGGAAAACTCGTCAATCGATAAAAAATGTCAAGTCTGAAACGTGTCAAGACAAATCTGTGCTGGTCATTAAGAACATTAACTAAGTAAGGTTGCATGGAAAATGTGGTTAAGGTCATTTTTATCATAAAAGACAGTCGGTTTAACTAGTTCAACAGACAACCTCAATTCCTCAAGAAGAGTTAAACATTCCAGTTTTAACGATTTTCTTGTGATATTTCTCAAGGTTTCTGGATGGTCATAGTATTCGGGATGGCCGATTTCAGATATGAATTGCTTGATGAATTTTAGCCATGGAATTTTTAGAGCGTGCTCCAAACCACAACAGTCCTTTGCAATGACACGATTAAATTCTGTATAGTCCGATGACCACATTTTTTGCCTGAGTAAAACTGGTTGAACCTTTAGCAAATCTGCTAGATACTGTGCGCCCAACTCAGAGTAACAAACCAAGTTAGAACAGCTATAAGGATGTGCAAGAAGATTTAAAAAAAAAGCATTTTCCAACAGCTGTAGAGTCTCCATGTTTACATATCCCCACAACTCAGAACCATACATCGCAATAGATTGACATTTGGCATTATAAATAGTCAACATTTCTTTTGGATGTTTAATACCCAATTTCCTAGAGAAATTGGACAAGGCCCTAATTGATTTAGCAAATTGCAGTCTTCTAGAATTTATAGCACTTCTTCAATACCTCTCACAGTCAAATAAGATCCATAAATACGAGAAGGAGCGTGTTTGCGGTATGATAGCTTCCGCAATTTGAAAATTACGGCATTTTGTTGTTCTTTGACCTACTTTCATAAAAAAAGTTTTGCTAGTATTAATTTGTAACCCCATATTCTGCATATAGTGTACAAATTCATTAAGAAGACGCTGCAGGGCCAACGGGGTGCGAGCCATAAGCACTGCGTCGTCTGCATAAAGCAGAACCGGAATGGACCGGTGCCCGACTTACTGGAGGTCGGAGCATTTGTTGGCAAGAGTGCTACCCAAACTGTTAATGTACAAGTTTAACAGAAAGGGAGTGTGAGACCTGGCATCCTTGGCGTGGTTTCCCCTGACTTTTTGCCTCTACCTCCTGTATTTTTGACACTGTGCTGGAATTCGTTTTTGCTGGTTTAGATGCTTTGGGCACTTTGCCACTGCTGATCAGTGCCAAAGTGCAAGTGCTCCCTGGTTAAATTGTTATTGTGATTGGCTATCCATGATTGGTATATTTGCTTTACCAATAAGTCCCTAGTAAAGTGCACTAAGTGTGCCAGGGCTGGTGATTCAAATGCTACTAGTTGGCCTGCAGCACTGATTGTGCCACCCACAGGAGTAGCCCTAAGATGGTGTCTCAGGCCTGCCACTGCAGTGCCTGTGCGCAGTTGTGAACTGCCATGTTGTCCTGGCCAGTGTACACACTTGCCAGGCCTAACCCTTCCCTTTTCTTACACATTGGACACCCCTATGGTAGGCCCAAGGTACCCCCCTGGGCAGGGTGCAGTGTATGTGAAAGGTAGGACATGTACTAGTGTGGGTAACATGCCTTGATAGTGAAATACTGCCAATTTCGTTTTTCACTATTGAAAGGCTATCTTGCCCATAGGATAACATGGGGAATGCTGTGTAACATGGTTACCTGCATATCTTCCCATAGCAGCAAGATAGAAAGTTGGAATCTGGTACCCCTGAACTCAGAATTTAATTACACATCTTTTAGTGAAGATGGTTTTTTAATTCTAAGTTTGGAAATAGCACTTTTAGAAAGTGGCTATTTTCTTGTTCAACCTTTCAGTGTGCCTCTGCCTGTTTGTGAATTGACTGTCTGGTTTGTGAGTGACAGGGGCTGGGGGTGGCTGCAGGAGGCTGGGTGAGTCAGCACTAGGCTGAATAGACCTATCTGCAAGTAGAGTGGTGGGAGGAGTAGCACCTGGGTCTGAATAGGGCTGTGCCTGCCTTCCACAATGCTGGCTCCACCTCCTGCGGTGTGTCTGATGACCCTGGCCCACACTGACAAAGGAAGGAGAGGTGCCCTGCCAGAATGCACTCTGAACTAGTTTGGACTGGGTCCAGGACACCTCACACTCACGCATGGAGAACAAAGACTTTTGGGGTATAAATACTAGAGCTGAAACCCCTGAACTTTAGACTACTACTTCCTGATCAAGAGGAATCCCTGCCAACGAAGATCAGCTGAAGAGACTGAAGGAGAAGTACTACCCAAGTGTGTCTAAGGCTGGCCAGCAGTTTGCTGTTTCTACTGAGGAGAGATCTAAAGGACTTTGCTGTGTGCTGTGTCCCCCTGCTTGAAGAAGGACTTTGCTGAGTGCTGTGTCCATCTGAAGAAAAGTCTCCAAGGGCCTGAGAAGAGCTGGCCTCCTGTTTCTGAAGTCCCTGGCACAAAAGGACTTCACCCCCCAGCTACCCTGAACTTCCTTGCTGGGAGTTCCAGTCTGCCAGGAGGGCCTGTAACTGTGTGTGAGGCCTCTCTTGCTGTTGGGAGCTGGAAGCACGACGCAACGAGAGAAGCGTGACGCCGCCGCAGCAGCCGCTGTTGCATCATCGAGAAGCGTGTCGCCGCTGCCGCTGTTCGCCATCGCAACACCGGAGAAGCGTGTCGCCGTCACCGAGGGTGTTGTCGCATCACTGGAGAAGCGTGTCACAGGGCCTGTCGCGGCTCAGAAGCTCACTGAGTTCGCCGCACGGCCGTCGGGCGTGCATGCATCGCATCTACGTTGTCGCATCGCAACAAAGATGCCATTTCATCGCATCGCACCAGATCAGCTCAACACAACAAGGTTCCATTTTGTCGCACCGGAGCGCAGGAAGAACCGACACATCGCCTTCACTGCGCCCCTTTTGCTTGTTTTGCGTTACGCATCCCAGGTACTTTGAGACTGAAAGTGTCGCATTTGAGATCTACAAGTTTATTTTTGCAACAACCCTTTTTAAAGACATTCTACTGAGTTTTGTATGTTGGACTTTTGTCGTTTTGGTCTTGTTTAAGTTTAGTAAAGATATTTTATTTTTCTAAACTGGTGTAGTGTCCATTTGTGGTGTTTTCACTGTGTTACTGTGAGTGTTGGTACAAATAATTTACACATTGCCTTTGGGATAAGCCTGTCTGCTCGTGCCAAGCTACCAAGGGGGTGAGCAGGGGTTATCTAAAGTGTGTATCCCCCTTACCCTGACTAGAAGCAAGGGTCCCTATTTGGACAAAGGTACCTACCTCTGCCAACTAGAGACCCCCAGTTCTAACATTGGTCGTCAGAGGTGAGGATTTGAACTTGTATTTGTACTTGACCCACAGTAATTGGTGTACATCACTAGTTTAGTGCAGACCACTACGCAACCACATACTGTGTTCTTTTTGGTTTTTGGTTCTATTTTTGAGTAACTCTTAAAGAAAGCATCATGTCCCAGAAGGGGAATGCAGCAAATGAAAAGGCAGAATTGGAGTTCCACATTGAGGATTTGTATTCCTACAAGGTAGACCAGCTTAAACAATTCTGCAAGGATTTGGGATGTCCCACAAGGAGTAGCGCTAAGAAAGAGGAGCTACAAAAGGCCTTAAAAGCCTGGTGGGAGGCCAAAGGAGCTGCAGGAGAAGATGATACAAATGAGGAGGTGGATGACCAGGGGAATGGGTTTGGGCCACAGGATTTGCCTGTGCCAGGAGCAGCCCCCCGGGCTGTCAGCATCCATTCCGCAGGAAGTCTCTCCCGGGAAGAGCGGGAAGAGAACCAAAAGATCAGAGAACATGAGCTGGAAGTCATGAGGCTCAAGATGAAGCAATTAGAAATGGAAAAAGAAATCCAGCACAAGGCAGAGGAAAGGGCTCGTGCCTTGGAGGAAAAGAAATTGCTTTTGGCTCATGAGTTGAGCATGAGGGAGCTGGACCTGAAGGCCAAACAATTGGAGTCCAGCTCAAATGGTGGCAGCGCACAGCCAGTGCAAGGGGGTTAAGTATACATACCCAAGGATATAGTGCAGAATTTCCAGAAGGGACAGGATATTTTTGCATGGTTTGAGTCATATGAGATGTCTTTGAGGATGCATGAGGTGCCTGAAAAGAGCTGGGGGGCGGGCCTGTGGAAGCATTTTGAGGCGTCAGGGACCGCAGTTTTGACACCTTTAGAGAAGGAGGGTGCCATGACTTATGCCAAAATGAAGGAGGCTTTATGCCTCAAGTATGGGCACACCCCAGAACAGTATAGAGTGAGGTTCAGGAACTAAAAGAAGAATGACTCAGACACTTGGGTTAAATGTGTGATAATGCACACCCGCGCATTGGAAGGTTAGATGAAGGGCAGCAAAGTTACTGATTATGAGGGGTTGTGGCATCTAATTAGTTGGGAACACTTGAGCAGTCTATGTGTTCCAGAGCTGCGCCAGCATCTTTTGGATAGTAAGTTAACTAATCCTAATGAGCTTGCTAAGGAGGCGGACCGCTGGACCAGCACCAGGGTCCACAAGGGGATTGTGGGTACCACAGCCAAAGGTGGGCAGGGTCCCCAGCAGAAGAGTGGGGGGGACAAAGGTAATCAAAAGGAGTTCTCTAAAGGGCCCCAAAATAATACTGAGGGAAAGGAGTCCCAGCCCCCCAACCTAAGACGTCGCAGCCCCCTAAGGGCAGGCATAACTTACAGGGTCCCCCAGGTGTTACCACTGTGGTGAGAGAGGCCACATAGCCCCTAAGTGCCCCAAGAAGTCCCAAGCTCACACTGGTGCTCCGTCACCGGGTTTAGTGAGTGTAGCTTTGGGAGAGGAATTAGTTTCCAGTGAGGGGGAGGAGCAAGCAGTCATGACCCTTGTCTCACTAGGAGACTGAGAGATGGTCCAGGAGTCCTACTTGCCTGAGAACACTAGAAAGTACAGGCAGTGGGTGACCATCAATGGGAGGAGAGTGGAGGGTCTGAGAGACACAGGAGCCAGCGTGACATCAGTGAGGTGTCAGTGGGTGTCTGAGGCGAGCAGGTCATTCCTGATGCACTCACCCTGTAGTTGCAGCGGACAACTCTGTGCGCCTCTGCAAAGTGGTGCAGGTTCCCTTTGAGTGGGGGGGGGGGTCTCAGGTTCCTTGAAGGTCGTTGTTAGTCCATCCATGCCTGTAGACTGTCTGCTAGGAAATGACCTGGAGAGTTCCCCATGGAGGGAGGTGGAACGCCAGGCTCATTTGGAGATGTTGGGTCTGCCTGAGTGGGTTTGTGTGACCACTCGGTCAATGGCAGCCAGTAGGGGTACAAAATCCTAGGGTCTGAACTGCCAAATAGTCTCAATGTGTGGTGAACCACTACTAAATGATTGTGCCAATTCTCTCCACAGAATCCAAGGTTATACAAAAAGGGGCTAGCCAATGGGCATATCCCTATTTAGGACAAAATCCCTCACTCACCATAGGTGACATGCTTCATCATAGGGATTCTCCTCTCAAAGGAAAAACCTAGTTCCTTTGAGGGCTACAACCCTCTCACTCAGAGAGGGAGCTAAGGGATGTTTTAGACAAGTAGGATATTCTAAATCCACAATTGATGAGCAAAAAGTAAGAGTGAAGGCGCAGCGCAAAGATAAGTGGTGTAGAAAAGTGCAATTAAGACTAGCTAGTGGGTGTCCAATCACTAATTTATTCAAAAACACCTACTGCCAGGATTAAAAACAGTGCACCAGCGGTATGGAAATTAAACCGCTTCGGTGAGATGAAAAATAACGGTCAACATGTTTCAGCCATAAAGCCCAATCGTGGGCAAGGCTTTCATCAGGACCAATGTTGGTGCTGCTGCGAAAAAGTGCTTCAGTGATGAAACTATCAAAGGATACAAAAACAGACTCTGTCCTCAGTCTATCTGTTATAAGAAGTCAGAGTTTACCCGCAACTGCTGGGTACACAATCCCACCTCGGCGCCGGCTCAACGAGACACGGAGTACCGACGGATAGAGCGGTGCCCCCTTCCTGAGCGGTTGCCAGGCTGAGGTAGGATTGTGTACCCAGCAGTTGTGGGTAAACTCTGACTTCTTATAACAGATAGACTGAGGACAGAGTCTGTTTTTGTATCCTTTGATAGTTTTATCACTGAAGCACTTGCAGCAGCACCAACATTGGTCCTGATGAAAGCCTTGCCCACGATTGGGCTTTATGGCTGAAACATGTTGACCGTTATTTTCATCTCACAGCGGTTGATTTCCATACCGCTGGTGCACTGTTTTAATCCTGGCAGTAGGTGTTTTGAATAAATTAGTGATTGGACACCCACTAGCTAGTCTTAATTGCACTTTCTACACCACTTATCTTTGCATGCGCCTCATCTTACTTTTGCTCATCAATTGTGGATTTAGAATATCCTACTGTCTAAAACATCCTGAGCTCCCTCTCTGAGTGAGAGGGTTGTAGCCCTCAAAGGAAGTAGGTTTTCCTTTGAGAGGAGAATCCCTATGATGAAGCATGTCACCTATGGTGAGTGAGGGATTTTGTCCTAAATAGGGATATGCCCATTGACTATCCCCTTTTGTATAACCTTGGATTCTGTGGAGAGAATTGGCACAATCATGTAGTGGTTCACCACACATTGAGACTATTTGGCAGTTCAGACCTAGGATTTTGTACTGTTTTAGTAAGTCACTGCTGGGGAATAAATCCTATGTGGTCTTTAAAATTTCCCTAGGACCCTCCTGTTGTTAATCTGTTTTTGTTTGGTAGCCAGTAGGGGTAACCAAGCGGACCTGGAGCCTGAAACAGTGGCCCAGGTACCTGCCAGGAAGAGGAAGGGCAGGGGGCATGGGAAACCAGCCCCCACAATTCCCATGGTCCAGGAGGAGGCAGAACCTGAGGAGGATGCCCTGGAACCTACAGGGGAACAGATAGCCGAACTGGGAGACCTGCCTGAGCTGACCCATTGGCAGCAAGAAGGAGGTCCCTCCAGGGAGGAGTTCTGCAAGGCGCAGAGAGAATGCCCTTCTCTCATTGGCATGTGGGAAGAGGCCGCAGACCAGGCAGCAGGTGGCGAGTCCAAGAATCATCTCATTTACTGGGAGGATGGGTTACTCTATAGTGAGCCTTAGGTCGCTGAGCCCAGTGCAGCCCGTGTGCTGGTGGTACCCGAGCGCTTCAGGGCCTTCCGAATGGGTTTGGCTCATGACGTGCCTCTCGCAGGACATTTGGGGCATGACAAGACCTACCAGAGGCTTGTCACCCACTTTTACTGGCCCCAAATGAAGACGTACGTCGGTACACACTGTAGGACTTGCCAGACTTGCCAGGCAAGTGGCAAGAGTGGAGGGAAGTGTAAGGCTCCCCTCCAACCCTTTCCCGTGGTGAGCACCCCTTTCGAGCGGGTGGGCATCAACATTGTGGGGCCTCTGGAACCCAAGACAGCCTTAGGCAACAAGTTTATCTTGGTCTTGGTGGATCATGCCAACCAGTACCTGGAAGCTGTCCCTCTCCGGACAATCACTGCCCCCGTGGTGGGCCGTGCATTGATGGGGATCTTCTCCCGTGTGGGGTTCCCCAGAGAGGTGGTCTCCGGCCGGGGTACCAACTTCATCTCGAAGTACATGAAGTCTTTGTGGGAGGAGTGTGGGGTAACCTACAAGTTTACCACTCCTTACCATCCTCAAGGGAATGGGTTGGTTGAGAGATTCAACCGAACCCTGAAAGGCATGATAATGGGCCTTGCAGAGCCCATGAGACGGAAGTGGGACGTCTTCTTACCATGCCTGTTGTTTGCCTACAGGGAGGTGCCTCAGAAGTCCTTAGGGTTCAGTCTCTTTGAACTCCTGTATGGCCACCCTGTTAGAGGACCTCTCAGTCTGGTGAAGGAGGGTTGGGAGAAATCCCCTGGTAAGACCCCCCATGATGTGTTCAGCTATGTGCTGGCCTTCCGCAACCAGACTCAGCGCTTCAGGAAACTCGCTCAGGTGAACCTGGAAGCTAACCAGGAAGAAATGAAAAGATGGTATGACCAGAATGCCACTCTGGTCGAATTTCAACCTGGGCAGAAGGTGTGGGTGATGGCACCAGTGGAGCCTTGTGCGCTCCAAGACAAGTGGACTGGGCCATATGAGGTGGTGGAGCGCAAGAGCAATGTAACCTATCTGGTTGACTTGCAGTCTCCCAGGAACCCTTTGAGGGTCCTACACGTGAACCGCCTCAAGCCACACTTTGAGAGGTCTGATGTGACAATGCTCCTTGCCACAGATGATGGGATGGAGGAGGAAAGTGACCCTCTTCCTGAGCTCCTGTCAGCAGAGGAGCAAGATGGGTCAGTGGATGGGGTAAACCTCTCTCCCACACTGACCCCAGAACAGCAGAGGGACTGTCGCCATGTGTTGGGTCAGTTCGCCTCCCTGTTCTCCCTGACACCAGTAGTCACCAATTGGTGCGTCCATGATGTGGACACTGGGGACAGCCTACCTGTGAAGCAGAAATTTTACAGGGTAGCTGACAAGGTCAGGGCCAGCATCAAGGAAGAAGTTTCCAAGATGTTATGTTATGTTATGGGAACTTTTAAAGCGCACGATTACCCGGAGGTGTCCTGGCGCTAGTTACAACTAAGATGTTGGCGCTAGGGATGATTGAGCCCTCAAGCAGCCCGTGGGCTAGCCCAGTGGTCTTAGTACCAAAAGCTGCTGCACCCGGTGCCACTCCAGAACTCAGGTTTTGTGTGGACTACCGTGGGATCAATGCGGTCACCAAGACTGACGCACACCCCATCCCCAGAGCTGATGAGCTCATGGATCGGTTGGGCGCTGCCCAGTACCTCAGTACGTTTGATTTAACTTCTGGGTACTGGCAGATTGCCTTAACTGAGGGGGCCAAGGAGAGGTCAGCGTTTTCAACGCCAGAGGGGCACTTCCAGTTCCGTGTCATGCCCTTTGGGTTGAAGAGCGCCCCTGCCACCTGCCAGAGACTGGTTAACCAGGTACTGTCCGGGCTGGAGGAATTCAGCGCCGCATACCTGGATGACATTGCTGTGTTCAGCTCCAGTTGGGAAGAACATTTGCAACACCTCTGCGAAGTGTTGAAGGCTCTGCAAAGGGCAGGCCTCACTATCAAGGCCAGTAAGTGCCAGATAGGGCAGGGATCTGTGGTGTACTTGGGACACCAGGTAGGGAGCGGCCAGGTGGCGCCCCTCCAAGCGAAGATTGATACCATTCTGGCTTGGGAGCCCCCCAAGACCCAGACAGAGGTGAGAGCCTTTTTAGGACTCACCGGGTACCTATCGCCGATTTGTCAAGGGGTATGGCACCATTGTTGCCCCCTTGACAGAGCTGACTTCAAGGAAGCAGCCCAGGAAGGTGATCTGGACCGATGCCTGCCAGACCGCGTTTGATGCCCTGAAAGCTGCCATGTGCACGGCAACCGTGCTCAAGGCGCCTGATTTCTCCAAAGAGCTTGTGGTGCACACAGATGCTTCAGAGCATGGAGTGGGAGCAGTACTCTCACAACTGAATGACGAGGGCTTGGACCAACCCGTAGCTTTCCTTAGCAGGAGGCTACTTCCCAGGGAACAGAGGTGGAGTGCAATTGAATGGGAAGCTTTTGCTGTGGTCTGGGCACTGAAGAAGCTAAGGCCCTACTTGTTTGGGACTCACTTCCGGGTTCAGACAGACCACAGGCCCCTCAGATGGTTAATGCAGATGAGGCGTGAGAACCCAAAACTGTTGAGGTGGTCCATCTCCCTACAGGGAATGGACTTTACGGTGGAACACCGCCCTGGTACAGAACACGCCAATGCTGATGGTCTGTCCAGGTTCTTCCACCTTAGTGATGAGAACTCCCCAGGGGATGGGTAGTTCTCCCCACTTTTCAGCTGGAGGGGACACGTGTTAGACCTGGCATCCTTGGCGTGGTTTCCCCTGACTTTTTGCCTCTACCTCCTGTATTTTTGACACTGTGCTGGAATTCGTTTTTGCTGGTTTAGATGCTTTGGGCACTTTGCCACTGCTGATCAGTGCCAAAGTGCAAGTGCTCCCTGGTTAAATTGTTATTGTGATTGGCTATCCATGATTGGTATATTTGCTTTACCAATAAGTCCCTAGTAAAGTGCACTAAGTGTGCCAGGGCTGGTGTTTCAAATGCTACTAGTGGGCCACTGTCAATCAAGTGCTGTCAGCGACCCCCAGTGCTCCAAAATCCTTTTTGTCCCTGAATATAAATCAAAAGGCCATCACGACGTCCTCAATAGAGCAAACATCATCAAATTATTGCAAGGAGTCCCGGGTCTCGACACATTGGTATCTGATGATATTGAATATATAGAATTTCTTCCGCCAAGAGGGTCGCAACCCTCTGAAGTAACCTTGGTGATATTTAAATCTGCAACCTGGGCACGAGCTCTCCTAGCTTGCAAAGATACTCTTCGGTCATGGGGAATCAAAATCCATCCCCACTTCAATTCAGGCTACCCCATGGTATTAGCCAAGCAATCGGCCACTCAGGCAAGTGTGTGTCGGACTTTGATTTGCGACAATAGTAAACCATATTCAATCTTAAAAAATGCAGTAGGAGATGCATCTCTAACAGGAAGTCTACGGACCGCACTCCCGAACTGCCATGAAATCCAAGACTGGGGGTGGCTATCGGCAGCTTTGTCTTGTAAGAACCTACCCTGACCATTCGGACAAACTTCGCCAAAATCGATCCCCTCGGAGGCTGTCAAAGCTAGCACTCCCCAGCCTAAATCCACAAACCTCACAAACCTCCAGCTGCAGCCTCGCCTATCCCTGTGCTCATGGAATATTAGCGGCCTTCAACTCAAAATGTCCTCATCAGAGACCCGAAATTTTACTTTTGGTCATGATCTAATCGCCCTTCAGGAAACATGGGCTATTTGCAATTATCCCATTGATGGTTTCATTGAATACTGGAAACCAGCCGTTAGAGACTGTAAATACGGCCGCCCTAAGGGAGGATTGTCAATTTACATTTCATGCAGCCTAAAGGGCCCAACAGAGCCACTAAATTTCGAAGAGGACTGGTTGCTTGGAGTCAAAGTTAGCTCGTGGAGACAACAGCGTCCCCTGTTGCTGCTTTACGTCTATATCAATCCAAGCGAATGGACAAAAAGGGCCCATTTAAACCGCTTGTTTAAAATTTTGTGCGACCTAGCTGTGGCCTTCCCTCATGCCGACTGTTTGCTCACTGGGGATTTCAATACCAACTTGTTTCAGGGAAATTTGTCGGATTTGGGAGGTTCTCCCCCATTGTCGCTGTCGGTATTGAAGTCTCAGTCCAAACCCTCAAATCAATCATACTGCGCCTTGGGGGAGCTTTGTGTGTTGCAACTCTTCAGCGCAGGTTTCATCGTAATGAACGGCAGGTTCACACAGGACACTCCCCCAAACTGGTCATGGACAAATGGCCGAAAGTTCTCTTTTTTAGACTATACCATCTGTAACCTAGCCCTGTTCTCCCACCTGGAAAATTACAGCATCAAAGCTCGATCAGAGAGCGATCACCGCCCACATGTCGTCATCATCAACACCAATCCAGCTTTCCACAATTCAGCCCCAACAACCCACAAGGGAGTCCATTCAGAAAATCTAATACGTCTAAGATGGAACGACGAACTTAGTATCAACATCCTGCAGGGATGCCTGTCTCTCACACTTGGCGGCCCTCCCCCTACAGCTTCTCATATTGCTGATTGGTCAAACTTTTGTCACCATTTGCTAAATTTGTTTCCATCTTATCCGCATGCCAACTCCACCACCCGCTGCTCCCAGTTTCTTATTTCAAGCCAAACCGTGAAATTAAAGAAAATCAGAAACGTTGCCCTGTGGGCAACCAGGAAGTATCCAGAATCCAACGACCGCCTGAACGATTATAAAATTGCTCAAAAAAACTACAGACAGGCACACCAAAAAGATAAACAACTTCATCTTGATCAATTTTGGTGCAAACTTCTCTGGGAAAGCAAAAACCACAACTCAAGAAAATTTTGGGCACTAATGAACAGACAAATCAATGGAACAACCAGACAGGGGAGTGCAAACATTGCGGAGGCAGAATGGGTTACATTCTTGACCGATCATTTCAAGGCCAATGGAGGTGCAGACTCCTAATAGTAAACACCTCCGCACTGATTAAAAACGGGCCCTCGGAGCGTCAGGACAGCTCCCAGGAGTTGACGCAGCCCCAATGCGAGACGATCTCTATCACTCAACCAAGGCTGGCCAAAATATTAACAAAAGCGAGACCAGACGGAGCGCCAGGTCCAAATGGCCTGCCACAGGCCCTGTTTAAAGCAAATATTCCCTTTTGGACACAACAGTTAGTAATCCTTTTTAGATCCGCACTGAGTTGTTCAGCCATACCAGACTCATGGCGAGGTGCAGTAATTCACCCAATATATAAGTCTGGTGCTCAGTCGTCCCCAAACAACTATAGGTTGATAGTCTTACTGGACAATGAGGCAAAGCATTTTGCAAGTATCCTACTTGAAGAATTGAGTTCCTGGGCTGATCAGAAAGGCCTGATTCCAAAAAACCAAACGGGCTTCACAGCAAACTCGGGCACAACTTCCAATCTACTGGCACTATCAATACTTATTGACAAATCGCTCATTTCATCGAAGGTGGTTTTTTGTTGTTTCGTTGACTTCAAAGCCGCCTTCGATCGGGTCCCCAGGGCAGCACTTTGGGCAAAGTTAACAAAATGGGGAATCCCGGGCAAACTACTGGAGGCCATCGTTCAACTACACACCAACACCTGGATACAAGTTAAGCTTGGCACTGGCACACACCTGTCTCGAATAATCTTAACAACAAGAGGAGTGAAACAGGGGTGTGTGCTTGCCCCATTGCTCTTTAACCTGTTTATTGCTGATCTCTCAGCAGAACTGGATGAGATAAACAGCCATCCCCCAAAGATTGGTGGTGTGCAGCTAAGTAATCTTTTGTATGCCGATGACCTTGTTCTTTTCAGTCAAACCAGAGTAGGGCTGCAACGATTGTTAAACAAATTACATAGTTATACTGCTACAAACGGCCTAGAGGTTAATCTAAAGAAAACTCAAGTAGTCATATTCGGCAGAAAACACTACGGGGGTGGTGGCTGGACGTACAACGACTCCAGCCTTGTTGTAGGAAAATCCTATAAATACCTGGGGGTCAACTTTGACTCCAGGGGCACCTTCGCCAAACATCGTAGCGACATTTCAATGAAAGCCACAGCCCTCCGACTGAATTTCTCAAAACTCTCGAAAAAATTGATGGGTCCGAGTTTGACCCCAATGATGGAAGTCATGAAAGCCAAAGTCGGCCCCACGCTGTCATACGGTATCGAAATTTTTAGGGGAAAAATTAGCACAACACTAAATCAACATGTGACTAAGATCTATAAAAGTGCTTTTCGCATGCCAAAATCTGCCTCCGCCGCACAGATTCGATTAGAACTGGGCCTTTTAAACTATGAAATTTCTAGCTTAGGTGCCTATCTAAACCTGTGCCACAAGCTAAGGCAGGCTGAAGGTGGGTCCCTTGAGTCAATGTTGTGGTCGGACATTAGTTTTAATAACCCAAGTGGGACCTACAGCAAGCTCTTCCATGACTGTGTTCAGCAATTTTCAGCAAGTGATCTTTGGAACCTAAACCCCAGTCAAACGGCCTTTAAAATCAGCATCAAGAAGCGCACCCGCATGCTGTCCCATACTACAGACAAAGCTGCTCTCGCCAAACGTAAGCATGCATGGGCAGTAATTAACTCTCACCAGCTGGCTACACCGTCATTATATCTGCCCTGCACATATCCCTTGTATCTAAAACTGCGATTTATGGCACTTAGACTGGGGGAATGGCACCTGCTGAAACATTTACCCATTTGGCGTCGTACGTCAGACAACCAACAGTGCAGGGGTTGTGGGGATTCGGTGGAATCTATGGAGCATGTTGTATGCCTCTGCCCTGCACTGCTGACTCAGCGCAGATCAAAACTGAGGCCAGAATGGAATAGATTGGGAGTTCGGTCCTGCAGACAGGCAATCATCGCGGCTCTGAACCCAGAGAACACAGTTTTAAACATAAGTTTCACTATTTTTATTCATTACGTATATCGTAAATTTAATCAGCAAATTGCAGGCCCGGTAGCAACTGTAAAGAGGGCCACAGGTGCCTAAAACAAAACTGCAGACCCACAAAGCCCTACCTTGGCCTCCTCTGTGTTCTCTGTGTCTGTAACATTAGGGTATGTGAACTTGATGTTCCTTCATTGATATTGACATTTGACAGTTGTTTCAATGAATTGGTCACACTCTCTGTGTCCCCTTGTAACTCCCGGTCTTCTTTTTTCAGACTCCGATAGTAACACTTACTTTTTTTTTTAATATTATCAATCTTTTTAAAAAAAACAAAAAAAAACACTTTGCTGTTGCCTAGTTTTAAAATTTTGCATTTTTATATCACCTTGGTCATTTTAATCATCTATTCTGTATATGTATGGTATGTATGTCCAGCTTTTATGATTATATTTGAATCAAATAAAGTTTTTCACTTTACTAGTGGGCCTGCAGCACTGATTGTGCCACCCACAGGAGTAGCCCTAAAATGGTGTCTCAGGCCTGCCACTGCAGTGCCTGTGCGCAGTTTGTGAACTGCCATGTTGTCCTGACCAGTGTACACACTTGCCAGGCCTAACCCTTCCCTTTTCTTACACATTGGACACCCCTATGGTAGGCCCAAGGTACCCCCCTGGGCAGGGTGCAGTGTATGTGAAAGGTAGGACATGTACTAGTATGGGTAACATGTCCTGATAGTGCAATACTGCCAATTTCGTTTTTCACTATTGAAAGGCTATCTTACCCATAGGATAACATGGGGAATGCTGTGTAACATGGTTACCTGCATATCTTCCCATAGCAGCAAGATAGAAAGTTGGAATCTGGTACCCCTGAACTCAGAATTTAATTACACATCTTTTAGTGAAGATGGTTTTTTAATTCTAAGTTTGGAAATAGCACTTTTAGAAAGTGGCTATTTTCTTGTTCAACCTTTCTGTATGCCTCTGCCTGTTTGTGAATTGACTGTCTGGTTTGTGAGTGACAGGGGCTGGGGGTGGCTGCAGGAGGCTGGGTGAGTCAGCACTAGGCTGAATAGACCTATCTGCATGTAGAGTGGTGGGAGGAGAAGCACCTGGGTCTGAATAGGGCTGTGCCTGCCTTCCACAATGCTGCCTTCCACAAAGGCTCCACCTCCTGCGGTGTGTCTGATGACCCTGGCCCACACTCACACAGGAAGGAGAGATGCCCTGGCAGAATGCACCCTGAACTGGTTTGGACTGGGTCCAGGACCCCTCACACTTGGGGAACAAAGACTTTTGGGGTATAAATACTAGAGCTGAAACCCCTGAACTTTAGACTACTACTTCCTGATCAAGAGGAATCCCTGCCAACGAAGATCAGCTGAAGACACTGAAGGAGAAGTACTGCCCAAGTGTATCTAGGGCTGGCCTGCAGTTTGCTGTTTCTACTGAGGAGAGATCTAAAGGACTTTGCTGTGTGCTGTGTCCCCCTGCCTGAAGAAGGACTTTGCTGAGTGCTGTGTCCATCTGAAGTACAGTCTCCAAGGGCTTGAGAAGAGCTGGCCTCCTGTTTCTGAAGTCCCAGGCACAAAAGGACTTCACCCCCCAGCTACCCTGAACTTCCTTGCTGGGAGTTCCAGTCTGCCAGGAGGGCCTGTGACTGTGTGTGAGGCCTCTCTTGCTGTTGGCAGCTGGAAGCGCGACGCAACGAGAGAAGCGTGACGCCGCCGCAGCAGCCGCTGTCGCATCATCGAGAAGCGTGTCGCCGCTGCCGCTGTTCGCCGTCGCAACACCGGAGAAGCTTGTCACCGTTACCGAGGGTGTCGTCGCATCACCGGAGAAGCGTGTCGCAGGGCCGTCGCATCGCTGAGGAAGCGCACCACCGCTGATCGCCACCGCAACACCGGAGAAGCGTGTTGCCGTCACTGAGGGTGTCGTCGCATCACCGGAGAAGCGTGTCGCAGGGCCTGTCGGGGCTCAGAAGTTCACTGAATTCGCCGCACGGCCGTCGGGCGTACACGCATCGCATCTACGTTGTCGCATCGCAACAAAGATGCCATTTCATTGCATCGCACCGGATCAGCCCAACGCATCAAGGCACCATTTTGTCGCACCGGAACCGAAGCGCAGGAAGAACCGACGCATCGCCTTCACTGCGCCCCTTTTGCTTGTTTTGCGTTACGCATCCCAGGTACTTTGAGACAAAGTGTCGCATTTGAGATCTACAAGTTTATTTTTGCAACAACCCTTTTTTTTTTTTTTAAGTTTTGAAAACCTTTATTTGAACAATAAGATGTCATCCACAGCAGAATGCCCACATCCCTGAAAGGGCCGGCACAGCAAGGCAATGCTCGAAGATTTACTACAGAAGGGAGAGGGATAACACAGCATGCCGCCTACAACCACATCTGGCCGGCCGCGTCAGGTGACATAGGAGCATTGAAGGATCAGGGATTTTATTGTAGGCACGTGATGTAGAGTAACATCCTTCAAACAACATCTTTTCCACTCTTGTGTCATGTGCTCTATAAATATAACTTGTGTGGTATGGCATAGTCCATGCATGGAACGATGGAGTAGTGTGTCCAGATGACCCCGAATTCACTGTGCAGAGTGTGTGTCACCTTGGGAGGGGGATCATTTCTCATCTGTGCGTCTCATGTCTGTGGGGTAGTGGGGGGGGGGGCCGGTGAAAGCGTGCCAGCTGCGCGTTCCAATAAGTATGTCTGCAGAGGTGTCCAGATATCCTGGGGCCGGGAGGAGGGAGGCAGAAGTTCTGCGTGTGTGTGTAGTTGTTCTTGGCAATAAATAAGGTCTTGAAGCCAATCTTTAAATTTCGGTGCTCTCCCTCTACCCCATCTGCAAGCGATCTTTCTCTTAGCGAGGAGGAGTGCAATGGATGTGTATTTACGGATTTGGGCCGCTATAGGTGCAGTGTATCCCAGGAGTGCAGTCAGAGGATCTGCCGGAATGTGTGTGCCAGTCATGAGGTCTAGTGCTGTCATTACCTCCTTCCAGAATCGACGGACTGGTGGGCAGTCCCAGGCTATGTGTTGGAAATCGGCTTCTTCACTGCCGCATCGGTCACATATGTCATTGTCATGAAGTCTCAAGCGGTGTAAGCGTGCCGGTGTGTAATAGAGACGATGGACAAATTTGTAATGGAGGAGTCGGAATTTGCTGCTAGCAGAGATTTCCCCTGTTTGCCTACAGCAGAAGGACCATTGATCATCAGTCAGGGGATGGCCCAGTTCTATTTCCCATCTAGTCTTTGCCAACGGGGGGTCATATTCTCTATTTGCCTGGACTGTACGATATAATAATGAGATAACATGGGAAGGGGTGACTTGTTGCAGGAGGGCGTGCAGGGGGGACATGATAGGGGGTTCCTGAGGGAAACAAGGAGTGAGGGCTTTCATAGCCTGTCGCAGTCTAATGTAGTAGAATCGTTCTAGGGGGGAGGGGGTTGTAGGGCCAAAGAATTTGTCGCACGTGCGAAATTTACTCTTTTCGTATAACTGTCCCCAGGTTTGGATTGACAGTTTGCCTAGTAATCTGAGGCATCCCCCCTCCTGTGCCTCCGGGATATCTTGCCTGCCGGCAAGGGGAAGAAGGGGGGAATATAGTAAGGGGGTGCATGTGATATTCGCTAGATCACGCCATGCGCTGGTGGTGCATTGGACGGTGGTGGAGGCGTGACTCCGCGTAACTGCGGGGGTGCTTAAGTACGCCGTGCTGGGAATAGGGTGCATATATCCGTCTTCAATGGCCAGGTGTGGCATATAGGGGGGGGTGTATCCAATAGGAGGCAAAGTGGGCTTGGGCACAGCTAAAGTACAATTCCAGGTCTGGTATCTCCAGTCTGCCCTCACTGAAGGGACGTGTAAGGATGTCCCAGCGTAGCCTAGCCTGCTTACCTCCCCATACAAGCCGAATGAGTTGGCTTTTGATGGTCGAAAAGAAGTGGCGGCTAGGGGCATAGGGAATATTTACAAACAAATATAATAGTTTGGGCAATATGACCATTTTTATGAGGTGGCTCTACCTGCCATGGACAATGGCAGTGCAATCCAGCGTGTGATTTTGTCCACCAAAGAGCTCAGTGCACTACCGTAGTTAGCCCTCATTAGTTCTTCGTGATTGCGGGATATGACTATCCCTAAATAGGTGAGTGTGTCCTCGCACCATGCTAGGGGGTAGTCCGGTACGAATCTGGGAGTGGAGTCAGTGAGGGGGTAAATTTGGGATTTTCCCCAATTAATATTTATTCCGGAGAGATGCCCAAAAAGGAGGAACTGTCGGAGGATGGGATTCAGGCTCTCCTCCGGGTGCTGCAGATAAAGGGTAAGGTCATCTGCATATAATGAGATTAAAATTTGCCTTTCAGGGTAGATGAGGGCATGTCCGCGGAAGTGTTGGCGTATCTTGGTGGCCAAGGGTTCGATAGCCAGGGCGAATAAAAGGGGGGACAAGGGGCATCCCTGCCTGGTTCCTCTGGCTATAATAAAAGGGGCCGAGCGCTTTCCGTTGATCATCACCGTGGCCTCCAGGCCAGTGTAGAGCAGGTTTATCCAGGCCAGGAATGGGAGAGGGAACCCCATGCGTCGCAAGACGAAGGCTTAATAGTCCCATTCCAGGGAGTCAAACGCCTTAGTGGCGTCTAAAACGATGGCAGCGGTGTTAGTGTCAGGTTCTATGTCGTGGAGAATCGCAAAGAGGGTACGCAGATTGTGAGAAGTGCCTCTAGTTGGCACAAAACCCGACTGATCGAGGAGGACCAGAACAGGCATGAGGGGGCTGATGCGATTGGCGATTAATTTAGCTAGGATCTTGGCGTCCACGTTGATAAGGGACAGGGGCCTATATGAATCCACTATCGTCGCCGATTTCCCCGGTTTGGGCAGGGAGATGATGAGCGATTCATGCATTGATGGAGGCAAGATGCCCGTCTCTCGTGCTTCCTTGAGTACGTGACGCAGGGCAGGGATAAGGAGATGCCTGAATGTTTTATAGAATTCGGCCGGGAGGCCATCGGGCCCTGGGGCTTTGCCCGACTGTAATTGCATAATTGCGGAAATTATTTCTTCATCTTCGTAGTGGGCTAGAAGGGACTCTCTCTGGCCATCTCCCAGCCATGCGATAGCTGTGTCCTCAAAGAATGAGGTGAAATCCTCAGGGTGCTTTCTATGTGTTGTATACAGTTTTTTGTAAAACCTCTGAAAGGTGTCTACTATTTCAGAAGTGTTCCTGTGGAGCTGACCCTCTTCATCTTCTATCTCTAAGATTGTATTGGCAAATCGGGGGCGGATCACTGAGGCTAGCGCCTTTCCTGGTCTTTCTCCCTCACCGTATCGGCAGGCCTGATGGTATTTCCCTCTAAATTTACACTCCCTCTCCGCCGTTTCTTGGTATTCAGTAAGGAGATCATGTAAATGTGCTTTCTGCTCCGGCGTGGGTGAGTTTCGGAGAGTCCCTTCCGCCTGCTTAATTGTTTGCTCTAGTTTCTGTAGCGTATTTCGAATATCCTTTAAGACTCCGCCACTTTTAGCTATGCAAATACCTCGCATGGTGACCTTAAAGGCTTCCCATACTGTAGAATATTGCGGAACCGAATTATCATTCCGGGGGAAACATTCTGAGATTTCATGCTCAAGCTCATCTTTGAATACCGGATCTAACAATGATTGTGGGTTGAGTCGCCAGGATATGTATGGTGGGTCTTCGTGAGGTGGCGTAAGAGAAAGAAGGACGGGTGAATGGTCCGAGTATGTACGTGGGAGGTGAGATGCATGCGTTAGCCAAGTTGTTAACCCTTTATCTATAAGCCAGCCATCGATGCGGGACCAGGAGGAGTGAGCAGTGGAATAACAGGTCCCTTCTCGGGTTTGTGGGTGGAGGGTCCTCCAGGCGTCCGTGAGACTATGTTCCTCCATAATACTTTGGAGGGTCTCCTGCGCGTTGGAGTAGTGGCGAGTTTGTGGATGTGATCTGTCTAAAACTGGGTTTATGGTCACATTGAAGTCTCCTCCCCATACAGGTGTGTGGAGCCTATATCCATTATCTTGCCTCAGAGTATGCGGAAGAATTCCGGGTCGTCAGTGTTGGGCCCATAGCAGGAGACAAGCGTAATGGATTGCGCGGCGAGTCTACCCCAGAGAATACTATAACGGCCCTGTGGGTCCCCATATGAGCCAATGGGGGTGTAGGGAAGCGAGCGTTTCACCAATATGAGGGTACCCCGGGCATAGGACGAGTAGGACGAGAAGCATTTGGTGGCTGCCCAATGAGCTGCAAATGTGGGGGACGGGTTGGGGGCGAGGTGTGTTTCTTGAAGCATGGCACAGTGAATGTTGTGACGTTCTAAATAAGAGAGGATGTGACGGCGTTTGCGGGGATCCCCCAGTCCTCTGATATTCCAGGTTAAAAAATTATATTGGGTGGGTTTAGGATGTGACTCCATTTGTTTTGCATAAGTCAATTGGATGAAGTATGTCGAGGTTATATTCTGGATTTACAGCATGAACAGATTTGAGTGAGGTAGAGCAATAACATTCTGTATAACACCATTCCCCATGGCCTCCCCCCTCCCACAACAGCGACCCAAACTCGCTGTGGCCTATCCCTCCCCCCTCCCAAAAGCAAACCGTAGCCGTCTCCCCAACAGGGGGCGGAGGGCTCAACAAGTTCCCCATGTATGATACGAAGTACTTAGGGTTCACCTGACGGGTGGTTTCTAGAGGGCGGTCAGGTTCTCCTCGTCAGAGCGAGGGTGCTCGGGCAGCTTTGTACAGTTTCATCTCGGCGCTAGTTGAAAGGTAGTTCTGTGTTTGCATGAAGACATCCAACAGGACGCTGCGCTCCCAGTGTGGCTCATCATTTACAGAGTCCAGCCTCAGGATATACATGCGGAAGAAGGTCTTTATGATCCAGGCATCAGCTTCCCCCAGCCGGCCGGCATATTCGAAAGATATCGAGAGTGTCCCGTAGGCGTCAGCTGCAGCATCAGTGCCCGAGTCTCGCCGGTCTGTCCTCAGTGCATATGGCCTGTACCGTTTCCTCGGGTCCCTCCGTGAGGGGCAAGCGTTGGCGGCAGCATGTCTGCCGTTCCGCAGGGCATGAGTGGAGTGTAGTGGGTCAGATCATCGTACATCTCACAGCCGGGGGGGGGAGGAAGTGCGCCCACATGTAGGCTCTGAATATGTTACATAAGAGAGGGGGGATTATTTTACAGTCGTCTTATTCGACATCCGATGTGTTCCCGCCATCTGCGGGGTGATGCGTTGAGGACGGCTGATCCGCAGGTATCTTGGGCAGAGTTTTGAGGAAGTCCTGGGCGTGTTGCGGTTCGTGAAAAAATGCTGTTTGCCCTGATGCGTTACCTTGAGGCGGGCTGGGAATAACATGGCATAGGGCATATTAAGCTGTTGAAGTTTCTTCTTCACCTGCAGAAATTTGCGTCGTTGGTCTTGGACGGCCATGGTGAAGTCAGGGTAGATCGAGATCGCCATCCCTTCATATGTTAGTTGTCCTTGTTCCCTGGAGAGGCGGAGGGCGGCATCCCTGTCGCGATAGTTAAGTAGTTTGGCGATGATAGGCCGGGGAGGAGTTCCAGGGGCCCTCCAATTCGCCAATGAGCGGTGCGCTCGTTTGACAACCAGGACTTGTGAAAATGCATCCCTGCCAAATAGTGCAATGAGGAGTCTCTCAACATATTCCTCCATCCTTCCGGTGGCTGTCGACTCCGAAATTCCAAGGATTCTGAGGTTGTTTCTCCTCGAGCGGGATTCTAAATCCTCGTTTTTGGCTGCTATTACTTTCAGGATTCGGTCCATCTCAAGGGTGCGGCTCGTGGTGGCGTTGGTCGTGTCCTCTAGGTCCGAAATCCGCCGTTCTGCCTCAACCAGGCAGTCATCGTGCTTCTCCACTCTGTGCGTGAGGCCTTCCAGCCTGGTATTCATGGAGTCCATTTTGGATTCAATGGAGGTTAAGCTCGATTGCATCACCAGCAGCAGCTCCTTGAGATCTGCGGTGGAGGGGGTCGACGCGTCCTGCTGGTCTTCGTCAGGTTCCGACTGGGACCGAGACGATTTGCGGGTGTCGAAATTGAGCTTTGGCTGCCGTCCGTCTGGCTTCCCCATGGTCGCAGAGGAGGTGGCAATGAAGAGTCGTGATCCAGGGGGTAGTAGTTAGTGCGCACTTCTGGGGCCCCGCCCGTGGTCCGCAAGGTGAGATGCCGCCCGGACGCACAAGGAGCCGGTGTCGACAGAGGGGTCGGCAGTGTTGGAAAGAAGAGCTTCTTGTGGTTATATGCGGTGTTCAAGAAGTTCATTAGCTAGTTTCGCGGACCGGTGTCTCTTCCCGGAGGATGCCCTGTCACATCTGTTGCCTCTTCCACTATACGACAGCGTCAAGGGGTTTCAGTCGCATAGGCAGGGCAGCCGTGTCCGGTTCAGTCCGCACGGTCTCCAGCACTAGCAGCGGGGTCCAAAGACCGCAGTCCGCTTACAGTGCTCCGCTCCGTCTTCCTGCCGTCAGATCCTAGCGCTTTGGGTCTTTCAGCGATTCGGGTACCAGGCGCCAAGCCTGCCAGGCCTCGCGCCGTCGGGAGGCGGTATAGCAAGTATGTCAGCCCAGGTGGGTCGCCGGCCCTCGGGGCATGGATCACACCCCCCTCCGTCCGGTTCTAACCCACGAGAGGGGCCAGGCTCCAGTACGGGGCCCCCTCGGGCGCGCGGCAAAGGATGTGGATCAGGGAGGCCTTAACGTGGTCCTGGGGGGCGCAGCGTTCTCTCTCGGTCCCAACAGGGCGATCCCTCCTTCAATGGCAGTCAGCGAGGGAGGTCGCAGGGATCATCCGCACCACAGCGGCAGCAGTCAGGGCAAGCAATGGGTGAGCGCAGCCTCTTCCTACCTTACACGCAGCGCTCCACACCGATCCTCCGGCAGTGTATCTGGCCCGCAGAGGACGTCCTCAGGAAAGGCAGCGTCTCTCCGCCTCCGCGGGTCCGGAGCATTCCCACCAGGCGGGTGTCCGCACAGAGCTCCCAGCGGCTCCGCGGCGGCAGCCCGGGGATGGCAGCTCCTCACGGTCCTCTTCCTGCCTCAGTGGCCAGCCAGCGCGGGTGCCACCCGCTGGCTCCGCGTTCTCCGCCGCCTCAGTCAGCACCGGCCGTACGCCGATCCGCGTCGGAGGTCTCAGGCCCAATACCCTCCCGCGGCGGCGACAGTCTCCGCAGCCGGTGGCAGGGCAGGGTCAGCAGGGGCAGCAATGGCAGTCAACAGGCACCGGGAGGCCAGCGGGCCCCCGATGTTCAGACGCCGCGTCGTCCGGCAGCAGGGCTCCAGCAGCTCCCATCCGAACTCGGAGTGAGTCAGGTCGCCATTTTGTCCTCCCCGTCGGGCAGAATAACATGCACAGTTTTCCCCTCTTCCGGGCCTGCAGCCGTGGTTTTGGGCAGCGCAGCAGGTTCCTTGGTGTGTCGCCTTTCAAAATTAGCCAGTGGTTCGCAGATTTTCCTGGAGATGAGCAGGATTTTATACGGATGGAGGCCCGAGCTGCAAGAGCCTCACAGAGGTGCGGCCATCTTGCTTGGCGCCCTCTAGCGCCCCCGCAACAACCCTTTTTAAAGACATTCTACTGAGTTTTGTATGTTGGATTTTTGTCGTTTTGGTCTTGTTTAAGTTTAGTAAAGATATTTTATTTTTCTAAACTGGTGTAGTGTCCATTTGTGGTGTTTTCACTGTGTTACTGTGAGTGTTGGTACAAATACTTTACACATTGCCTTTGGGATAAGCCTGTCTGCTCGTGCCAAGCTACCAAGGAGGTGAGCAGGGGTTATCTAAAGTGTGTATCCCCCTTACCCTGACTAGAAGCAAGGGTCCCTATTTGGACAAAGGTACCTACCTCTGCCAAATGGAGACCCCCAGTTCTAACAGGGAGCGAGTACGCACCTTTATCGAACCCCTTTTTGGATGCTGAAAGATCGAGTACATTCACCTGTCAGTCCATAGCGGACCCTTGCAGTGCTGGTTGAATATAAATGTCTAAGAAAGTTGACTATAATGGTATCAACTCCCATTGAAAGCATAACAGACCAGAGTTTTTCATGAACTACACCGTCGTAGGCAGAGGACAAATCGACGAATGCCAGGAATAAGTTACCACACTTTGTATATTTATATTTGCCTATCAATAGGTTCAGGTTGATAGCCTGCTCCGTGGTCCCAATTCCCGGCCGAAATCCGTATTGTAGGTCCGAAATGATGTTGTTACAATCAGCCCTCTCCTGTAGTCTACTTAAGAGCATACGACCGACCACTTTAACTAGTGAATCTAACAGCGAGATCGGTCTGTAATGTGCAGGGGAGTTTCGGTCACCTTTCTTATATATAGGGACAATATGAGACTCAGACCAAGAGTTTGGAAAGCCAACACTCTGCCATGATCTAAGGATGAGAGTCAGAAGGGGGCCCCAGAGATCAATTTTAGCAATAAAAAGATCGATCGGGATGCCATCGGGGCCTGGCGCTTTGCCTCCTTTACTCAACTTTAAAGCCGAGTTGACCTCATCCAGAGTAAAGTTAAGGTCGAACTTGTATTGAGGGGGTGTTGACAAGGAAGGGTCGACCGCAGGCACTAGTGCAAGATAGTTAGAGCCGTACTCAGTTGTACTGGCATATAAATTAGAATAGTGAGCTAGCCAGTCTTCTTCAATTACTGTGATCTCGACTCTGGGCTTTTTATCATCACTAAAGAAAGGGAATTTACAACATGCCAAAATGCCATGTTGTCATTGTTACGACTTTCCTCATGCAATTGATTACAGGCCTCCTCCTTCAAACCATTTTTACGGTCTTTCAGTGCAAGCCTATACACCCGTCGAAAGTTTTGAACTAAAGTGATGGTCCTAGGTAAAGTATTTAAAGCACGTTTCAGGTTTTTATGAGTCTCAGTACAAGCATGGTCAAACCAACCCTTAGTTTTTACAACTCCTCTCTTCTGATGGGAGGTTAGCCCTACTTTGATTTCATTGGTAATTAAGTTAAATGCATCTATGACGGTAGTAGCCGCTGTTGCCTCCTCTAAGCAACCCTTGGTTGTTAACAGAATTAATGTCCAGCTCTAAGCTCTGAGGAAAATGATCGCTCATTGCAAGGTCATGTAGGGTGAATTTGTTAACTTAAGCAGAATAGCGGTTAGGGAACAGCAAATAGTCAATAGCGCTATAACCCACACTACCATTAAATGTACAAGTAATGTCAACTGGCCTATGCCCAAACTCATTGCTAAAGCCCAGGTCATACTTAAAAGATAACTCGTTGAGTTTCTCTCCATATTCTGTATGTATAAAATGGGAGATGTCATCATTAGTGGGGGTAACCAAGCCACAGATTTTGTTGGATGGCAACTGGCATAGTTGAATGTTAAAATCTCCTCCCCCCATAAAAGAATTTTATCTCTAGGCTCATTAGCAATTAGTAAGTCTAGGTCATGGTCCAGTTGACATAAGACTTTCAATATTTCTAAGTCTCGGCCATTATTATAAAAATGTACTAATACCAGCGATAACGACCCTGAGAGTTTTATAGAGACAATTTGATAAAAATGAATTGGTAGACTTAGCAGCTATACAGGAGGAAACCAGTTTATTAGAGACATAGATGCAGAGGCCATATTTAGGCCTACCAAATCTTGCGGGGATAGCTGGGGAATGAAATGTTTTAAAGCCGCTGAGATGGATGGGCACAACAGCCCAAGTTTCTTGTATGCAGATAATGTTAAAACCGGACGTGAAATGTAACCATTCTGACAGGTTATGCTTACTACGAAGCCCCGCTACATTCCAACATGAAACAGTAGTGGCACATGCACTTTGGGTTGTCGGGACTGCATTTGCCTCACTGCTCGGAGAACCCAGCCTGGCACATGTTAGTAGGTTCAATGAACGTTCCTCACTCAGTGCGCTGATAGGGTAGGTGGGAGTTATGGAAGGTGTTACATAAGAATTGTCTCCGTTCTGGGTCGCTGCCCACAGTCAGTCCACACCAGTAAGAGAGAAGAGACAGACAAACCTGTTAGTGATCGAAATAGGGAACATAGGGGGGCAGGAATAATTCAGGTTAGATGTTGGCGGCTGAGGTAAGGATTGTAATTGAAGGAGTGGTTGTGACAATGAATGCAATTGTGTAGAGGACTGTGAGAAGGGTTGATAAAAAAAACCCGAGGGGTAAAACAGAAACAGAAATTTGGTCGGAATTCAAGAATGCTGTGCTTGCTCTACCTAGTATTGTTTTAACCAATTCTGGAGTTTTAAAGGAGAGCACCACGCAGTCCCCCTGAAAATATTTGGGACCTCTGCCGACCCACTTGACCCGTCTAGCCATCTTGATATCCGCAAAAAGGACTTCCCCCATCTCTACTCTTGCATTTAACCAATTAAGAGATTTGTTTCTTAGAGAATCCCAGGGTTCTTGGATAGACGGCCAAAATAACCACATAGGGGGTCTCAGCTGGAGGAAGGTCTAATCTGTCTGATTTGGACAAGGAGTGGTTAGAGACGTTTCCCCAAGAATGTTTGTTAATAAGGGGGAGAAGAAGTCCTCAGGTTGGGAAAATTGCTTACTACTAAAGCCGGTGCTTGTTGGATCAGGGACGCTGTATTTGCCAAAAGACAGTTAGATGGATCGGTGTTTCCTGAAGTAGACGGCTGTAGTGGAAGATTAACAGAATGTCTGGAATTTGAACTGCTTCTGTTGGTGTTACCATACAGCCCTCCCATGGCGTCCCCTTGTGATGATTGGCTACCGGGGTGTGACTTTATCGCCCAAGTAAGTATACACAGGTTAATACAGTATGTTCAATCGCTTTAAGTCTGTCAGTAAAAGCACTAAAAGAAACCTTAACAAAATCTATCAGAGACTGAACTGAAGCCTCCAATGAAGTATAGTCCAAGGGGGCAGTTGCCAGTTTTTTATTGCTGCCTCTGGGTGGTTTAGGTATGGCTGCCTGTTTCTGGGTGAGTGCCTTCTTTTTAACCCGTACTGATCCACCCTGCGTGGCCTCAGTATGATCATTAGTACTGCTATTAGGCATTTTTGGGCGTTTGGTTGGCGGTGAAGATTCGAGGAGCACAGTGAGGTGGAATTCGGTAGACTCTCGTCTTTATCAGATACACCATTAAAATGGGCCTCAGGTAAAGACGCTGAACTTGGGTTTATGAAATCAGAGCCCCCCAGTGCAGGTTGTTAATGTTTCTTCCAAACTAAGGATCTGTTTTTCTATGTTCCCCATTGCCTCTGTGATGTAGTTCATAATAGACGAGCGGGATTTTGAAGGGGGCTTGGCTAAGGTAGTGCTAGGATGTTTCCTTTTCCCCATGATCTAAATGTAAGCAATAGTAAGTTATCTAAATGACAGAAGCAACAAAGGCCTTCTTTGAAGATGATCAAATCAAAAAGCCCAAGAAGCAGGGGGAGACCCAAAGAAAAGGAAATCAGATAAACAGCAAAAATCTAAGTTACTTAAATGCTGGTAACATGCAATAATTATTGGCAGGAAAAGAAAAACCACCACTTCCCCAGGACCCTGGGTCAAGGGGGTTGTTGAAAAACAAAAACGGGTTAACGGGAAGGGTGTGGCCAGCCGTCACCACAAGCTAGCAATATCTGCCACACCATAAGGGAACAGAACGAAAAGATTGTTTAAAAACAACCAGCCAAGAGGGGGGGCCCAGCCCTGCCTCGTCCTGTCGCTGACGGGCGCGGAAGGGCCGGCCCTTGGCCCAGGCTTCGCCCGGGCTCGGCCCGAGCGCCACCCGCACAGCGGGACTCACCAGCCCTTAAATAGTGCAAATCCAAAACAGGTGTGAGTCACGCAGGGGGTTATGGGCATTGTATTGCCCCAGCGGCTGCGTCACGCAGCGGCACACCACCCGCAAGAACTGGCACCCAAAGAGCAGGTGGAGCAAGTGGAGTGCGGAAAGAACACACCAGCACCAGTTCCTTAATGGCGTTTGCAGGTCAAAGTCTAGGTAAGAATCCCAGTGCAGCGGGACTCACCAGCCCTTAAATAGTGCAAATCCAAAACGGGTGTGAGTCACGCAGGGGATTATGGGCGTTGTAGTGCCCCAGCAGCTGCGTCACACAGCAGCACCCCCCGCAAGAACTGGCACCCAAAGAGCAGGTGGAGCAAGTGGAGTGCAGAAAGAACACACCAGCAGCAGTTCCTTAATGGCATTTGCAGGTCCAAGTCCAGGTAAGAACTTTATAACAAACTTCATTTCCCAGGAGCATTAGGGAAAATAATGAAGCAACAGAGTTCAAATGTCATCCAGTCACAATACAGACTGGTGGGAATCAGATATCTCTTCCAAAGATATGTCCCCTCTAGACAACTACGCCCCTCTAATAAAAATCGTCTAGTTGTCCCCAGGTATAGAAGGATGAGATGGGGAGGAAGAGCAGTAGCAGCTGCCAAGCTTTGGAATACACTTCCTCTATCTATTTCTTGTTTAGAGCTACATCTTCCTTTTCGTAAGGCCTTGAAGACTTGGCTTTTTGCCTTGTAAATTGGCCATTATTGAGATCCTTTGCTCCTGTCAGATAGTTGATCCTCTTCAGTGCCTTGACGCCTTCGGGTATTTGTTTGCGCTATATAAAATGGTCATTCATTCATACAGAAATGTTCATATCTGCGTCAGTCCTCTCTCGCTATCTCTCTTTCTTCCTGCAACAACAGCCGGACTTGAAAGATGTTAGTCCTGTTTTGAAGAATCTGCACCTGCGATAAATCAACAGGCAAGAATGTAACTTGCATGCATAACCAGCTTAATGCATGATAACGAAGTACATAAAACAGTAATATAAGGAAAGACTTCATGTGCCAGTCGAACATAAACATAGGTAAAAAACAAAATACATCGCAGTCATGTACAAACCATGAACTTAAAACAGGTTACTTGCATAGCTTAAATGATCCACCTTGCCAGGATGGGCAATGATCTAGCATTGGGTGGGCTACTCCTTGCCTCTGAGTCCTTAACAGAATTTAAACTTTCCTTTACGATAGCTAGGAAAATTTACATTATCCCAGCCATTATAAGCCTGGAGTCACTCCATTGTGTTCAATGGAGCTCTCAACATTCCAATGTTCTAATAGCGTTTAAAAATTAAGTATGACTTGGGGGTTCACAACAATAGGTTTTTCTTCATGTGGTGCTATTGGCTATTTCTATGGAGTTTATTTGTTTTTTTATTGTTTGGTAAGATGTTAAAAGCATCAGAACATTGGTGAAACTTTGCAATTAGGGATGTTGACAGTTTCACAACCCCTCTCTCATAGCCTCCACACCAAGTGGCAAGACCGCCTTCAGACCACCATTGAGGAGGAGGACTGGCCTGAAGTCCTGGAAGCCCTGGACAAAGGCGCAAGGGAAGCCTGACTGATATTTGCCTTATCATGACAATCCATGAGTGGTACTGGACCCCGCAGAAACTGCAGAGGGCTGGCCTCCTGCCCTATTCAAACTGCTGAAGGTGCGAGTCCTTCCACTGCGATCTCACCCGCATCTTGTATGACTGCCCTTAAATACAATCTTTCTGGTCCTTGCAGCTCCCTCTCACTCCCCCCATTATTCTCTTACATATTCTCATAAGCTTGCCTGAAGTATCACGACCGCAATGCCACCTCCTACACACATTGCTTTTCACAGCCAAACTCTGCATCCTACGCCAATGGCGCTCACCCCTGCCTCCTTCTCAGGAAGCCTGGATGGTGGCAATGATACAAACGGAGTCCTGCGAACAGGTCATCTATGGCATGCAAGACCATACCAACGTGTTCACCCGGACATGGGTGTCTTTCCCCCAGGATACTCCATAAAATTGCCCACACCGGAGCTGAATCCTTACCCCCACCCCCCAACTGATCACAGAGAACAGCCTTATGTCTGACGCAGTGATACTGACCCCCCTCCCCCTACCCCCCACTGGGATGGATTCCCAACCCTCGCACCACTTTCACAGTCTCCCAACTGACCACCCCTCTTCTCCCCATCTGACTCCCCCATCTCGCCTGCCCTATATCTCCCCTCCTTGAACCTACCCCTACCCCCACCCCTACTCCCACCCTCACCCCTGACCTCTCCCCTCCACCTCTCCTCCCCCCACCAGGCATGCAGACTTCTGGATCCCCCTCTGATGGAGATCCCAAACACCACACTTCTGCACACTGGGCGTGTCCCCACCCTGGGGTCACTGATTAAATCATACCACTCTCTCCCTAACCCCCCAAGTTTTCCACGCTACCTCACCTCCCCCTTCCCCCTTTCTTTCACCTCCCTCCCAGTCGCGGTATATTTCCCCACAGCCAGGAACCTGCGGTCTATCCCATCTTGCGATACAGCCTTCGGTCTCCCACCCACCTAGGCTTATCCCCTTCACCCTCGCACTTGCACCGCATTACCACACCAAATGTTCGACCCCTTCTTCCCCACTTCCCCATCCCCTGAAACTATACTTCAGAAGGGCCACCACACCGATAGTTCAAGTTGAGTGTCAAAAACCAACATTCCGCGACCAACAGCAGAGCTCCGGCACACTGTAACAGGGTGAAAGGGCGAAAGACAGGATACCAGATCTTTATTACTGAACTGCGCCAATCCCCTTGTGTTCCAGCTGCTCCCCTTCCCTCTTCTCCTCTGCCCCTCCCCTTCATTTACCCCCTCCCACGTGTTTCATTTTTATATTGCACAAATCACTATTATAGTTCCTTGTATTCCATCTGCATTTGAATTCCTGTTGTATACCTTTATTGCAATAATAAAAAATTACGACACAAAAAATAGGAATGTTGACAGGAGATGTGCCAGGCTCTGCTGCAACCACGTGCCACATGCTTTTCCTGTTTTCATTCCATTCTTCATATTTGCTGACTTCAGAAATGGAGCCATGCCACCTTTCTTATGTCATGTTTTTCATTCTTGTTCACACAATGCATATCTTTATTTCTTTCTTTTATTTTAATGAATAACAATACATTAAAGAAATTGCTTCTTAGCACAAAGAACTTAAAATGCTGATGATCAGCATCCTAAATGCTAAATCCTAAGTGTCTGTTTGAACAATAAAGATTTCAGCAACTTTCTACACAGATTTAAGGTTGAAAAATGGGCACATTTGCAGTGCATCTCTGCCCCACGTCCAAGGGTAGCGTCTGGGCAGAGAACTGCCTAACTACATATTGATTTAGAGACCCCCAAAACCACAGATCTGCTCACTGAAAAATGCACTGGGTTTATTTTTTCTGGTACAACGTGAGGATGCTTTATGTAAACATTTTGGGGCCGATTAGGATACGGCCCATAATTGTAATGGGCTGCATCGTAATGGGCAGATCAGTTTACTTTCCGACCACCTCATTATGTTGGAGGCGGTTGGAAAGTAAACTGGCCGGTCATTCTGGCTGGCTTCTGACGGGCTTGGAGAGCCCGTCCGCCAATCGGAAGCTGGCAAGTCATCTCAAGGGTGGGTCTTTCCACCCTTGAGATTACGATCACGGTTTCCGACATGGTTTCCATGGAAACCATGTCGGAAAGCATGTTTGAGGGCCCCCAGCAGGACCCCCTATGGTGCCCCCCTGTTGATCCCTGCAAATTGTGGCAGGCACCTTGAGGTGCCTGCCAAGGGGTGCAGGGATGAACTGCACCTCCCTTTCCTCAATAGGAACTTGTGTTACGGCCGTAGCACGAGCTCCCATTGAGGAAAGGGACCATGAGATCGAACTGTGTTTGCTCACATTGAAATCAGTCGATCAGGAGCGACGACCGGGTGTCAGTCGGTCCCATGACCGAGTCGGTGTCGGGCAGAAGTGATTCAGCCCGACATCATAATAAGCCCCATAAACGTCAGTCACAGGCTTTCCGTTTGATTATTTTCCAAAACGGAAGCCAATGAAATAATCTCAACAAATGTGAGGACATATCTCCTTTATTTTACTCCTACGTGAGTCAAGCTGTAGCATTCTAGGTTCCCTGCAGTTGTGGAACCTGGTATGCTCCAAAGCACTGAGAGATCTTGAGCCCACTTGAACATCCCTACTCAACCAGATGGTCTTTTCAGCTGCTTGAGAGGTAAGAGGGAGGAAACAATCACAATTTTTAATTTCAATACAGTGTAACCAATTTAGTCACACAATAACCCATTCGACAACTAAATCAGAAATTAGTAAGGTTTAATTATAAATTCAAAAATAGATTGATATAAATCAATCCCAGCATCACAGTATAGAAATGCAGGACAGACCGAATGAGTCCAAATCTCCTAAAGAAATGTATCCTATATAACAAAAAGCATACAACTAATTTGGTTATGATGATGCAAGTAATAAGTAAAAATAATTGAACATTAAATTGCATCAAATAATTTTCAAAGGTAATCATGAGAACGCTATCTCTCTCTATACTGCCTTAAAAAGCGACAACCCTAAACTAAGAAGCATACGTAAGATGAGAAATAGAAAGTTGTCCACCGTTAGTGTCTTCAGTAGAATAAATCCAACCAAGGGTCAAGTAGCATGAAGCCACACAAAGCAGAAGTAGAGGTCTGCATCTCATGAAGTCCTAAGATGTCTCTCTGACCCTCATTACATTACAGAATAAGACATTAGTTGCATTCAAGGTGACTCACGTGATCAGCTCCAGTAACTTTCCACGGATCCAGCACAAATTGGTTTCTGACATCACCTTTCCCATATCTATAAGTTGCTACTCCATTCGTCCTTGGCCATTCTTCTCCTCCTCCATGGGAACTCGCCTTCTTGCTCGTTACTGCTTTTCTCCTTGCCAAGGTCCATCTTCTCATACCTTGCTATCTAATTAAAACCCAAACCATCCTTTACCAAATAATGAAGCCTTGTTCGCACCTGCAGTGAAAACAAAAATGCAAGCAAACACATTCTACATTGATGATTAAATACAATTTAAATATTTGACTTAAACATGAGCTTGTGCTGAAGCTATGCCTGAGGCCGCAAAATCATGTCAACTTAATGGTGCATAGCGTTACAAATACATGCACAATTCTAAACATATAGTAATGCAGTTTCTTAACAAATGAATAAAAAGCAAATATTACATGAAAAATGTCATTTCAAAATACACCAACATGAATATAATTTCTTGTTACATGCATAAATGTGCAAACACTAGTCTGCACATACATTTCATACTATTAGCTCCACAATGAGACAGGTCATAAGCATAGATTTCTCTCAGAGTATTAATATATAAGAATTGCAGAAAACTCTAGTAATTATATTTCCAAGCACACAGTTTATATTTCACATGGAGTACTCTAAATATACAATACCCCATTTTCCATTAATAACGTTAATCACATAGAATATATTTGAGTGCTGTATGCAGTGCTTTAAATGGGAAAAAATAAGTGCAGGTACTCGTTAAATTGAGCGAGGGCGTGGCTAGTGGGCGGGGTTAGAGGCGGAGTTAGACATGATACAAAAACACTTCTATTGAGTATTCATGTTGTCCTTGCTTTGTCCTGGATAGTGGTCTCAAACGTTCCATATATGCAGATTAACAACTAAAACCATGAATGAGCCAAGCCATCAACAGTACTTTTAGCACTTTAAGGCTAATAATCAATGTGCTCTAGGACGAGAGAGACTCTGGCGCTTACACCGGTTGCGGGACGGAACAAAACATGTGAGAAATGTATCAATCCAAACAAAATGTGTTAACTCGTTATACAAAATGAAGGTGAAACACCAAATGTTCATGTTTCCTTGTTTTCTACTATTTGCAGCTTCCTAATATCATAATATTTCTAATATTCCTACTTGGTTGCATTTGGCGCAATCCTTAAATATTTAAGATTGCACACATACAAACAAGCATTCCATGCATTTCTTTTCAAATACCTCCTGATTCTGTTCCTCTCAAACACACACTCTCTGTTTTCACATCTCTAACCTCGAGATCCCTCTCGCACTCACCTCTCTCCCGTTTGTAGCTAATTCTGTCCCACTCTCTTTACCCCTATTGCATCTTATCACTCTATCTCATCACTCTATTTCTAATCTGCCCTCTCCGCGCCTCTCTACCTCTTTCCACAGCCGTCTGGATCCCTTCCATATCTCTGTCTGCACTTACCCCTTCTGCCTCTCTGCCGTTTCCTACTTTAAACTCTGCTCCTTCCCCCTCACTCTTCACCTTCACTCACCCCCATTTTCCCTCCTCTCCCCTCGGCAGAGCTTGCAGTGGCATGCAGTGAGCACTGGAGGGTCCCGAGTATGTGCAGAGTCCAGCAGGGGAAGAACAATCCTGGCAGGGCCGGCTTTAGCACTGGTTGCGCCCAGTGCGACAATGGTTTTGGCGCTCCCCCAATGACCTCCTGCGCAACGGATTCCCGCACTACCACCACCCCTTAATAGTCTCCATAACCACTCTCTCTCAGATGCATCGAGTTAGTTTTATAGTGTCACTCATAAAAGTGAAGGGTGTCCGAGCACTTTACATTGCACACACATTACTCAATCATATGTGTGTAAATCAATGTATAGGAAAAGTTCCATATGACAGAGTGGTAGGATTTATATGTCATCCATACTGGTAGGTAGTATAGTTACGGGTGCTTGGTCTGGAGAAGCACAAACTCAGAATTTAAAATGTAAGACCATGGTTGGCGATTATCTTTAATAATTGGAATTGATTTACACCCAAATCAACACTTTGTACAACATTAGGATATTGAAAGTCTGGGGAAAAATCAAACGCTCTGATCTATACTTGAAGTCTGCATTTCAGTTCTTTGATGACAGTAAATAGCTCCGTTTTTTTTTTAGCATTTTAACTTATAAACTGCAAGTAACAAAAGGAAGTCTCTGACGAAAGATTTACGTTATGTTCACTTCGTGATTTGCATGGTACACATTCTTTGCCCAGGCACATTAACCCTCTGCACTACCTTAAGATGAATCAAAACATCCCCCAGTGAAAGCTTCCACTAGACAAAACTTCCTTCTCTCTCCAGGAAGAGCGTCAATCACCGGAGTTAACTTGACATTTTTATTGTTGGCTAAAAATTGCTGCAGGTCAGGAACACTGCAGCGGGTGCTTTTAAAAACAATATAAACTAGCAATCAGGAACGGCATGCAGAGCCGGCCCTGCGTACAGACATGGGTAGAACTGTCCCTTTTGTTAGTGTCAAAATCTGGCAGAGGCTAAAATAAAGAGAAGTGTACGGGCCTCATGCGGGAAATGGAAAAGCAACGTTGCTTCCTTTCGAAGGTAACCTTTAACAGTTTCAGATAATTGACAGTACTGGCCTCCGATGGGAAGGTCAGTTGAACTCCCCCTCACCTGGGCACCAGGGAGGCTGCTTAAGCCTTCTTCGCCACCTCGATCATCACCGCCCATCATGGACTTAATGTCCCAGCGCGCGGGGTGGGTGGAATCGCAAGGGCAAAAGAGTCCGGACAAAGAAAGTCAAACCTCAGTGGGAGGCCAAGGGGTGAAAATGACCCTTTGTGTCTGCGTTCCACGGACCCAGCATCGATGCCTAGCAGGGGGTGATGAGGACAAGGAGAGCCTCCATCTGGGTAGGAAGGGAGCAGAGGCCGCATCGGGCAGCTTGCCAAACCTGAATAAATAAGGCAACGGCCAACATGCTGCCAAACAAACGGCACGCAGCTGCCCACCTTCTAATCTGACCCTGAGTACCGGTACTCTCCTTGACAGTGGAGAAGTGCCGGTACTCGACTCGGTAAATTTAAGAAGTGCCGGTACTCAGTACCGGTGAGTACCGGCCCATTTAAAGCACTGGCTGTATGGAATCAAAATTACGCTGCTCCAGCATTATCAATATTTATGAATTCACACATGATATAAAATCAAGTCTGTGATGCGTAACTTGTAGAAAAGATAGACCCCGTTTCAGGTGCTGGAGCTTTAAAAAAGCACATTTAATAGCTGGAGTCCAAATCTGTATGTGAGCCCTTCAACACTTCAAGGCTTTTCACTTTTTCCAAACAGCAATGTCGAGTACCAGGATTTCGTTGTCAGAATACTTTGTGAATTAAATATTGTGTCCTAAATATTTAAAAACTATCATCCCATTAGATTTGGGCCCCAAACACCTGTTACCAGCTGAACGGCGGGAGTTAATGGGTACTCATAAAAAGGCCCAGTTTGTCACCTGTGGGAGGAAGGGGTAATATAGCTCATGGGGCCGGAAGACCATAGGAAGCTTTTGAAAGATGTTAAATAAGGGAGATGAGAGACGGGATTCCTGGAACTTTGCCTAGACCACCGTGACTGGGGAATAAGCAAGTGACTCAGTTCCCCAAATGCTCCTAACCCGATAGAAAAACATAAACTACATATGGGAAATCATCTGAACTCTTATAAGTGATTAGGTTGTCATGATCAGCGATGTCAAATGAGGAAAACGTCCATTAAAGTGACCCGCACCCTCGCAACATCATGTGTGAGATACATCCCTGATTGCTATGGATGATGGATTTTCCCACGTTGAATTTGTTTTTGATGTTAAACCAAACCATCAATTAAACTACCCTACCAGTCTCATGTTAATAAACCTGAATGCATCTCCACTTTGAAACGTAGGGGCATATTAGCAAGACCCACGTTAAAATTATCGCCGTTTTAGCGGCAGGAAACTGCCGCTAAAACGGCGATGATAAGCTTGCTAATATGCGTTATGGAATTCCAATAGAAGCCCAGGTTAGATGTGCAGGACATCTAACCTGGGCTTCTATTGAATTCCATAACGCATATGCAAGCCCATTATCGCCGTTCTAGCGGCAGTTTCCTGCCGCTAAAACGGCGATAACTTAACGTGGTCCTGCTAATATGCCCCATAATTTTGTTATTCATCGTAACCGACCAATGAAAATCAACAGCGCTGTTTCCCCCTTCCAGTTCCACCCAACATTCGTTGACACTTTCTTTGACTAAGGACAAGGATTTCCAGAAAAAAAGGAGGAAAGTGATAAATATTTTCACTTAAACTAGCAAGCAACATTTTACATCAAACACAACGGAATGATTTGTCATTGAAGTCTTTGTAAAATATTAAACGCCAGTGAATAAGAGCATGATTAACTAACATGACCCTTCCCTCTGAAACGTTGAGGCAGTTCCAGGTCTCCGGTGTGAGTGTTCAATTCGAGCCGGATTACCAAAAATACAAAGACCTACCGGTGCGTAATAATCTACATATTGTAAGATGAATGTGGTCTAAATTGCCATAAGGCAATGTCCCCATGGCCCCAGTAAATGTTTGCGGAAAAAAATGCTTTCTCTGTTGATGACGGTCATTGGTCTATTGCAAGGAGCCTTTCGGCTCTTCATCTCGTGCATGCTGTAATAGCAGGCTTTCCACCTCTCTTTTCAACGGTGTCAAATGGCCTTCGGTAAATAACACTCATTAGTTTATAATGATGGCCTAATCTGTCTCAGAGACGAATGCGTCTCTTGTATCTGTCTCTGTGATAAATTGTCAACATGCCTGATTTAGCTGGAATGCGCTTGCTTTGATTTCTATGATGGGCAAGATAAAATGCCTTTATTTGAAGAGGCTGAGATAAACACAATCTGCGGTAGAAAACAGACGTTCTCGCCGTGTGTTTCATACATCCTATCTGATGCCAATTTAGGAAATGTGGAAATGTATTACTGTTTCCAAGACAGCAATATTGAATAATCTGAAAGTGAATGTATTTCTTTTCTTTTTTATTTAATAGCTATATATCAGAACTGATGTCTGCCGTTCCTCATGCCAATAAATTATGGAAATTTATATGTATTTCGTCATATGGAATTTCATTTTCAGAGATGAGTTTTCCAGTGCCTTGCATTTTCTTTGCTACTTACTTTTGTTTGTAAAGTGTGCTTTATAGTTTCTTACGTGTTCTCAGTGGGTTTAGTTTGGCTTCACATGAACACAGCTCGTACTGTCATTGTTTTTCAGTGGCAGATCAGCTTCGAGTTCCCGTTATGTTATTGTTGGCTAATTAATTATCACTCTGGATGGCTGATGTTATCAAGCGGTGAAAAGGAAAGGTCTCTCCCTCTGTAGCCAACACAGATTAAACAATGTCCTATAATAACATAAAACAAGCATTTACAATGCAATAGGTCTCGCAATGACATTGTTTTAAGCTATTGGCATTGAAAATGTTATTGTTTTTTTTTTTTTCCCCCTTCGTGAAGCAGCCAGCAGTGGGAGTGTTATGTTGTGGTTTATAGATGTCACAACCAGGGGAGATGGTGCCTGTGCGCCGCGCTTTACGCACCGGATCCGGGAGAGGAGTTGTGTTTTTTTTTCACCTGCTCTATTTTCAAGCTATGTTCAGTTCCCGAGGACAGGGCCATTGTAGGGTTTAAACTCCCCGTGATGACACTGCCAGGGGTGCGAGGGCGTGTGTTGTGTGCAGGAGCACACTCGAACTTTCTCCTCCACATGGATAAAAGTACAATCACCCAGACTCTCCTGCAAACAAATAAAAGGTGCAGCCAGTCACCCAGACTCTACCCTTTATAAGGATTAAAGGTGTAGTCACCTTGGCGCTGTCATCCACACGGATAAAACGTGAAGTCACCGTGGCCCTCTCCTTCATAGGGAAAAAGGTGGAGTCACCCTGACTCTCCTCCACACGGATAAAGGTGGAGTCACCCTGACTCTCCTCCACACGGATGAAAGGCGGAGTCACCCAGGCTCTCTTCTCCAAGGGGAAAATGGTGGAGCTCTTTGGCAACTTACTTAACTATGTTTCGTTTCCAGCCATGGTTTGAAGTAAGGCTAGGGCCATAGGTGACATATGTAGGGGCACCAGGGGTTAAAGTCCAAGGGTAATGGGACAGAAGAGGGGCATATGCCCAAGTGGTCACAAACTCGCCCCCCTCAGCTGGCCCTGACTTTAGTTAACTCTCTGTCAGGGCGGGCGCGTCCGGTCCGCGTGTCTTACGGACAGAAACTACAAGACCTAGAATGCAACGGGGTTATAGTGACAAAGAGTTAATCCTGGCAGCGGCAAGGGGTGCTTCGTGGGCGCCTCATCCCCTAACTCACACATGTCTTTGCATTAGCAACTGGAATTAGATAATTAATTGATATGGGATTAAGTATTCGCCCAGAATCCCAGGATGATTGAGCCTCCCACCAGAATCTAACCCGCTTCACAGTCGGCCGCCCTAGCCGTTAAGCCACCCCCTACATATAGAGAGTACAATATGAGGAGTTAGCCAATATTACAGTGCTGCTCTTTTGCACAGAATAGTCAGATAAACGATGTGCTTGATCACGGCATGGCACATCGTTTTTAAGAAATTGGCTAACCGCAGCTATATAATTGAGCACTGAGTGCAGCGCGTAGTTGCAGCTATGTCAACGGAAGCATTTTTTTTTTTTAAACCGCAACATGAGGTAATGGTGGGGGAGGGCACTGCACGGAGTAGGGCACTGCACGCAGTGCAGCGCGTGGCTGCATCTATGTGGAGAAAAGCATTTAAAAATACGATATGACGTAATGGTGGAGAAGAGCACAGCACGGAGTGCTGTGAGATGGCGGCGGGTCCCCAAAAATGTTTTTCTCGACATACATGCAGCTACGCGCTGCACTTCGTGCTGTGCCCTACAGCCGCGAAGTGCAGCGGCGTAGCTGCATGTATGTTGAGAAAGCATTTTTAAGAACATGAGGTAATGCCTGGGGGAGGGCCCCTTGCGGAGTGCAGCGTGTAGCTGCATCTATATCGATAGAAGCATTTAAAAACAAGGCAAGCTTCCAGGGGCTGTTAAAGTTGAGCATCTGTTTGAATGTGCACCGATTGGAGATGGCTGAAGACGCATGCAGAACAGCATGAGCGTGATATATTTGATAATAATGTGCAAGCACAATTTAACACTCCCCAGCAGTATTTCGAAGCACAACAATGTCACAGCTATTAAAACAAGAGTGCAGATACTTCTTTGAAGCTAAATTAACCGAGGGACAAACATTCCCTAGGCCCAGACGTCTTCAGTTGTGTACTACCAAAACAACACGCACAACCTCAGGGCTCGCCATCGGAAGCAGCAATCTGCTCCATCCTTCCCACAGGGAATTAAAGGCTCGAATGGACCCTCAGCTCACTTCCGGCCAGGCCCTCGCGCTCCCACAGGCATGCTTTGCTTTGGCAGCCGGTGCCACTCACATCCCACACTGCGCGCTGTCTGCGGTGTGGCAGGCCTCTGAGTTTGCCACCTACCCCTCACCGGGACTGCTCTGTGTCACCAGGACCCTGTGTCAGCGCCAGGGACGGGCCGGTTTACCTCAACCCACAGCATTTCGCTGACGTGGATTCTGGCAGCGCCTCTCCAGAACTTTCCATGTTGGCAGAATGCGCCGCTCGTGCTCCTCTCGGAAGGGCGCCTCCAGCCCGTGCCACGAGCCGCTGAAGACACGCCGTGAGCGTGCGCATCGGCTGCCTGGACAGGAGATGTGCACGCGTATGGTGCGAGCAGGCGTTGTGATAACGCCGCGAGCCGAACGCGTGCACATCTCCTGTCTGTTAAGTTTCGGCACAGACAGTTGATGTGCACGCGTACGGCTTGCGGCGCTATTACAACTCCTGCTCGCACCATGCGCGTGCACATCTCCTGTCCCGCATCGGAGCAAAAGTCGGCAACAATAGATCTCGCATAGCGTGCAGCGCTTTGCGCTGCATCGCTAGGCGAGACCTAAAAAACAGAACCGGCCTCCTTTACCTATTGGACACGGTTCACAAAGGTTTTGCTAAACATCCGTTGAACATTTGTGCTAAAAACAGTTCCTACAAGCAGAAATTTCTAATGAGCAGAAATGAACAGACATTTCCACCACCATATTCGATACATGTATGAACTGGTAAAAGTTTCAACCTACACAAAACAATTCACAATTTAATCAAACATACACATGAAACATCATGCGCACCCACATTAGTGATGATCCTACTAAATAGGGAAAGAGATTTATTTCTGTAACGTAAGCATCGAGACCTGGGCAAAAGGGTAACTGAACCTGACAACACTGCGAAGCAATACTAATGGCAATAGAGTTCTACAAAAATTGTGAAAAACGTAACACTCAGTCAGATTTGTGAATCCGCGATTCACAATTTCACATACATTTCAATGACATGCTCACCATGCTTCTGCCTGAAAATGTTTAAATCTGAGCACATGGCAGATACATAGGGGGATATTCTCAAGAACGCGTGTTAACTAACGCCAAAATCGCTTCACGCAACTTCTCACATCGCAGTCCATTGCGGGAAAATAACACCGTGTTAACGCAGCATTCACAACCCAGCGGCACCATGCGATAGCCTCACGATAACGCGACAAATGCCCGCATTAAAATCAACGCGAAGCCGAAAAAATGCGAAACCCCAACGCGAAAAAAGTTGCGATGCCCCCAATGGCGTACAAAAATCAGCGAAAACCAGCGACAGGCCTGCGATTCCCACGCGCCATGCGTGAGAATGCACTATGAAAGCAGAGAAAAAAAAGACAAATAAATGCAACTGCGTAGCACCATGGACGCACCCGGACCTAGTGCAGAGGACAACGGGAACCCCACAAGCCCCACCGACGACCAGCCAGGAACCCCAGGGCCGGAGAAAGGCAAAGAGAAGAGGAAGAGGAAGACAGGGTTCAGTCCGCAGGAAAACCGGATCATCGTCACGGAGGTGACCGAACACTACCAACAACTGTACGTCACCTCCACTGTGTCATCGGCAACACAAATGGAAATATGGCAGTCCATCGTGAACAACGTGAATGCAGTCGGAGTGTCGAGGAGGTCAATGGAAGAGGTCAAGAGGCGCTGGCATGACGTCAAAAGCCAAACCAAGTAGAAACTCGCTGCCAACCTGAAGGCAGCAACGGCCACTGGAGGTGGGAGTCCTGCGCCACAGGAGGAGCTGGATGAGCTGGAGGAAATGGTGGCCACAGTCATCAGTGTGGAGACGGTGCAAGGTGTTGGGGGTCCGGACACTGCCCGAAATGACCTGACCCAACAGCAACAGGGTGAGTAACCACCAGGGACTGGGGGGATGGGGGGAGACGGGCACAATGGCACACATGCACAATCAAGAATAGCACACTGCACACCCACAATGACTGTGGAACCTGTCCCTGATGGCCTTGGCACACTGCAGCACACACAGAAACACAAAGTAGGCCCCGTCCACCATGTGCACAAATGGCCCCCCCCTCACCAATCCCACAACCTACCCATGCACATGTGCTGAACCCAGCAAAGCAGCGGCTCTGTGAGCCACACTGACAATGCAAGTGACACTGCATGACCACTAGCATGGCTGCAGTCAAAATACATGACATGGTGCACGGCACGACACTGAGGTGGCCCAGTGTGGATAACATCCCCAAAGGAGCAGGTCACACTCTGACACATCCACATGCACATACAATCCTGACGTCAACAACACATCTGCAGACAAACAATGCACAAGAGTCCATAATCCGTACAGGAGCACAAATGACCCAAGTCGCCAACATCTCCGCACCGTAAAAGCACACAAGTCAAAGGCACACCGCCTCAAAGGGATAAGGGGCCGCTAAATCAGAGCTGCAGGGGCGACTCTTCCACAATGCAGCACACACACATAGCAATCACAGCACATCAACATTGACCACAATGTGGTAGAAAGTGCCACACGTACACCACAGAACAGAGGACACAACTGGTGCCGCACGTGCGTAGAAAATGGCCAATCACATCAGGCATAGCAGGAAACTGTCAGATGATAATGTACGAGTAAAACCTCACATCCGTCATGTAGCCGGAATGTCCACTGTCCCCCATCAAATACCCAGCTCCTCCAAAACAGTCACAATGTACATTGTCATGCAGTCAGTATGTAAGCATGTACAATGCGTGCACATACATGGAACACACTGTTAACCTGCATCTCCCCTTCACATTGCAGAGGGACAATCAACACCTCCTGCAGAGCAGACCAGACATCTCTTCAGTGATGAGGAGGAGGAACCCCTGGCCATCTGCTCCGACACCCTCCAACGGCTCATGGACAGCCTCCGCACCCCACCTCCAGGAGCAGGGCAGCCCAGCTGTATCGAGGTGATACCACCCCCTGCACAGACCACACAGCAGGAAGCACCCACCACCACGGCTGGCTCCCAGCACCTCACCGAAGAACACATGGCATTCCCACGCCGTGTGCCAGACTGCCAGAGGGGGCTGGCTGAACAGGTGCGGGTGGGTTTCGACCTCATGGCAGCCAAACTAGATGCCATACGTGGGTGTCTCATTCCCATCAGGGACCACTTACAGTCCCTAACGGACACCCACAGTCCACTCCATGCCTTACAACAATCCTTGGCTGACCTCGCTGGATCCGTTACTCGGATACAAGAACTGTCTAGGCTGAGAGGCTCCAGCGACGACATCACAGAGTTGGCACAGATGCGGAGGACAATGGAGAACATGGAGCGGATGCAGACAGGAAGGATGGCTGCCACGATTAAACACCAGTGAGATGTAGCTGGGATCTACCATGCGCTGCAGATCCTCATCTTGCCATTTCTGCCACAGAGCCTGTCCCAGATGACTGCTGCAGGAACTTCGACACACACATTTCCGCCCCCTGATGTGTCAGTGGCACACAGTGATGCAGCCATACCACCTCCGCACCCTGATGAGTCAGTGGCACACAGTGATGCAGCCATACCACCTCCGCACCCTGATGAGTCAGTGTTGGACTTGGCCCTTTTTGGCAGGTTCACCCCTAAACTTTTTGCCTTGTATGTTAGTAGTTTTAAGTCTCTGGGCACTTTAGCACTGTGGTCCAGTGTAAAGTGCGTGCGCGCTGTGTGCGTGTGTGGTGAGACTGGCCTGCCCTCCCATAGGAATGCATTGAGGATGAGTGTGTCAGTGGTAATTCCTGTTATGAGAGGTGCAGCATGGTCAAGTCTAGTATGTCTGAATTTGTGAGAATAAATGCTGCGCAATGGTGTGCGCAGATTTATGGTGACTGGTGGAGAAATGCCACTTCTAGTAGTTGGCATTTCTGTGTACTCTGTGTCTGCCTGCCTGATGTGAATTGCATGTCTGGCTTGTGAGTGACAGGGGCTGGGAGGTGTGTGTGGCTCCAGGAGGGGCAGGGTGAGTCAGCGCAGGGCTGAATGGAGAGATCTCCATGTAGATGGGTGGGAGGAGTTGCACCTGGGACCTGAATAGGGCTGTGCCTTCCCTCTACAATGTTGGCTCCACCTCCTGTGGTGTGTCTGATGTCCCTAGCCTGTCCTGTGAAAGGGAAGAGGAGCTTGAGCAAAACAAAGTGCTCCAAAGCTCCCCTAAACCAGTTCTGACTGGTATCCCCAAGCCCTGTGCTGTGTCACAAAGGAAAAGGGCATATAAATATAGGGGCTGTGACCCCATGAAATTGTTCCGTTCCTGTGCTGTATTTGTTGCTGATCCTGCAGGTGTGCTGCTGCTGAGGGCCCAGTGGGGGCTGCCTCCCTGGGCCCTGCATGCCCCTTCATTTTTACAGGACCTGTTCTCCCTGAAAGGACTCCCCTGGACTGTTGCCTCTAGCGCCCTGTGAGCGCTGTATTTTTATTCCTTAAAGAGCGCTTTGCTATGGGCAGCAGAGAAGGAGCGCATGGGCTCTGCAGCACTGAAGCTGCGGCTGATTCCGAGGGAATCCCGACGTAGGGATTCCCCCGCATTGCGTGGAGAGCGGGTGCCGACCCCGCTTTATATTTTAAATCCAGAGGGAGCCTACCCCTCATTGCTGCGTCTTGAAAAGCACCGCTGCAGCCCTTGGAGAGGGAATCCCGACCCGAGGGATTCCCCGTGCTCGCGATCGAGCGGGAGCCCACCCCGCTGATTTGTGCTTATATTTAAGAGCGGGTGCCCACCCCGCTCTTTATTGTCTCTTAAGAGGGAGCCTACCTCTCATTGCCGCCGAGAGAAGGGAGGAAAGACCTCCGCCACGATCCGCGGCCCGCCTGGTTGTGGGCGGAGCCTAACGGACGGAAGCAGGAGAGGAAGGAAAATGGCTGCGCCGACTCAAGCAGGGCTCCCGTGTGCCGGGGGAGCCCTGCCTGTGCCCAGAGAAGTCCCGGGTCCCATGAGGGGGCCCGGGTGAAGTGAGAAGCGTCCCCAGAGGTCGGCGCATGCCTGCGTGGGGCTCCCGTGAGTGAGGGAGAGCCCCGCATGTCTGGAAGTAGAAGTCCCGGGTCCCAGGAGGGGCCCCGGGTGAAGTGAGGAGAGCCCTGGGCAGAGAGGCCTGACCGGAGCCGACAGAAAAGGAGAAGTCCCCCCTGCGCAGGAGCCCGGTGAGTGAGGGCTGGGCGGGGGACATGGCCGCATTTTTGCTACCGCTCCTACGAGGGGGCATGTTGTGCTTCAAGAGCCAGTGCGCTCCAACGAGGGGGCTAATTTGATTTAAAAATCCCAGTGTGGTGCCAGTGTCCAACGTTGGGGCACATTCATTTAAGGCACCCCGGTGAGGCCTCTAGGGCACAGTTGTGCCAGGGCCTATTTATGTAATCACAGCTGCCCCACCAGACAGAGGGCAGCTGCAACGTTTTGCGCACACTTGCATTAGAGGGCACAGTGGTGCCAGGCCTCATTTTGATATTCACAGCTGCCCAGCAAGTAGTGGGCAGCTGCTACGTTTAGGCCGCAGTTCGTTGGGGGCATGTCTTTCTGAAGTTAGGAGTGGAACGCACTCCTTGGCCCCCTATCTTTCCCAGCTGCCCAGCAAGTAGTGGGCAGCTGCTACGTTTAGGTTTGCGCAGTTGCGCACCCTTGACTTTCCGCTGCCTTGGCAGCGCGCCCTGACTCTTGGGACATAGGGCATTCAAGCCCCCTTTCTGAGATGGCCAGATGGCCAGGGGGGACTGTTAGATTTATAGGGCGCCAGGCCCTAATGTGATGTGGTGCTAGGAAATGTAATGTATGTAGTATGATTACGCACCATGTGTTATACCTCTAACTGTGGTTTATGATTATGAGGTTGTTTTGCATATCATGGTTTATGCTAGTGAGATGATGTTTCACTGTGTGATTTACGCCCCTAATGTGAGTTATACTTAGGAGGTTAGGGTCTAATGCGTTTAGACTTGTGAGGTGATTGCATAAGGTGTTTATGCTGGTGAGGTTGGCGCAGAATGTAATTCGCGCCTGATGTGATACTGTGCATAATGTAGTTTATGTTACAGGCTGATGCTAAGTACAGTGACTATCAGTGATTACTGGTTGTACGTTTATGATCTGTTTTACATTTACTAAGTTTGCTTTGTGGTGGTCCTGACAGTGGTCCAGTTGGCCCTGTCAGGTGTAAATAATCCCTTGTAAATATGACCTAGTGCCAGGTGGCACCATGTAAATTATGTGAGTACTATTCTAATGTGTTATGAGAATACAAAGGCTATTTTTGATATAACCTTGTGTGGAGTTCTTTTTGTAGTGTGCCTGGTGTGTTGTTGCTGTGTGCGTGCGCAAACGCTTTACACATTGCCTCCGGGATTAGCCTGACTGCTCGTGCCAAGGTACCAAGGGGGTGAGATGGGGTTATCTTTGGCGTGTAACTCCCTTGCCCTGACTAGAGTGGTGGTCTCTGCCTGGCTTTGGCGCAAGCCTTAGCCAACCAGAGATCCCATTTCTAACAGTCAGTGGCACACAGTGATGCAGCCATATCACCTCCGCACCCTGATGAGTCCGTGGCACACAGTGATGCAGCCATAACACCACCACACACACCTGTCACACCTGACACAGAAGACGTATCAGAGGACGAAGATGTGGACGGTAATGACTCTGTGTCAAAAAGGAGGTTGTAGCATTCATCCCCCGCCATATGGCCTGTTTCTGCTTGGTACAGCCCTCTGCATCATGCCCTGGTACTACACCTTCCACTGTCACCCGAAACACTCTGCGACATCCACCTGGACCCCGACATGGACTGCCATATCTGCTCTGGTTACCAATGACACAGCAAACAGGCTGCGGACTCAACTCTTCCTCTACCGATTAACTTGTCATCCCCTGAAGGACTCTGATTGGCCCTCCACTGGGCAGCCATGTAATGTGGGGTGTGCATGGCCATGTACTGCTCCAGCTCCGACACTGCACAGGATGTGAATAAAACATTCCTAATCACACAGATGTGTCATGTCTATGTCCAATCAAGTATGAAAGTATGGATGACTGTAGGGACATTGATTGCACAAAAAGGTTCACCCTGGGAAATGGCATCAATGCGCATGTTTGACCGTGACACACATGGCCAATGACATGACTGTGGAGATGTGAACTAGCTGTGGCCTCATTGATCATGAACAACAATCTCGCAACCCCCCAACGTAGCCCCACGTCCATGTATTAAATAGGGCTGTGTGTAAATATGTCAGAGTCGGTAGGAGGCCTAAAGTAGTGTCCCACATCACATGTGACAACAGAACATCTCTTCGCATACCTATACACACTCAACTGTGTGGACACAGCCTGGTTTGATGGAACACATTGGTCCACATGGCAAGAAGTTGGACACCATACTCACATTGCTGAAGACACGTAAGCGCACAGGTCGACCAGCAACTCTCCAAAACACAATGTCTGGCTCACAGAGGTGGAGCTGGCAATAGGGACTCACCCCTAAGTGAAATCAGTCAGTCAGTCCCTCCCTGTGTACGTACAATGCTCATTGGGGCACACGATTTGGCATGCAAATCAACACTCATCACAGTTGAACACTAGTGAAGCTGCGTAGACTTTATTAGCATGTGCGTGTCAGTACGGGCAAGACAAGGGCCACAACATGCAGACCAATGTATCACACACTAACAGGCAGCCAAGGAACATGTAGAGGTGCAAGACATGGGGAGGCACAAATGAACACCAACCATGACGGATGCCGACGGTCTCAGCCCACCTTGCCTTGCTGGACGAGTCATGTGGTGTTTGGCGAATGCTCATTGCACCGTGTCAGGGGACACCACTCACAGCCCATGGGATCTGCATAGTCCTGTACCACCGGACAGCGCTGACTGCCTGCTCTGCTGACAGTGAGCAGGTGAAGGAGTCCAACAAGGTCACATGCCATGTGTGCACTCTCCCTCCAGGTTGAGGAACGTTGCCAGGCGCCGCTGTCCACTCAACTTGCACAGGTGTGTGTCAACCCGCAGTCCTGCACGCACATGCATTCTGAGTCCAGGCAAATGCAGACATGTCCACTGTCATGGTGGGATATGTGTCCATTTCCCCAAGATGCAAAAGGGTGTTGGGACCTGTGCCATGGGTTACAATCTTTTGTGGCTGCAGGAACGTAGTTACTCGTCCATGAAAGCAAGCGCAGCTTCATGGGCAATCAGTTCCAAGAGTACGTCGATGTCGACTTCAACGAACACGGGGGCGAGCCAATCCATTAGCTGGTCCGGACAGATGTGCTCCGTCCACGCCGTTTCACCAATCCGCAACACAGCCCAATAGGGGAGCGCTTCGATGTGGTCACTGCACATGAGGAATTGTGCGATCTCACATGCCCAACTGCCAGCACATACGCCCAATTCCAAGGCATCCCATGAACGGGTATCACGGTTACACTCCTGTTCGTGGTCGAACAGGGGGCGCACACACATGTGATAATCCAGTTCAGCTACTGTTGTGTTGGATAGGCAGACATCCATGGGCCACTCGAATATGCATGATCGGCAGTGGAACCAGGGCTGGACGCAGGTGACGTACACAAGACAGAAGCTTAGACGGTAACTGATGCGCAACACTGCCAGTGGCAGTGCCCCCAACAAATGCAGCATTCGGTCACGGTACAGTACCACGTGACAGGGGTTGTGCATGTGCCCGGGATGTTCTGACATTGCGTTGTTCGCACTCGTAGAACCGGAACTCTTCTGACCTGCGGCTGTTATGTGGATGATATGCCACAGCTCGGAGCAATGAGGCGAATGAGTGTGCAAAGTTTGTACGTATGGGTTGCCCTGTACGTAAGTGTCAAGGCCGTTCCATGCAGGAGTACCTCGTGCAAGGACTTCTGTGTGTGGGGTGTGGATACGTTGATCTTTCATTGGCGCCGTGTGTAGTGTGGGAGTTGTCTTCGTCTGCCATGGTATCTCTCTTAGGGGGTGCCTGCCGCACGCGTTTCCAAGGTCGGGGGTGCAGATGTCCTTCCGCCTTTTGTATTGAGACATGGGGACTTTCATCCCTAATGTTAGTCAGACTACTGCTTGTATCCTGGGTATGTGATGTGGCTATCGCGCTGCAATTGGGGCTAGGCCTTGGGCTTATGGTGCACCAAAAGTGATGAACACACACACCAGTTGCCATGTATGAGCCAAGACCCCGATCGGCCTTGCGCTCCTTGTACAGTCCCCTCGTGCGTGGACACCCTCCGGCTGCATGCAACATTGCAACATTGTCGATTGCGGGCCGTGTGGCGCAGACACTGCAACAGAGACACACGCAGCAGTTGGTTTCCTGTGCAGCCCAGATATGAACCATGCCCAGAGGCCAGGGATAATTGTTCACACCCCTACTCTGGCCTGGCGTACGCTGATCCAGCCCACTCGGCGTACGTATAAAGGGGGGGACGACGACGCTACGTGTCCCAGTTCTTCCCCACTGCCTGAGGTGACATGGCTGCGTCCGCCTGGCCTACAACGAGGCTCAATCATATAGGGTACATGACTTTCGTTGCACGGAGTCGGTGGCACCGGTTGCACTGCGGCCGGCACGGGCCTACCGCCATGGGACGGTGACTTACTGGGCACTGAGGTAGGGGCACCTACAGTGCTGAGCGGGTGTGCAGCCTGCGATGATGACGTGTGCACTGATATGGTCTCTGCCATTGCTATATCAAGACCCAGAGTCAAGTGTGCGCCTGGTGGCCCGCAATGTAGGCCTGAGCCAGCGGGCAGTGAGGGCCTACCGCCACGTGGCGTTGCCTCGTGTTTCACAGAGTTAGTGGCACCTAGAGAGCTGAGCGGGTGTGCAACCTGCGATGATGACGTGTGCACTGATATGATCTCTGCCATTGCAAAATCAAGACCCTGAGTCAAGGGTGCGCCTGGTGGCCCGTGCTGCGGGGATGCGTGATGTGGAGGCTGCCAAGGTCGCGGGCCCCAGGCTCGGAGCTTGCACCGGGACGTGGTGTGCCCCCTTGGAGACACGCCGGTGGCGGAAGGTGAGCAGTGAGGCCTGGGTGCGCAGGGGCGGGCAATCAACGCTGGGCGGCGGGAGGGGCTGGGGTGCAGCGGCCTGGGTGCGCAGGGGCAGCCATGCGATGTTGCCGTGTGCAATGCTATGTACTCTGCCATCATTAGCTGTGGACTCTGTTTCAGATGAGGGACCTGGTGGCCTGCAGTGTGAACCGGCATGTGGCTGGAGACACACCGGTGGCAGCAGGTGAGCAGTGAGGCCTGGGTGCGCAGGGGCGGGCAAACACCGCTCGGCGGCTGGAGGGGCTGGGGTGCAGCTGCCTGGGTGCGCAGTGTCATCACTGTCTCTCTCTCCCTCTCTTTCTATCTTTCTCTCTCTTTCTCTCTCTCTCTCTCTCCCTCTCTTTCTCTATCTTTCTCTCTCTTTCTCTCTCTCTCTCTCTTTCTTTCACTGTCTCTCCCTCTCCCTCTCTTCCTTTCACTGTCTCTCTCTCTTCCTCTGTTACTCTCTCTCTCCTCCCTCTCTTCCTTTCACTGTCTCTCTCTCCCTCTCTTTCACTCTCTCTCTCTTGCTCCCTTACTTTCTCTCTCTCTTTCTCTCTCTCTCTGTCCTTTGTTGTGCGCATGACACACCTTCTTATCTTCAATTTTGTCTTGCAGGCTGTGTCATACGGTTTGTCCGGAGAAGACCCGGCATGACTCTTCCAATTTTTGATGTTGATTGGAATTTTAATAAATTGATTATTTTTGGAATCCTGCGATGTATGTATGTTTTCCTTTTTCGAACCACACATGGATGTTGGTTGGTGTAGTTGTGCGACATCAGGCGGATTGTTGTGTTCATGAATTTGTGAGGTAGATGTGAGATATCTTCGGGGGGGGGCTGGGGTAGGGCCAAGGGGGGGATCCTGGGGGGGGTGGCGGGCCTGGGGGGTGGTGGCGGTGGGTGTTGTGGCCCTCTTGGGGCTCCGAGCTGCATGGTCAGTAGCTCCATGGCATCTGTTGTTCTTCTGGTGTGGCTGTGGGCTGGGCTCTCTTTTGTGGTGCAGTTGTCGTCCGACTTAACACCAGGTAGGAGCAGGTGTTAAATCCCTGCTGCTAACGCGCCTTATCGCATGTCTTGTGGTCTTATCGCCGATCTGGCTGGTCGTTGTGAATGTTGCAAAGTGGTGTTTCTGCGGGTTTTTGCAAGGGAACGCCTACTCTGCATCTCATTAGCGTTAGTTGCCGGTGTCATCCGTGGCGATGTTTTTTGCGGCTCTATCCCAGGGATACTGGTGATATCGGCTGTTAGCGCCAGATTGTGAATGGTGCGATGAATTTATCACCACTTTGGCTGCGATAAAGAGCCGCTAACTCGGCGATAAGTCCTTGAGAATATGCCCCATAGATTTACATTTTAACCCTGCCCTTTGCTGCCGTGGTGTGTACGCACGCCAGACATTTCTGTTTAAATGTTCCATTGACCTTCATCAAGGTTGTTTAGCATTTTTAGCTCGTCTGCCGTACAGTGCACACAAAACACCCTAGGGCTTATTTACAACCCCCTGGCGCCACTTTTGCGTCATTTTTAACATGGGAAAAGTGACGTACGGGTGGCGCAAGGGGCTTGTAAATAAGCCCCCCTCTTTCTTGCTGAGCTTGAGTTGATGGCGCTCCAGCATGCCTACCTGCTTACAGAATGAAGGTCTAAAGGATCATTGCACACGGCTGCATTTTGCTACTCAAATGGCTTTCAGTAGTTTGCATCTGGAATTGTTAATTATGTTCGTTCTATTGTGATTGTCTTTTGATGATTTCAATCACAGACCTGCACGGAACATATCAGAGCTTTGTCCCTTCATCTGTGCACAGTGAGACATTCATGTGTGCATAAAGGACATCCAGGTCCCTTGATCAGCTGATCAAAAGGCATCAGGAAATATCAACACAATATTCTGAAAACAGGACAGGCTTTTACCCACATTTTTCACGCAGAGCAGTGGACTGAGCACATATGCATGTCCTCGTCTGTCCTGGGTGTAAAGATCCCAGAAATGTGTAGGCAATTATTCGGTTTTGGTTTGTCCAGATGTGAAAGCATGAAGAAAGCATGAAATTAGCGGCAGTAAAGCTGGTTAGAGTGCACTGCACGTTTGAATGGGTATCAGTTACAGGGCTGTGGAGAATTATAACAAAGACGTGCACTGGTGGCTATTGCAGGTTCCTGCCAGCACTTCATTCGTGCTCATGGGCACCACTGACACTTATTTTACGAGATCTGGACTTTTTCCGTCCCTCCATTGGGCGGCATTTCAGATGATAATTTGATGAAGTGACTGCATGTCCCGCCTCCATTTTCCACATGGACCATACCACCACGAGGGGAAAACCCACATACATTTCAATGCAATGTGTGTTTTTACTCTCCCAGACTAAAAAACTGTTTTGCTACATCTGGCAGAGTATGTCTGGAGCTGAGGCCTGGAGAGGGTGGGATGCAGGAACCCACGACAGGGAATTCTGTTAACTATCCCAGAATTCGTGCCCCCTGCTTGGTGAGCAGACATTTTTAATTGTCTGTCACACGTGATGTAGCGTACGCACCAACACAGGCAGCAACAGAGAAGAGGAGACCTACCCTTGCTGACCAAGACTGCATTTTGCAGTGTAAAGCCAATCATCTGATGGTCTGAGGGCATCAACAGCACGTAAGGTCAGCTGCTGAGGGGAAGGCCAAAAGTCTCCTGGGACTGATCCCTGTGCTCCATGATCTTTGTTTGATTGGGTTCCATTGCTGCAGCTGCTTTCCTGACTGTCCTCCAGGGACTTTCAGGCTTCTGTGTGTTTCCTGGTTTCTTTGGTGCCTGTTACTGTCATCTCTTCAGAATTTCTCTAGTAGTGGCTTGCTGTGTGCGGGAACCTTGCCTTTTCATTCCAGAAGGGACTACATCACCCAGCATTCTTTGCTCCACAAGGAGGGGCATTTCTTCAGCCGCCTCCCCGCCGCCGACACTATAAAGCGCCAAGCTCTCACCCACGGTGCGGGACACTGTGTGTGGGGACCTTGCCTTTTCATCTCAGATGGGACTACATCACCCAGCAACCTTTGCCCCACGTGGAGGGGCGTGTCTTTGGCCGCCTCCCCGCCTCGACGCTATAAAGCGCCAAGCTCTCACCCGTGGCGCATGATGTTGCAGTCATCTCCCAATCCTTCAGCAACAAGGAAGTGGCTAAGAACCTTGAGACATCACTCAGCAGACTCTCCGAATGGTACAGCGACTGGCAGATAACGCTGAACACAACCAAAACCACAGCAACATTATTCACCTGAAAGCTGAACAAGAATGGGAAAGTAACAGCTCCTACCTTGGGGTGACACTGGACTCCAAACTCAGCTGGAGAAACCACATAGAGAAGACTTGCCAGACAGCAACAACCAAACTGGCTGCATTGTACCCACTCCTGAAGACCAAGCCAATGCCTATGCAGAGCAAGGTGCGAACAATCAACGCAATAATTCGGCCAACAATGACGTACGCTTCACCAGTTTGGAGTGGCTGCCACCCGCAGTATCGGAAGGACCTGCAGAGACTACAGAACAAGGCCTTACGGATTGCAGCAGGTGCTCCTTGCTTCGCAAGAACAGCAGACCTCCACAGAGATCTAGGCATTGAGATGTTGGATGACCATCTCCACAAACCTCAACAAGACATTCTACAAAGGATTGAATCAAAAAGAAAACCCACTGATCAGGATTGCTGACATTTCTGCAAACCCATTTAACTGCTACCCACAGCCCATCACAGCGCTGACTTTGTGAACCAGAAACAGTGACTAAAAAACTCAAAATGAATGTGGAGCAGTGATGCTACCGCCACGGCATCTAAAACTCATCACTGTCAGAAGGCTACCGCCTCTGCAACTAAAACTCATCACTGACAGAAGGCATCTGACAGACAAAGACAAGACTCTGCGATGAAGCTTGCTGACATTTCTGCAAACCCATTTGACCGCTACCCGCGGCCCATCGCAGCACTGAACTAGTGAACCAACTCTAACTGTGACAAAGTGTCACACATCAATAAGAAAACCGAAACAGCGAATAGAAAAACTCAAAATGAATGTGGAGTAATGAGGCTACTGCCTCGGTATCCAAAACTCATCACTGTCAGAAGGCATCTGACAGATGAAGACAAGATCTGCGACCGTGGTGCAGGATGCACGTGGGCGAAGCCCAGGCCAAGGGCTGGCCCATAGGTGCCCGTCAGAGCCCGTAAGAGGCTGGGCTGGGCCACCCCTCTGATCATCCCCGAGGCACAAGGTAATCTGGTTTATTTTTCCAAGAATCAGGGACATAAACAGGACTTTGAGACATTTTATATGGACAATGCATTTATATAGATGAGGAGTACTGCTTTTTTTTGTTTTTTCTAGAGCTTTGGGGTGGTATTGATCTAACAACTCTGCTTACTGTTTTTATCAATGAAGGGGGGAGGCTAGCCCGATTATTAAAATGAGACGTAGAGGCTTTATCTAATCTGGGGACGAGCCGTTTACCCCCCAGCCAATTGGTCATCTTTTATAAGTATGGGGAAAAGGAGACAGTTTGGTAGCCCAAGCGGGCAAAGCGGACAAAGCCCAAAGGAAACCGAAATGGACCGAATGCTAGAAAAGGCCAAAGGTGCAGTAAATGCAGAAATAAACCTGACTGAAAGAAGACTTTCTCTTAGTTTAGGAGTGGCACCCTTGGATGACAGTATGGGAAACAAGACCCAACTAACATCAGACCTAGGTATACCGTGAGTGCTGGTCAGTAATCAGAATCAAGGGGAATCCGAGCCGGACCCAGAGGCTAGCCCTCCAAGTTTAAAAAAGTTAGGAGGCCCGCGAAAAACAAAGTTAAGGTAACATCAACTAATTCGGTAAAAGGCACACAACAGACCTGTTTTGGGGGAGAAATAGGAGGACAGGATTCTAGCATTGTAGAAATGAGGTCACCTGACCCAAATAAGGAAGCCACGGGCCATCGCTCTGCACTAGACTCAGTTATGAGCTCATGGCTGGAAAGAGCAAGGAGATTTTTAGGGATTTAATTAAATGGGAAGTCACACCACTCTTGTTGAGATTTAAAGTCATGTCCTCACAACTATTGGCCATTAACAATCTTATTAATGCTAGGCAGGGAGAATGGAACGTGGTGCCGTCATTTTCAGATACTGCAACTGATGCGATAGACAATGCAGCAGAATGAGCTGTGAAGGGACAACAAAATTTGACCACAATTAATAAACTCGCTCCCCATGCAAGGCTACATCCCTCAATGGCTTCAGCAGGTCAATGTGACTGTAGCGGTCGAGTTTCTTGGGGGTACACATGTAGGCATACTGAGATATATAAAGAAGGATATCCCCAACTCCCTCCCGCATGTACCCCATACACAATAATACTTAAGGGGGTCCCAAGGCTTGTTATAGATGGCAATGAGGACTATGAAACCCTATGGAATTGGTCAGTCCATTGGTTGCAAAAAAAATCTGGTTGGGAAGGAGACTTGACATGCGAGGTCTTGCATGTAAAACGGGTGCCATGGTTAGGTATTCACCCTAAAGAGAATCCGGGAGAATGTATAATTAAAAACTTTTATAGACCAACTACAATGGGAAATCTCCTACAAAGATTAACTCAGAGATCGCCCGGTCAAAGCACCATAGAAGCGCTTCCCTTGGGCTACTTTTATAGACCTTTTCGACAGGGAGGAGGGCATCCTAGTACTGATATAAATCTATGTGGTAATTTGTTTAGGGCCAAACAGCCAGCCATATCCAACATTGGCAGACAACAGGGCCCAAAGAGTATTCTCATTCCTACAATTGCCACATCCAATAGATTTTCCACACTTTCATACCTAGATGACCAAGATTGGCATGAAAGGGAACACAATAGAGCGATCAGAAGCCGGGTGTATGAAAAAGAACCAGGGCAGATGGAAAGCAGGAAAACAAGTGGAGAAAAAGCACAAGTAAAAAGGGAATCAGTGAAAATCATGAGCTGGAACACAGCCGGGATGAAGCCTAAAATAAATAATGTAGAATTAATTGAGTTTTTAAAACATGCAGGGGCAGATCTACAAGGAATTGCCGCAGCGCAGCAACGCAAGCCCTTTGGCTGCGCCACGCTGCGGCACTTCCGAAGCACAGAAATGCGATATATTTACAATAATATGTTGAATTCCTGTGCTCTCCCCTGCGCTGGCGCACAAACTGCAGCCATGCGCCGGCGCAGGCACCCTTGCACCATGGTGCAAGGATGCCTGCGTCATGAGAGATTGTTTTTGTGCAGGAAGGGGCACCTTCCTGCACAAAAACAATCACTACAGGCATTTTCCTCTTTCAATGCGTGCTGTAGAATGCAGCACACTTTGAAAGAGGAGAAACGAGGAGAAATAAAAACATTTCTCCTTGTTGCGCTCGCTACGCCTCCCCTGGGGAGGCGTAGCATGTGACACCATTTCCAGATTTACGATTCCTCGTAAATCTGGAAATGTGTCTCATTCCATGGGTGTTGCGTGGGAACACCCACAGCAACACCCATGGAACGCCCCTTCCACGCAAAGTGCTGCGTGTGAAGGGGCCATATTTAAAAGGAGAGGAAAAGTCACGCAGGGAGGCTTTTCCTCTCCTTGTAAATATGGAGAAGTGAAATGCGCCTCCGGTACGTCACAAAAAGTGGTGGCGCAGTGGGGTTGTAAATCTGGCCCGCAGACGTTATCTGCGTTCAGGAAACTTGGATGAAGGAAGAACTGCATATAGATGGTTATTTACCCATCTCAACTCCTGCCATACCATCAGCACATGGGCGAGCAAAAGGCGGCCTAGTTATGCTTATTTCAAATCAGATAACTGCTAAGGTCGAGAAAAAAATGACCAAACACCTTTTTACCAGATAGTCCATATTATTTTTAACCAAAACATGGGGGTTGTTCTGATTAACTGCTATAACAACCTCTTTGACAAAACCAGAGGTAGCGTGGCAACAGAACTAAGAAAACACTTGGAGAGCTTCTTAAACCAGCTATCCTCAAAACCGTTATATATATGGGCAGGAGATTTTAACATTCAAAAATGGCAATGCCGTGTGCAGTTATCTGGATTGTTCTGGGGCATACCAAGCACACTTTACACATGATTTCTATGACACATCTTAAATGAAATGATATATCAGTTCAATATGGAGATTGTTGCACAAAATTTAAAGATCAAAGGAATAGATACGCCAACCTTTGTGGGCAATAGATATTGTTCTGTTATAGACCATATCATAGTCTCTGCTAAAGATTCATTGTTAATTATAGGTTATAGTACAATATGTACAGTCTTTAGTGGTCATGTTGCTTTAGTATTAACCCTGAATATTCCATGCAAGAGAGGCGAGCCCAAGGTAATCCTAAGTGGGCAATCACCTTTAGTTGACTATGTCGGTGGCAAAACCGTTGACTTAAAATTGTCTGGTATAAATGAACCCTTGCTATATAGAAAAGTTGTTTGTGAGCAACGGGAGTCCTTTTTGATTTGTACTAAATGGGGGGCAAATCATAAATCAATTGTGGAGGCATTTAGTAAAATTGCAGGGGCAATTTCGGAACAACTGCCTAGACCTGCCCTAAGTACCAAGAAAAAAGAAACCTCCCTGCGATGGTTTAGCCATATATGTACAGAAGCAAATCAAACCCTGAGAAAAGCCCTTCTGGAAATCCCAAGGGATAGAGTAAAAATTAGGACGCCAAGAGCCAAATGTAAGGTGGAAATTGGTAATAGAAAAAGGGAACTCCGAGAACAGGCATGGGCAGACCTGAAGCAGATGGCTGACACTGGTGATGGCACTCTATTTTGAAAGATAATAAATTCTCCTTTTTTGAAAGATTGCTCCATGTCTACCTTGGACATTTTGGTCCCACTGGATGCATGGATTGCCCATTTTGGTGCTATCTTTAACACAGAGATACCATTAGTAAACGCACCCACAAATAACTCAAACCATATTGCCCTGGATCCCATTACTATGGAGGAAGGTAGTACTGCTCTAAGGCACAGTACGCTTGGAAAGGCACTGGTGCCCGATGGAGTACCAGTGGAAACCTTTAAGTTACATCCTTCATTATGGGTTCCAATTCTTACTCAACTATTTAACGCTGCCACCCATGGTCATTTTCCAACCACTTAGGCGGAAAGTGTGATAGTGCCCATCTTCAAGAAAGGGGACAGAGGGGATGCCATATGTTACCACCCTATATCATTACCCTATTCCACTCTAAAGGTAATGGGAAGGATGTTAATGGCAAGACTGGAAATCTGGGCCCAAGAACATGGGTAATCTCGGACGTACAATTTGGCTTCAGGAAAGGAATGGGCACGGTAGAATAAGGGATTAATCTTCATCTTATAATAAGTAAACATACCCAGGCAAAAGAAGGTCACCTATAGTTATGTTTTGCAGATCTGTCTAGTGCCTTTGACCTTGTCAACCATGCCAAGCTCTGGCAGGTTCTAAAGGACATGGGAGCCCCCAGTGACATTATCTGTTTTCTCTCTAGATTATACACTATTTTAACATCTTCTGTGCGATGTGGTCAAAATGGTGAACTGGGGTGGCATGGTGAGCAAAAGAATGATGGATTTAACCCAGATCTCTTGACTGGGGGTGAATGTTTTGATTTGTTCTGCATTCCGTCCATCAATTGTGTGTCTTTGCTTTCTCGCCCTAAGTGCGCCAGGTATGCCCAGAGCGTGGGTCCTGGGCTCACTGTGCCACTGGAATCAAGCTATCCTGGCTGAAGAGGGTGAAACCTCGAAGCCGGTCCTAGGATGCTTGTTTCCGGTCCAGGGAGGACCTGGCTTGGCAGTTCGGGCTGGACTGTTCCCATGAGGCACAGGGTCAAGACTGATTTGCATATGGCCAGGTCTAAACTGGGGTGGCATGGTGAGCAAAAGAATGATGGATTTAACCCAGATCTCTTGACTGGGGGTGAATGTTTTGATTTGTTCTGCATTCCGTCCATCAATTGTGTGCCTTTTGCTTTCTCGCCCTAAGTGTGCCAGGTATGCTCAGACGTGGGTCCTGGGCTCACTGTGCCACTGGAATCAAGCTATCCTGGCTGAAGAGGGGTGAAACCCCGAAACCGGTCCTAGGATGCTTGTTTCTGGTCCAGGGAGGACCTGGCTTGGCAGTTCGGGCTGGACTGTTCCCATGAGGCACAGGGTCAAGACTGATTTGCATATGGCCAGGTCTAAACTGGGGTGGCATGGTGAGCAAAAGAATGATGGATTTAACCCAGATCTCTTGAATGGGGGTGAGTGTTTTGATTTGTTCTGCATTCCGTCCATCAATTGTGTGTCTTTTGCTTTCTCGCCCTAAGTGCGCCAGGTATGCCCAGACGTGGGTCCTGGGCTCACTGGAATCAAGCTATCCTGGCTGAAGAGGGGTGAAACCCCGAAACGGGTCCTAGGATGCTTGTTTCCGGTCCAGGGAGGACCTGGCTTGGCAGTTTGGGCTGGACTGTTCCCATGAGGCACAGGGTCAAGACTGATTTGCATATGGCCAGGTCTAAACTGGGGTGGCATGGTGAGCAAAAGAATGATGGATTTAACCCAGATCTCTTGACTGGGGGTGAATGTTTTGATTTGTTCTGCATTCCGTCCATCAATTGTGTGTCTTTTGCTTTCTCGCCCTAAGTGCACCAGGTATGCCCAGACGTGGGTCCTGGGCTCAATGTACCACTGGAATCAAGCTATCCTGGCTGAAGAGGGGTGAAACCCCGAAACCGGTCCTAGGATGCTTGTTTCTGGTCCAGGGAGGACCTGGCTTGGCAGTTCGGGCTGGACTGTTCCCATGAGGCACAGGGTCAAGACTGATTTGCATATGGCCAAGTCTAAACTGGGGTGGCATGGTGAGCAAAAGAATGATGGATTTAACCCAGATCTCTTGACTGGGGGTGAATGTTTTGATTTGTTCTGCATTCCGTCCATCAATTGTGTGTCAAAATGGTGAACACACCAAGAAGTTCCGGGTGACGAGGGGAATCAGACAGTGTTGTATGCTCACATCCTTTTTATTTTCCTTGTACATAAATGGGGTAGACCGCTCACTACAAGAAATTAGTGCCGATGCCCCCAGGGTAGGTACCCGTCTTACCCCCATCCTGCTTTATGCAGATGATCCAGTACTAATCTCCAGAACACGAAATGGATTAGAACGGCTTATCCACCAGTTTGTAACTTTCATGGAAGACAGAGCGTTAAAATTAAACTTGGGAAAAACTTTTATTATGTCATGCGGGAATAAGAAGAGATTAGAGAAAAGCTTTTACGTACATGGAAATAAACTGACAGAGGTTAACACTTTCAACTATTTCGGTATCACATTTTCGCAAAATAACACATGGCCATCACACATAGAGATAGCTAAATTGAATTTTTTAAGGGTTTTATCAGCGATCTTTAGATAGTCTAAAAAGATTGGAAACAAACCTTTGAGAGAAATGGTAAAGCTTTACAGAAGCAAATGTTTACAAGTAGCCCATTACGGGTCCTCACTGTGGGGTGGAGATAGGTGCCCTTTGCTAAAGGTTCAAGAAAATCTCTTTTTGCAAAGAATATTGGGAGTACCCAGTTCAACCTCTACCACAATTATGCACAAAGAACTGGGGGCATATTAACAAGGCGGCGATATGAAATTATCGCCGCTTTTGCGTCCGTTTTTTGGGCGAAAAGCGGCGATAATTTCATCACCTTATCAGCAAAGACACGCTATCGCGTGTTTTGCTGACTTAGCGCCCGTTCCCAGCACGCCTAACTTTGCATCGCTAATGAGATGCAAAGTAGGCGTGGCTGTGAAACCAAACAGGGATAATATCGCGAAGGCAGCTTCGTGATATTATCAAGGAGGGTTAGCGATTCTTTAAATCGCGTTAAGTATGCCTTAACGCAGGAATTTAACGTCTGTTAAATTCCTGACTAAGGCATACTTAACATGGGGGGTGGATTCTGTGGCTAAGACCACAGGCCCTATCATCTAGGATATCGCCGTTTTCCACCATGGGAAACGGCGATATCCACGCTATCTCTGGAATTTTATCGCCTCGATGCGCGTTGTTGATAACGCGCTAACCGGGCGATAAATTACAGAGATAGCCGGCGATAAATATGCATGCGCTAAGCGCGCTTTGCGATATTTATCGCCGGGCCTTGTTAATATGCCCCTGGGTATGGAATATTTTGAAGGGTCTATCCAATTAAGCATTTTGACAAAATGGCAAGGTATTTGGTCCAAAGAAGGCACTAAATATACCAGAGAGGTGATCAGGGATTGTCTAGACCTGGATCACTCGAGAAAAATACCATGGCTACAAAACATGAAAGCATTGCTAGCAGAATTAGGGGAAAATCTGAACACCCAGGAACCCCACGGTATCATGAAATTTAGCAAAAAGGAGATTAAAGTTATTTTCCTGGACACAAGGAACAACCAAAGGGACCATATAGAAAAGATGAAAAAAACAGTGACCAGATATCTCTTCGGCTATAGAGTTCAAGGGTTTCAAGATTACCTGGTTGAAGTAAAGAATGTATACAATAGGTTCCTACTTACTAGATTGCATTTGGAGTTACTCCATTTGCTGTGGTTTTCCCAAAAACTGAATCATGGCCCCAACACCTACCAATATGTCCGTGTGATTGAAAGGCCACACAATCGAATATGCACGTTATGCTTTTTTTGTAAATTTTCTAAAGACATTAGAAAGCTTTCACTTCGCCCCCTCTTCCTTTCTAATTTTTTAACATGAGGTGGCTTTAAACTATCTGAAACAACTATCAAATGTTCATATGTATTACTCTGTTGTTACTTTTATGAAGATTTCTTGCAAAGAAGAAAATTGTTAACCTTTTTAGATGACCTTAGATACTAAGAAAATGAATAGGACGTGGGCCGATATCTCTTTGAGTAGATAACAATTATGGGAACAGTGGCTTATCCGACTCCTTCTAAATTTGGTCTTTTTATTAAACTTTCTACATGAGAGGTAATGTAATGTGTACATATATGAAGTATGAAAAGGATTTTTAATGTATTTTTTAAAATTATGTACCTTTTATGAATTTGTTTATAAATTCGAATAAAGATGGACTTGACCAGACTTGACTGCATTTTTCAGTGTACAGCCAATCTTCTGATGGTCTGAGGGAGCCGATGCTTAGAGATCCATAATAAAACCCAAGAGAGTGGCAAAGAGACTCTCCACAAGTCAATGCTAAGATTTGAAAATGGTGTGCCATCCTATGTAACAGTGGAATGTCGATGGTACAATACTCTTGCAGATTGAAGCACTGTGGTGTTTTTTAAACCCAGTATCTCGAGCCTCCAGTGCACGAGCAAGCACTGTGAATGCCTAACAAAGGATAGTGAGGACCTTCCTGGTTCTTGTGCCCTGTTAACATCTGCAAACGATGATTGGGAGCTGCATGAAAAACGAATGTGCTATAAATCTTTGTTAGGAAGCACACAAGAGCTGTAAACATGTACATAAAGGCCCAGTAGGCAGATAACGGAAAGACAAAAGTGAGGCCATGACAAAAAAAGCTATTCTTCTCAAAATCTATGGCTGAAGTTTCTTTGTCCCAGTGATAACTGCTTTAGCTGTTCTTTACATTCCCCTTGTTTGTCTGGCCTTTTCAGTGCTGACCTCGGACAGACACCAAGGTCTATCCAGCCCTAATGTTGGACACCTGACCACAAGTACCATGAACTGATCAAGGACAGCTTGAGTGCTCAATGTGTCTTGGCTGCTTGGATCGATCCCCAGCGGGTGCTAGATTTCAACAACAATTGTGGAGTTAAGGACAAAGAAGCAAAGGAAAACTATTATTGCCATTCCCAGGGAGGTCTATGCAGTATAGAATATGCCTACTTAAGGTCAATCAGTCCATTCCAAATTTCCAACCTAAGCATTGAGTTCTCGGAGTTTTGTATGAAAAGAAACTGATATTCTGGCATGGCTGTCAATAAGTAGTGTAGATGGATTGCATGTATGCTACAGGTAGTGTTCCGCCTGCAGATTACAGGCTCTTAACACAAAGCCTGGTGGTTGATGTCATCATGAATGTCAAAGGAATTTTTCACAACATTGTCAGGAATGTTTTGTGTAAACCTGACATATTCTCTCAACTGGGCTTCTCACAAGCACCTTATCTAGCTCGTTCTCCAGGGCCCCGAAGAAGATTCACTTTTTGTGCTATATAGGAAACCCCAGCCACTCAGCCAATCAATTGAACCAATGTGAGTGGAGGTGATCCACGGGAGAGTATTAGTCAGCAGTGTGTACCACTATGTTTGAAGCAAATGTGAATTTCACACTGTTCCAACCCAATGTATGCACTTGAACAGTACGTGAATAGTAAATGTGATGCCTCTGTGCATGCACTTTCCCCATTATTTGTGGAACTGAGTCACATTTGCAAATCTGCACTCCCAATATATGTTCTTTCTCCAATGTTTGTTAGACTGGAGTTATAAACTTAAATCTGACTCCCCAGCCCCTCCCCCGCCTATGTATGCATGGAAATGGGCAGTGTGTTGGAGCTTAAAGATTTAAGCTTATCACCTTTATTTAGGGTTAGTTGTGTTGGTCACCCAAAATCAGAATATCTTGACACCTAGAGGCTTTAAATGCCCAGGTCAGTGTCTCCACACTTGGGAGACTAACCTCAATGATATGATGGGGCAGGACTCTGTCAGACACACAGCCCAGATTCTACTCCCTCAGGCACAAAGTGGGCTTTACTTAGGCCATGCAGGCCTCCCTGAAAACATGCAGTATTACCACACAGAAGAGTCAAAGGAAACATCTGAAAATTATAAAAGACGGTGCAGAGAGAGAATGTGCTGGCCAGGTATAGTCACCACTTGTAGGTTCTGATTTCTTAGGACATATCGCCTCCTGTCTATAGTGAGGCAGAGAGACAGCTTCAAGGTGCTGTTTTCTCACCTCTCAACTCTTTGGGTTGACCGGGGACCTCTTTGCAGACAAGGTCTGCAGCACTTCAGATCAGCAGAGCTTAATGCTCTCAGAGCCCTTCAGGCTTGTTATTAGCAGGAAAAAATTGACAATGCTTGGATCCACATTCATGGAAGCACTTACAGGAGCAGGGTTCGCTAAGGTCCAGATGCAAATGGTCTTTATCAACCTGGGGAGAAGCTCCAATGTAAATGTTCAACTTCAGGATGCAACCCACTGCCTAAAGACATGATTGGATCTTCCAGATTCACATTTAGGGGCACAGTTTTCAACCTCGTGGTGGACCCTGGCATGGTTCTCTTATCTGCCTTCTTTAATCTGGCCACTAACTATATGCAGATGACTCTGTACACTTTCCATGAGGCTGCCCTTTTAGGAGCACAGCAAACGAAGTAGCTGAGAATAGGCATAGGGTTGTCTTATACACAAAGCATTCATCGTTTATCTTGCAACTGGTAAATGTAAATGCTTACACCAACTACCACTAACCCTAAAGACAAATGCACTGCTAGATTTCACAAATCATTTACATTTGCATATATGATCATGATCGGTTAATGTAGAAGGTATGATCATAATGTTTGCAAGCATCTCAAACATATCAAAAATAATAAACACACAGGCAGCGCCATTTACCCCAACGCTCTTGACTCTGTTTACTTGGCAGACCATAGGCATTTCCCCTGAGTGCAATGATGCACCCCAAAAGTTTTCAACAGCCTGCCTCCTGGAAGGACTCAGGAAGAGATGGCTAAGGCGGGTCCCCTTGAGACCACAAACTGGGTCTTCCAATCTCAGAGGCACCAGTGTGAGGGGTACCCAGGGATTAGGGCACTGTAAACTGTGGCCAAATACAATCTCAGAAAAAATGCAAAAGGGAGCAGTGATGGCACAACAGCAAAGTTGATCCTAGGCACTCATCCCTACAACCACATATATGTGCTATGTGCCATCTTCCATGGGACTAAAATAGCATAACTGAAAGGTGCTGCTCCTGTGACACTGTTCACACACTGCTCCACAGCATGCAAGTTGTTATCCACAGACACTGTTTCGTCACTGTGATTCTGCAAGTATTCTTATTGCTAATATTGTAAACCTCTAGAGTGTTGGTGGCCATGGTCACAAATAGCAAAACCAAAGGGGATGATGGACGGAGTGTTGAACATTGCAAGCACTCACCCCCAGTCAACTGATCTGGGCTTAATCCATCATCATTCTTTAGCTCACTCCGCCACGCCAGTTCAGACATGGACATATGCAAATCAGTCTGACCCTGTGCCTCATGGGAACAGTCCAGCCCAAACTGCCAAGCCATGTCTTCCCTGGACCGGAAACAAGCATCCTGGGACCGGTTTCTGGCTTACAGCCGTCATCAGTCAGGCTATCTTGAATCCAGTGGCAAAGTGAGCAAGGGACCCACGTCTGGGCATACCCTGCCAACTTAGGGCGAACATAGCAAAACCAAAGGGGATGATGGACGTAGTGTTGAACATTGCAAGCACTCACCCCCAGTCAACTGATCTGGGTTTAATCCATCATCATTCTTTAGCTCACTCCACCACCCCAGTTCAGACATGGCCATATGCAAATCAGTCTGACCCTGTGCCTCTTGGGAACAGTCCAGCTCGAACTGCCAAGCCATGTTTTCCCTGGACCAGAAACAAGCATCCTGGGACCGGTTTCTGGCTTACAGCCGTCATCAGCCAGGCTATCTTGAATCCAGTGGCAAAGTGAGCAAGGGACCCACGTCTGGGCATACCCTGCCAACTTAGGGCGAACATAGCAAAACCAAAGGGGATGATGGACGGAGTGTTAAACATTGCAAGCACTCACCCCCAGTCAACTGATCTGGGTTTAAGCCATCATCATTCTTTAGCTCACTCCGCCACCCCAGTTCAGACATGGCCATATGCAAATCAGTCTGACCCTGTGCCTCATGGGCACAGTCCAGCCCGAACTGCCAAGCCATGTCTTCCCTGGACCGGAAACAAGCATCCTGGTACCGGTTTCTGGCTTACAGCCATCATCAGCCAGGCTATCTTGAATCCAGTGGCAAAGTGAGCAAGGGACCCACGTCTGGGCATACCCTGCCTACTTAGGGCGAACATAGCAAAACCAAAGGGGATGATGGACGGAGTGTTGAACATTGCAAGCACCCACCCCCATGTCCATGGCCATGTCTGAACTGGGGTGGCGGAGTGAGCTAAAGAATGATGATGGATTAAACCCAAATCAGTTGACTGGGGGTGAGTGCTTGCAATGTTCAACACTCCGTCCATCATCCCTTTGGTTTTGCTATGTTCGCCCTAAGTTGGCAAGGTATGCCCAGACGTGGGTCCCTTGCTCACTTTGCCACTGGATTCAAGATAGCCTGGCTGATGACGGCTGTAAGCCAGAAACCGGTCCCAGGATGCTTGTTTCCGGTCCAGGGAAGACATGGCTTGGCAGTTCGGGCTGGACTGTTCCCATGAGGCACAGGGTCAGACTGATTTGCATATGGCCATGTCTGAACTGGGGTGGCGGAGTGAGCTAAAGAATGATGATGGATTAAACCCAGATCAGTTGACTGGGGGTGAGTGCTTGCAATGTTCAACACTCCGTCCATCATCGCCTTTGGTTTTGCCATGGTCACAAATACACTGGTAATGCTTACTGGGATGGTAATGCGAATCTTTGAACACAGTACAAACAGTGAGGATTCCTTCTATACAGGCCACGTAAAGAGACCGCACAGAAAGGCACTGAATAGGTAGGTTGGAAGAGGAAAGAATGCAGAGGCCATAGAGAAACACACAGTTGATTGTCCATGATTCATACAGACCATTCCCAACACAGGGTGTAAGCTTGGTACCTTCTAAGTGCAAAGTATGTATAATTAAAATTATCAGTTCTTTGTTGACTAAGTCTTTTGATCTTTCTAAAGTTTTTTGATGCTTGCTAGATTTTGGATAGTAGTGAAAATGCAATCTCGAAGGATGGTACCTGAATGGAACATAGATATGTTATGTATCCTGGGGCTCTGGTCCAGGTCCAGTAGGGCTGACTGCCCTATTGACGTATGAAGGAACTTATCCCCACATGCATCAAAATGTGCATTTGCGATTCTTAAATTGCGATTATTAAGAAATCACAATTTAGGAATCGCAATTGCTTATGCAGGTAGGAATCACAAAAAAATTGCGATTCCTACACATTCCTTAATTGCGACTCGCAAATTACGAATCGCAATTAAGGAATTGCTTTCCATTCATTTCTATGGGCCTAGAGGCCCATAGGAATGACTGGGAATTGCATGCGCAATTTGCGAGTACCAAATAGGTACTCGCAAATTGTGCATGCAATTTCAAGGGTGCAAGGGTGCCAAAAGGCCACCCTGATGCACCCCCGAAATTGCCATGTGTGCACATGTGGTGCACACACATGCCCTAAGGGCATGTGTGTGTGCCACAGGGCACTTTGAAAAATGCACATTTGTGATTACCTAAATTGAGAAATTGCATTTGGGTTGATGCATCCCAAATGCAAAAATACTAGTTGCAAAGGAGCAGATTTGCGACCACTATTTTCAATGATGCATGTGCCCCTTAGTTCAATGCACCATTGCTTGAGCAGGGGAGACCAGTTTATTATAGCCCCACACTACCCACTGAGCATGCCTGCTGATGTTTTGTCCTTGCTTTCAGGGTTACAGTCCCATAAACGGTTCAGGGATGGTGGGCTGATCCAATTAATCTTTCATTAATGAATCAAACAATCAAAGATCACTAGAAGTGCTATGCATTTTGACATATTTATTTTAAAATGGTTATTTTTAAAATTCCTTATTCTAGTGCAAGCAATATTGTTTGGTAACATCACAGAAATAAAAAGTAAAAGTAGTTCAGTGTTTCATGAACAGTGAAAACAACAGGGAAAATTGAAAACACATCATTATTACAATTTGTAAGCCTTAATAAACTCACTGTGCTATCTCTAGACACGATGCTAGTTCTAGCAGATTAATAAATAATAAGTCTATTTCTCGATCTTCAGAGGTGGTGCACATACATTGTACAACAAGGTTTATTGTCTGTTTGGAGTAGCTTGCTAACCATTTCGAGCACAAGGGTAAGGAGAGTGAGTCTGTGTGACAACACAATCCTGGCACCAATCAGTGAGGCCTCAGAGAGTCCTGCCAAAGCACGTCACTTATGTAAAATGCCCTTAAGCCTTTGCATCATCTTAAGCTCATGTTTACTTTAAGGTCTAATTTTTAAATCCTTGAGATGTAGATATTGAGACGATATACTAGACTTGTGTTGCCTGATAGAGTAACAATTCAGGGTAAATTCTGTTTAGATATGAATACCACTTTCACAAGTTTTGCGAAAGATGACTAAAATACTGACTTGTGGACTAAAGTGCAGACAGGCTAAATAAAATGGAAACTGTAGCTAACTTGGAACCTGCCCTGCATGCGATTAAGAACCTCAAACCTTCGACTAAAATTAAAATAGATAAACCTAAAGCAAGGGATTAAAACATAATAATAGAATTATGAAGAGGAATCATCAGTGTTTATGACATCCCTTCTAAACTAAACAATCACTGAAGGTGTTTTTGCATGAGCTTGTATATCATAACTTCGCAACACATTTACATAACAGAAGAATATGCTACAAACGTGCATTTGATGGAATCACAGTTGATCATTTGTTGCATTTTCAATATCACGTTTCTATTATGAAATAAAAGGGGTCTCTGCATTGAAAGAAAATAGTTTTACAAGACATGTTACCTACTGCTTCCTTTATGTCTAGGAAATACTTTATGTCTCAGCAGCAAGTTACCCGGAGGATTGAATGAGATTGAGAAGCTTGATATACACATCGGCTGATGTGCTATTTTACTGAAGTTTCATCATTCTGTTTCCCCTCACTCATATGTCTTTGCACCTAGGACTCTCCTTTCCCTCGCCACCTGACCATTATTAGATTATTCTACATATGTTATGTTTGTGTTGTGGCCACAGCTCACCTTGATGGCAGGCCCTATGCCTCTTCCTTTCTAACTTGGAACGGATCAATAGCATCATCCCCTGTATTTCCCCCCTGTCCCCCTTTTTGTCAAATGCAGAAGCTGATTTTCAAGGATTATAGTTGCACTAACACGGAATTGCTCTCAGTAAGAGCGGGTGAGCACCAAGGGTTTTTGTAGATAAGAGATTAAGGTAAGGGATGCAACAACATGATTGGAATCGAATATGAACAATTATTTAGGTTTTCTTTAACACTGAACGGACTGTTCTTCATTTTTTGCCACGTGGACACAATAAGTGTGTTACTCATATTGCAACAAGAGGGATCTGTTTTACATACCATTGTGTACAGTATATTGGGCATTAACTCCTTTATAGGCTGTCCTCTTTTCAGATAATTATGTGAATTCAGCCACATGGCTTTTATATATTTGCACTGATATCCCTAGTTTTTGTTTTTTGTTTATTAATATGAAAATGTTTTTTCACAATTTAAATTATTTTCCTTGTGAATTAATTGTGCAAACCAAGAAATAATTATTTTTCTTTTGATGTACCCTTTCCATCTCTGTGAGAATTGGTGATAGTATTTTTTCTATGTTTTACACCTTGTAAGTTATTTCTATTGTCGATGGGGCATAATATGCAAATGAGGCCGTGACGAAGACCCGTCTGAGGTGGAAACGCATTGCCAAAATAAACTGATTTAAAAGTGGAGCGCTGTGTTCGAACGGTTTGTGTCTTACTGATCCGAGAGCCTCTAGGCTTACAATATATATATATATATATATATATATATATATATATATATATATATATATATATATATATATATATATATATATATATATAATATGTTTTTCACAATTCCATCATTCTTCTGACATTGGAATCACAGACGCCACTACGGGGCTAGTATTTTTTAAAACTTTTATTATTTAAACACCGGTGCAACAAAAAATAGGGACAGTCTACGCGTTTCGACGATTGCCTTCTACAGGACCATAGAGCCCTGCCATCTAGCTTTTCCTTTATTAGTGTCCATGACTACAGCCCATCATCAGTTTTTACTTTTTAAATCGTAACTAGACTGCACATTTTGTTTTCTTTGTCGAGCAGTTAATCCTTAACAGCTCGACAGCTTAGTAGCTGTTAGCAGCATCATTTTTTTAAAGTGCACCTCCATTCTGTCTCACATTTCCCTCACACTCAGTATAACGAGGAGTGATCATAATCAAAAACTCCCTATTTCTTCTTTTACACTTCAGTTTACTTTTCGTATTCCTTAGTCAAATAAAGTTCTTATATTTTAAGACTTTCTCTTAGGTGTGAGTATGTCAACAGAAGATGTTTAAAAATTCATGAAATGTGTAATTCCCAAATGCAGTCCCAGAAATCAAGATGAATTTGATGTTTCAACTACTACAGCTAGAGATCATTCTACAGGTGTACATGTAGTTCTGCATCCAGATTGTGTCCCATTGGTATTTCAGTTCCCATTAAAATTATTAATCTTGATTCCATCCTTCTCAACAATAATTCTCTATCACCGTCCCTTTCATTTTTCTTTATATGCTTAATTCCAAAATACTGCAAGTTCTTGGTCTCTCATTGATGTTCTCCCCAAAAATGTTTCGCAATTGCATATGAATAGTCTCTATTTTTGATGGCTCGAAGATGTTGCAGAATTCTTAATTTTACTATGTTGACAGTGCTTTCCACATACTATTGTTTGCAAGGGCACATTAATACATATACTACAAAGTCTGTGTTGCATGTAATATGTTCTTTTATTTTTTTTGATTTTACCATTGTGCAATCTGTATCCCTTTGGTTAATTTCATGTTCACCAGCTTTGCACTTAATGCATTTCCAAAAACCTGGCTGACTGAGCCAGTTAATTTTTCTCCCTGTTCTAGTGGAATAATGGCTTTTTGTTCGAATATCTCCCAGTGAGGCAGTCTTTCTGTACAAGATGTTTTGATGATCCATTAAGTGACTGTTTTATCCGATTGTAATATCTTCCAATTTCTTTGGATGATTTGTTTTTTCTTTGTTTTGCTTATTGTAATCCATGATAAATCGGATTTTCTCTTCTCCACTTTCTACAAGGACTTTCTTTGGTGTCAGTAACTCACTTCTTGGTTTCAATTATGCTCTTTCTATGGCTTCTTGTAATAACGCCAGTGGGTATCCTCTTATGAGGAATCTGTTCTTCATTTCATTCAACTCGATTCTAAAGTCCTTATCATCTCAAGAGTTCCTTCTGGCCCTCAGCATTTCTCCATAGGGGATACTCCATCTCAGCTTCTTCGAATGTCCACTACTTCCATGGAGGATGCTATTACAGGATGTTTTTTCCTATATATGTTTGTGCAAGTATGTATACATGTCATTTGAGATGTCATCAGTGATTTCATGAGTGATGTCACTGGCCATGTCGTGAGTGATGTAAAATGTGAGGTCATAAGCAGTGCATTGCGGGGCAAGAGTTATAGTTAACTCAGCTAACTATAACGGCTGAATTTCTCTGGTTTTGTATGAGTAAAACTGACCCTAACTATAATGTCCCTGTAACCTTAGTTTTATTTTGTGAATTTCTAAAGTTTTCTTAATTCTATTTGCTAACTATAACATCCTTGTAACCTTTGGTTTTATTCAGTGAATTTTTAAGGTTTTTTTAAATGCTCATTCCTAACTATAACGTCCCTGTAACATTTTTTTTTTTTAGTGAATTGTTAAGGTTTTTTAACTAGCAGTCACATTTGCAGAGTGGTGGAGAAAGGGGGGCGGGCGTGGCATCTGAAGACCTCTTAGCAATCCCACTGTGAGGGACTTACTGGACGTAACAGGAGGGGAAGTTGGCCCCCAAGAACATCCTTGAGGGGCGCCTACCCCTCCTATTACCTCCAGGAAGTCCCACATAGCAGGATTGCTGAGTTCTGATAGTAGACCGCGCCCCCTTTCTCCACCACTCTGCAAATGCGCCTCCTGGTACGGTCTTGGTTGGGGGATGAAGTCCCCTTCACTGCTGGGGGTCCTTAGGGGCCAACTAGCCTACCTGTTATCTCCAGTAAGCCACACACAGTGGAATTGCTGAGAAGTGGATGCAGGCCACACCCCCTAGAAAAGGCCACCCATGCCCAAACTGGCACGTCTACATAGCTCACCACACAGGTCAGCACTCACAAGAAGCATCAGACAACATACTGGCACTATACAGAATGCCCCCATAAATACAGCTTTTCTACTGCTTAGTCTTACAACTGCCAAGCAGCCGCTTCTAATGCCTGCACTGCAGTCAGACGGCATGGACCTTGCAGCATAGTCTGGGATATGTGACTTCTGGTACATTTCTGCAACAAAATGGCATCTTTCCTTGTCTTCCGTGATGTTCTACCACAACAATACCTGCCCTTAACTGTCTTCCCAGAAAATATAGTTTAAAAGGACAATCACCTGAAGGACATCCAAATACATCTAGAACCCCAAACAGACATCAAAGAAAATAACATCCAAGAATGCCTTTTGTTGGTGATTGATAGAGATGAAGGACTGGGTAGAGAGAACTGTTCTTTTCTCCACAATGGATGGTCTTTTTATGGTAGCTTAATGTGTGTTTTGCGTCACAGCGACATGATTGCACTGCACAATTGGGATAATAAAAAATGAAATAGGGTCTTATAATCAAACTATTTGCACACTGCACCATATTTAGTTACCAGGGAACCCTATTACAGTAACTTAGCAAATAGAAGGGCACACTCAGCAGAAAGCTGTACTGTGTAAGGTAGTGCAAGAAAGTCAGTTGGAGCTGGGTACTGAAAAACTTTCACCGTACAGCAAACAATGTTTGGCACCAAATCGTAATCAGACCTTAAGAGTATTGCAGCATTCATAAAAAATATGTGCAATATTCACCTGCAACTACAACATTTGCTCATTTCGAGAAATATGGAAATACTGAAGACGGTGTTAATGAATGCAGGTTAACCCTTGGGGAGTCATCTCAAAATAGCCTACAGTTAAACTGGCTAAAGTAAGCCACTGACAGCCAACGCATACTTATATTGGCCCCAGAAATGGGCACATTAAACCTACCAAAAAATACATTTTCGAGTACATAAGTGCAAGGAAAAGTGTGTATACTCCATGAAAAGGGACATAAATGCAAACCTACTGTACATACTCCTATCGCCTAGTCCGTACACCCACAGCTTGTTTTCACCACCTAGTCATACTCCCAATGACTAGTTTTCTTTTCATTGCAGCTTCTGGCTTTTTTGATTCGCTGTCATGGTGGGTTTGCATGTTTAAAGAGCCTCTCTGTAGTTGAACGTTATTTCGCTATGCATTTTTCTAGTCCACATCACCGTTTAAGCTAGGCCTGGGCGGTAAATTCCGTTCCGCTCGCGGAATTTGCGGAATTTGGGTAATTTCGCTTTTTGCGGAGAACGCGGAATTGCCAAAAATTCCGCGATCCGCGTCTTCGCGGAATTTTTTGCTTGTTCGCGCTTTCAAAATGCGTGTTCGCGAGATATTTCCCCCCGAGCACGCAAACAGCATTTGCGGACAGGAAAAAAGCATCGCGAACGGGCGGAACAAGCAATTCCGCGTGTTTGCGGAACTTTTGCGTGCTCGCGGAGATTTTTTACCGTTTCGCGGAGCTTTGCTTAGCGCGACTACGCAAATTCCGCCCACCCCTAGTTTAAGCACATGCTGATGCGTAGGTTACAAATGTGGTTTTACTGCCTGACAAATTACTGCATATAGTACCCCATAATTGTATTATACACAGATTGACAGCTCTAAACGAGGAGTAGTTACTTGTCACACAGTCATGCTAGTGGTAAACTGTATATCAGGCTAAATTCTCTGCAAATATCGGATTTCTCTAAATGACACAGAAAAAGGTTTTATTGATTTCAGTTAACATATGTCCAACACAATTATAGAAAACCTTGATTTGTACTCTTAAAACTATTTGTATTATCATCCATCCTTGTCAACAGTTTGAAGTAAGGGCAAACAGTACCCACCTTGATGCCATAAATTGGAAAAGAGTGCAGGAGGGAGATAGCATATAGTGCTTTCTCTTTTGATGTGATGATCATGGTTACCGGAATAAACCACTTATAAGAATTACTTTTATTAGAGAAGCATTATTTATTTAGCTCTAAAATCTTTAGTTGTATCTAAGTCATGGCCTAATTGTGGCACTGTTGTTGGTGTATTACTGATTCACCGAAATTTATCATACGCCCTGTATTTCAGATCAGTTTACCTTTTCTGTTCATTGCCGAGCACAAGACAGATAGATCCCTTACCCCTCCCCTACCCCAGCCCACCAAGACATCAGGTAATCTGGCTCACGGTGCATGAAAGTCTCTTGTATAATGTCATTATTCTTGTGTTACAATAAAACTAAAGTCTGACACTCTAATATGCCCTCAAACCATCATGTCCCTCTCTTTATCATCGCCTTAATAGTCTCCTGCACCAGCACGTGAGTCTTCCTTTTAGGCCTGGCTGAAGAGAGCAAAACGTCTGTAGAGACAGTTGCTCTCAAGGTGGTATTCATCCACCTATTTCGTCTGTGTGAAGATATATATATATATATATATATATATATATATATATATCTATATATATATATATATATATATCACCTACTGGCAGTATCTAGTAGGTAGTTATAGTTAGGACCTAGTATCCATAGGAAAAGTTTTTTTTGTTTCACTAATAACTTTGGCGCCATTTTGCAGAATCTTCACGAAGTTTTCAAAACTAATACGACGCTCACTTCAGCTACTATATTGAAAGTTTCGGTGTGATCCCTCAAGCAAGACTGAAAACCAGGGGGTGCTTAAAAGTGCGTTTTCCCCATGTTAATTTCTATAGGACCTTTAGACACGGCTACAGCCCGTACTGCTGAACGGAATTGCACCAAATTTGGCAGGAAGGTAGATGTTGGTTCAAGGAAGTGCCTTTTTGTGATGTGGTGTAAATCCATTCAGTAGTTGCTGAGAAATGTAAAGAAATTCCCAGTTGTATATATAGGGATGCTGTGAATTCGCGACCCCTCCTGATCTCGTGTTGTGATCTGATTGCCTGCCAACACTGCAAAACAGGAAGTGTTGGCAGCCATCTTGTGACTCCGTACAACCGAGTCACAGAAAAAACATAGACAAGAGAAATGCGGGGGCACACAGCCCCCCCACAGCCCCAGGGACTGCCACATCCCTGGGGCTAAGATACATAATAATGCGTGGGGGGCTCCGGCCCCTACACGCAGCCCCGGGGACTGCCACCTCCCCGGGGCACACTGTTTTGAATTTTTTAAAAATGCGGGGGAGGCCTCAAGGCCTCCCCCACTGCTCTGGGGACCGCCACTTCCCCGGGGCACATAAATTATAAAAAAAAAGTGGGGGAGGCCCTACGGCCTCTCCCGCGGCCCCAGGGACCGCCATCTCCCCAGGGCATAAATTCAAAAATTAAGGGAGTCTGTTGTGGACCCCCGGGGACCACCACCTCACCGGGGCTTAATTCACAGAGGAGGGGGGCTGCCAAGCCATAGCAAACAAGCGCTCTGCTTTCAGCAAGCAAGAGCACAAAATGCTCTTGCTTTACGAAAGCCGAGCAGTGCCTGTTTCCATGCACACAGAGCAGGGAAAAAGACACTTTGCTTTGGGACCCAGGGAGCAGCTCCCTGGGTCCCAAAGCAATGCCGGCTTCTGCAGGAGGCGGGGAGCCAGCAGGGACTGCAGGGGCCTTGAGGCTCCCCGTGAGTCCCAATGATGAAAGTGTGGGTCCCCTGGGCCAAACTCGCTGCAGACTCCCTCCCATGTTTAAAAATAAAATAAAAAATGAGGCAGATGCCTGGTCAGTGGCCATGCCCCCTTTCTCCACCACTCTGCAAATGTGCCTCTCAGAGCACTGCTAGTGGGGGGATGAGGTACCTTTACCTCCTGAGGGCCCCAGGACTAAAGTGGACTTCTTCCCCCAACCGGAAGTGCACCAGGAGGCGTGTTTGCAGTGTGGTGGAGAAAGGGGGCATGGCCTCTGATGACCTCTCAGCAATCCAGTTATGTGGGTCTTACTGGAGTTAACTGGAGGGCTAGTTGGCCCCCAAGGACCCTCAAGAGCAAAGGGGACTTCAAACACCAACTAGTAGTGTGCCAGGAGGCGCGCTTGCAGAGTGATGGAGAAAGGGGACGTGGCCACCAAAAACCTCTCAGCAAACCCACTGTGTGGGACTTGCTGGAGGTAACAGGAGGAGTAGTTGGCCCCCAAGGATGTCCTTGGGAACAACTATCCCTCCTGTTATCGCCAGTAAGTCCCACGCAGCAGGAGTGCTAAGAGATCTTTGGAGGCCATGTTCACCTTTCTCCCCACTCTGCAAATGCAGCTGGTGGTGCACTACTGGTTGGAGCATGAAGTCCACGTTAGGCCTGAGGGACCTTGGAGGACAAGAAGCCCTCCTGGTACCTCCTGTAAGTTCTACACAGCGGGATTCCTGAGAGCTGGTCGGAGCCTCAGCCCCCTTTCTCTAAAACTCTGCAAATGCAACTACTAGTTAAAAAAACTATAGAAATTCACTGAAAAAAAACAAAGGTTACAGGGACGTTATAGTTAGAAATTAGCATTTAAAAAAACCTTGAAATTCACTGAAAAAAACAAAGATTACAGGGAAATTATAGTTAGGGTCAGATTTCACTCATACAAAACCAGAGAAATTTGGCATTATTAGTTACCTGAGCTAACTATAACTCACTCCCCCGCAATGCACTGCTTATGACCTCACATATTACATCACTCATGATATGGTCAGTGACATCACTGATGACATCTCAAATTACATCACTGATGACACCATTCAGTGAGTGTAAGTATTTTGTAAGAATTTATGATTGTTAAACATATATACTAAGGTACTACATAAGTTAAAATAGTATACTAGCTGTACTACTAATGAGCGATACTACTTTTTAATATATATCATGTGAGTGGCTGTCTGACTGTATGTATCCTTTTGCGTATTGGTGTGTGAGTGGCTGTATGGGTGTATAAGTGGCTGTCTGAATAGCAAGAGGCACGTTAGCAGAGTAGTGGTGAAGGGGGCGTGGACTCAGGCGACTTGCCTGAGTTTTTTTAGACATTGTTTTAAGGGAGGGGGGCTGTGAGTTCCCCCTGCCCTGGGACATTTTTGGCCCCAGGGACCCCATCCTTCAAGGCCAGGCCTTTTCTTTTTCTTTTCTTTTTTGCCTTTAAAGGGAGGGGGGCAGAGCGGCACCCCTCCCAGGCCATTTTCCACCCCGGTGACCCTGTCCCCCGGGGCCTACCCCTTTTTAAAAATGTTTTTTATTTTATTTTTTAAAAAGGGAGTGGGACTGTGTGGCCCCCCTCCGAGCCAATTTTGGCCTGGGGGACCCCTTCCCTTTGGGCCTTGCCACAATACTGGGTGCCCTGGTCCCACCCAGGGCACCCAGTCATTTTCATTGGGGACCCCAGTGGGAGCTTGAAGGCCCCCGCGGTCTCTGCCGGCTCCCGGCATCCTCTGGGAGCCAGCATTACGTTTGGACAGATGGAGCTGCTGACCATGCAGTTCCCTCTGTCCAAATGAAATTCTGCTCTGCTTTTAGTAAGTGACAGCATTTTTTCTGCTCTTGTTTACTAGAGGCGGAGCAGAGTTTACTATGACTTGGCAGGAGTGGTGCTCCCACCAAGTCATAGCAAACTGCAATGTCCTGGGGATGGGCACCCCGGACATTGCAGGAGCTGGCCCAGGGGGTTTGCGGTCCACAGGGCCATTATTGGCTCCAAGAGGGGGGCTGCATAGCCCCCCTCCATTGTTTGATTTAGCCCCAGAGAAGTGATGGGCCCGGGGCTGTGGGGGGCTGCGCAGCCCCCTCTTAAAATTTACAAAAGCCCTGGGGAGGTGGCTGTCCCTGGGGCCGCATGGCGGTCCGCATGGACCCCCAGCATTACTTAAAATTAAAGCCTTGGGGAAGTGACAGCCCCCAGGGCTGCGGGGGGTCTGCGTGGCCCCAGCATTAGTTAAACAGAGAGCCCCGAGGAGGTGGCTGTCCTTGTGTCAGGGGGCCAAGAGGTCCCCATTCATAAAATAATAAGCTCCAGGGAGGTGGTGATCCCCAGGGCAGCAGGGAAGGCTGTACGGGGCCCCTGCATTTTATTAAAAAAAGAAGCCCCGGGAAGGTGGTGATCCCTGGGGCATTAGTAAGCCGCAGGAGGGGAGGCCTGTGTGCCCACTCTCCTATAACTACAAATGACTTACCTACCGGGCCCACCCGGGGCCGATAATGTACGAAGCACGGCAGCCCGAGCTTTGTTTTTTTACATTTTCAGCTGGGTCAACGGATCACGCTGAAAATTACATAAATTGCTTTTTTTTGGCCCTGCGGGGTCCCAGTGGGACTTCCAAGAGGATTAAGGGGTCAGGGTGTTTCTACCCTGCCCCATTTTCTTTCTTTTGCATTTTTTGTTGGAGTCCTAGGATAACTGCCAACACTTCCTGGTTTCAGCAGAGATTCAGTAGGATTTGGGGCTCCAAGTTATCAATATTTCTTAAACTTGAATAGCTCTGAAACTAGAGAACGGATTTACACCAAATTACAAAAAGCACACTTTCTGGACCAACATCTATCTTTCTGTCAAATTTGGTATTCTTCCGTTCGGTTTGGGCTGTAGTCGTGTTCAAGAAATGAGAAATCCTCCTAAACATATAATTGGGGAAAACTTGTTTTGGGACTTCCCTTTTTTCTCGGCCCCCGCTTGACGGATCACCCTGAAACTTTCGACACAGCCGATAAGGGGACGTTCTGTGAAAATTTCGTAAAAATTCGTCAAGCGGCGTCCAAGTTATTGGCAAAACGAAAAAACTTTGCTCCTAACTATACTTATAACTACCTACTGGTGACTGCCAGTAGGTTTTATATATATATAAATATATATATTTTTATACAACAAAGGACGCGGCACTCCAAAGCTGAAAATTATGCACAATTTATTCTTGGCAACTTCTCAACCAACGTGTTTCAGCCCTCCCATGGCTTTTCTCATGGTTAGTGAGTCCTTTCTTTATTACACTTATTTATACCCACGTTAGCCTTAATGGGGCATTGTGGGATTTGTAGTGTATATCATATACAAAAAAACTTTATTGATATTTTATAAAAGGAACATGCATTTTGTGTCAGATTCAACTTTTAACATTAGGGCACTTTGATATCACGCGGAGCTTATATTAATAACTTTTGCGCCTCCTATATCATTATTTACATAATCTGCAACATATCTCGATATAGTATTGATATATAATTAATATATATTTGTTATCATTATATTCAATCATTTTGGTAACTGGGAGCAGTGGTTGGTATAGGTATAAGGTGGGTAACTTGTATAGTACACAATTATGTTCAATCATTTTAGTAGCTGTTATAGGTATGAGGTGAGTAACTTGTATAGTACACAATACTTCTTCACATGTTTTCCCTTATAATATTAGATACAGTATCCTTTGGCTTAGGGCACACATCATGATTCAAAAGCATAATTCCTCGCACCGGTTGCAAACAAAAGAAGACAGTATCCATTACGCAATCGGAAGTAGAAAGCATCAACTTGATTGTAAACCTCTCAAAATATGAACTGACTCAAGAGGAAACAGCGTTACTGAATAAGGGCCTATCATTCTGTCCTGAGAGCCACTATAATTACACACAGTTCAGGATTGATCTTTACAAATTTATACGGAAGCTAAAGTTGGCGAAGATACATGCCACAAGGCAAGGAATAAGAACAAGTGAGGATTCAGCTGAAGTTTCAATTGAACCTGCAATTTCAATAGATCAAATGCCGGATCTTAAAACAATGTTTGATTTACTGTATGACTTAGATGAAGAGGAAATGACGGAGGAGCAAGTACTAGAACATCTAAACATTGAAACAGATAGGAGACCTGAAAGCGGTTTAAAGAAAAATCAAAATATTATCCTGTTCTGTCTCCTGGTAACAAGTTCGACCTGTTTTCTGATGCAATAATTGAGGAACTTGACAAGTTGCCAAAAATAAGGAATCAAAACCAAAGAGAAAATTTAACTAATAAAGAACGGGAAGCAATCCAAAAACTAATTGAGAATAAAGAAATTACAATAAAGCCCACTGATAAAGGGGGAAACATCGTACTGTTGGATACTAAGGATTATGTCAAGGAGGCTCTCAGACAGTTGGATGACACCACCAATTACTGTAGAATCAAGACCAATCCTATAAATAAGATGACTATGGATTTGAATGCACAACTTCTGAAATGGCATAGGGAAAATCTCATCAGTGATGATGAATTAAAATTTCTCACTAAAGACTTCCCTGTAATTCAGACAATATATTTTTTGCCGAAGATACATAAGACTTTTCAACATCCACCGGGAGACCCATTGTCTCCTCGTGTGATTCACTTTACGAAATTCTTTTACAATATGTGGACAAATTCCTCCGCACCGGTTGCTCAAAGTATGAGTTCGTACATAAGAGATACCGGAGATTTCCTTAGAATTTTAAATGGGATAACATGGAGTGAACAATACCTTCTTGTAACAATAGACGCAGTGTCTTTCTACACGTCCATCAGGCATGAAGTGGGATTAAAAGCATGCAATTATTTCCTAAGCCAACGGAATATAACGGAATTAAAACAAACTCAGATGCTCCTGAAAATGATTGAGATATGTCTTACAAATAACATTTTTTTATTCAACAAAGAACTCTTTAAACAACTGTGTGGCACTGCCATGGGCATTTCTTTTTCGCCAAATTACGCAAACATTGCAATGGGATGGTGGGAGAAAACAATTGCGTGGAGTACGGACAACCAGGATGTATTGGAACAAATCATTCTGTGGGTCCGATACATTGATGATCTGTTTTTAATTAGGAATGGGACAGAGGATGATTTTAAAGAGTACTATCAGAAACTAATGAAAAATCACATTGGTCTGTCGTTCACATATACAACGAGCAAAAAGGAAATTGCTTTTTTGGACACCAAAGTTTTTATTGAAAATGATCAAATACACTCCACGATATTCAGAAAAGAAACTGCAACCAATAGTATTTTACATGGGACAAGTTTTCACCCCAACCCATTGAAAGAAAGTATCCCGTATGGAGAATTCATGCGTATGAAACGAAATTGTTCTAAGAAAGAGGATGCCGAAGAAAAGTTTAATGAAACAACGGTAAGACTTAAAACAAGAGGATACAGTGAAAGAACTTTGAAGAAATGTAAGAAAGAAATTGATAAAAAACCAAGCGAGGAAACGTTGATCCCGAACATCAAAGGAGCGGATAAGACTGAACAAGTGACGCCCAGGTTCATTACAACATACAGCAAAGAAAGTGGGATAATAATGAATAAAATTAAGAAATGTTGGCACTTAATCTCTGGAGATCCAGATATTGGAAAAATCCTGGGGTCAAAACCGGTGGTCACATATAGGAAAACAAAATCCTTGAAGGATATGCTTGTTACAAGTCACTTTCAGGAAAAAAAGCAAACAAACTGGTTGATGGACCAACAAAAGGGTTTTAAAAAGTGTAATGTATGCAAGGCTTGCAAGATCAGCAAAAATATGAGAGCAATCATGGAACCAAATGGGAAACTAACTAATATCGATCAAAACATTACCTGCACATCCCGCATTGTCATATATATAATTGAATGTGACTGTGGAATTAAATATATTGGCAGCACAACATGTATGCTTAAAAAACGGATTCTTGAGCACATACGTGCAGTAAAGAACAGAGACATGACATATGCCACTGCAAAGCATATGCAATAGTGCCAGAATGGGGATTGGAAGAAAATGAGCTACTATGGAATCCACACAATACCAGCAGGGGAGCGTGGAGGAGATAGAACTAAGCAATTACGCCAGATGGAATCAAGGCATATTATTTGACTCAGAACGAAGACCCCTAGAGACATCAATAATGATGAAGAACTTTATGTACACCTTGAATAAGAATTTAAGACAATGAATTTCATAGACACTATGGACATGAGTAGGTACAATATATGAATCGAAACCAATGATTATGGGTAAAGAAGACTATATCTAGAACATAAAGGGTATGAGGTAACTGGTACTATACCAATCATTATGCTTTTGAATCATGATGTGTGCCCTAAGCCAAAGGATACTGTATCTAATATTATAAGGGAAAACATGTGAAGAAGTATTGTGTACTATACAAGTTACTCACCTCATACCTATAACAGCTACTAAAATGATTGAACATAATTGTGTACTATACAAGTTACCCACCTTATACCTAAAACAACCACTGCTCCCAGCTACCAAAATGATTGAAAATAATGATAACAAATATATATTAATTATATATCGATACTATATCGAGATATGTTGCAGATTATGTAAATAATTATATAGGAGGCGCAAAAGTTATTAATATAAGCTGCGCGTGATATCAAAGTGCCCTAATGTTGAAAGTTGAACCTGACACAAAATGCATGTTCCTTTTATAAAATATCAATAAAGTTTTTTTGTATATGATATACACTACAAATCCCACAATGCCCCATTAAGGCTAACGTGGGTATAAATAAGTGTAATAAAGAAAGGACTCACTAACCGTGAGAAAAGCCGTGGGAGGGCTGAAACGCGTTGGTTGAGAAGTTGCCAAGAATAAATTGTGCATAATTTTCAGCTTTGGAGTGCCACGTCCTTTGTTGTATAAAATTGAATTTAGGGCCAGGATCCGGCCCCTACGCAGAGCACCACCTGGTGAGCGCGCCGAAGTGTGAAGGATCACATTGGAGGCAAATAAATATATATATATATATATATATATATATATATACGTGTGCATAAATATATATATATAGCTCGGATCCATATCCCACGTTGCAGGGTAATCTACTTCCCTCCTGGGGAGCACACTCAGCTTACCCTGTACAATGTCCAAACAATGCACCAATCTTGCCTCTCCCTAAGCTACTGTTGCCTGACTTGTCGAGTCCATCCCTGCTAATCTGACTTTTCCTTTGGTGCACTGTTCCTCCGTCGGGGGCGCAAATTGTACCTAGCTACTCCAGGCACAGAGGGGTCAAGAAAAAGGGGGTCAGACACAGAGGGGCCAGTGGAAGCAGACTCTGGAATTGCCTTAATCTCCGGGGGCCCTGCCGCATTTAGGATCTGATCGTTCTCAGCCTCTGTCTGGGTCCACGTGAGTTGGGCGTCTGAAAATGGAACAACTCGCGGGACTCTCTCAGACTCGGAGTCCCCGATGCCCTCATGGACCCACTGATCGTAGGGTAAAGGTAGAGGCACTTTGCGGCAATGCTGGCAATTAATCCAATTCTTTCGGCCGGTGACCTTGACGGCTGTTCGAGTGGCAAGGAGCACCTGGACTGGCCTCTTCCACCTCGGCTCTAGGCTCTTTTTTCTCTGAAAGTTGCGAACGAGAATGAAATCACCAGGCCTAATATCATGTCCTGGCCCCTCAGGTACTGGCGGGAGAGAGTCCTGTATCCGTTGGTGAATAGAACGCAGACTTTTAGTTAGCTCATACAGATAGTCCACTAACAGAGGATATTTAATTTCAGAAAACCTATGAGGACGCGGGACGCCCCATACATTTGCCGGGCGCCCGAACACAACCTCGTAGGGTGACAATCCTGTCCTAGAGTGCGCTGTAGCTCTTGTAGACAAAAGGGCTAATGGTAAAGCATCTGGCCACTGCAACCTTGTTCTCTCCTGAATCTTTGCCAATTTCAATTTGAGAGTATCATTGTACTTCTCAACCAAACCGGCTGGCTGGGGGTTATTTGCAGCATGAAATTTCTGTCTGATATGTTGTCCCTCACAAACTAATTGAATAACCTTCGCGTTGAAGTGGCTTCCGTTATCACTCCAAATCAAACGTGGCAAGCCGAAGCGAGGAAAGAACTCCTTCAGGAGCACCTTTGCAGTCGCTATGGCTGTGTTTTCTTTCGTGGGGTATGCCTCAACCCATTTACTGAACGCACAAACATCCACCAACACATATTTCAAGTTGGTGACTCGATCCATCTCTATGTAATCTAACTGGAGGACCTCAAAAGGGATATTATCATTTTGCCATACAGGGTCTAACAACTTACAAATACCTTTAGCACTGACATGAGCTGGCCCGTGCGCCATGGTAACTACAGGGAGAACATATGCATCTGGTAGCATCCATCTCTGTTTTTCTGACTTATCAGTCCAACACCCATCCTCATCCAAACATGCTGTGCTTTTCTGCCATATTGCTAATTCCTCAATAGTTGCCTCACTCTGTATCTCCTTGACACTTTCCAGCGTATCCTCAAACATGGTAACCTCAGGCACCCATCTAGCGGGACCTGCTGCAAACATGTTTTTCATTTTCGTTTGGGCTGTCTCCTTAGCTGTCTGGTCTGTGAATGCATTCCCTTTACCCACATTGTCAGTAATTGCCTTGTGGGTGCTGCACTTTATTATCGTTAATTTCTTGGGGAGTGTCAAAGCCGATAAAAGCCTATGTATGAGGGGGCCATGTTGTATTTTCATCCCATGGGAAGTAAGAAATCCCCTCTCTGCCCAGAGCTGCCCAAAATTATGGGCAACTCCAAATGCGTACTGACTGTCAGTATAAATATTGTCAGTACTTCGTCATAATAATGGATCATTATTATACTGAGAAGTTTTAAGTTTTCCCTGACATAGCAGCAAAGGTTTAGCAGGTAAAGTGCTTGTGCATAAAAGTTAAAACAAGTTTAATGTTGTGGCGTGTGATTATCACTATCCTATTTGAATTAAAACTATATTACTCTTGAGAGAGCTTTCCACCTTATGAGCCATGCTTGTCCCAAAAACTGCTACGCAGCATGCAAAAAGCGGCCTAGGGTCGGACTTGAGGATACGCAGTGCTGTGTGATGGTCCTGTGTGCCCAATTTTAGCCATTTAGCCCGTGATGAATTATATGCCGGGCAAGCGAACATTACATGAGCAATGCTTTCTGTCGGGGCTTTACAGCATGGGCAGTCTTTTCCATTGCTTGTGGACCATTTCGCTGTCGCCTCACGAACAGGGAGAGTTCCAAACCTAAAATGTATGTACAACATTCTGTCCCTGGGTACCTGAATTATATTGAGGAAGGGCTCAAGATGTCTAATTTGTTTATGAGAATGGAATTCTGTTGTTAGTTTGCCCACGTTAGGTTTGCAAATCTCCAGTTGGTCCACCCATTCCCAATATAGGCGTTTAAGTTCTTCTCTCCTTGGGGGTTCCTGGCTATCCCAGCAGGCTCGGAGTCCAATAGCTATCAGCGTTTTTTTAATATTGGAAATCCAGCCTATTTTTCAGCCAGTGTCTAGGCGGATAATCTCGGTAAGGGCTTCAGCGTCAGAAAGAAGCTCAGGAGTCCGCCTAATGCAAGCCCAAAAGAGTACTGGGCGTAACCTGGCTACATCGCCTATCGACCGCCTGCCCATGTCCAACAGTAAAGGGATAAGGGGAACATATTTGGGTACCATAACCAGATCTCTTAAAAATTTGTGTTCCGATCTGCAGAGCTCATCAAGCTTGTTAAAACCCCAAACTTCTGCTCCGTAGAGAGCAGAGCTAACTGCTTTAGCGTCATATGCTTGGAGGGCGGGAGCTACCTGCCTAGTGTGTGAAAGGCGGTGTTCTATTCCTTTTACTCCAGCCACTCGCTTATGTCCCAACAGCATCTTTGCTAAGTGGGGTCTCCAAGACATTTTATCGGAGAGTCTTACGCCTAGGTAATCAAAAGTATCTACCTTTTCGAGGGGTACCCCACCCAGCAAAGGGCCATTCCTATATGACCTGTGGCAGTTAAAGGCCAGAAATTTGGTTTTTGAACTATTTATAACCACTCCCCGATTATCGCAGAAGAGTTTGAATCTATCAATGAGGAGTTGCAACCCCACTGGGGTCTTATGTATCAGCAGGGTGTCGTCTGCAAACAACAAGGTTGGTATCTTATTGCCCCCCAGTGTGGGCGAGTCTGCGGGCACCTCCTGGAGAAAATCAACTACCCCATTCACATATAGGGAGAACAAAGTTGGGGCCAGAACACAGCCCTGTCGGACTCCTCTGTTGACAGGGATGCGTTCTGTTAATTGCCCCTGCTCTCCCCACCTAACCTGGGCAAAGTTTCCCTCATGGAGCCGGATCAGTAATTTAAGGATGAAAGGGGGGATGCCCATCCCACCAAGCATCATACACAACTTGGATCTGGGAACCAGGTCAAAGGAAGTCTTCAAATCGATGAATGCGAGATAGAGACTGCCCTTGCCTAGCACCACTACCTTCCAATAAATGAGGAGGAGTCTAAACACTTGATCCATTGTCCCAGTCTTTGGCCTAAATCCAGCCTGATACTGGGAAAGGATGTCTTCATCCTCAGTCCATGACTGTATCCTATGCAGAAGCACCCGACCGAAGACCTTCTGCATAGCATCAATCAGGCTGATTGGTCTATAATTGGAAGGGTCATCCCTAGCACCCTTTTTGTAAATGGGGACCACTTCGGCGGCCCTCCATGACTCCGGAACTGGTGCTCCGTTAGCTATTGCATTTGCTAGTAATAGGATGTAACGTGCCCAATGGGGGGGGGGGCGGCCAAGAAAAGATCTCCTGGCAAGCCATCTGTAACCGGCTGCTTTATAGGGGACAATTTTGCTTGCTGCAGCTTCTATCTCCAGCAGGTTAAAACGCTCCTCTTCTATCTGGGGCCCATTTAGCCCATCTAATTCCTCTGCTACAATGGCCTCTGGCGTTGAATAGAGCCCTATAAAGTGGTCATGCCAAGCCTTAACAGTGATGTGATTTGGAGGTGAACATGCACCTGACTTACTTCCCCAGGTGACCAATTTCCAAAACAGATTGGTGTCTTTAGATGAGCATGCTTCCTTAAGTTGCTGCCAGCGGGATTCATCCCATTCTATCTTCGCCTCCCGCTGGGCTGATTTATAGGAATTTCTAGCGGTTTTTATGAGCGGCTGGTTTTTCTCTTTAATAGCTGCAGCCAGGTTTCGTCATTTTTTGCCTGCAGTCTTTGGTGTACCATGATATGAGTCCTTGGTAGTATTACTTGATTTTTTGATCGAGTTTGGAGCTTGAAAGTATGTGTTGATTTGGGTGACAGTATACGTATGGGCCCTGCAAACGTCCACTAGTCTTGTTGCGCTGTGGACCGCGACTTGGAGCTCAAACGTACCTGCAATTAGCTTGTGTTTAATGCCAGCAATCTTTGCGTCATTCAAAGCTACCTTCTTCCATTTCAGGAACTTTTTGCAGTTTGATGGAACTATATCCCTAGTGGCTGTCAGGGGCAGGTTGTTCAGCTGGTGATAAGGTGCCTCCCACAAAGGCTTCAAAGTTAGGCATAAGGGATTGTGGTCGCTCTCAGTGGTCGAGCCCACTATCATGTCGACCAGATTCCCCCACAGTTTCACATCGAGGAGGATGCAGTCAATCCGGGATGGGCAGCTGGCTCTATTATAGGTGTTAGCACCTTGCTTACCTGATGGCGACCTGCCATTAACTGCCCTCAGCCCATACTCCATAGTAATAGCATTAAGTTGGAGTACCTGTTGTGTCCATCTTTTAACTAGGGGGAGGTCGAGTTGAGGGACTGCCCATCTATTGTCTTGTTCTTCTATTCGCGTTAGGTCTTGTATGGCCAAGGGTTCAAAGGTGCAGTTAAAGTCACCTGCAACCACCACTCTTGCATGGGGTGAGCAATTGACTAGGCATTCGTCCAGTGCTGAGATGGTGGGTGAGTGCCTGCCTCCTTTTGTCCCTCTTGCGTAGACATTAAAAAGTTAAATTATGGGTCCACCCCTTGGCCCCCTGATGCTTAACCACAGGATATCTGGGCTTGGGTTAGTTTGGGGAGTGATTTGTCAGTCAAGGGCAATATTTGTCCAGACAATCAAGCCCCCGGACGGGCCCCTCTCCCTATGGAAGTTGCGGGTGAGTGAAAACAAGTGTAACGAGCTTTATATAATGGGACCAGACTCCACGTCTCCTGAAAAATGCAAACATCAAAGCCTTCCACTAGTTGGTTCCAATGAGGGAGTGGGATTTTACTATTTAGACCCGCCACATTCCATGACACAATCTTCAGCTGCTGATGAAGTGTGAGACCAGAGGCGACACTTTGTGTGGGAATATGGGTATTGGTTGGTGAATAGGTTGATGTTTGCAAGGCTGAATATGTGAGGGTGCCAGAGGCTAGCTCTTTTTCTGCAGAGATGGGAGGTCTGCTTAAGCTAGCCTGGCGCTGGGAACTACCCTTGGTGCGGTTTAAGATGTTAAGAGGAGTTGGGGTAGCAAGGGGACTAGCTATGTCGTTGGGGCTGGGTGTTACGATAGGTAAGTCAAAGTGGTGAGGAGCCGGATCCTGTTGTCAGTCGTTAACCTCGAGCGAGGAGGTGCCTGCCAGATGTAGTAGTGGCTGTAAAACAGGTGTCCTGCCTTGCTCGTATGTTGGAGTGTGCCTAAATTGAATGGAAGACCCATCAGCGGGGCAAGTGCGAAATTCTAGAGCAAGGAGGTTTTCCGCCATCTCAGTTCCCTTTAAAGTGATCTCGATGTTATCCAGCTGATGGGTTGGAGAGGTACACCTCCGTGCTCTAAGAATATCATCTCTGATCACTGATTGGCAACCCCTGACATGACGGATCCAATGGGTCACCTTGTTGATCAAGGAGTCCTCGCTCTCGTGGACATTCTTGGTATTAATTTTCGGGACATTGGTCATATAGATTTTTTTGGTTTGCGACGAGTTTGTGATGGCTGGAGTAGCTGGAGGAGGCAACTGGTCTCGGCTTCCGTGGGTAAGGGGTTGGGCATGCCATGGCTGTGCAGCCCTGTGGCTATTTAGGTGGTTTTGTGGTGCTGCTAGCCTCTTGAGCTTGTCTTGGATGGTGATATCGGAACTGTTTGCTCTCCCAGCTAAAGAATCGATTGAAGCTTGTCTGCAGATGGGAGTGACGAGAGTAGCCAGTTGATGTGGAGTGGGGCCGTAAGGAATACAGCCTTTACTAGGAAAAGCTGGCTCTTGTGACACCAAATCATTATGGATAGAATGTGAATAATGACTATGACTATATACAGAGGTATCGTACTGTGTGCAAGATGGATTTGCCTTCAATAATGTTTGACTAGGGTGGTGAGGCCTTCTAGCATAGTTTTCATAACACCAATCTCTGCTCTAAGTGCGTTTATGATGAGGTGAGTGTCCAGGGGCTCTAATTTGTTTTCTATGCTGGTCATAGTAGTGGCAGGAGATGGCGATAAGGACACGTTGTCATTGCATTCGTCGTTAAGGTCCTGAAGAGGTAAGAACCTATTTGCGCAATGAATTGCAGGTTCGAGCTGAGGGGTGCTAATGCCAGTGCTAACGTTGGAGATAGTAGAGGATTGGGATGTATCCTGAGTGGTCAATGCTAACTTTTTTGGTTCTATGGGTGCCCTCTTGGGGGGTTGTCTTTGGAACATTAATGGAATAACAGGGGGACAGTTTGGGCTTGGGCTTGGGCTTAAAGGAGATCTACCGGCTGGGTCACCTGAAAAGGGGGGCACAGTCTGGTTGTCCACTAGAATGTCCTCGCACTCGTTGATCAAGGTGTCTATCCGGTCGAGAACACAATTGCTGCCCGGATGTTTAAGTTTAAGTATCTTCCTAGCCCTTTTCCCTTTTGCTACCCGATTTCCCCCGCCTCCTCCAGCGCCTTCCATAGTTTTCCTCTTCCCCATATTGCACGCTCAGGAGACCACCAGTGCCAAGAATAATCAATATACTAGCAGTAAATAAGCCTATGCCCTCTAAAAAAAAAAAATCACGAACAGTCTAAGCAAAATAATCCCCGGCGGCCAGGAGAAAAGAGAACCAGGAAAGTCAACGGAGAAATCCCATGTGATGGTTACATATTGGCAGCAGGTGGAATAAAAATTAAGCAAGACGCACAGTACCTCGCAAAGCAGTCTTCGATAGCCAGCACAATCCTGGATGTGAATATAAAGGGGGTGGCCCTGCCCTGCCTCTTCCTGGCAATGACGGGCAAGGACGGGCCCGCCCAGGAGCATCAGGAGGCGCATAAAGCTCAGAGCAGGCCCCCGCGGCGCGGGAGCCCGCGATTACTGACACTGACACTTCTCAACCAACGCGTTTCAGCCCTCCCACGGCTTTTCTCACGGTTAGTGAGTCCTTTCTTTATTACACTTATTTATACCCACGTTAGCCTTAATTTGGGCATTGTGGGATTTGTAGTGTATATCATATACAAAAAAACTTTATTGATATTTTATAAAAGGAACATGCATTTTGTGTCAGGTTCAACTTTTAACATTAGGGCACTTTGATATCACGCGCAGCTTATATTAATAACTTTTGCGCCTCCTATATCATTATTTACATAATCTGCAACATATCTCGATATAGTATCGATATATAATTAATATATATTTGTTATCATTATATTCAATCATTTTGGTAGCTGGGAGCAGCAGTGGTTGTTATAGGTATAAGGTGGGTAACTTGTATAGTACACAATTATGTTCAATCATTTTAGTAGCTGTTATAGGTATGAGGTGAGTAACTTGTATAGTACACAATACTTCTTCACATGTTTTCCCTTATGATAATCAGCTAATGAGTGTAATAGCCCTATTCTTCCTATCCTTAAGAGGGCACCTTCGGGTTCCTCTGATGACCATCCAGATGTTTATCGTTTTGTGATTGACTTGCGCGAAGTTAATAAAATAGTGGTTCCTCAGTTCCCGGTGGACCCTGACATTACTGCTATTCTGACAATGATTCCTCCATCTGCTAAATTCTTTTCTGTCATTGATTTGAAAAATGCATTCTTTAGTATTCCGATCCATTTAGACAGCAGGCACTTGTTTGGTTTTGCACTAGCTGGCAGAAGCTTTAGATTCTGTCGAGCTCCTCAGGGCTATACTGAGAGCCCTAGTATATATAGCCAAGCCTTGAAAGCCCAATTGGACTCCCTCACGCTTCCCTCAGGTAATGTATTGCTCCAATATGTAGATGACCTTCTCATCGTTTCTGACACTGAAAAGGGTTGCAAAGACAGTACGGTTAAATTGTTGTTGCATTTGGCACACCATGGACATAAAGTGTCCCTTTCCAAATTTCAATATTGTCGACAGAAGGTCACCTACTTAGGTCACCTACTGTCAAAGGAGGGTAGGAGATTGACTCCTAAGCACATCAGTACCCTTGTTAAAATGTCTATCCCTCAAACTCAAAAGGATGTGCGCGCTTTTATTAGCATTACTTCCTATTGTCGATACTGGATCCCTTACTATTCGTTATTAACAAAACCCCTGCTCGCACTAACTACTAAAGATGTGCATGAACCCTTGCCTGGGACGCCTGAATGTCAGCAGTCTTTTGAGCAATTAGAAATTGCGCTTTGCTCTGTGCCTGTGCTTGGTACGCCTGACTACACGAAGCTGTTCGTGCTGTACGTACACGAGACGGCTGGCTGTGCACTCTCTGTCTTAGCACAGGCCTTTGGAGGTAAGCAACGGCCATGTGCTTATTTTTCTGCTCTTCTTGACCCTGTCGCAAGAGCCCTCCCGAGCTATCTAAGAGCGGCCGCGGCTGTGGCCATCTCTATAAGGCAATCGGCTGGGCTTGTACTTGATACTGACCTCACAGTCATGGTTCCCCATGCTGTGGATACCCTTTTGAATAAGACTAAGATGCAGCACCTTACCAGTGCACGTCTGACTGGTTATGAGCTAACTCTCTTTGCACAGCATGTCACGATTAAAAGATGTGCCACTCTGAACCCAGCCACGTTACTACCCCTCCCTTCTGAGAGTGAGGAAATTGATATTCATAATTGTATCTTCCGAACAGAGGAGGAGACGAAAGGACGGTAGACTTGACTGACGTTCCCTTATCAGACCCCCAAGGGGAACTATATGTCGATGGCTATTGTTTTAAGCTACCAGATGGCATTACAACTGCTGCATACGCGATTAGAACACTGCACACAGTAGTTGAGATGTCAAAAGTTTCCTATCAGTCGGCCCAAGCTGCAGAGCTTGTCGCCCTTATTCCAGCCTGTGAGTTGAGTGAGGGACTGGCTGTCAATATCTATACTGACAGTCAGTACGCATTTGGAGTCGCCCATAATTTTGGGCGGCTCTGGGCAGAGATGGGATTTCTCACTTCCCATGGGATGAAAATACAACATGGCCCCCTCATACATAGGCTTTTATCAGCTTTGACACTCCCCAAGAAATTAACGATAATAAAGTGCAGCGCCCACAAGGCAATTACTGACAATGTGGGTAAAAGGAATGCATTCACAGACCAGACAGCTAAGGAGACAGCCCAAACGAAAATGAAAAACATGTTTGCAGCAGGTCCCGCTAGATGGGTGCCTGAGGTTACCATGTTTGAGGATACGCTGGAAAGTGTCAAGGAGATACAGAGTGAGGCAACTATTGAGGAATTAGCAATATGGCAGAAAAGCACAGCATGTTTGGATGAGGATGGGTGTTTGACTGATATGGATCCGAGCTAGGACTGAGCAGCTCCACCGCCGGTGCTGAAAAGCGCCAACGTTGATGAACAATAGGACTCTATCAGTGAGGCTCAAATGGACACTGGGAACATTTGCCACCCTTTTTTCTCATTACTTCTATTGCATTTCTTTTTTCCCCTCTGTTTCAGTAAAGTATCCGTTTTGTTGGCCCATTGCTGATTAAGAGCAGCCATTTTCACCTCCGCGCCCAGAGTGCGGTTGGCACACAAAAAGCAAAATTGTTTTCGCAGTAATAGTTGCAATTGCATTAATGTTTGTATTAGGGGTATCTTGGTTTTTAGAGGAAAAGTATCCTTTACACTATTTGGTTGGGACAACACCTGTTCCCCCTGAACACATGTTTGTTACTTTGGCCCCTCACAAAGAAGATCATCGAAAAACTTACGCAGACAATGTATTTTTACAAATGTTGCATCAGGCCCATATGTCCAATGCTACTAATTGCTGGATCTGTGGGTTACTCTCCTCAGTTAGACATAAGAGTGATATTTTATTATCGATTATTATCCACGTTGCTAAAATATGTCGCAGTAATGGCTAAAGAATACAATCCCTACAGAAAACAATCAACAATCATATACTCATACACAAGTTATTTATTTAAAACCATAATACATACATATAAAAACCAAAATGGCTTATTTAAAAAAAACATTTCAAATATCCATTTGTAAGACCTAAAAAAGTTGGTCAAAAGAGCATATAAGAGAGCCAAATACTATAATAGAGATTCACTTTTTGAACCTAAAATAGCCAATAGAGAAACCAACAACACACAAATTACTTTTGTTACCAATTTTAGCAATATAAGTAACAAATTAAAAAATGTAATAAATAGAAATTGGCACCTTTTAACCGCTTCGGTGCTCGGGACGGCCCCCGGCCGTCCGACGTCACAGTGGGCGTGTGCGGAGGACGGCCGGGGTCCGTCCTAACCACGCCCACTCAATAAATCACCCGCACTGCGGCGGAATTCGCGCCACGGTCAACGGGTTAAATGGCAACAATGTAGCTATCTTAAACACACCACTCTTTTCATATGGTAGAAATCGTACAATTAGAAATTGCTTAGTCCATACATATAGAAGACATACTGAGAATAAACAACTCAGTATAATAGATGGTACGGTGATCAAGGGCAATTTTCCATCCAGCACCTGTAATAACTGTGCAAATATAATAAAAGGGGCAGTAATAGTACATAATGGTACTACACATCACCTGAAAAATTTGGTGAACTGCCGAACTAAGAATGTGATTTACTTAATACTGTGGGGCCGATTCCGATTCGGGCCGGAAATCACTCCGACCGAGCCGGATCCGGAGAGATTTCCGACCGAACAAGTACGATGCGCACGCATGCAATCGGACTCGAGTCGGTCGGACTCCCATTGAAGTCAATGGGAGCCGGACGTACAACGCGTACGCGGGCTCCCATTGACTCAATGGGTGCGAGGCGAACAAGGGCGCCCCCTACAGCGGGTACGCCTCGATGCGACTCGCGGCGTACATGCACAGGTAGGGGACCCATGGGTCCCCCTGTGTGCGACTCGCGCAGCTACGCGTACAGGGGGTCCGACACGGACCCCCAAAGTGCGGCTCCGACTGCTCTTTCGAGCCGGACGGCGCGAGTTTGTCGGACTGCTCGAGGCGCGCATCGTACTTGCCCGGCCGGGGAACGTCTCCATTGCGCGGGGCGAGTCGTGTCCGTGCGAGTCGGTCGGAGCGCTTCGGACCCGCGAACGAGTCGGTCGGCGATTTCGCGTGCGCTCGCATCGTACTCCCTCGGCCGGACGCACGTACGAATCGGTCGGGAAATAGGTCTCCGAATCGGATCCGGTTAAGCCGAATCCGATTCGGTGCCCTATCGGCCGAGATCGGAATCGGCCCCTGTGCCCCTGCAATACAGGCTATATAGGTGAGACTTCCAGGGAAATAAGAACCAGACTGAATGAGCACAAATCCGCCATTCATACAAAAAAGAAGAATGCCCCATTAGTGGAACATTGGATTGAAAAAAACCATTCGATTGATGATCTTAAATGGTGCATTGTGTAAGTAGTACAAAAAAATCTGAGAGGGGGAGATTTGCTCATTAAAAGAAAAAGGAGAGAGCAGTACTTTATCTCCAGATTTAATACCTATAAGAATGGTTTAAACAGCAAAGAAGAAAGGGAAAGACTAATATAATAACTCTGGTTCGGGAACAAGAGTCCGTGTGCCAGTTTGCCTTCGTGGACTTGAGGCGAGAGGAGTCCATGCCCTGAAGTCAAGTGAAGCTGCGTGGGATTCTTCCAACAATTTGGGCTTTGTCTTGATCCCCAACGCGCAGGTACTGCTGAAGAAGGGGGACTCGTGCGCTATTCGCGTGCCAATCGCTCTTGCACATGACTTGCCTGCTCTTGCTTGACTCTGCACGTCGTGTGACGATGCACATCACGCAAGGTATTACGTGCTGGCCGCCATTTTGGATGAGTGGCTGTGCTCCACATAATGGAAACCTAAGCTGTCTGCAGTGTCTACAGTAACGCCGCACAGTGTGCTTTGCGCAACGTGCATGGTGGCCATCTTGATTGAGGTCCGCTTATCAGCATCAGCAGCAGTTCTAGGTCTCTTCTTCCATTGCGCTGATGTACACAGCCTATTTGCATGTTTGTTTTCCTCATCGTCTTCTGTTGCGCTGATGTGCACAGCTTAGTTGCATATCAGATCTCTCCATCCGAAGAGAAAATTGTTCCTGAGCTTTGGTTGGAGGTTAAGGGAGCTTTTATTTGCACATTGTGCACCCCCTGATGCACACAGCTTATATCTGTCTCTTTCATTGGTGGAGTTAATATGCACTACTGTTGTATCTACGTCTGAACCCTTTGACCGCTATCTTTGAAAAAGAAAATTTCACTGTGCATTACCCTTCAACGCAGTGGCGTGGCTAGGGGGGGGCTCTTCTATCATTTTGCCGAGGGCGGCAAACGCAGGGGCCGCCACGGGCAGCCTAAGGCCTAGCTACGCCCCTGCTTCAACGCTGACATGCACAGCATTTTCTGTTCATGAATTTGTTTTTAAAACCTTATAGAATTCTGAGGGAACATTACTGTTTTTCTTCTCTTTTACCCTTTTAACTTATGTATTGGATTGCTGTATTTTTCACGCTATTATTAAGACGTTTGTAGCTGGATTGTATCTTATTACATCTCAAAAGGGGGGTGTAGCTAGAGTTACCAGCAGGTAAGACGGTGAGTGGGGGAGGTGAAACTTGGGTCAAAGGTTTCCCAGAGGTATTTGCTAAGAAGTTGGGCTGTCTCAAGCAACATGTCCATCATATAAAACTAAGGTTAGGAGCTGTTCCCAGAGTAGCAAAGGTTATGAGTGTTCCCTTGTTGGTTAAAGATAGCATGAGTAATGAATTGGACAAACGTTTAAAGAATGGAATTATTCAGGCGGTGGAAGCCACTGAATGGATTTCCCCCCTGGTCATGGCTCACAAAGCCAATGGTGAGGCTAGGCTATGCATTGACTTGAGGGAGCTGAACAAGGCGGTGGTGGTTGATCATTACCCACTTTCTAATATTACTGAAATGTTGTCTTCTCTGGGTGGAGCAAAACATTGGACCTTTCTTCAGCCTACCATCAGGTCAAACTTCATCCAGAATCTCAGGATCTCACAACTTTCATCACACCATTTGGGACCTTCAAATTTCTCAGGATGCCTTATGGTCTCGTTTCCGCAGCTTCCTTCTTTCAGAGGGTGATGGAAAGTGTTCTGAAGGGTATTGATGGGATTAAGGTTTATCAAACTGGTGTTCTGGTTTATGGGGTTGATCTAAGGGGGCATGATGAGAGATTGGCTGCTGTGTTGGAAAAGCTGCTTGTTTCTGGCCTCACTCTGAGGGTGGACAAGTTCAAATTTGATGTTGGAGAGATTAAATATTTAGGGCGCTTGGCCTCTGGGTCGGAAATCAATCCTAACCCTTTGTTGGTTAATGCCATTTCCAATCTGAATTATCCCAAAAAAAGGATAAATTGGTGAAAATTTTGGGAATGGCAGAATTTTACAATAAGTTCGTTAGAAACTTTGCGCAGAAAACTGAATGCATTCATGGGTTATTAAAAGAGGGATGTGAGTTTGTGTGGGGACAAGCATGTAGCAAAGAGTCTGAAGTGATTAAGAAACATTTGTGTTAGAAATGGTCTTTCTGGTTGGCTAGGGTATGCACCTAAGCCAGAAAGAACCCACCAATCTAGTCAGGGCAAGGAAGTTACATGCTGAAGATAACCCCTGCTTACCCCCTTGGTAGCTTGGCAGAGCAGTCAGGCTTATCCCAGAGACAAAGGGCCATATTATCAAGAACGGCGATAACATTATCTCCGCTTTAGCGGCAGGAAACTGCCGCTAAAGCGGCGATAAGGGGCTTGATAATATGCCCTATAGAAATCCAATAGAAGCCCAGGTTCTGGTGTGAAGGACATCAAACCTGGGCTTCTATTGGAATTCTATAGGGCATATTATCAAGCCCCTTATCGCCGCGCGGCGATAATGTAATCGCCGTTCTTGATAATATGGCCCAATGTGTACAGCGTTTGCGAAACACACTGACGCAGCAGTGACACACTAGGCACACCACAAAAGAAACTCCACACAAGGTTATATAAAAATAGCCTTTGTATTATCTAACCCTGGGCGGAGTTCGCGGAGTTGCACTATGCGGAACACTGCGAAGTGCAAAAAAAACTCTGTCGCACTACGCAGAGCTCCGCGAGCGGCGAAGTACGATAGAAAAATGCCGTTCGCGGTGATTGCACAGTGCCGGATGCTTGTCCGCACTGTGCAATCATTGCGAACGGCACCATGCACAGTGCAAGCAGTCCCTGCTTTCCTTTTTAGCCGCTCGAGTAGATTTTTACTCGAGCGGCAGCTTTCTTAACACAAACGGGCAGTTTCTCAACGCGAGCTGTCGCGAGCATACGCGACCACTCGCAATGATAAACCTGACCCCCCCGCATTGAGAAATCTCGCCGGGATGTTGATTCTCCACGCTCGCGCTCGACAACTTGATGTTGACGATCGCGAACGAGGAAAAATCTCGCCGGGAGGTTGATTTTCCTCGCTCGCGGTCGCCAACTTGACGTTGACAAACGCGAGCGAGAAAAAAAACTCTGCTCCGCAACGCAGACTTTTTCGTAACTCTGCGATCTCCGCATAACGCGGAGTGCAGAAAACTCCGCGAGCGGAGCGGAGTTCACCGCCCAGGGTTAGTATTATCCATAAAAACACATTGGAACCCATATTTTACCGTGCCACTAGGCACTTGTCATGACTTCACAGGGATTACATAAATCACTTGGCCAATCGGGCCACTGTCATAATCACATAAATCACAGTTAGTTAGGGCGACCAGTAACTACTGGTAAGATTATACTTAGCACAACATGTTATGCATACATCTAGTCAGCAGTGCACCTTAGTAAACACTCGCAGTAGAACACATATCATCTAATTAGATCATGCCCACCTTGTAACTGCATCCGACATTAGGCATAAACCTAATCGGCAGTGCACTGTAGCAACTACCTGTAGAGTGCACACATACTGGAGTAATGTCACTGGCAATGTGGTATTCAAAGCAAAAGCACATCAGGGCGTACCACCACCCATTGCCCAGTGATACAGTGATTCTCCACACACAGCGTGGATCACAGAGTCCTCCATCAGAGGTCTCGCCCTGACCTAACACTATAGTCCGGTGCGGCTCCTTCTCGGCGACAACTTTCAAATCTGGGGCCCCTACTGGGCTGACCCCTGGAATGCCAAAGAGAATGCCCCCAACATCCGGTAAGGGTGCAGCTGCCCGTGACCATGAGGCACAGCTGCGACAATGTCAAAAATGCGGAGCCCTTCACCACCGCAAGCAAGGGGGCGGGGGTGAAGCTCACCCTGTCTCCTTCAATGGAGAATGCCCCCGATGTGGTAGATAGGAATGCAGCTGCCCGCAACCATGCGGCGCAGCTGTGACAATGCTAGGCAGGCAACCAGTGCTCCTCGCAGACCCTACTCATCGGGGCCTCCTCAGGCCTCTCCGTTCTCCTCGGGCCTCTCCGGGCTCACGGGGCTCGCGAGGCTCTTTGCTCGCCCCCTCTCTTCCGGCAGCTCACCCTGTGTGGCCAAACCTTTGTCGCTGGGGAAGCAGTTGGTTGTAGCTACTCTGTGGATGAGGTCCCTAATCGACATGCTGTACAATAAACCTACTACAAACCACAAGTTAAAGTGTTGAAGCTTTTGACTTAAGGTGACGGCATCACCTCACCATCCCTAATATGAGCCACAATATTTCTTTCATAAAAGGTATATGCCCACTACAGGTAGGAAGCACTTTATTGTCAAATGTGATTTACTAGTTGGTTGAAAAATTCTACTGCCTAACTATCATTGCGAGTAAGGAACATAGCACTTATGTGCTGTTTGTCACCAGGTAACTACTTACATACTAACCATGCTAGCTCGAGTTTTTAGAACTGTAATCACATTATTGCATAAATATTGTTTGACCTTAGGATATAAGACAGTATTAGTTTAGAAAGTTTGTTGAAATATTGGATCAAATGAAAACCCATAAAGTAACCAGAGCTCACTTAATTCTGTTCACTAGATACAGTGACAAGACCTTCTGGTGACATCACTTTTTTTCACGTTTGGGCCGCAAAATCACTATAAAACGCCCGCTATGTAGCCCATACACTCCCAAAAAAAAGAAGATTTGAAGAACAATGGAGGAAGCTGGACCCAGTACCGAAGCAAACAACACCCCCCAAACACCCAGAAGGACCAGGCAGAGACCCAGGGGAAGGGCAAGGAGAAGAGAAAGAGGAAGACCCGGTTCAGTCAGCAGGAAAACCAGGTCCTGATTGCGGAGGTGACAGAAAAACAACAACAGCTTTTTGTCAGCTCCACAGTGTCATTGGGAACAAAAAATGCAATATGGCAGTCCATCGCAGCCAAGGTAAATGCTGTTGGAGAGGTGAGGAGGACAGTGGATGACTGCAAGAAGCGCTGGCATGATGCTAAGTGCAAGACCAAGGCGAAAATTGCAGCCAATCTCAAAGCAGCAATGCAGACTGGAGGTGGGAGTCCAGCGCCACAGGAGAAGCTGGGTGCGTTGGAGGAACAGGTGTCCGCTGTCATCAGCGAGGAGACTGTGGTTGGAGTTCCGGGACAGGATACTGCTGAACAGGACCAGACACATCAGCAACAGGGTGAGTAACAGCTAGGGACTGGGGGGACGGGGTGGATGGTCCCGATGGCACTCATGCCCAATTAAACATCTCTCAGTGCACACCCACAATGACTGCGGATCATGTCACGGATATCCTTCTCCCTGGTGGCATAGACACATATCACCCTACTCAACCAATACATTGCAAGACACATATTGGTGGGCTCACAGACCTGGAAATGTGCACAGAAAAGTACACAAAAAATAGAGTCCAAGATTAACATCAGACCACAAAATAAGTGCAACATCAAATAGCAAAGGGGCACATTGACTGGAGATGCGGCAGTGTGTCAAAATGGCCCCCTTGCCTCTACACCACGCATATGCATGCGCCTGTGTGTCTGAGTCGTGTGCAAGAATGTGCATGTGCATCAAGGGGGATCTTACTGCACATACACAATGTTGCACACAACTCAGACACATGGGAACATGCATATGCGTGGTGTTGAGGCAAGGGGGCCATTTCGACATCCTGCCACATCTCCAGTCAATGTGCCCCCTTGCTTGTTCATGAGATGCAGTCCTGTGTACACCAAGTGAGAAAGCATCTAGTGAGCCTGTATACCATAAACACATGCATTGTCACAACAAAGTGATCATGTAGCCATCTGTCCAAAAGGTGCATATCCCACAATGCACACATTCAGCAGACTTGAGTCCAAATGTGATGTCATACTATGAGCAGGGGGGATATGCCTACAACACTACAGTACATGAACTATGCATATCAGGAATGTGTCACCCAAATATGTACTAAATGACTTGTCTGTGTGCCATACTCACAGAACTACAATGTCCCTGTAAAGAAGGATGACATCCTAAGTATGACAAAAAGCAAGAATAGCAAAGTAGCACCAAATAATGACAAGTAGCCAAATGGCACCATCACCCCTTAGGTCAAAATCCACTCCTCCAATCACAAGTGTACACATGTGCCATACAGAAAACAGCATTCCACATCAGTCCTGGTGTGAGTTGCCCATTACCACTATGATGTGCATGTCAACCTGTCTGTTTGTTAAGTCTACAGTTTCAGTGAACAAATATGCAGTCATGTCTGTTATCATCCACACAAAAACCCCGGCATTCAATAATCTGAACCAGGACAGCATGTATCAACCATGTGACCATCTGAGTGGCAAAAACACAAACACACATCAGCATGCCATTTGCATCTCACGGGAGGGGTGGGGGGGTGATAGGGCCTGAGCACCACCAATACGCCTTTGGAAATCCACATCCATCAAATCTAGGCCCACGTACACACCACACGTGGGCCCAACATTGAGGCCAATGGGTATTGTTTGTCACTGTCTGTTCAGCCTGCAACAACAATAGAAACTCACGCTGCACCACACTCGCAACGGGTAAGCCAACAGGAGGGCAGCAAGAAATGCCTGCAAGGAAAAACTGACTGACGACATGCACACAAGAGAAATTACAAGAGCCTAAGCTACCTGGATGTACATGTGTACTGCATTGTGCAGCACACATAGAAACAGCAATTATCTCATCATTGCCAATCTGCCTAAAGGGGTCCCTCCTCACACATAACCATTCTCGCACCAAACCCATGCACATGTGCACTATCCAGCAAATCAATCAATCAATCAATCATGTCACTTATAAAGCGCACTACATACCCTCGAGGGTCTCAAGGTGCTGGGGGAAGAGGGGGTGGTGCTGCTACTGATCGAAGAGCCAGGTCTTGAGGAGTCTTCTGAAGGCCAGTAGGTCTTGGGTCTGTCGGAGGTTTGTGGGGAGGGTGTTCCAGGTCTTGGCGGCGAGGTGGGAGAAGGATCTGCCGCCGGCGGTCGTTTTCCGGATGCGGGGACTGTGGCGAGGGCGAGGCTGGTCGAGCGGAGCTGGCGGGTGGGGGTGTAGAAGCTGAGTCATCTGTTGAGGTAGGCTGGTCCGGAGTTGTGGAGTGCTTTGTGTGCGTGGGTGAGGAGCTTGAAGGTTATCCTCTTGTTGACAGGGAGCCAGTGCAGGTCTCTCAGGTGGGGTGTGATGTGGCTGCGTCGGGGGATGTCGAGGATAAGACGTGCAGAGGCGTTCTGGATGCGTTGCAGCCGTCTCAGGAGCTTAGCCGTCGTTCCTGCGTAGAGGCGTTTCCGTAGTCCAGCCTGCTGGTGACGAGGGCCTGGGTGACTGTTTTTCTTGTTTCGGTGGGGATCCACTTGAAGATCCTGCGGAGCATTCGGAGGATGTTGAAGCAGGATGAGGAAACGGCGTTGACCTGCTTAGTCATGGAGAGGGTGGGGTCGAGGATGACCCCTAGGTTGCGTACGTGGTCGGTGGGTGGCGGGGCTGTTCCCAGTGATGTTGGCCACCAGGAGTCGTCCCAGGCTGAAGGGTTGGAACCAAGGATGAGGACCTCCGTCTTGTCCGAGTTCAGCTTCAGGCGGCTGGTCCTCATCCATTCGGCGACGGCCTTCATTCCTTCGTGGAGGTGGGCTTTGGCGGTGTGAGGGTCTTTGGTGAGGGAGAGGATCAGCTGGGTGTCGTCGGCGTAGGAGATGATGTTGAGGTTGTGCTGTCGGGCGACGTGGGCGAGGGGTGCCATGTAGATGTTGAACAGCGTTGGGCTGAGGGAGGAGCCTTGGGGTACGCCGCAGATGATCTTGGTGGCCTTGGATCGGAAGGGGCGAGGCGGACGCTTTGTGTTCTGCCGGAAAGGAAGGATGTGGTCCAGTCCAGGGCCTTCTCTTGGATCCCGGCGTCGTGAAGGCGTGTTCGTAGTGTGTGGTGGCAGACCGTGTCGAAGGCGGCTGATAGGTCCAGGAGGATGAGGGCTGCTGTTTCTCCGTTGTCTAGCAGGGTCCTGATGTCATCGGTGGCGGCGATGAGGGCGGTTTCGGTGCTGTGGTTGCTGTGGAAGCCGGACTGGGAAGGGTCCAGGATGTTGTTCTCCTCGAGGTAGCGGGTCAGTTGTTTGTTGACGATTTTCTCTGTGACCTTCGCGGGAACGGGAGCAGAGAGATGGGTCGGAAGTTCTTGAGGTCCTTGGGGTCTGCCTTGGGTTTCTTGAGTAAGGCGGTGATCTCGGCGTGCTTCCAGCTTTCCGGGAAGGTTGCTGTCTCGAAGGAGATGTTGATTATTTTCCGGAGATGGGGCGCGATGGCTGTACTGGCTTTGTTGAAGATGTGGTGAGGGCACGGGTCTAGCGGTGAACCGGAGTGGATGGTGTTCATGATCTCGCTGGTGTCCTCATTGTTGATGTTGGTCCAGGAGAGCAGGCGGTTGGTGGTTGTGGGGGCAGTGGTCTCGGTGGTTGCCGGGGCAGTCGTGGTGTTGAAGCTGTCGTGGATGTCGGCGATTTTGCGGTGGAAGAAGGTGGCCAGTGAGTCGCACAGGTCTCGCGACGGCTGGATGTCGTTGGTGTTGGAGCTGGGGTTGGAGAGTTCCTTCACGATGTTGAAGAGCTCTTTGCTGTTGTGTGCGTTGTTGTCTAGGTGGTCTTTGAGTGAGGCCCTTTTGGCGGATCTGATGAGGTGATGGTGACTGCGGGTGGCGCTCTTGTGGGCGGCGTAGATGTCCGCTGTCCGTTCGTGGAGCCAGATCTTCTCCAGTTTTCGGCATGTTCGTTTGGAGGCCTGGAGGTCTTCGGTGAACCAGGTGGCTTTCTTGCTGGTGTGGCTGTTGGGCGGATTCTTGAGCGGGGCGAGGGTGTTGGCGCAGTCGTCGATCCACTGTCTGAGGTTGCGGGCGGCGGTGTCGGGGTCGGAGGGTTCGGCGGGTGGGCTCAGGGCGAGGGTTGTGGTTAGCTGGTCTTCCGTGACTCTGCTCCAGCAGCGGTGAGGCATTTGTTCGGTGCGGTGGTGCGTGGTGGGCTTCCTGTAGGTGAAGTGGATGCAGTGGTGGTCAGTCCAGTGGGGTTCGGAGGTGTGGTTGAAGGAGACGTGTGGGCTTGCGGAAAAGATGGAGTCTAGCGTGTGGCCGGCGGCGTGGGTGGGTGTAGTCACGAGCTGTCTGAGTCCCAGGGTGGCGAGGTTGTCGATCAGGGTGGTGGAGTTGGTGTCCTTGTTGTTCTCGAGGTGGAAGTTCAGGTCCCCGAGGAGGATGTAGTCCGTGGAGGTGATGGCGTGTGTGCTGACGAAGTCAGCGATGGAATCGCTGAACTGTGGTCGGGGTCCGGGGGTCTGTAGATGAGGGTTCCTCTGAGGGTGGTGTTGGGATCGGTGTGGATCTGGAAGTGCATGTGTTCGGCGGTGCTGAGGGTGTCGTCGGTGTTGGTTGAGACTCTGAGGGTGTTCCTGTGGACGATGGCGATGCCTCCTCCGACTCCGTTGGTGCGGTCCCTGCGGGTGATCTTGTATCCGTCCGGGATGGCAATGGCGATGTCGGGGGCTGAAGCGGGATTCAGCCAGGTCTCCGTCAGGAATGCGACGTCTGGGGAGGTTGAGTCGAGAAGGTCCCAGAGTTCGATGGCGTGTTTGCGGGCGGAGCGGGTGTTGAGGAGGCTGCATCTGAGGTAGTTGGGTTCTTTCCTGGGCGGTGGTTTGGCGGGGCGGGTGCTGGCGAAGCTGCAGTTCCGGCAGGTGAAGGTCCCTTGGGTGCGCTTCGGGTGGCCTGGTAGCAGGCGTGATCTTTTCCGGGGTTGAGTGCGTGGAGGGTGCTGGCGTCGTATCGGGCGTCTGTTGATGTGGCGGGCGCGGGGGATGCCCGGACCAGGGGGTCTGGTGCTGGGCGCGGTCACGGCGCGGACGGGCGCAGACGGGCTTGCCTTAGTGGGGAGGTGGGAGGGAGGAGCAGGGAATGGGGCAGCGAATGGGCAGTGAGGGGGCGGGGCCGCAGCGGCGGGAAACAGGCACAGAAGGGAAAACGAGCACAATCAGGACATCAAGGGGGCACAGAAAGGAAAAAAAACGAGCACAATCAGGGGCAGCAAGGGGGCACAGAAAGGAAAAAACAAGCACAATCAGGGGCAGCAAGGGGGCACAGAAAGGAAAAAACAAGCACAATCAGGGGCAGCAAAGGGGCACAGAAAGGAAAAACTAGCACAATCAGGGGCAGCAAGGGGGCACAGAAAGGAAAAAACGAGCACAATCAGGGGCAGCAAGGGGGCACAGAAAGGAAAAACGAGCACAATCAGGGGCAGCAAGGGGCCACAGAAAGGAAAAACGAGCACAATCAGGGGCAGCAAGGGGGCACAGAAAGGAAAAACGAGCACAATCAGGGGCAGCAAGGGGGGCACAGAAAGGAAAAACGAGCACAATCAGGGGCAGCAAGGGGGGCACAGAAAAGAAAAACGAGCACAATCAGGGGCAGCAAGGGGGCACAGAAAGGAAAAACGAGCACAATCAGGGGCAGCAAGGGGGCACAGAAAGGAAAAACGAGCACAATCAGGGGCAGCAAGGGGGCACAGAAAGGAAAAACGAGCACAATCAGGGGCAGCAGCAGGGCACGCAGACGGAGCTGTGTGGTGGGGAGCGACCTACCAGTCAAGTTCAGGGGTCGCTCTCTTCACCACGCAGCGGCCGCCATAAATGGGGAGGTGGGAGGGAGGAGCAGGGAATGGGGCAGCGAATGGGCAGTGAGGGGCGGGGCCGCAGGGCGCAGCGGCGGGAAACAGGCACAGAAGGGAAAACGAGCACAATCAGGGAATCAAGGGGGCACAGAAAGGAAAAAAAACGCAGGCACAATCAGGGGCAGCAAGGGGGCACAGAAAGGAAAATACGAGCACAATCAGGGGCAGCAAGGGGGCACAGAAAGGGAAAACGAGCACAATCAGGGGCAGCAAGGGGGCACAGAAAGGAAAAAACGAGCACAATCAGGGGCAGCAAGGGGGCACAGAAAGGAAAAACGAGCACAATCAGGGGCAGCAAGGGGGGCACAGAAAGGAAAACGAGCACAATCAGGGGCAGCAAGGGGGGCACAGAAAGGAAAAACGAGCACAATCAGGGGCAGCAAGGGGGCACAGAAAGGAAAAACGAGCACAATCAGGGGCAGCAAGGGGGGCACAGAAAGGAAAAACGAGCACAATCAGGGGCAGCAAGGGGGCACAGAAAGGAAAAACGAGCACAATCAGGGGCAGCAGCAGGGCACACAGACGGAGCTGACTGTCTGTGAGCCACACTGACAAGGCAAGTGACAGTGCACAATGAATTGCATGTCTGCACCCTAAACACTTTAACATGGTGCATGCCACGGTCACTGAAGTGGCTGAGTGTGGAGTTCATCCTTAAAGGAGCAGGTCACACTCTGACACTTCCTCGTGTACATACAACCCCTGATGTAAAGAAGACATCTGCTGCCAAACAATGCACAAGTGTCCCAACTCTTTCCAAGACCCATATTTACTCCAGCTTGCAACATCTCATCATTGCAAATGTACATAAGTGAAAGGCTCACCGGCTGAAAGGGATAATGGGCAATACAACCAACGCTGCAGGGGTGACTCTCCCACAATGCAGTGCACAGACACATAAATCAGAGCTAATCAACATTGACTACAATTTGGTACAAATTTCTTCACTTTCACTACTGAACAGAGGACACAACTGGTGCCGCTTGTGCATATCAATTGGACATTCACATTTGGCATAGCTGTAAACTCTGAGATGATAATGTACAACTACAACGTCACATCCGTGATGTTGTACAAATATTCACTATCCAGCATCTAATAGGCATCTCCTCCTAAACAGTCAGAATGGACATTGTCATACAGCCTGCTTGTAAACTCATCCAATGCATGATCATACTTGAAACACACATTTAACTGCATCTCCCCTTTACATTGCAGAGGGAGAAACATCACCTCCTGCACAGCAGCCTGTCCCACTCTTCACTGATGAAGATGAGGAATTCACCACCATCAACCAGGACACCCTCCAACAGCTGCTAGACTCATTTAGCACCCCATCCCCAAAAGCAGGGCCAACCAGCTGCGTTGTGGAAACTCCACCCCCTGCACAAACCATCCACCAGCAAGCACCTACCACCACAGCTGTCTCCCAGGACCTTGAGGACCCACTTCTGGCATTTCAACGCTGTGAGGTAGAGGTCCAGCAGGAGATGGCTGATCAGGTGCGGGTGGGGTTTGACAGCCTAGCGGCCAAACTCGATGACGTATGTGGGTGTCTGACTGCCATTCGGGACCACCTACAGAACATCACAGACACCCACAGTCGGCTCCATGCTCTCTGACATTCCATGGCTGACATCGCTGGAGTCATGACTCAGAGACAAGAACAACTGTCCAGTCAGAGTGGCTCCAGCGATGCCAGCCAGGAGTTGGCCCGCATGCAAATGATAATGGAGAACATGGAGCGGATGCAAGCGGAACAAATGGCTGGCACGGCTGCACGCCAACGAGACATAGCTGGAATCTTCCATGCCCTGCAGCTGATCATCACTGCATTGCTGCATCAAGGTTTGGCACAGATGAATGTTGCTACTGCTTCTACATCCACATCTCCGCCCCTGATGTGTCAGTGCCTCACAGTGTGTCAGGGTGCTGGAAAAAGGAGCAAAGACTCTCCAGTGCTCCTCCGTATCTTGTAATGAGCCCGTTGTTAAGAGATCACCCGCTCGCAAAAGGCTGCGGGTGATCGTCGCGCACAGCCGGTCATTTCTTCCTGTACTCCCAACAGGGAGGACCGCAGAGGCAGTGCCTGGTCTAGTCTTGCACTCCTGGACGCGAGCGCGAGGTCTGGACCAGCTGTGAAGTGCGCCGGTTGATTGTGGAACCGCGCATTTCATCAACGGAATTTCTGGGTTAAGTAGCGAAAAGACAGGCTTCTAGTTAGGTAGAAATAGGGTAGTTTTGGGAGCTAGGCTTAGGCGTAGGATAGAGTGTTTCGGTTCGTCGGTTAGTTAGTTAGGTAAAAGGCAAAGAGAAAATTATAAGTTAGAAGGAAAAATAAATAGAAAGAAATAAAAGCAGTAGTTTAAAAGAATTACCATACTCACCATCCAGAATCTCAGTTCCTGACCTTCCTTCATCGTCCTGTTGATGGTGTTGATTTCTAAAGTACCTACGGAACAAAACAGAAGCGAATTAACGAAGAAGAGAAAGTAAGGCAGAGTGTGTGAGAGAATAAAGGAATGAAAGAGAAAAAGTAAGAAAGTCTATAATGTTTTAAAGTATCAAATTATCGTTGCCATACAGAGCTCAGAGGAATTAAAAAATCGCATTTGAAAGAATAGAAGAGGAGCGAAAGCCTTAGACACTCTGGGTAAGGAAAGAGCCAAAGGGGGAGAGTGGGAGAGTGGGGGGAAGTAGAAGGGAATTAGTAATTATGTGTTCTTCTGTTGCAGTGCTTCCACAAGTTGCTAGACGATAGAGAGGGTGTAAGAAAAGAACAGAACGGAATGCAGAAGTAAGAAGGAGGTGGAAGCGCCAAAGACCAGGCACTTCTCTGTCCCATTCCCCTTTCCCCCAGTGGGGTTCACACGGCCGCTGGTAATTACTGAGTAGGTGGCTGTGGGAAAACCAGTGGTGGAATTTGGAAAATCTCGTCGTTCTGCTCCTGGGAGTGTCGGCATAGTGAGTAACCACCGCCCTTGACAGAGTGAAGTGCCCACGTCAATACTCACCCGAGCAGAATGGCAGAAGGGTTCGACTTAAAAGATTTAGGGAATGTTCTTAAGGAAATTCAGCATGAGTTGATGGCAGTCAGGGAGGAAAATAAGGTACTCAAATTGGAAATGGAGGCCACTAGACTCGAGACCAAAGAGATAGCATCTCAGTTGAAGAGCGAAGAGTCTGGGAATAGGTTCCACCCCTCTCCTTCTGGGACCAGTATATTTAATCAGAGTTCCGCAGTTAGTGGGGGGTCAGCTACGCAGGTCATTCATTCCTTGGCGCCTGTAATTCCTTTGGCTCCGCCAGAACGCTTTGGTGGGGATCCCCAAAAGGCCCACATTTTTTTAACCCAGTGCTCTTTGCATTTCATGTGTCGGCCCACTGTCTTCCCGGATGCACAGTCTCGAATAGCCTTCATCCTATCTTACCTGAATGGAGACGCAGCTTCGTGGTCTATGCCCTTGGTCACTCAGGATTCTCCAATTTTATATAACTACGAGGAATTCAAGAAAGAGTTTCTGCGAATTTTTGATCGTCGACAGGTGGCACAGGCTACGGATAATGAACTACTGGAGTTGAGGCAAGGGAATCGAGAACTAGTCACCTACCTTGCCCAATTTAACAAACTTGTTGTCGAAACAGATTGGCCTGAGGCCAAAAGGGCAGCCTTGTTCTATCGGGGTTTAAAAGATGATTTGAAAGACGCCCTGTCACAGATTCCAAATCGCCCCACAGAAGTATCTGCTTTGATTGATTTAGCTTTGGAGATGGACTATCGACAAACGGAAAGAAGAGGTGAAAGACGACGTGAATTTTGACCCAGTGTACCTCGCTTTGATCGAGTCAGGTCGGAAGTTGTTAAGTCTGGAGATAGAGAGCATGGTGTAGAACCCATGCAAATTGGAACTATCAGAGGCCCCCTTTCCAAAGAAGAAAAAGAAAAGCGTCGGCTGAATAACCTATGCCTTTATTGTGGGATCAGCGGTCATTTTATAAAGGAATGTCCCAAGAGACCCAAAATCTACAAGAAGGAAAACTCTCTGCACCACCAGTAAATGGAGTTGGGCTGGTGGTTGCAAACAAGAATACAACTCCAATCTCTCACCAAGTGGCGAATACACTACAATCTTCTGCTCCACACCTCATTCTGACGATGACTTTAAAGTTTCAAGATCAAGTTCTTTTGGGAGTGGTCGTGATGTTGGATTCAGGAGCCACGGGAAACTTTGCGATCTCAAATATGCCTCCAGAATTGGGTTGAAAGCTTTACCGAAAGAAAGAAGCGAAGCAGTCAGAGCCGTTGACGGAACAAATTTGTCTTCCGGTCCCATAACCAGTCATACTGAACTAGTGGAACTTGTCTCAGTAGAAGGTCATAAGGAGGAAATTCAATTCAACTTAATCGATGCCCCACAGTTCGGAATTATCCTAGGGTTGCCTTGGTTAACTGAACACAACCCAACAATTAACTGGAGCGATCGAACAGTGAAGTTTAACTCGAGCTATTGTTTGGAACATTGCTTCGGTGAAAAGCAAAAAGACCGAGATGAAAACCCAGCAGCCTTACTATGCGAACAAGGGATGATGGTTTGTGCTGTGCAAACTGTGAGCTTACCAGTTGAATATCAGGAGTTTGCTGAAGTTTTTAGTGAATTGGAGTCAAAGAAATTGCCCCCACACCGGTCGTATGACTGCAAAATTGATTTAGAACCCGGAGCAAATCTGCCTTGCAGTCGTATATATGCTCTTACCGAGGCTGAGAACCGTCATCTTAAGGATTACATTCAGGAATATTTGGAAAATGGCTTCATACGTCCATCACAGTCCCCAGTTTCTTCGCCGTTGTTTTTCGTTCCAAAACGTGACGGAGATCTGAGAACGTTTATTGATTATCGCGCCCTGAATAAAATTACTATCAAGAATCGTTATCCCCTCCCTCTGATTTCTGTTCTACTAGACCAACTAAAAGATGCCAAGATCTTCACAAAATTAGATTTGCAGGGAGCATATCATCTAATTCGAGTGAGAAGCGGTGATGAATGGAAAACGGCGTTTAGAACCAAGTATGGATTGTATGAGTACCAAGTCATGCCCTACGGGTTAAGCAACGCCCCGGCTGCTTTCCAATACTTCATTAATGATGTCCTGAAAGATTTCATAGATCAGTGCGCTATCGTCTACATTGACGATATTTTGATTTACTCCTCATCTGAAGAAGAACACCAACACCAAGTCAAAGGAGTTTTGCGTTGTCTGAAGGAAAATGAACTTTACGTAAAACTGGAGAAATGTGCTTTTGGAGTGAAATCTGTAGACTTTTGGGATTTGTGATTGCCCCGGAAGGTCTAACCATGGATGTTAAAAAAATTGAGGCGGTATTGAATTGGCCTCCTCCAACCTCGGTGAAAGAAGTACAGAGCTTCATTGGATTTGCAAATTTCTATCGCAGATTCATTCGAGATTTTTCCCTGAAGGTAGCACCAATAACTAGGTTGCTGCGAAAAGGAGTGTTTTTTCAATGGTCTTCTGAGGCAGAAGATGCTTTCCAGTTTTTGAAGAAGAGCTTTACCACGGCGCCCATTCTGCTGCATGCGGATCCTGCTCAACCATTTTACCTGGAGACAGATGCCTCTGAGCAAGCCATTGGAGGAGTACTTTCACAGAGACACAAAGAAACTGGGCAGTTGCATCCGGTGGCATATCACTCCAGAAAACTGCAACCAGCGGAAATAAATTACACAATTTCAGATAAGGAACTCCTCGCTATCAAAGATGCTTTCCAAGAGTGGTGACATTACCTTCTCGGAGCCAGACACGTGGTGACGGTATTCACTGATCATCGAAATCTCCAGTTTCTGAAATCGGCCAGGACGCTTACGCCACGCCAACTTAGATGGTCCTTATATTTCGCCGATTATGACTTTGTAATCACATTTCGGCCCGGAAGGAATAACGGAAAGGCAGATGCTTTGTCTCGAATAGACACAGATGGAAAGAAGATTCTCATTAGTGATCAAAACATAATTCCAGAAACTAAGATCATTGGAGCCACAAGTGAGAAAACTCTCGTGGAAAAGGTTAAAGAAGTCTTAACTTCTGAAGAAATGCAAAGTTGGGCTCTGAAGGATCCAGCTCGGGAGATTATCGATGGAGTACCATTTCATTCCAAGGCCTTGTATTTACCAACTCAAGAACTTCAACAGCAAGCGTTGATCGACTGCCATGACAATCCGTTGGCTGGTCATCCAGGAATCCATCGAACTGAGGAGTTGTTAAAGAGACAATTTTGGTGGCCTGGGTTGCCTGCTGATGTTCGAGTTCATGTGGAAGGCTGTGGGACTTGTGCAATGGGGAAGACAGATAAGCGGGCTCCTCAAGGGTTATTGAGACCTTTACCTACCCCACCATATCCTTGGCACACAGTAACCATGGATTTAATAGTAGAGCTACCCTCTAGTCAAGGATTCAGTTCTGTATTAGTTATGGTAGACGCCTTTTCCAAAATGTCGCATTTTGTTGCCCTGAAAGGGAATTCATCTGCAAGACAAATTGCCACTCAATTCAACCAAAGTGTGATTAAGTTACATGGCATACCCAAGGTTTTGATCACAGATCGTGGGTCTCAATTTCTATCTCATTTCTGGAAGGCTTACACTAAGGGTTTGGGAATTGAAACACGTTATTCAATGAGTTTTCATCCACAAACAGATGGGCAAACAGAAAGGGCAAACCAAGAGTTAGAAAAGTATCTTAGGCTGTTTCTTTTGGATCAAGAGGGAGAGTGGCCCGATCTTCTTTGGACCGCAGAGTTTGCGCATAATAATGCAAAGAATGCCTCTACTGGTTTTTCCCCTTTTTACTTGAATTACGGAAGGCATCCAAATTCTGTGGTTTCCTCTCAAGAAGTGTTGGTGCCAGCGGCTCAAGATTTTGTACAACATCTTAGTGAGGTACATGAGTCTGCCACTAAGAACTTAAGGAAAGCTAAAGAACGCTACAAGTAAAGTGCAGACAAGAAGAGAAGGCCAGAGCCAGATTTGCATGTAGGGGACAGGGTTTGGTTAAATACCAAGAATCTCAAACTTAAAGGAAATCGAAAATTCCAACCCCGTTTTGTAGGTCCCTTTTCTGTGGAACAAATAGTGAATCCTGTGACTTTCAAACTAAAACTGCCTCCCCAGCTGAAGATACACCCAGTGTTTCATGTTTCCCTTCTAAAAAAGGTTTCACCCCATTTGAAAGAGTTGAGGAGTAGAGAACCCATTTTAGTAGAAGGACAAGAAGAATTTGAAGTTAAAAGAATCTTAGACTCCAAGTCTGTTCGAGGTAAAATTTTCTATCTCGTAGATTGGAAGGGTTTTGGCCCCGAGAATAGGTCTTGGGTGGAACAATCAGATGTTCATGCTCCCCGATTAACCAAAAATGTTCACTCACAGTATCCTCACAAGCCTCAGCCCGGAGGCTTAATCTTGCGGGGGGTACTGTCAGGGTGCTGGAAAAAGGAGCAAAGACTCTCCAGTGCTCCTCCGTATCTTGTAATGAGCCCGTTGTTAAGAGATCACCCGCTCGCAAAAGGCTGCGGGTGATCGTCGCGCACAGCCGGTCATTTCTTCCTGTACTCCCAACAGGGAGGACCGCAGAGGCAGTGGCTGGTCTAGTCTTGCGCTCCTGGACGCGAGCGCGAGGTCTGGACCAGCTGTGAAGTGCGCTGGTTGATTGTGGAACCGCGCACTTCATCAACGGAATTTCTGGGTTAAGTAGCGAAAAGACAGGCTTCTAGTTAGGTAGAAATAGGGTAGTTTTGGGAGCTAGGCTTAGGCGTAGGATAGAGCGTTTCGGTTCGTCGGTTAGTTAGTTAGGTAAAAGGCAAAGAGAAAATTATAAGTTAGAAGGAAAAATAAATAGAAAGAAATAAAAGCAGTAGTTTAAAAGAATTACCATACTCACCATCCAGAATCTCAGTTCCTGACCTTCCTTCGTCGTCCTGTTGATGGCGTTGATTTCTGAAGTACCTACGGAACAAAACAGAAGCGAATTAACGAAGAAGAGAAAGTAAGGCAGAGTGTGTGAGAGAATAAAGGAATGAAAGAGAAAAAGTAAGAAAGTCTATAATGTTTTAAAGTATCAAATTATCGTTGCCATACAGAGCTCAGAGGAATTAAAAAATCGCATTTGAAAGAATAGAAGAGGAGCGAAAGCCTTAGACACTCTGGGTAAGGAAAGAGCCAAAGGGGGAGAGTGGGAGAGTGGGGGGAAGTAGAAGGGAATTAGTAATTATGTGTTCTTCTGTTGCAGTGCTTCCACAAGTTGCTAGACGATAGAGAGGGTGTAAGAAAAGAACAGAACGGAATGCAGAAGTAAGAAGGAGGTGGAAGCGCCAAAGACCAGGCAGTCTCTTCTCTGTCCCATTACCCTTTCCCCCAGCGGGGTTCACACGGCCACTGGTAATTACTGAGTAGGTGGCTGTGGGAAAACCAGTGGTGGAATTTGGAAAATCTCGTCGTTCTGCTCCTGGGAGTGTCGGCATAGTGAGTAACCACTGCCCTTGACACAGTGTTGCAGCCAATCTACCACCACGCACATGTGAGGCACATGACACATCAGAGGACGAAGATGTGGATGAATCTGCATTATTGCGAAGAAGAAAGCGGTAGCATCCATCTGTGCCAAATGGACTCTTTTGCATTGGATCAGTGCTTAACATCATGCCCCGGAACATCAGCTTCCACTGTCCCCAGATCCACTCTTTGACACTCACCTTGGACCTCAGTATGGACTGCCATGATTTGTGTGGTTCCCAATGACACTGCAATCAGCCTGCTGACTGAACTCAACCTCTTCCTCTGGACATGTCACCCCTGAAGTACTCTGTCAGGCCCTCCACTGGGCATCTCTGGAATGTGGGGCTTGTTAGAGCCAAGTACTGGGCCAGTCTCCAACAGAGACAATGCGCATTTAAAAAAATAAATTTTACAGTTACACATGTGTGTGTTATTTATGACCAATGAAGCATAGAAGTCTGTACAAATGGTGGCCCAGTGAATCCTTCAAAACGTACACCAAGGGACACATGAGAAATGTGCATGTTTAACTGTGTCCCAGATAGGCAGTGAGATGACCGGGTATTTGTGAACTAGCCGTGCCGTCATTGCTCAAATACAACATTCTAGCAAGATTCCAACTTAGCCCTACGTACATGTTGGAAATAGGCATGTGTGCAATTATGTCCAAGTCAGTCGCATGGCACAAGTAGTGTCTCCCTTTACCATTGCTACAAAGTCTCACTTTGCCGATCTACTCACACTCTATGGGGTGGACAAAGCTTGTTGTGATGGGGCTCATTGCATGGCACATTCCAAGATGGAGCACACCATATTCACATAGATGAAGAATCGTTAGAGCATATGCCTACCAGCCGCTATTGGAACCACAATGTCTGCTTCAGTGAAGTGGTGTTGGCAATAGGGACTTATCCCAAAGTGCAAGTCCTTAGTCAGCCCCTTCCTGTGGCCTAACATTGTCTTATTTTCAATAAGGAACCCTCTCATGCTGTGACCACTGTGAGCGGATAGGGCGATGTGTCTAGGGAAGTGTAGTGCACTGCAATTAGCATATAGTCAGATGCTGTACCACCATTTCAAGGGTGGCATCACTATGAGCCAATGCCAAAAGTAGCAGCTGGGAGAAGTGGCTATGACACTGGCACTACAGGGAGCAACGCTACATTCCCCCTCCTGTGTGCAGCAAAACTGTGGGCCCAATTCAGAAAAGTAATCTGAGACAAAATCCTAACTTGACGACTTTCAGTATTCACAAAAGGCATTTAGGAGTAGTAAAGTTAGGAATCCTAACTTAACTACTCCTAAATGCCTTTTGTGAATACCGAAAGTCGTCAAGTTAGGATTTTGTCTCAGATTACTTTTCTGAATCGGGCCCATTGTACTGCCATATGCTGTGCACATCCGATCCGCTAAATGAAAACATTCTGCATGGGGCAGGAGGTTGAGCCTCCATTCACAGGATCATCCAATTCAAATGATGCTGCCACACTTGCACTACGCAGCAAGTGTGCGGATGTCTGTGCACGGTAGATGGACTCTGCGCCAGGCTCATGTGATATGCAGGGGGTGGACGGAATCTGTGGTACCCGACGCATACATCCATCTTCATGATGGATAAGAGTTGCAATGTCAATATCTGCTCAAGCCCATGTCCCTACGTTGTGTTGTAAATGGGCAACAATGTGCTGACCAACTCCGTGAGTCACACTTAAGATGTCAAACTTCACAAAAGAGTGTCCCTAGGCTAGGCCGTAACTCCTACTTGCCACCATGAAACCCATGCAAGTTTGCTGTGCTCATAATTGAAGTATCCTGACACTATCCATCCAGCTAAGTAACATGTCATGACCACACGTACACATTCAAATGATTGTCGTGTGATAGAATAAGTTGCATACAAGGTAGAAAGCAACACTCCACCAAATCACCCCTGACATAAGTGCAACCAGAATTCTAAAGTAGTAACCATTTATTACAAAAGTACAAAAAAACTACCCTAAACTAACACTAATCACTACTACAACTAACCTATTCTAAAATAACTGGAACAAAGTGAATGATAAACTAAACTATCTACCATAACTATTTCTAAACACGCACCAACATATCTAAGACATCAACCCCCTCCCACCCTTAAAGCACATCATGAGACTGGACAAAGACATCTAAGCTATACATAAACTAACTACACAGTTAACCTACATAAATGTATATTTTTGGGGATTTTCTTATTTTTTATATAACAACAAAGACATCAACCCCCCACCCAAAGGAAAAGGAAACTTATCCCCAAATACTATAGAAGAATAAATATCTAAAACTAGCTTAAAATATAACACTAACTATACCTACACTACAACTACACTACCTAACACTTAAAATACTTACCTAACACTAACTAAGAACAATAAATAACATTGGGGGAAGGGAGAAGAGGGGGATGGGGCTCAAAATGTCCGCTCAATATGGGAGACCCAGGGCTGCCTGTATGTCCTGCAGGTGCCTGGCAAGCTCCGCCATTTCCCGACGTATTTCAGCCAGGATAACATTGTTTTCCATGACTGTGCGCCGGTCCCGCACAGTGAACGGCACCACCTGATCTGCAGGTACAGGTGGCATTGTCCCTTGTGTGTGTGTTGTTGAAGGGAGATGTGTTGCTGCCTGTCAATGCCGGGAGCCACGCCTGTCGCCAGAGTGGGCAGGGGTGGCCTGTGGGACACTCGGCCTACCGTGGGTCATTGCCTCGGGCACCGACATCCAACTACCAGCTGCCGGTCTTCTTGGTACCTCCGTGCCATGTTGCTATACCCCTTTGAGACCTTTCTGATATGGAGGTACCGGTCCTTCCTCACCTGGAAAAGTGGGACTCCTCTGGCAACATGTTGTCTGTCAAATAAGAGCAATGACAAGATGTGAGTCCTGATGACTATGTCAATGTTCTCCATTTAAATCAGAAACACAAGGTCAGTGAAACATGGGAGCCTACACTGTAACGTAACATTGTGAAGTTAGAAAGTGACCTGGACAATGCAATGTGGAATCCAGTATCAGTAACAACATGCTGGGGAGACTGACATGACAGTGCATGGCATGTGACATGTAGTGTCACAACCAAATGAGACTGTCAGTGTCAAATGATGGTGCTATTAAATACCCTGACTGAGGGTGACATGTACAAGGAATTGGATGAGGGAGGCATTAGCCCTCCGGGTGTAGCGCCTCGCTAATCCTCTACTGTAACACAGTGCTGCTTCATATGTACAATAATCATGTGCAGCCCTGCGTGTCCCCCAGTGACAGTGTGAAGTTCCTCAACTCTGCGCCAACACAGGCACCCTTGCACAAGAGTGCAAGGATGTCTGTGTGCAAGGGAGGCTTGTTTATGTATAGGAAGGTTACCATTCCTGCACATGAGCAATCCTGGAACAGCCCTCCTTACAGTTACATTTGTGCTGCATCAAGCAGCACACATGGAAGCACGTTAGGTGGCTGAACACTGACTTGTATATGAGGTGCAGGCCCTCTCTCCACCACAACTTCACAATAGGTGACGCAGTACTGGCAAGAGGGGGAAACGTAGTTTACTCAATTTTTAGAAATCTGCATGTCTTTGATCCACAATTCTTACTCCACTGGCAATTTTACAACGCAGGGCTTTACAACGCAAACTGTTACAATGCATTCCCCAAAGTAACGGCCCCCTGGAGTCATAATGGTAATAATGTTATAACGGGAAATGTGTTTTAACGAATAGCGTTGTAGAGGCCTGCCTTGTAAAATATATTGTGCAGAAATAACTGCAGAGCAAAAGCATTTGGTGTAAATGCAAGCGGAGTAATGTCACTAATTTGGCGAGAGGGGCTTGTACATTTGCCCCGGAGTTTACCAGGGAAAAGACCCCAAGGAGACAGCTTTTCAACACCATTGCAGTGGCAAAACATGCCAATGAGATACATAGGGCCATCTTTGCTAGGTGTTTGGGGAACGTTTCATTGATGTCCTTGGCTTAAAGCTACGCCCTGCTACTTCTGTGAAGCTGGTATGCAGCATATCTACAATTAGACTGTGCAGACCTGTGTCTGACCACACACGGCCTGAAAACCACTGCCTCCTTGGGCATGATCGGGCCCACTTGCACAGTCATCTCAGTCAAGGATATACATGCATTCCATGTCTGGTCATACTCATCCGCAACACCACTCACATGTCTCCTCTCCTATCTGTACGCTCTGTAATCCACATGCATGTGCTGTAGTGACAGAACCCATAGATGTCACTTGCATGGGTATCACTGACTGGGGATGTGCAAAGTTACATCTGGAAGACATATGCATTGCTCCATCTTCACTTACTGATTTGTACACACTTCACACTTCCACAAAACATCATCACACTGGAGGCAAGGTACATGTGATGCACACCCATACTGCATGCTACAACGTCAATGATTTCACCCAGACATCCATCACATCTCACAATGCCAATAATAAATGGCTGAACTCACCAGTGGCGTGTGGGTCCTTGAAGGTGTCGATGTCCCCCTATGTGATGAGTTGTCTTCCAGCTGTAAGACATGAAAAGAAAAGTGTGTTTGTATCAGACGTCAAATCACAAGTGTCATATTCAACATGCAATTCATCACCATCACTGACAATGCTCTGTACTGTTGCAGTCCATGTTGCCTACATGATTGTGTCTACTTTGCCTGTCATTCCCACAAGACCTGAGAATGCTGAGTTAGGCCAACAAGGCAATGATGCTGACAAATTTGCACATACTACTTGTGTGACACATTCCCAAGGCCCCATTTCTCCAGCCAACATGATGTTATACATGCTCTGTGTATGATAGGATCGCTGCAGATCGCACAAGGCTGTGTCACAACTGTTGGTGGTGTATGACAGTCTGGAGATGTCCTATTTTGCTAGAACAATTGTTCCTATCTCACCCATTGTAACACGAAGCCTATGTACAAGGGCAGCGTACCTAACTTTGCTAAACAAGGAGGAATGCATTATTACTCTTCCTTTTGTGCAGCACACATGTCCAAAAAAGACTGCCTTGGATATTTTATGTACAGTCACCCTTCCTGTACATGAACAATCTTTGCCCTGCACGCACTATGGTGCAAGGGTGCCAGCGTTGGCACTACAGTGCTGAGTGTTGCGCCAGCGCAGGGGGAAACACAAGCCTGCACACTATGCTTGCAGTGGCGGCTCGCCGAGGGAGTGCTGCGGGGTGGTGTGGTGGGGAGGGGGAGGGGCAAGGTGGGGGGTACTGGAGTCCGACATACAACAGACAGGAGTAAGGTAAGTAATTAAATTAACAAAACTATTTTCCTTGCGCTTGCTAAATCGCAGAGTTGGCAATGCAGCGTGCGCAAGGTAAATTGTTTTATGTATTTAATTACTTACCTTAATCCTGTCCGTCGTATGTCGGACTCCACTACCCCCCCACCCTGACCCTCCCCCGCCCCGCACCACCGCCCCGCAGCACTCCCTCGGCGAGCCACCACTGTATGCTTGTACATATGGTGCTGCATTGCGTTTCTGATGTGGCAACGTTAGGCGTGAAGGCATGGCGTCTAACGCCTCACTCCGCCACTTTTGTGCACATATACACCATTGTGTCACACACCCAATTTTTTGCTTTTAGTATGAGTGTTTATATATCAATTTTGAGGTTGAGCTTACCACACTGTAGGCCAATGATGACTCCCAGGTGGTCCAACAGGTCACCCTCACGGCCCACGCAATCCTGCCATCGGTGTTTCCATTGGTGTACAGTCTTGTCCACACCGAAGACATGCAGCATCTGTGCTCTCACGTGCTCCCACCTGACCTTCCGCACATGGACGGGATATTCAGAAAATATACGACCCCCACTCTCCACCATCAAGGGCAGGTAAATTTCACCAGCCAGAGGAAGCCCCCAATGCCCCCTCTGACATCCTGCCCCCCTGCCCACACCTACCATCTCCCAGCACACACCTAAACCCAGTACTAAGGAAAAAAATGCCCAATATATGCCCCAACAACTAGTAATTATTTAAACTACCCCTTAGACAAACACCCGACAAGATTGAGGACATGACGCAAAAAACACATAAAAACAAGTACACAAAACTTCACAGAGACACTATCAAAAGTTCACAGGACACAGCAACACTCTCTCAATCAAAAATCTGCAGCCCACAACACCATACACCTCCAACACTCTCCACAATCACCAGCAATGTGCTCAAAAGAGAAAGTGAAAGTGCACAGCACTCCTCCAGGAAGCAGGAAGCATGCAGACATCACTTCCTGTGTGTTTGCGGCCCGTTTTTTGACTTTGCGGTGAGAATCTGCACACAAATTGGCTTTGGGGTAATATGTTGTGTTGTTCAATGTGTGTAGCGATAGATTTTCCATCGCAATACTGGAAAAAACAACGTTAATGCGGCAAGATTTTGCATGCTACGTGCAAGTTTTTACACAGATGAACACTATTAGATGTAATTTCATCTCAGACCCCAAATGACACCCTAAAAAGCATATCTGACCACAAATGACACCCTAAAAAGCATATTTTACCCCAAATGACACCCTAAAAAGCATATTTTACCCCCAAATGACACCCTTAAAAGCATATTTTACCACAAATGACACCCTAAAAAGCATATCTGACCCCAAATGACACCCTAAAAGGACATCTGACCCCAAATGATACCCTAAAAAGCATATTTTACCCCAAATGACACCCTAAAAAGCATATCTGACCCCAAATGACACCCTTAAAAGCACCCCAAACCACAAAAGACATTCCCACCCTCAAAATTACAATTGTACAATACTTACCGCAAAACGTTTGACATTCACTTGTCAGGGAGATGTACTTATGCAGAGGATAAACATGCACACAAGGTATGTGTGTTGTGTTGTTTTATTGCACAAACTGTGCTTAGGTGCATTTTGAACATGAATTTCACAAAGGACTGTCACATTGTGGCGTGCTCAGGTGAAGAAATTGTTTATGATTCGGTTCCTTCGGGCAGTTCCTGCAGCAGAAACTGTCGGTTGTGCAGCACCAGCCTCATCTTCTTCATCATCCTCAGCATCGTCCGGAGAATCTGGCACTTGGATCCATGGGGCATTGGTGCGTTTACATATATTGTGCAACTCACAACATGCTATAATTATCTTGCACACTATTTCCGGGCTGTACAACAGTCTGCCACCTGTGATGTCAAGGCACCAGAAACGTGACTTTAGCACGCCAAAAGTGCGCTCCACAATGGCCCTGGTGTGTCCAAGGGCCAAATTATACTGCCTCTGGGCCTGGGTGTTTGTGCCTCGGAGGGGTGTCATCAGCCATGGGGAGAGTGCATATCCTTGGTCACCTGAAACATGTAATGGAGAGATGTGTCCAGAAGTTGTTGTGCATGCTGTGTTTGCAGTGTTTATATTTTGTGGTGTGTGATTTGTGCTACTTTGGAATTCAGGTTAGCCATGTGTAGCTTCAGACAATTGACCAGCATCAATGGAAATTACATTGCCTCACAGCTGCCCGTCCCTACCCCCTAGCCTATTTTATTGTGTGCGCTGCACAGTTGCATCACTGGCACTCCAACGGCGCGCCAAAGGCAATCCCGTCTGCGCCTGTCCGCAAGCAAAATGCAAACAGCAGCAGTGACCCTGGTTCGCCTACCATCTAGCGCTACGACTCACCCGCCCTCCTCAAAGTCAATGCAAGGAGAAAGTACAACTGCCAATAGGCCACACCAGACACAACTCACGTCCTGTTCTCCTGCTGCCGCTGCCGCCAGACCTTCACCACCGCACAAAACCTGCACTTCCAGATCCAGACCAGCCACAAAGCAACACTCCACGGCACCCTCACCTGCAGAGCCCCCAGAGGCCGGGCCCGCTTCGCCCACACCATCAACATCATCAAACACCACGCCATCTACTCCATGGACTACGTACTCATTTCCGACCTGAGATTCCACCTCACAAACCACAACAACTCAAACTCAAGTACCCTCTGGCCAAAGCTCACAAACATCTTACTGACCCAAATCTTCACCACACTGACCCACAAGGCAGGACACACCCTCAACCCCATCTTCGCATGTGGTAACAGCGTCCACTTCATTCACACCACTCAAGCCCCATGGAGTGACCACCACTACGTACACTTCCTCGTTGAGAAACCCAAGCCACTCAATCCCACAGCCCGCGCCACACAAAGGAACTGGAGCTGAGTCACCGAGGAGCTGCTCCACTCCACCATCAACAGCAACACCCACACTGCTGCAGCCAACACCGACAGCGCTGGCAGGGATTTCCACACATGGATCTCCAACTGCGCATACAAACTTGCCCTGCTATGCAACTCCAACATACAGCATGCAAGAATAGCCGCCTCGGTCACCAACGACCTCCAAGATGCCAGACGCATCTGAAGATGCCTGGAGAAGAACTGGAGCAACATCAAGACACCCAGAAGACTTCACCACCTACAAGGACACCCAGCTCATACTCTCCTTAACCAAGGCACCCACACCCACCAGACTGGGCTTCCAGGAAGGATTGCAGGTAGTTGCAACATGGATGATCAACAGCTGCCTGGTACTCAACACGGAGGGGACATAAGTCCTCATCCTCTTAAACGACCCATCAGCATGTGACAACACCTGGTGGGCCACCACCTTCGGCAGGACCCCCCACCAATGACCCCAGGTACCTAGGCACCGTACTCGACTCCTCCCTCTCCATGAACCAACAGCTCTACGCTGTGGCCTCCAGCTGCTTCGACACCCTCTGCATCCTCCATGAGACCTTCAAATGGATCCCACCCGAGTCAAGAAAGACAGTCACCCATGCAGTCATTACCATCAGACTGGACTGCGGAAATGCCCTATATGCCCGCATAGACAAGTCTGTGCTCTGCAAGCTCAAGACTATACAGGACACCGCCACCAGACTCGGCCTTGTGTTCATACTTTCCTCATAGGTCCAGACCCTCCATCGCAACTACTTGGTTCCCACCACTCCCAGCATTTGCTAATGTGTGGCGGAGGGGCTGTGGCTGTGGGGATAGTTTGTCTACAAGGCTAGCCCCAGAAACCGCAGTCACTTGGGTTGTTGTGTATGGTAGGTGGACATGTGACTAGGCATGTTGTATGGAATTTGCTACATGTGCATTCTCACATTTGTGAGTTCCATGATTGTGGACTTGAGGTGTGTGGTGTGTTCAGTTAGTACTTACCAACAAGCAGTGCATTTCCATATGTACCATCCTGAAACCGCTGGTTGATGAGGGACTGGCGGAAGATGTAGGAATCATGCACACTCCCTGGGAACATGGCTACGACATTGGTGAACAAGCCCCGGTGGTCCACAATAGCCTGCCCATTGATGGAATGTGTGTGTTTCCTGTTGCGGTATATGTGTGCAGTGTCGGCAGGGGGCACAAGTAGGACATGTGTGCAGTCAATTGCCCCCAACACCTTCGGGAAGCCAGCAATGGCATAAAAGCCTTGCTTGGTCTCAAGCTGTTCCTGCGCAGTGTTGGGGAAGCGTAGGTGCTGGGGTGTAAGGCTGATGATGCCATCCAAGACAATGGGAGGAACCTTGATAGGGCTGACTGTGAGACTCCCCCAACTCTGGCAGTTGTTGGTTGGATGGTACCAGAGGCCAACATGTGCAGCACTGCCAGCAGCTTTGTCTGCGGAGGGATGTTGGTTCTCCGCTCTGTTGGTGCCTGCAGCCTGGGGGCTAACTGGGTCAGGATGCGGAGGATGGATGACCTTTTGAGCCTGTAGTGGGCGATCATATCCTCTGGCATTAAGTCTGTGAGGGTGAGGAGTGTAGGATGGACCCGCTGTCTTCTTCAGCGCTGCCTCCGTGGTGGTCCTGGGGGCAGTGGCAGTGGCTGTTGTGGCTTCTTGGTGCTCCAAGCTGCATGAGTAGTACCTCCATGGCATCAGTGGGTCTTCAAATGAGGCTCTGGGCTAGTCTTCCTTCTGTACTGTTCTTTCTCACCATTTTTAAGACCACCTTTTTTCTGGTCCCAGCCGCTAACGGGCTTTAGCTGCTGTTTTCTGAACGTATTGCGGGCCTGTGCGATCATTGTAAATATCGCGAAGTGTGGTTAGCGTGCGTTTTTGCACGGAAACGACTACATTGCATCTCATTAGCGATAGTTATCGCTAACATGAGTGGCGATGGTGGAAACGGACGGTTTTGCCTAAATTCTGTCGCTAACGGCTGTTAGCGACAGCTTGGGAATACGGCAAAAAGAATATCGCCGCATTAGCGGCGGAAAAGTGCCGCTAACACGGCGTTAACTCCTTGTACATATGCCCCTGTGTGAGAGAACCATGCTCTATGAGAAAAAGTGGGAAAATAACTTTTGAAAATGGACCAACATCTACCGCATGCTAGCAGTCCCCCTTCTCGACATGGCTCGCTACAGTCCAGCCTGGAGCCTTGTCCACTAAGGACATCTTGTGGTTTGTATGTCAGAATACCATTAGTAAAATATCATGTGGCATAAATATTGTATCATAAACATCAATTGTAGAATTCAATTATTAACTTTGATGTGCCGATATTTTTGTAACCAATATTTAGGGCAATGTATTTCTGTCAGGCAATATTTAGGTTACAATATTCTGATACCATATCTCCATCTACATACTTTGACATTTGTTTGAGTACTGAAAATGCCATAGGCTTTAATGGGATCTTAGAACAGACGTTCGTTTTATAGGACGAGTCCTAAAAAGCTTGTTTGTACTATTAAAATCATTTACTGGCACATGCATCAACCGAAATACTGGTCGCAAACGGGCAGATTCTCAGAATCTGCCCTGCTGTGACTAGTATTTCTGCATTTGGGATGCATCATCCCAAATGCAGAAATTGCAATTTAAGGAATTGCAAAATTGCTATTCCTTAAATTGCAATTGCATTTAAGTTAAAAAATTTGCGATTTCGCTAATAGGGGAGCAAATTACCATGAATTTAAACTGCATGGTAATTTGCAAAAACTTTGAAAAATGCACTAAAGTTCATTTTTCAAACTTCCATTTACACACACACATGCCCTTGGGGCATGTGTGTGTGCAAGATGTACTCATATGCAGATTTCAGGGGTGCAACAGGGTGTCCTTTTGACACCCTGGCACCCTTGAAATAGCTCCCGCTATTAGCCATTCTTTAATAGCGAATCACTAATAGTGAATATCTTCCCATTCATTCCTATGGGCCTCCTGGCCCATAGGAATGAATGGGTAGGTATTCCTTAATTGCGACTCGCAATTTGCGAGTAGCAATTAAGGAATGTTTAGGAATCGCTATTTATTGAGCGATTTCTACATGCATAGGCAATTGCGATTCCTTAATAGCGATTCCTTAATAATAGCTATTAAGGAATCGCAATTGCCTAGCTTGATGCATGTGCCCCTTAATGTATTTCATGGAACATTTAACTTCATATTTGCTTCTTTAATATTATAAGATTTACAGTTAACGTTTGTCTTGCTTTTATCGAGTTCCCTTTGTCCATGCACTAGGTTATACTTCTCCTACTTTATCATTTCAATTTTTTCATTTCTTGCACCCCCAGCCCCTATTCCTGACTTAAAGCCCTAAGCTCAGGCAAGGCACGAAAGCAATAGAAAACGTATTTTAGACAGCCTTTTGCTTGCCGTGCTAGGTGAGCACATGTGGTTTAAAATGTAAATTACAGTACTCACTTAAAATAACCTAAGTAGTTCTGGCTCATTGATAGGAATCACAAAAGGTTCCATTGAGTGTATTATAATAAAGTCAGAAATAATTACTCTTTCTATTGAAAGTTTAAGAATCAGTTCTGCTGCTGATTTCATCAGGTTCCTTGTCTGAGGCCTTTGTCTCTATGTCTCCCTCCCTGCTGTTAGTAAGCCCCCATCCGAGGTAATATATTTGCCACTCCCCATCCAAGACCTTTACCTCATCATTTATATGTACTCTTGTCATGTGTCTTCCTGTGGTGTCTTCCTTGTTTGTGCCTAGAAGGACATAGGGTGAGAACCTCTGCCCTTTCACTCACACCTCTTTTCACCTTTCCTTGAACCATGGCCCTGCCCTTGCTCTGATGTTCTGTAACCTATATGTATCTATTCCACTGAGGCATTGAGAGGCGCCATTTCTCCTGGAGGTTCCTTAGCATATCCCCATGGATGGATTGTGCTTCCAATGCTCCTATGTGCTCCCTAGAGATGTGTGCACACGTGTGTCAGTTGATTTCTTAGACTGGTCACTGCTGCTTTGAAGGGACTCCTCAGAGCATGTACCATGACTGGTTGCATGTTGCCCAATCCCTTGGGTTGCTCCGTGCGTTAGACTCCTCACAGCGAGTACAATGGCTAGATGTATAATGTGCATTCCTATGGGTTGGTCCCTTCTACTTCTGGATGACCTCATCAAGCATATACTATGGCTGAAGGCATAATACCTTTTTGTTGCTGCACATGAGATTCATCATAACATCTACTATGGATAGTTTGTATAAAGCCCGTTCCTATAGGTTCCTCTCTGCCACTCTTCAATGAATTCCTCAGAGCAAGAGCTATGGCTGATTTTATGATGCCTGTATCTATAAGCTTCTGTTCATTAAACCTAGGTGGGTTATTGTAACCTAATCAGTTAAATATGCATCTTTCTTTAATTGAAATAAAATATTCATGTAAATTAGAAATGTTTTCGTTTTGTTAATTGCTTTTCGGCTGCTGTCCCTCACAGGACAACTACCTTGACAATTATATATTTGTTTTATGTAATATTTCTTAATAAATAAGCTACTTTTGATTTCTCTTTCATGTGTGACATATGTTTTCTTTACCTAGATGTCTAGAAAGGCTTTTCACAACCCTGTAGTTTATGCCAAAATCAAATTAAAACAAAAATAAATAGTGTATTCATTAGCATGTCAGAAATGTGTCAGAAATGTCTTTGAGTTCAAATAGAAAATGCTCCAGGCTTCTCCTAAGAGTGCTAATGAAACAATAACGGTGGCAGAAGGTGGTAATTAGCACACTATTAAACGAACAATTCTATGAAATCGCTTTGATCCCTCAAGTCTGATGTCTTAATCGAGCGCTCATTGTAAAGGATCGGAGGAAACAAGTCCCTTGTGGTTTCATCACAAACTGGAAAATGAAAAGTATTTTTTTTTGAGGCATCAAACATCTGTCACAAACATCATCCAACTTTATGCCAAACCTTCACCTTGGAGCAAGATGGGTGTGTCCAGGACATCTCAGGGTTACACCAGCTGTCTGATACAATAAGAAGCCACATAGCAAACTCGGTAAGTGTTTGGAGCATCTTCAGGAAGTCTTAGAACATACTTTGTGCGACACATTTCTAAGATGCTTCAAGCGTCTCCAGTTTTGCTTAAATGAAAATCTTATTGAATAAGGCAAAATAGATCTGGTAGAGGTTTGAAATGAAGAATGCGTCTCTCTTTTCAATTATGTATTCAGTTATTTTGTACATTCTTGTCACTCCTGGGCTACTCTATAGTGTTTAGGAGTCCTAGAATATAGTACTGACTGTGAATCCTTCAGTTAAGTGGGACTTCTGCCATCAAGCACTCTTCTTTGGGATTCCGGTCACTTCCCCCAGAATAGCAGACGAGTCTCACAACACCTATGATGAAGTAGAAGGTTTGATTTGTCCTGGATACAGACCCAGGGATTCTCACTCATACCTACAAGCAATCTACAGTCCTTCATTGATTAACACAAGCAAGCAGCTCTTCACATCACAACGGGCACCATTTTACTCTAAGATATGTTCAAGTGACATAGTCTGCAAATTAGTATTAAATGGCAAAATTGACCTACTAAATGAATAAATGGATATGGTATTTAGCTCGTCTACCCACTCACTTTCAACAAAGGGAGAGCAGCATATCTTTTCATATGGTTTGCACATCTACAGTTCCTAATCCTGTGCCATATTTCTTTTCTGGAAAATATGGCTACCTAGGAAGCATGATGGGAAAAGGTTTCACCTTCAGTAGTCTTGAGGAGGAGATTGGCTTGACACAGGCTTTAAAAATCTCCTACTCTGTGGACAGAAAATGTACCCTCCAGGTAAAAGCAAAGCTTGAGATTCTCCAGAATTCTATCTACCCTTGCCAGTGTTTTTTAAACAGCACCACTACACAAATACATATGAGAAGGATAAAAAAAATGTTGAACATAATTATCCATTACTGTATTCACTTTTAAAATACCTCCAGAAAATTCCCAAAGGATGTTATAAGATATGTTAGCAATTTTGTGATCCAACATTGGCATGGATCCATGACTGCCATCTGGTTTCTGTGATGTATTTAGGGTAATCACTACATACCAGAAGCGCTCTACAAATTTAGTTCAACCCTCTGCAGTATTGTGTGAAGACTTTTAAAAATTCTCAGAAAGAGATATCAGGGAACCCGTTAATGAGACAACAAATATAACCTGTAAGGTGCAGAGACAGAATATCGAGTTTGAAATGTCAACTTACACAAATATCGAGTTGGAAATATCGTGACACAGAAACGCGGCCGGCTTTAGAGCTGGTGGCGCCCGGTGCGACAATCACTTTTAGCGCCCCCACATCCCATGACTGCCTCCTCAGATTCTCTCACTACCACCTACAAAAGTGCCCCTCATCTCTCCTATCATAAGATATTGCTAAACACAGCGCCCCCCTGAGGTCACAGCGCCCCCTCCACAGGTCAGCGCCCAGTGTGGCCGCACCAGTCGCACTGCCCTAAAGCCGGCCCTGCACAGAAATATCGACAGCAAGAATATCGTGGTCAAGAATATTGACTTTAAGGTAAGAAATATCGTTTTTAAAAATATCTAAGTCATTAATATCGTTTGCAAAAATATAGGGCCCAATTCCAATCTCGTAAGGAAGGCCTCCAAACGGGATTTGTAAAGACCAAATCCAATTCGGAGCCTATCGTTCCGCCCGAATCGTCCCCCGTTCCTAACGAGCAAGTACGATGCATGTATCCTGTACGCTCCGTGCGAATCGTTTACGAACCCGAACCCGTCCGCCCGACACGTTCGTAGCCGAATCGTGCCGCGCAATGGAGCCGTTTTCTGACCGAACGAGTATGATGCACGAATCGGACAGAAAAGGCTGTTGGATTTGGACTTCGGGGGGCCATAGCAGGCCCTCCTTTACCCAGAGCCCTCCGATTCGGTCACGGGGGGTGCGCATGGGTCCCCCCGATCCAAGCATGCACAGTGTGGCGGGCCACATGGGGTGCCCGCCACAGGATGTATGCTTTTCCCCACCCACCCCTTTTTTGCTATGGGAGCCTGTGTACGCGTCTGTACACAGGCTCCCATAGAGTTCAATTGGAGTCCGAGCGAGCCGAGTTCGTAAGCATACGGCAGCATCGTACTCGCTCGTTCGGACTCTCAGAGCACATCTCGCTCGGAAAGCCCTCCAGATACGAGTCGTATGGAGGGCTTTCCTTACGAGATCGGAATCGGGCCCATAGTTGTTTAAAAAATCGATTTTTTAATTAGTGTTATGTATTTTAGTTTGTATTTTAAATGTATGTGATTTATTTTTTTGTATGAGCATTGCTTTTGTTTTTTAATATATGTGTTACATTTTTAGTAGTTATTACTTTTATTTAAATAAAATGTTGAATTTTTTAGTTCTGTAGCGGGTTGTGGGTTTATAGGGGAATAGGGTGGAAGTAATTTAATCATAATGAATTAATTAGTATTTTTTATTTATTAGTATTTATTTAATTTAGATTTTATTTTGTTAATTGTGGGAATTCATTTATTATTAATTAGTTATTAATTAGTTGTTAATTATTATTAAATAATGAATTGGTAATTATGTTAATTGTGTCATTTTTTTAGGAGCCAGTTGTGCGTGTATAGGTTAATAGGGTGGGAAGTAATTTAATTATAATACATGTATTATTTTTTTATCTATTAATATTTATTTAATTTATATTTTATAGTGTTAATTGTGGGAATTAATGTATTATTAATTATTTATTAATTGGTTGTTAATTATTATTAAATAATTAATTGGTAATAATGTTAATTGTGTAATTTTTTAGGAGCGGGTTGTGGTGTTTATAGGGGAATAGGGTGGGGAGTAATTTAATTATCATAATTTTTTTTTTTTTAATTTATTAATATTTTTTTAATTTAAATTTGATTGTGTTACTTTTGGGAAGTAACTTATTAATAATTAATTATTAATTGTTTGTTATTTATTATTAATTAATTAAGTGGTAATTAATTATGTTAATTGTACCATTTTTTTAGGAACAGTGGTGGGGTTTATAGGGATAAAGGGGGAAGTAATTTATTTTTAATTAATTAATAAGTATTTGTTCATTAATGCTAATTAATTAATTAAATGTTAAACATGGCAATTGTGAAATTAATTTTAAATGTGAGTTGTGGGGTTTATAGTGGTAAAGGGTGTGAAGTAATTTATTTTAAATTAATTAATAAGTTGTTAATTGATATTAATTCATTAATTTAAAATTAACTATGGAAATTGTCAAATGATTTTTAGGTGTGGGTTGTGGTGTTTATTGGGGTAGAGGGTGGAAAGTAATTTATGTTTAATTAATTAATAATTAGTTGGTCATTAATATTAACTCATCAATTGATAATTAATTAGGGTAATTGTTTATTTTTATTTTGCGTGTGGGTTTTGGTTTTATAGGGGTAACGTTTGGGGAGTAAATTAATTTTTATCTGTTTTAATTTGGTTTTTAAATAATAATATTTATTTAATAGATAATTAATTATGTTAATTATGGAGGTACATTTTTTTTTATTTACATGTGTGTTGTGAATTGTGTGGTGTTATAGGGTAGGAAATAAAAAAGATTACATTTATGTAATAATTAATGTATTTGTTTATAAATAATTTCTATTTAAAAATAGTTATTTGTTTTTAAATTATTTTTACATTTATTTAATATAATCTTTCTAGGTGTTATATCTATTTAACATTATAATATGTTTCTATCTTTTGTTTTTATTTTTTAAATTTTATATATGTTTTATTTCTTTGTTTTTTAAAATCTTTTGTGTTGTTGATATTTTGTTTGTTTTCAATTTTGAACTGACTCCAGTGGGAATAGTAGTTTCTACCCCTCCGCTGTCCAACATTTTCCCTAATGTTGCACTCACTGGAGTGTGAATAGTATGTTTTAGCCTTCTGCTATCCAACACTTTCCCTACTGTTGCACTCACTGGAGTGGGAATAGTCAATTTTATTCCTCCACTATCCAACAATTCTCCTACTGTGCACTAACTGGAGTGGAAATAGTAATTTTTACCACTCCGCTATCCAACACTTTCCCTACTGTTACACTCACTGGAGTGGGAATAGTCATTTTTATTCCTCCGCTGTCCAACATTTTCCCTACTGTTGCACTAATTGGAGTGGGAATAGCAATTTTTACCCCTCCGCTATCCAACACTTTCCCTACTGTTGCACTGACTGGAGTGGGAATAGTAATGTTTACCCCTCTGCTATCCAACACTTTCCCTACTGTTGCACTCACTGGAGTGGGAATAGTATTTTTTACCCCTCCGCAATCCAACACTTTCCCTACTGTTGCACTAACTGGATTGGGAATAGTAAGTTTTACCCCTCCGCTATCCAACACTTTCCCTACTGTTACACTCACTGGAGTGAGAACAGTAATTTTTACTACTCCGCTATCCAACATTTTCCCTACTGTTGCACTAACTGGAGTGGGAATAGTAATTTTTACCCCTGCGCTATCCAACACTTTCCCTACTGTTGCACTGACTGGAGTGGGAATAGTAAGTTTTACCCCTCCGCTATCCAACACTTTCCCTACTGTTACACTCACTGGAGTGAGAACAGTAATTTTTACTACTCCGCTATCCAACATTTTCCCTACTGTTGCACTAACTGGAGTGGGAATAGTAATTTTTACCCCTGCGCTATCCAACACTTTCCCTACTGTTGCACTGACTGGAGTGGGAATAGTAATTTTTACCCCTCTCCTATCCAACACTTTCCCTACTGTTGCACTCAGTGGAGTGAAAAATTTAAGTTTAAAGAGTTTTAAATAGTTTAATGTTTTAATCTATAATATAATGTTTTTTTATTAGATTTTATGTTATAGGTGTATGTATATATATATTTATTTGTAAATTTGCATACATTTATAAAATTATAAAATGAATATAAATTAATAGTTTATTAATTGTATTAAAGTAAATACATATATATATATATTACATTTTATATATGTATGTTTACATTTTTATCTAAATTTATTTGTTATATTTGTTAAAATGTATATTAAATCTAAATTATTTTTTTAAAGTTAATTTTATTATTTCATATATTTAATATGATTTTTTATATATATATTAAAACCGATACAACTATATTTTTTACATCGATATTTTTTTCTATAAATTTATACTTACCATTATAAATATAGGATGTCGATATCTTTGACATCGATATTTATAGCTCAATATTTGTGTTTGGGGATATTTTGGGGGTCGATATTCTGTCAGTGAACCAACCTATAAGTATTTATCTAAACGTGCTTTGTAAATAAGATCACTTTTGGTCTGTGGGCATTTGGAACTCTTGTGTGTCTACATGTATTAGATAGGTGCTCCTTGGCCAGTCCCAAGATGCACAAATTCAGTAGGCCCAAGGGCTCAAACAATTTGTCACTGAATGATCAATGAACTTAGTATAAACATTTCTGTCCGTTTTACCGATGCTCATTTTACTAGAGTCACAGTTCCTGCCACATTCCCGAGCCAATTGTGCTGGTGGAGTTGGATCCTTCTTGCAATGGGGAATGTCAAGATCCGATTTTAGGTCTTCTATTAGGATTCTCAGGGCATCTGGGATTGTTGCAAGCTTGTTGATCACCAGTGCACAGGTGCAGTCTACACACTTTGCTGCAGCGTAATTTTGGTATCAGTTTTTTTTTAGGTCAGCCAGCTACTGATCAATTCCTGAAACTGATTATGCCTTGATATTAAGCAGATCTTCTTGGACATCCATTTTGCATGACCAATATGCCAGGGCATATAATGTCAACTGTGACATTCTAAATAGAATATCCCATACAACCATTGGTCCTTTCGTTGCCTTGGCTTTGGGAAGTCTCACAGTGTTTTTTCCCGGGCTCTTGAACAATGTGAGTGACCTATTTGAGACCCTATGCCAGCTTTGGTCCATATAATTTGGGGCTAGTAATTGAGTTTTTGATTAGACGCGGAGTGCTCCTGCAGTGGGTTTCCCCCTCCTCATATGTGTTATTTGTCCAATAATCCATACTTGTTGGTGCTAGACTACGGGGATGTAAGTCGTCCATCGTTTGTTCACTTTGAAAGTTGAAGGTGGATTGAGGTGACCCCAGTGTGAATCTAGGACTCAGTTGTTGTTGCTCCCATAGCCCATTTGCTTTGTGGTACAATGGATTTTGAGCTTGCAGAGGCAACTGAGTTTCAAGGCTGTTTTGCCCTTTGTTAATTTTTACTCTGACCCCAATTAGTAGTGGGACACCATTTATTAATAATAGTCTCGGGGACATTTGAGGTGGAGGTACACTGGGAGTAGTTTGTGGTGATAGTGACCTCAGTGAGAGTAGCTCCAGGTCAGTTATCGGAACCCAGGCAGACTCTTTATTCTCTTCCTTCTCAGGCTTTACTGGTGAGTCCACAACCCCCTTACAAGGGTCAGAATGTTGGCATGACTCGTGGAATACACTGTTAGTGTATATGGTTGGGGAGATCGGTGCTGGGAGGGTATTCATGTTGCCTGAGGTTGAGAAAATGGCCCGACTGGATCCTTTGAAAAGTCCAATTTATGTGTTATCTTTGTAGATTTTTCAAACATAAGGGACACTGGTGAGATTAAATACTGGTTCTCCTAGATGGGATTTGCCTTAACACTTTTTGCTGTTGACAGAATTTGAAGTTTTTTTCTTTCTTCTTGTCGGAGGTTATGGCGCCCTTTCTCAGCCTGACCGCATGTTGGTCCCTTCACAACTTTCAGACCTTTGTGAGAAGATTTCCAGGACCGCCTAGTGTTGAACGGTGTTGAAGCATGCCTGGGGTTTTAGCCCTGGGTTTAGCATATCTGTAGGTGGTTGCACATTAGTCCTTCATGCCTTACACCTCAAGCTCCATGAATGCAAACAGGGATATTCAATTGATAGTCCACCGGTGAATATCCACTAGCCAGGCATACAGGACGAAGGAAGTTGCGGTTACAGTTAGCAAGGCAGGCTTACAAGGCACAGAGGATTGTGGTTGTGGTTAGTGAGGCAGGTATGGGGCAGACACCGAGAGGTGCGCAAGCCGCTCCAGCCTAACACCGGTTGAATCCGTGCATTGCGGAGTGCCCACAGCCTAGTGTTTACTACCCTTTGTCAAGCTCCTGACTCCTGTGCGCGTAAAAAACCTTCCACAGCCTTTATAGTTATGCAACCTTTGTGCCACCTTTACAAAAACAGTTATGCAGTTATGCACTGCGGCCCCACACACCGTCTGTCTCACCTTCCTTGTCACGTTCTTGTCGCTGGTCACCGTGGCCTGCTGCAGAGTTGGCAGCGACTCTCTCTGGGAGCTAGGTGGGCTTAGGGCACAGTGGAGAGCTTTGGGGTGCTATTCGAGCACAGATTGAGCACCATTTGGTACTTCCAGGTGAATGGGATTAGTTCCAGGTACATGTGCGAGTATAATGTAGCTAATTGCGCACATGCCTTTTTGCCCTTAGTGTTTCCAATCCACCACACTACCGAGACTCCAGGTATGGTTGGGTTAACATTGAGGGGCCGATTCCGATCTCGGTCGGACAGCCCTCCGAGAGCTGTCCGTAGCGTTACCTGCCGACCGACTCGTTCCGGGAGCCGGTCCGTCAGAATGATGAAGTACGATACACAAATGTGTCCAAATCCCGAACGACACGTACGCTCCGATTCCAAGCCACATTTCCCGTACGAGCCGGCGCTGTAAACGCTGAATGGAGTCGTCCGGAAGCATTTTCACAGCAGTTTCCGGCCGGCCAAGTACGATGCGTACTTCCTACGCGCCGAACAGGTCGCCACCTCCAGCACGTCACAGCATCTGGAAGAGCAGTACATCAGGTCCGATTCGCGCCACAACACGATCTACTCCTACGAGATGAACCAACGATCTACCCCTACGAGACGAACCAACGACCAACGCCTATGAGACGAACCAACCATGTATCCGATCGTGCATGTCATCCCTGTATGGTACGTCTATGACCGAATCAACAACCGGAACCAACGCGTACGTCGCTGACGGTAAGTCAGACACCTACCACACACAAAAACGTCACGAACCCGCGAAAAGTAACACACACATAGGGGGTGGATAATTATCTCCACTAGCATTGCCCACCCCATTGGGGGTGGATGGCCATCACTACCAGCAGTCTCTACCCATAGGAGGGTGGATGGCTATCACTCCCAGCATTGTCCAGCCCATAGGGGGGTGGATGGCTATCACTACCAGCATTGTCCAGCCCATAGGGGGATGGATGGCTATCACTCCCAGCATTGTCCAGCCCATACTGGGTGGATGGCCTCCACTACCAGCAGTCCCTACCCATAGGGGGGAGGATGGTTATCACTCCCAGCATTGTCCAGCCCATAGGGGGTGGATGGCCATCACTACCAGCAGTCTCTACCCATATGGGGGAGGATGGCTATCACTCCCAGCATTGTCCAGCCCATAGGCTGGTGGATGGCTATCACTACCAGCAGTCTCTACCCATAGGAGGGAGGATGGCATTGTCCAGCCCAAAGGGGGATGGATGGCTATCACTCCCAGCATTGTCCAGCCCATTGGGGGATGGATGGCTATCACTACCAGCAGTCTCTACCCATAGGGGGGTGGATGGATATCACTCCCAGCATTGTCCAGCCCATAGGGGGGTGGATGGCTATCACTACCAGCATTGTCCAGCCCATAGGGGGGTGGATGGCTATCACTCCAAGCATTGTCCAGCCCATAGGGGGATGGATGGCTATCACTCTAAGCATTGTCCAGCCCATAGGGGGGTGGATGGCTATCACTCCCAGCATTGTCCAGCCCATAGGGGGATGAATGGCTATCACTACCAGCAGTCTCTAACCATAGGGGTGTGGATAGCTATCACTCCAGCATTGTCCAGCTCATTGGGGGATGGATGGCTATCACTACCAGCAGTCTCTACCCATAGGGGGGAGGATGGCTATCACTCCCAGCATTGTCCAGCCCATTGGGAATGGATGGCTATCACTACCAGCATTGCCCAGCCCATAGGGGGATGGATAGCTATCACTACCAGCAGTCTCTACCCATAGGGAGGTGGATGGCTATCACTCCCAGCATTGTCCAGCCCATAGGGGGATGGATGGCTATCACTACCAGCAGTCTCTACCCATAGGGGGGTGGATGGCTATCACTCCCAGCATTGTCCAGCCCATAGGGGGATGGATGGATATCACTACCAGCAGTCTCTACCAATAGGGGGGAGAATGGCTATCACTCCCAGCATTGTCCAGCCCATAGGGGGATGTATGGCTATCACTCCCAGCATTGTCCAGCCCATAGAGGGATGGATGGCTATCACTACCAGCAGTCTCTACCCATAGGGGGGTGGATGGCTATCACTACCAGCATTGCCAGCCCATAGGGGGTGGATGGCTATCACTCCCAGCATTGTCCAGCCCATAGGGGGATGGGTGGCTATCACTACCAGCAGTCTCTACCCATAGGGGGGTGGATGGCTATCACTACCAGCATTGTACAGCCCATAGGGGGGTGGATGGCTATCACTCCCAGCATTGTCCAGCCCATAGGGTGGTGGATGGCTATCACTACCAGCATTGTCCAGCCCATAGGGGGATGGATGGATATCACTGTCAGCAGTCTCTACCCATAGGGGGGTGGATGGCTATCACTACCAGCAGTCTCCAGTCCATAGGGGGGTGGATGGCTATCACTCCCAGCATTGTCCAGCCCATAGGGGGGTGGATAGCTATCACTACCAGCATTGTCTAGCCCATAGGGGGGTGGATGGCTATCACTCCCAGCATTGTCCAGCCCATAGGGGGATGGATGGCAATCACTCCCAGCATTGTCCAGCCCATAGGGGGATGGATGGCTATCACTCCCAGCATTGTCCAGCCCATAGGGGGTGGATGGCTATCACTCCCAGCATTGTCCAGCCCATAGGGGGATGGATGGCTATCACTACCAGCAGTTCCTGCCCATAGGGGGGTGGATGGCTATCACTCCCAGCATTGTCCAGCCCATAGGGGGGTGGATTGCTATCACTCCCAGCCCCACTATCACGCCAAGATTGTGTCATGTGTCCACACTGCTTGCAATAGTAACACATAAAGGGAAAATTCACTGAAAGCCCCATCACAGTTGTGACCAAAAGGTGAGTGTGGGGTGCAAACCCCCAGCATTTGGAGGCAAAATGGGGAAATGGGGTCTAACCCCCCTCACTGCAGTGACCAAAAGGTGAGTGTGGGGTTCAAACCCCCAGCATTGTGAGGCAAAATGGGGAAATGGGGTCTAACCCCCCCTCACTGCAGTGACCAAAAGGTGAGTCTGTGGTTCAAAATACCAGCATGTGCGAACTATCACGTATGATTCCTGGTCCTAAAACCACAAGCAATGTAGTGACAAAGTAGTGGTTGTGTGCCGAACAAACACAGATCTTTGAGGGAAACATTGTTGTGCCTTTAAGAATACCCTCAGCCATGTGCAGACAATCATTGCCCATGGTGGTGAACAATGCCTCCATTGTTCAATTGGACAATGTAAGAAGTAACCATCATGATGCATAAACACACATTTGTTCACAAACAGACACACATACAAAGGAACCCACGGAGACCACAGCATTTAGGAGATCATGTTCCATACTGTGGCAGCAATGGAAAATAGTAAACATGATGAATGTGCAGACTGACGATGTCGGAGTCCTAGGTCCAGTAGATAAAAAACCTCTGACCAACATCCATGCAATGCCCCTCAAAGCCAATATAAATACATCGTTGCAGATGCACTAACACAACCAGCCAGCCACACACTGCAGAACAAACACAACATGTATGTGTGTAAGTGTCTCCAGGCTACAACAACACACATGATGGGGGGCTGAACTCCACTGAGACATATGTGTTTTCAGTACAATCCAGAAGTATCTCCTGAATTGGGTTCCTGTTTGTGGCCAATCGGGCATTGTTAGATGAGCGGGTTCACAACAGACACATGTGAAACAAGCTGGGCGGGACAACAACCAACACATCAAGAGACAGACCCACTCCAGCAGTACCCCCAAGGAACCTACACTGTGGTGACAGTATCCTGTCTGATGACCCTCTGTGATGACAAATCTGGATGTTGCCCACACTACGGAGCACATTAACCTGTGCGCACTGTGTCATGTGTCTTGACAGATCAACTTCCATCACACATACCCAAACACAAGTCACTGGGCATGGCCTGTAATGTAAGGCCACTATGTAGGAAGGGGCCTAGCCATGACACAACTCACATTTGGCCAGTCTAAATGCCACACACCTTGATCTGCACCAATATGCATCAGGTACGCCCACATTGACTGTTGACATTGCACATGCACCCATGACAATCCCAGGGGTGGTGGTGGGATCTGAGGTATACAAACACATTACACATGGCCAGTCATCAAACCCTGTGAATGTCTTTCACACTGCATAGTATGAGGTACATGTGCATGACGTGAAATGTATCAGACACATTGGGATCTTCATCACAGTCCCAGATAAAAAACCCAAGGAGACACACAAAGTACACATGTTGCCATCATCCAACCTTGAAGGTTAGACTCTGATGAGTGTGAGCAGTCACACACACATACAAGTGACAAAGTCACAGAAAGAGACCACATAGTGAAAACAAGCTGATATCGGAAACACAAATGTGACTAGGGGAATCCTGAATATGTCAAATGTGCGTTTGCACACAGTGCAGGCCCTTATATCAACCACACCCAGGGATGACACCCTAATGACTAGAAGTGTTCCATGCATCTACATCCCAGAAACCCAAATTCAAAGATGTTGACAAAGCACAGGACAACACAGCAAGCATCACAAACAGGTACATCTGCAGGGACTATAGGCTGTGTAGAAAAAGGGATGGGAACACACAGTCATGCTCACAGAACCCACACCATGGGCTCAGGCAATATCAATGAATAACACACTGCCATGAGGTGACTTCACTCATGTGGAAAGTCAGCTGTGTCAAACGTTGTCTTCGCACAGCTCTGTCATGTCAGAATACAACTCGGACATAGAACCAACAATTACAACACACAGAAACCTCTGGTCACATCAGCCTGTGTACAGGAGTGTCTCTCAAGTCATCTGCACATACCCAAAACACATGTTTAGCAAGTTGCATTGATGACACAGATGACTTGTTCATCATCAATGCGCTAATCTGCATGTCCAGTGGAGACGGGCATACAGTCAGAAAAATGTACAGCGTGCACAGATGTCAGCCCAACATATGTGCAACAGTGTACGCCAAAGATGTGAAGTGGTGAAAAGAATGTCACACTCCCTGTGCCAAATGATTGGGATCATGACAACCTCAAATTACAGCCAATGATGACATGGATACACACTGTAATGGGACACATATACAATGGACTACATGCAGTCCATCACATCACCATGTCACTTATTGTCAACAAACACTATTACAACAGAAACTTTAGGACACACATCAGCAACATCATGTACATTAAATGCAAATTTACAAAATAACAAAAATAAGCTTTATTCAGCTGGACAAAAAAATAATTGTGATATCCTGATTAATCAAAAGGCCAATGACCAGTCCATGTCAACAGTCCTTCAAGGTTGATACATGACAAGTTGTCACACATTGCTTGCCTGCACTGACATGTCTAGGGAACATCTCCCCTTGGAGGAGCTTCCATAGGGGCAGGCCAGGCACCGCAGGTACAAGATTAGGGGATACCAGTATGGGGCAGGGGAGGGGTGGTGGGAACAGGAGTCTCTGTGGCAACTGCAGTGGACCTGTCGGATTGAGTGGGCGGGGTCTCTACTGCAGTGGCCATGTCCGATGGAGTGGGCGGGATCTCCACTGCAGTGCCAATGTCCGAAGGAGTGGGCGGGGGCTCAAATGCAGTAGGCAGGACGGATTGGGGGGACACGGTCTCCACTGCAGTTGCAGGAACAGACTGAGGGTGCGATGTCGTGGGAGTGGAAGTGCTTGTGGTAGGGGGGAGGGCCTAATCATCTTGGGGATGGTGTAACAGTGTGTGGGGGAACCTGGGACAGGGTGTGGTGGGGGAACTTTTGGAGTAGTGGCCTGGAGGACAGAGACAGTGTGGTGGGAGTGTGGGATTGTGGTGGGGTTTTGCTTTTTCTGGTCCTGGGGGATTTTTGGGTGGGGGCCTCAGTGTTCCTGCTCCTGGGGGAGGGTGTGCGTGTGGTGGGGGATCTCCTCTCTGTGTGTGGTGACCTCCTCTTACCCTTGTGAGTTGGCTCAGATGGATCTGTGGGGAAGAGGCCAAGGTCACAGAGGAAGACCTTCTGGGAAGGGGGGTTGCAGGTGAGTCAAGGGAAGGGGTTTTGGAGGGAGAGGTATCTGAGGAATGCAGAGTGGTTGTGGATGGCTGTGTGTGCTTTTGTACCCTATTCCCTGTGTGTGTGCCATCAGTCCCCTGAGTGTGCGTGCTTGTTAGTTTTGGCTTTGACTCACGTTGCTGTGTGCTGCTTGTGTCTGTAGTGGTGCGTGCATGTGCCTGTGTGAGTGTGCGTTGGGCAGGTAGGGTAGTGGGGAGTGTGGATGGGGCAGAGGTAGGAGGGATGAGGGACTGTTGGAGGAGGGACACTGCTGCCGTCAGTGAGGAGGCCATGGACTGATTGCTCCGCTGTAGGGCAGACATGTGTGATGACATGCCCTCCATGTATGACACCAATTGCGTCAAAAGACTGGTGTGGGCATGGAGGACACTCAGCATCGATGTCTGCCCCACATGGATCTGCTTTAGCAAGTCCACAGACTCCACACTGAGGGCAGCAGGAGAGACAGAGGCAGAGGGTGCGGTGCCTCAACCAAAGGAGACATGCTCCCTAACACAGGAGGCTCCACGGACATCTGGGATGGGAGCAGCTGGGAGGGTGGAGATGGTGGTGGTGGCGGGGACAGACTCGCTAGTTGTGGTCTGTGGTCTAGTCACACCCGCCTCCACAAGGGAGTCGTCACTGGAGCTGGAGTGTTCCTCAGATGACGTCGATGTTGCTGAGCGTCCCTCAGTGTGGCTCCTCTCACCCTCCGTGCCACTGGGTCCCTCCACCTCCTCCACAGCGGACCCAGTCTGGCTCTGCGCCTCCTCTTGGTCCGTGGAGCTGTCTCCTCCAGTAGCCGTAGATGATGCTGTGAACAAGGAGGAGAAACAGAATCACATCAGTCACCTGTATTGACTTGACACATGAGTTTAATTGCAACACATCACAGAGCAAGCCCTTGCATAATTCAAAAGCCACTGCTAACTTGACTGACACATATGTGAACCAGGCACTTGTCAGTCTGCCAGTGAACCATGCTTCTCGTACACATGCTGGCAATGGACCCATCTGTCAGATGTATGTATGATTTCACTTATTACATGGGCAAGCATGCACTACTTTGCCTCTTGTCTGATCTGCAATGATTGTGAGTGTCATGTGTCATTACACACATGTCTCATCTCATGCAAGTGACTCTGTAATTGGCACAGCAAATGGGATGGCCAAAGTCATTGTTGACATGATGGACATACTTCCATCCCCAGACACCATGATGGGCTCATGTCTTGAAAGTCAATGCGAGAATGGTGTGCATGCAGGACAACAGACAAGTGACAATTCTGCATCCTCCAGATTTTCATGTGGCACACCATGCCACAGGCCTATCTGGCCAATCAGTCAGTACTGACCCCTGTCACAGGGGCAGTGCATCCCGACTTAACAGTCAGCACTGTGTCACACTCATGTATTCACTGTTAAAGCAACCTCTGTAGTGGTCAAGTATACATGTCCACCACATACTACACATACTTGAAAACATCTGATAATCCCACGTTGACCTCATGAGACATTTGAGTTTGTGGTTCAACAAATATGTATACATGAACATATTGCATGCTCCCAAGAACAAAGTAAAGCTGCATACACATATATGTTGAATCCACCATTAGGCACAGTCAAGGGTTAACACACATATGTTTAGACCTTTGTGCAGAGACAATTTCCACGTATTAGATGTCTGTCCATAACAAACATATTTGTCACATTTGTAATCCAAAAAGCTATGCCAGTCCACACTGACACAGAGTCAAACACATGATTACTAATTTCACAATGGGCAAACTGTTGGCTGACACCCAAGATTAGGAGGCCACAGTGTCTCAGATGGCTGGAGTTGGCATACCTGTCCTTGGTCCATGTGAAACATGGGATTACCCGGAGCACTAGGCAGGTGACTACGCATTTGTTACTCTCATACATTTCATTTGTCTGAGGCCTCAACATGGGTCTTACCTGCTGCATGGGTGTGTAGTAAATACCTCAGACACCTATGCTGACCCAGATCAGCGATTCGCACATTTATGTATGGGCCACATAGAGTACAGGTCATATGTGTCAGTCAATGTGCTGACACATGTCAGACAATTGCCTCACTCATGATGCTTAACTCAATGCACCTGTTGCAGATGTTGTTCTCAACATCAACCCTGGACGACAGCAAATACACACAACCCAAGTGACACATGTCACAGACGGAAAGGGACACACCTGGTCATCAGATGGAATGGGTCATCACCACATTTAGCCACATGAGTCTTGTCTCAGCAGACAGACGAACTGTGGGAGTGTTACCAGGCTGAAGGAGTGCAAATTGCATGTTAGACATAGTTCACCAAAAAGGAATGAAATTACCCCCTCCTTCCTGCTGTCTGGCCTTCAACTGCCCATCCAGGTCAGGGAAGAGCACCGTCAGTATCCGGAGCATGTGGGGGGTCAGTGTCCATCGTCCACCCCTTCTGCGAGGAGGCGACAGCTTGAGCTGGACTCTGGCAATCCTCCGGGTCCAGCCACAAAGGTCCTGCCACCTCTTCTGGCAATGGCGGATGCGGTGTCTGAAGACCCCCACAGATCTCACTGCCTGGACGATGGTCTGCCAAATCTCTTGCTTCTGATGGGCATCAACCTGTAAGGATGACAAAGTCAGTCCCCATTGCTACACATGCAACATGTTTGTTCATCACACCGTTGGGCATACATGTCATTGTCAGAAGGGCATATGATGTATACAGGTAGTGCAATTATGGTCATGGGCAGCTGTCCTGTGTGCAAGGCTGCATTAACAACATGGGAACAGTGCATGGAAATCCTAACCATGAAAAAATTCCCTTTTGCATCACTGTACCTGTACAGTACATGTATCTACACACTTTGAGACTTACAATTACTCGGTGTGCATGCTTGCCCTTGGTGATCAGAATGCCAGTAGTGCCAGTCAGATAACATGTACAAATGAAAAGGCAGTGTACTCAACACTCACCTGCTCCCCTGGTTTCCCATACAGCTTGCAGTACTGTGGAAGGAGGCTGTCCAGCAGGGCCTTGTTCTCCTCCTCTGTGAATGCTGGGGCCCTCTCCACAGTACGTGTCATTACAGAACCCAGAGGATGCAGAGACAGCAGCAGTGGTTGTTAGAGATGTAATCCTGTGGCTTGTAGTGCAGGCAAATGAAGTCTCTGGGGAACAGACAGCCTTATATCTGTGCTGCAGAGGCAGAATCTGTTCCATGCGTCCGAAGAGATAGGTCCGAGACGTTCGCATCATCCGAAATTGGCCAATCCATGACATTGCACGCATCGTACACGCCTTCCGCGTCGCTCAAATATTCCGCATCATGACACCATTGACTTTGATACATTGTTGTTGTGAGCCAACAGAATCTGTTTGCACGCGATTCGTACACGTAGCAAAACTGCGTCCGACTCCATGACAGTCAATAGCCAATGCGTGCGCCCGGCTTGGTCCGTAAGTGTACGACGCGTCTTTTGAATACTCACCCGCGTCCGTCTCCATGATAGTCAATAGCCAATGCGTGCCCCCGGCTTGGTCCGTAAGTGTACGACGCGTCTTTTGAATACTCACCCGTGTCCGTCTCCATGACAGTCAATAGCCAATGCATGCGCCCGGCTTGGTCCGTAAGTGTACCACGCGTCTTTTTAAAACTCACCCGCGTCCGTCTCCATGACAGTCAATAGCCAATGCGTGGCCTGGCTTGACCCGTAAGTGTACGACGTGTCTTTTGAAAACTCACCGTGTCTGTCACCATTACAGAAAACAGCCAAAGGATGCCACCCACAATATTTTGGCAGATACTCAGGTGCTTTACAACAGACAAACAGCCTGTCATACGGTATATAAAATAACATTTCATGCTTCATAACATGTGTGTGTACATGGCTTCACATTTCATATTGTAGGGAGCACATTGTGGCACACACTCCCAGGATATGCCATGTTTCATGGGGACAAAAACTATTGTGTGTGATGCACATCACTACTGTGAGTGACAACTTTGCAGATCACCACCCGAGGCCTGTACACAGTTCCAGGTGCCCATTGTGTGATCACATGTTACATACACCCTGAATTACAGCTGAAATGGACTGTGTGTAGCAAAGTGTTCCTGAGCTACCATTGTGAGGTTAATCCAGAGTATTTGCGTATTGTGCTACGCACATGTGTCTTTTTGTATGTGGTAGATGTAAATCGTTTCCAACATCCATCTGATTATGGCATGTGAGTTGCTGTTGTGTCTGTGTGTCACAGACATCCATGTTTGCCATGCAAACTAATCTGGGAGCACATCATGTGTGTTTCATGGGTGTTATGGTACGTGTACATCAGACGTTACATGATGACAGTGTCCATGTGGCATTACAAGTTCCCTGTGTGTGGAACTTACAAACACCTGTCATTTGGACAACACATGTATCCTCTCTAGTCACTGAGGTGTGTGTTTGGTATGTGACATTTGTTCAGATGTACTGTGACAGACCCCATAGATTGTTCACAGCACAGCATTGCACTTGTTGTGTAACCATCTGGAGCAGAAATGTTAGGTGAGGGGCACATAGCAGGCATATGTGTCCATGCTCAACAGCACACACCTGACTTAATTGTGTCTTGCTATGATGTAGCATATGATATTTAGCATGGTCATTGCCACATATGTAGGGGAACTGACAATCTTTCTTTGATCACCTATGTACTGCAGGAGACCGCTGTCCACAGACCCTTCCCAGACCTTGCAACCATGGCTGAACGTGACTGCATCCGACGTTACCGCTTCACCAGACCACTAATTGAGGAGTTGGCGGAGCAGTTGGCCCCACATTTGCAACCTGGACGGCCATATCCATCAGCGCTGACCCCCAAGGTGAAGGTGATGTCAGCCCTACATTTCTTTGCCATGGGAACCTTCCAGTACACTGTGGCTTTTGTTGGTGGGATGTCCCAGACAATGTTTAGCCATGTGCTTCGCAATGTTTTGGAGGCAATGTTGCATTTTCTGAACCGGTACATCCAATTCCCGACACCACGACAATTTCCTGACATAAAGAGTGACTTTTATGCACTGGGAAGGATGCCAAATGTCATTGGCTCCATAGATGGGACACATGTGGCTTTGGTACCATCACAAGCACATGAGCAGACATACAGGAACAGAAAACATTTTCACTCCATCAATGCCCTGGTGGTATGTCTGCCGGACATGATGATATCACATATCTGTGCACGTTTCCCCGGTTCGGCACACAACGCTTACATCATGAGGAATAGCAGGATCCCACAGATGATGTCACAGCTGCAGAACCAGCGTGCCTGGCTTGTCGGTGTGTAATATCTGTTTGCCTTGTGTGCTTTTTGTATCTTGGAATTTAACCCTCTTTTCAGACCCATGATATGTTTGTTTGTTTGTATGTAGGTGACATCGGATACCCCAACATACCGTGGTTACTGACACCACTCAGGAACCCTGTTACACCTGCGGAGATACGTTATAATGAGGCACATGGGTGGACCAGGCGAGTGATAGAGCGGACATTTGGACTACTGAAAAGCAGATTTCGCTGCCTGGACCGGACAGGAGGGGCCCTCCAATATGCACCAGAAAAGGTGTGCAAGATCATCATTGTGTGTTGCATGCTACACAACCTGGCAGTGAGGGAGGAGTTGCCTCTCATCCAAGATGATGACGACCAGCAGCCACCAGCAGGGGAGGATCCTGCCCTGGGTCATGTTGCCAGTGATGATGAGGGTGAGGGGGATGTTCGGACACAGCTCATCAACAACTTTTTCTCATGATTGTGAGTATACAGTGATGAGTTGTCTACGCTTTTTCTTTGCCTGATATGTGCATGTAGTGCAATGTCTTTGCATACGTGCGGCTGCATGCTACTTGACATGATCCTTGCAGGTATGTGTCCGTTGAGTTAGTATGTTCTCCCAATCAGTGTTGACATGATTCCTAGGTTGTTTTCACGAATCTTGAGAATTGTGTATGGAATGTCTATTGGAGATGTATGCAGTTATTTTGTTATTTCAATACTGTTGTATGTCTGTCCTTCACGGGGTCCTTTGGCTGTTGTCTGGTGACATGTGACCTCCAAAACACACAATCCTGTTACAGAGTGCAACTTTTCGTGGAAACCGGATGCAGTGCCACACACCCAAGTACTGACATTTCTGACCCACTTGGTTACTTTGTGCTCACTGTCACGTGAGGTTACCTTGCATCTGTTGTGGACTTCACATGTTGTGAATGTGTAATAAACCTGTGCTCCACTTTGGGATGTGCTTCGTCTGTATCCACACATCCGACATTCATTTGCATACTGTACCTGTGGCCTGATTGCCACTGCCTCAGAATGAGTGTTGTGTATGTGCATTTCAGTGTATTTTCAGTTCTCATTAGTGGAGGCAATGAGTATGATGGCCATGGGAAATTTGTGTTGTGTTGACCTAGTAGTGTGTATCTCTCATATGTGTCACATCACCATGACTCACAAAACTGTGTTTACATTGCTCTAGTAGTTTTCCTGCACAGTCTTTGTTTAGCAGGTCATCATCTCTATGTCACAAACCAAGTTTAATTCACAACAGAGGCAAGTATTGTGTGATTATGAATCTATTTACATGCATGTGTGAGAATAGTACACGTAATTGAGGGTCAACCAGAGTCTGGGACTGGGATTCTTCTTCTGTTCCTGCAGTGTCCCCAGCAGCCCCTGTGGGTGGAAGAGACACACAATGTATGTTGTGGTTCAGCACACATCAACAGATCACACACTTTACAGTTGCCACTGTACTTCATGATGAGTGTATGTACATTGCATTGTCCTCAATTGTCACAGACAGAGGTCTAATTGGTTAAGCACATTGTCATGACAACCTGAAGCATTTTGATGGGCACGTAGAGCTGTGTGCATGAACAGCTCATGTATTGATTCATTGTCTGTACATGGCCATTGCTACTCAAGTGCAATCCTGTGCCTGACACAGGTGTGTTGTCCTTGTCAACATTTGCGCTTTAACAATGACATATGTGCACTTCCTCTTACAATGTGTTGCAAGTTTGGGGCATGTGTGCTGGCATTTGTGCATGTATTTTTGAGTCACATTGGTGTGTCTATACGACATGGTCACAGTCCGGTATGTCTGAGATCTCTTGAGAGATATTATTTTGTTGTATGTGTTCCTAGTTTACATCTCATTGCACACATGTGATGGTGTTACTGTAGCAAATGATGTTGCTGCTGAGCTTTGTACGTGATAACGTCATTTATCTTGTTAATGTCCTCCATGGAAAGAGGAGTTAACCAAGGCAGCTCTCTTGAATTTCCATGCTCATGACAGTGAGGGCCAGAGGTTTGTGTGTTTGAATTATGCTGCTGTGAGTTGTATGCCTCCTCCAACCCAGTCCAGGTTACTCCTTGTGTTGCAAGTGTCAATGACAGTGTTGTGTCAAGGATGCTGACAACCCTGCATGATGTAGGAATAGAATGCAGCTCACAACAGTGCCTTGTGTAAATGACACCATGCAACAGTGTCAGCTATCTTGCTGTGGCCATTCCATTCACTGTCAGGTGTCCCCTGTCAATGATGTATGTGTAGCTTCGTGTGTGTGTTTTGATATGTGCTATGTCTGCATCTCCTCAATTGTCGTAGACACCACACACCTACACAGCCAGGGCAGGGAGCATCAATTGGGACACTGCATCCCCAGACAATGAGTGGAAAGATACAGTTGAGATGGCTGTGAGTGTGAACGTGTGTGAGAGGGCCAGTGCCTAGGTGTGACTTGCAGCCAATTCATACATCAGGCCCATGTGTCAGCCATCTTGCCAGGGCATTTACTTTCACTGTCATGGAGTGACTGGTCCCAAGGGTGGTATTTGTTCTGGCTGAGAAGGTGTGTGGAGAGACGGCCTTGATAGCATTTGGAGGCATTGCAGGACCTCCTTCTCCCCCAGAGGCCAGGTAATCACCCATGAGGCATGAATCCATTGCAGGGAGTCACAGTTAACTTTCAGGAAGTCAGCCAGTGGTGTCCAGGTGTTTGTTTGAGCACAACTCCCAACAGGGCCTTGTGCTCACTACACCAGTGCCCAGAGTCAGCCATCTTGTCAGTACCTTTCCACTCCCTGTGAGGTGAGCATGGTTCAGGGTGGGCTTGATGGGCCATGTGGGATGAGGACTATTGGCTGTGACTACAACTCCCATCATGCTTTTGACTACACCCACCTTCCCAGAAAACCCAACCTTCCTTCCTGTGAATCAGCTTCCCTGTGAGGTAATGTAACAGTGCTGGCAAGATGGCTGACAGTGGTGTCCTGCTGTTTGTTTGAGCAGTACTCCCAACAGGGCCTTGTGCTCCCCACAGCAGAGCCCAGTGTCAGCCATCTTGTCAGTACTGTTCCACTCTCTGTGAGGTGAGCATGTTTCAGGGTGGGCTTGATGGGCCATGTGGGATGAGGACTATTGGCTGTGACTACAACTCCCATCATGCTTTTGGCTACACCCACCTTCCCAGACAGCCCAACCTTCCTTCCTGTGATTCAGCTTCCCTGGTAGAGAATGTGTGGTGACAAGATGGCTGCTGGGTGAGACTGGTGTTTGGGTCACATTGCCTTGCTGTGGGTTGGTGCTAAGGTAGTCAATTTGTGTGAATGGTGAGCTTCCCACTTACATTGCAGGTATGTTGTTAGTGTACATCACTTTTTGGACACATATCCCATCATGGACTTGTGCTCCCCACAGCAGAGCCCAGTGTGAGGCATCTTTGTAGGTGATTTTACTTGACTCTCAGGGAGTGCATTGTCCCAGGTGTGTTGTTTGGAGTTGGTGGTAGGGGGGTGTGTGTGACAGGGCCTGCTGGTAGATATAGTCAAAGCTTTCACTCCACCTCCCCCCCAGACCAGATAGGCCACCATGAAGCATGCTTCCATTGCAGGGAGTCAAAGTTTACGTTCAGGATGTCAGGCAGTGGTGTCCTGTTGTTTGTTTGAGCAGTACTCCCAACAGGGCCTTGTGCTCCCCACAGCAGAGCCCAGTGTCAGCCATCTTGTCAGTACTTTTCCAGTCCCTGTGAGCTGAGCATGTTTCAGGGTGTGCTTGATGGGCCATAATGGAGGAGGACTGTTGGCTGTGACTACAACTCCATCATGCTTTTGGCTACACCCACCTTCCCAGAAAACCCAACCTTCCTTCCTGTGACTCAGCTTCCCTGTGAGGTAGTGTAACAGTGCTGGCAAGATGGCTGACAGTGTTTGTTGGCGTTTTGAGGCCAATGCCTTGCTGTTTTTGTTAGTAAGTTTGTACATGTTATGACATAGTTCCATATTACTCTGATATTGCAGGTATTGTGTTTATCAAACTAGCATGCACATCACAGGATAATTAGCTTTCAGTTGCTATGGCTTTGCTAACAGTGATTGGTTTCACTGTCCCCTTGACAGTGATGTCTGTGTGTGTGTATTGCCTCACAATATTGGCTAGTTGGTTATGTACTCACCAGGCTCTGGTATTCCTGTTAATCCATGGATGCCCTCCAGTGGAAGGATGGCACGCACCTTCTCCTCCCAGGAAGTGAAGCCAGTCTGCTGGCTCAGGGCATGGTCTCTGGCAATCAGCTTCTTGACCCTCCTTTGCACATCATAGTACCTGTTCCTGATATCGTCCATTGTGCGCAGGCAAGGTGCTTGTGCGTTCACCTTGTTGACAATCCTCTCCCACATCTTGGTTTTCTGGGACATAGGGGTCTGTTGGACCAATGTGCCAAATAATTGTGGCTCTACTCTGAGAATTTCATCTACCATGACTTCCAACTCACTATCTGTGAACTTTGGATTCTTCTTTGGGGGCATGGTGATGGGTGGTGGTGGAGATGGATGTGTGTGTGAGTGTGAAAGTGAGGGTGAGTGAGTGTAAGTGAAGCTGGGTGTTTGTGAGTGTGCTTTTAGAGAGATGCTAGTGGTGTAAAGGTTGTGTGGTGGGTGAGTTGTGAGTGTGTCTCTCAGTGTAGTGTGGTAGTGTTCTCTGCTGGCTGATCTGTGGAATTTGCAAAGGATCATGGTAGGGATGTTGGCCCTTTATGTAGGTAGAGTTGTGGGTGTGTCTTTGTTTTTTTGTATTTTTTTTTACTTTGACAATGCTTGTTTGGTCGTTTTCTGTCTGTTTCTATTTGATTTTGTTGAGCATGACGGAGACGTTCAGTTGACCGGGACGGACGCTTACAGCTGCAATTGCGGGGTAATCCGAGTCTGTCACACTCACAATATGCTATGTTGCAGCATTCACGTACGTGTCGGTCGCGACGGGCTCTTTTACGTGGTAGTCACTGTTTTCCGTATGTTTCGGTCTTATGGAATGTGCTCCGTGCGAGTCGGTTTTATTTCACATGCATTGCATCGTACTACGCCGGTCGTACAGCGTGTGTACGTGTTGGTCGGAATACATTCCCTGTCCGTGTCGGTCGAAACGGTTTCCGTCCGAGATCGGAATTGGGCCCTGAGGGTTGCCGACACTGGTATTTTGCAAGTATTCTGTATTAAACCTTATTAAAGCACAGCATGATCTTGGTGAGTTCGCAAGTTATCACGTTTACAATTTTTTTAGCATTCACCATCACTATTGTTATTGAGACGGTCAATAGCGGTGTTTAAGTGGTCTGGTTGGTTTCACTTGTTTGATGCTTACGAGAGCATGCGAATCATGACCATTATATTATCAGACACATACAGTTCACTCATGTGGTTTCATACACCGCACCGGATTCACTTGTCGGGTGTAGCGTATTGCGTTGATCGGTTCACGAAGGGGTGTATGCCGGTTCCCATTAAGTTGCTGTACTGAAGATAACATTTATTGTTTTGTTTGCAGTCATCCTAAAGAAGGGTTCTACACCCCAAAATGTATTGGCTCATTTAATTTCACTGTAATATATTGGAAATGACTATTGCATTATGGAGGATGAATAGTAGAAGAGGAATCATGTTCTTGATGTTGGAAATCATGATAAGGTTCTGAATGTTTAGAATCCTTAATAATTAAAATATTTAAAAAACTGACAGAAATCTTTGTATTAAGTTAATTGATCATTGAGTGACAAATTGCTTAAGCTCTTGGGCCTACTGAATTTGTGTGTCTCGGGACTGGCCAGTGGGTTTGCTGCCAGTGAGCTTCTCATTGCAATTGGTGTTGTTCGGGACAGGGCATACACCAAGACACCACGACAATTGGGATTAATCTTGAATACCATCCCATATTATTCATTTGAGTGCATTCACTGATTTATTTTTCATTAGATAGGTGCTTACCATTCACCTGCCTTAAGGGCCTATGGTTATATAATACATATTATACTTATTTAATTACAATATGCTATAATAACACAGTTTTGTTTGTGATTCTTTTGTGTTATTCATTAGGACAATGTGCCTTCCACTTATATTTTCATACATAATACACTGCTGTTCAGCTACTTGTTATGTGTATGCACACAGGAGATTGTAAGAATTTCTATGCAAATCTTCACTTGCTGCATTGGCCTTTACAACCTGTATCAAAAAGACACCTTCACGCGGTTGTCCTGCGAATCTGTACATATACAACACTGTGCTTTCTGAGGCAGAGAGACACAGGTGCTTAGATCCAGGGCATTTGTTCTGTCAAGACTGGGTGATATCACACCTAGGTTCTCACAGTCTGAGTCTGGCCTTATATGCTAAGGGTAGCAAAACAGATATGTGAGGATATATCCGTCTCTCACAATGGTAAACCTTTGAGATGTTATTTCTCATTAGCAGAAACCATTTACTAAGGTGAATTATAAAAAAATGTTACAGCTTTTCGGTGTACTAATTATTTTTTGGGAATCACAGATACCAAGGGGAACGATATCAAGTACAATCAGAGAGAATACAGAAGAGGGATACAGTTGTCAAATGTGATACATGTAAATCTGGCTAGGGGGGAAATAACGATTGCAACAGCGAATCAAAGAATTAGAGAGAGAGGGGGAGATGAGGAAGGGAAGCAGGGCATGGGAAAACAGAAGAAAAGAATAAAAGGAGGTGGAGAGAGAAAAAAGAAAGAGGCAAAACAGACGATGGCAGTGGAGATGGTACAGGGGTAAGTTTTCCCCCAGATAAGAAAGAACTCACCAGCCCTATCCATCAGGTTAAAGATCACCTTCTCATAAAAGGCAGTCCTGAAGATTTCTGCAAGCCATTCTGCAAACCTGCAGAATGCGCCAATGTCGTAGGATACAGATTTTGGCTGTTGTGAGGGCAGTGGTGAGTAGGCGGCAAGCACGGTGTGTTAACTGGGGGAGTTCTGCCAGGTCGTGCAGGAGAAGCAGCTGACTCAATAGTAAGGTGGGTATATATTAATGGTCTCCCCCAACGGGAACCTCACTGCAGCACAGAAGTGGTGGATCGTGGGACATTCCGCTAAGAGTTGAACCATGTCACAGGATGCGTGGTCGCACCTCGAACAGGAGCAGTGGGGCAGCAGGCTGGCGGAGCGGAGTCACTCTGGTGTCCAGTGCCAGCCCTGTAGGATCTTAAAAAGGCTGTACTTCATATGGGCCTCCCGGGTCCCCCATCCCAGGGTCTCCAGTATCTCCACCCAGTCCTCCTCTTCCTATTCCACCTGGAGATGGGCCTGCCAGGTCCCCCTGAGGTGCTCCACTTGCAGCTATGAGCAAAGATTATGAATATTACCCATGTGTTAAGGTATGCGAGCACTGGGGATGGAGGGACAGAACAGGGTCATGGGCCTAGCCTGCTTGTTAGGCAGAGGTGCAATTGAGTGTAGTGCCAGTGCTGAGTTAGTAGCAAGCCAAATTCTTTCCGCAATGCCGTGAAGGACTTCAGCTCACCCCGTGAGAGCAGGTGTGTCAAGGTATGGACGCCCGCTATGCGCCGGGGGTCAAGTTAAGCATGGCCTGTCAATGCAAATGCTAGGGTTGTGCCAGATAGGTGCTCTGCCATGAAGGTACGCATCCACCGAGGGGAGCTTGTGGGCCCGTGTCCAGGCTCTGTGCATTGCTTGAACCATAGGGATCAGGGCCCCGGCACATTCGGACAGGTAGAGGGGGAGCAGCAACAGAGAGCCATTGACAAGCCAGTTTTTAATTGTCACCCATAGCAGGGGGATCCCAGACCCGGGTGTGCATGAATGCTAACTGCGCTAGGTGGAGAGTCACACAATAGTGCTCTATGGATGGGAGGCCCAGACCCCCTGTGGACCATTTTCTTAATGACGAAACAGGATCTTGCTGTCCCCCAGACAAAGCAATACAAAAGGGGATGATGGACGGAACGTTTGAGCCAATCAAACACTCACCCCCAGTCAACTGATCTGGGTTTAATCCATCATCCTTCTTTAGCTCACTCCACCACCCCAGTTCAGACATGGCCATATGCAAATCAGTCTGACCCTGTGCCTCATGGGAACAGTCCAGCCCGAACTGCCAAGCCATGTCTTCCCTGGACCGGAAACAAGCATCCTAGGACCGGTTTCTGGCACTCCAGCCGTCATCAGCCAGGCTTGCTTGAATCCAGTGGCAAAGTGAGCAAGGGACCCACGTCTGGGCATACCCCCGCCAACTTAGGGCGAACAAAGCGATACAAAAGGGGATGATGGACGGAACGTTTGAGCCAATCAAACACTCACCCCCAGTCAACTGATCTGGGTTTAATCCATCATCATTCTTTAGCTCACTCCACCACCCCAGTTCAGACATGGCCATATGCAAATCAGTCTGACCCTGTGCCTCATGGGAACAGTCCAGCCCGAACTGCCAAGCCATGTCTTCCCTGGACCGGAAACAAGCATCCTAGGACCGGTTTCTGGCATTCCAGCCGTCATCAGCCAGGCTTGCTTGAATCCAGTGGCAAAGTGAGCAAGGGACCCACGTCTGGGCATACCCCCGCCAACTTAGGGCGAACAAAGCGATACAAAAGGGGATGATGGACGGAACGTTTGAGCCAATCAAACACTCACCCCCAGTCAACTGATCTGGGTTTAATCCATCATCATTCTTTAGCTCACTCCACCACCCCAGTTCAGAAACCGGCTCAAACGTTCCGTCCATCATCCCCTTTTGTATCGCGTCCCCCAGACAAAGGCCTTGTCCACTTGCTGGAGTTTAGAGAGGAGTGTCTGTAGGGGAGCATGCCCAGTACCTAGGTGAAGCCAGGGAGGGTCACCAATTTCACTGTTTGTGTGTGGCCTCAGAGGGACTGGTTTAGGTGCGACCATTTTTCAAAGTCTAGCCGCATGCGCTCCATGAGGTTGTCCTCTACCATGTTCTCGAAGCCCCTATTGACATAGATGCCCAAATATTTGAGAAGGGCAGCTTTCCCTTGGAATTGGAATCCGGCAATGGTGGCGCAGGTGGTAACTCTCAAGAGCGTAAGGGCCTCGCTCTTACCCCCATTGACTTTATAACCAGCTATGCCTGCAAACGCTTCAAGGGTCTCCAAAACCATGGGGATGGAAGAGGGCAGGCCTAAGAGAGTAAGCAGAATATCATCTGTGAACAAGTATAGTGTTGAGGGTCCTCCGGGAGTGGGGATGCCAACGATCCGATCAGACTGGCACCAGGCCACCACATGGGGTTCCATGGCAAGGAGGAACAGCAGAGGGGAGAGAGGGCAGGCCTGACATGTTCCCTGGTGGACTGGGAAGGGGTCAGAGAGGAAGCCACCACAATTAACCTGGTCCACGGGGAATCATAAAGCCAACGTACTTTGGAGATGAAATCCGCAAAGAGGGCAAATTTCTGGAGCGTCGCAAATAGGTAGTCCCACTCTATCCTGTTGAACATCTTCTCAGTTTCCAACGACAGAGCCAAGGCCACCTGAGGCAGGCCCAATGCCATCCATACTAACCCTGGGCGGTGAACTACGCTCCGCTCGCGGAGTTTGCAGAGTTTTCTGCACTCCGCGTTACGCGGATCTCGCGGAGTGCAGAGAAAATCCGCTACGCTACCGTAGCAGACATTTTTGCTCACTCGCTTTCCTCAACGTCAAGTTGGCGACCCCGAGCGAGCAAAATCAACATCCCGGCGAGATTTTTCCTTGTTCGCGATCGGCAACATCAAGTTGGCGAGCGCGAGCGTGGAAAATAAACCTCCCGGCGAGATTTCTCAACGCAGGGGGGGGGTCAGGTTTCTCATTGCGAGTGGTCGGGTATGCTTGCCACCGCTCGCGATGAGAAACTGCCCGTTCGCGTTGAGAAAGCTGCCGCTCGAGTAAAAATCTACTTGAGCGGCAGAAAACGACCGCTTGCACTGTGCATGATGCCGTTTGCAATGATTTCACAGTGCGGACAAGCATCTGGCACTGTGCAATCACCGCAAACAGCATTTTCCTATCGCACTACGCTGCTCGCGTAGCTCAGCGTAGCGCGGCGTTGTTTTACCGATTCGCGTAGCGTCGCGTAGCGCAACTCCGCGAACTACGCCCAGGGTTAATCCATACCGCATGAGCTAGTGTTCGCAGGTGGTTGCGAGATGAGCGGCCAGTGACAAACCCCACTTGTGTGTGATGGATGAGATAAGGGAAAGCCCGCTTGAGACGTGCAGCCATGATGCTGACCAGAATTTTAACATCCTTGTTTAGGAGGGAAATGGGGTGGTAACTACAGCAGAAAAGGGGGTCTTTCCCCGGTTTAGGGAGGACTGAGATAAGGGTCCTGTTAGAGAGGAGACCCAGAGAGGAGACCCAGGGAGCCCACCCAGTCAGCCTCAGCAAAGGCCTCATGGAGGAGATCCACTACCTCAGGCTTGGTCCACCTGTAGAATTTGGCTGGAAAGCCATCCTCACCATCGGCCCATATGGTAGGGCAGGTTGGAGATGGCCTGTGTGATCTTCCCCTTGGTAATTGCACCCCGCAGCATCTCTTGCTCCTCCGCCATGAGACAAGAGAGGAAGACTGTCCAGGAAGGCGGTGACCTGCACCACCACCGGAGTTGCTTCAGGTGAGAACAGGATCTTGTAGTAGGAGGCAAACACGTATGCTATTTCCTGTGGCTTGGTGAGCAGGGTCCCAGTGTTCGAGGTGACTGCAAGTATAGCCATACCTTCCTCTCTTTGCCTCAGCTTCACCGCAAGAAGTCTGCCCACTTTCTCCCCTTGTTCATAATGTTGGTGCCTCAGCTTTTGGAGTGCATACTCAGCCCTGGAGATGAAGAGAATGTGAGGCCCATGTGCTCCTTTTACAGGCTGTACCTAGTCGCATCTAAGGGGTGGGCTGTATAGGCCCACGTGAGGTGGGCTATGTCCCCCTCCAGGGCCATCTGACGCTCCACCCATTGCCACAATGAAAGAGTATAAGCGTGACTGTGCGCAATGTACCGGGGAAAGATAGATGTATTCCCGATCCACTTGATGTAATAGGCACAACACATCCAGGAGGCCATGGTCTGTTTTGATGTCCCCCAGGAGAGCTTGGTCTGCTTTATTGGCCATGCCAATAGGGCCTCTATTGTCCAAAATCGCATCCCAGGCCAGCTTCCAGTCACCCCCATCAGGAAATTTTGGTGGCAATTTCTGTCAGGACCCGGGTCAGCTGGGAAAAGAAGGAGCGCTTTGTGTATCTTCACTTTGGCAAATGCATAGTGACCCTCTGGGTCAACCCAGAATTTGAGCACTGTGTGGGGCAGGGTTCTGCAGATCAGAATGACCACTCCTCATTTCCAGGGAGTCGCCGGGTTATCCTCTGCCATCAGGGGCAGCAGCGGTAGATCTCCTTACCCACCCAGTCTCGCCTATGGCTTCTCTGCCTAGGTGAGGTGTGTTTCCCGGAGAAGGGCTATGTTGGCGTGTTTGGAATTGAGGTACGCAAGGACTTTCTAGCGGTTGATATAATGCTTATAGGCATTAATATTCCAAGAAATGATATTGGGGGTGGCTTGTGAGGCCATCAGGGGTTCAGCTCTCAAAGAGGGGAAGTACGCACTTGTGGGGGGAGGCATGGGCTTAACAGTGTGGCCTGTTAGACCTCTCAGGGGTAGTCCGTCAGGAACAGGTGCCGGGAATGGGGTGGTTTCTTCAGGGCAACCAAGGAGGAAGGCTGGCGGGTGGGAGAGGGGCAGTTGGCAGGAGCAAAGAGAGAGGAGAAACAGAGAAAGGAGGAAAGAGGTGAAACAAGGTAGGGGAGGAGGGGGATAAGAAGGCATGGGGGGAGAAACACTTTTTAAAATCACAACAAACAAAACTACAACCTAGTACACTTGAAAAAACTTAAGGCAACTAGCCTAAAGGCAGAAAAAAACTGTAGTCAGCAGGTCCAGACCTGAGGAGTCACTGGGTACAACGGATGGGTGGAGAGGCAAGGGAGGTGTGAGTGACCCAGAGGGGACCCAGAGAGGGGTCCTAGAAGAGATGTCGAGGGGAGGATGCTGGGCTGGACTTCAGCAGAAGGTTAAGGAAGGAGGAGGGGAGATGGATGGCTAGATCACCAGATCATGCGGTGGGGAGTAGGGGAGGGAGGGGGTAAATGGGGGACCCCAGGAGGGGAGGTCTCGGAGAGGGGGGTAGGGGTAGGTATGTGGGGGGAGAGGGTGGGATCTCAGGGTTGTGATTTGTGGGGGAGCAGTGGGACACGCAAGGTGGCTTGAGGGGGGCTGTCACTGCTAACGGGTAGGCCACCAAATAATCAGCATTAATAGTAAAACAGCAAAATAGCATCAAGTCAAAAGCAATAATAGACAGGCATGCTATATTCACCCATCAGGCTAGGGGTGTCCAAGTGTCCCCCACATGGTGGCTAGCATCGTGTTCATCATTCACCTTTAGTGGTAAGTCAGATTTATCGTGGCTCCTGTCCTGCGTATGCTCTGCTACCACCTTGAGCACCTTCTCTCTGCCACACTGCATATGATGCACTTTATCCTTGTGCTGGTGCCTGGGTCCTCTGGGCTGCGCCTCCAGGCTCCCCTGGGTTGAATGGTCCATTGTGAGGCCATGGGGGCACGGAGAAGTGTCCATGGTTCCCTCGAGCAGCCTATCCAGGAAGGTCTAGTGCACCCCTGGGTCGTGGAAGTCCTTGGATTTGCCATCCATTGTTATACACATCTGTGCTGGTTCAAAGAGGTCGAACCTGATGTCCTACTTGTAAAGCTGTGGTCGAAGAGCAAGGAAGTCCCTACACCTGCCATTTATTTCCCTGGAGAAATCAGCAACGATTTGGAACCTGTGGCCTTTGAAATCATAGGGCCCATGTGCCCACCCTGCTGTCAGGATCTGCCGTTCTTGTTTGTGTCTGAGGAAGCAGACTATGATGGATCGTGCTCCCCCCGAAGCCAGTGGCCTACGTGGCCAGATTCTGTGAGCCCTCTGCAGTTCCATTGGGTGAGAAAGCATTCCCAGTGAGTGTGTGTAAGAAGTTATGGAGAAAGCACTTGACATCAGTGCCCTTTGCCTTCTCCAGGATGCCAAAAAAGCGGACATTATCCAAGTGGCTACGGTCCTTGAGGTCATCGATCCTATTGCTTAGGGCCTGTGGTTTCTGGTCTCTGACCAGAAGGCACTCTACTCTCACTTTGAGAGAGGTGAAGCAGTGGTCCAGACCCTCCACTTTGTCATAGATGCTGGAGATCTCCGAAGGGATCGACTTCGTCCCCACTGTAAGATCAGTCATCTTCACATCCATGGCCTCTAGCCGGTACCCCACTGCTAATATTTCCTTGAGTATCAGGTACATGGTGGTTTCCAAGGGGCTCGATGAGGAGGAGGGTTGTGATTTGGTTTGAGAGACCACCTCCATGAATAGCAGCTGTTGTGTTCATTTCCTCGAGGAAATCGCAGATCTAGTAGGTCCTTGCAGGGGTCGACAGTCAGTGGACAGTCCAAGTGTGGCCCTGTTATCTGGCTGGGGGGACATGGAAGGGACCTTAACTCCAAAGCAAGGGGAGAGGGTCCATGCAGCTAGGAGGTGGTTGGTTCTGGGGGGCTCCTAGCATGTTAAGACTAAGCGAGGGCTCCGAAGTGGGGTTGTGTATGGGGCCCCATGGATGACTTCCCTTTGGTGAAGTGTCTCCTGACAGGGTGTAGTTGGGGCTCGAGTGTCAACACCTGGCAACGGTCCGCCTGTGGCCCTCCTCCTGCAGGGCATTGCCAGGGTCTTGAGGGCACTCAGGCCTGGTGGTCTCTCTGCCAAATGTCCTCAGCTGCAGAGACCCCCTGCAAGGCGGCAGCAGAGAGATGGCACAGAGGTCCGCCTGAGGAGACCCAGAGTCCCTTACACCGAAAGCAATGCAGATGGGCCCAACGTGCCTCACGCGGCCACGGGCTGCAGGGGGAGGCAGCTCCCAGGGATCAAGGCAGCCACCTCCAGACTCCGCTCCTACAACTGACAAGGCTGGATAGGGCGTGGCTAGGTGAGGTCCCCCTCTCTGATTGATCAAGGACAATTGCAGGACACCGTTGGTGCCCCATAGCTTGTGGGGTAAAGCAGGCCTCGTGTGACTAGTTCAGCGAGTTCAATGTCAGGGTGGGGTGGCTGCCCAGGTCAGGCGTTGACATGGGAGAGGCAGTGTGCCAAGGCCCCTCCAGCGTGGTCAGGATCTGCCCCAGCACACTGACGGTGACTTGCAACCTGCACATCAGTGGAGGCCACGCATCATGGCCCCAGATGGCTCGTGCCCCCACAGCAAGAGGGCCGTTTGCCCGCTGGTGGTCTGGTCTTTGGGGCTGGCGGGGCAGAGTGCACTGTAAATGCCCCCAGGCCTGTTGGAATGGCCGTGGGGGCCAGCAATGGCAGCGGGCGGCAGGAAGTGTCCCGGTTTAGGTCACCACACCACGCGGCTCTACAGGACCTGCTGGCTTCCTGATATGGCAGGCCCACTGGGCTAGGCTGGTCTGCTTCACTGTTGCTCCAGGGCACAGAAGCTTGGCAGGAGGGCTCAGTATTGCCTCCCGATTATCCTCACTGCTCCAAAGCTCCACTCGGGCATGGTGGCCGCTAGAGACCGCCGGGAACTGGTGCTTTTCTCCCAGTGCAGCGGAGCACCAAAATCAGGTGGCCATTTACAATAGCAGCCAGACTCCACCCCCAAAGTTACCACTTTTCATATTATTCACGTTTTGTTGAGTCTGTGCTGTGACAGTAATTGTGATATTTGCTACTATCATTTTGCATATGTTCTGGACTACCCAGGGACAAACAATAGGCAGGCACAATGTTGCATTGTACATCCATGTGTAATGTTTTAGTTTTGTGATATTACACATTTTAAGCGACATTCTCATGGGCGATTGTCTGTGCCTAGAAGTTTGGCCTGAGGGTGCACCTTGAGTACCGCTGTCCCACTTTGCACCATGGGGTAACACGCCGAAACAGCAATTTTGTGTGAGCATGATATACCATTTTATTTATATTTGGTACAGCTCAATTATTGCTGTTTAATCAATGCAGTGCTGCAGATTTGAGTTTTACACAGCACTGCTCTGCCTCTGGACCAGAGTTAGACTTGAAAAGAGAAATGAGCTGTTGAGTAAAAAATCTTAGGCTGACAGTGGATTCTGAGATAATGTTTAATGCATTGATTAATATGGTATCCAGAAAACTTTTTTTGTCAATTGAATCTATGTACATCATGCCATGCCCAGTCTTCTCCCACCTAGGGCTGCTGCGAAATGCATTTGTCCAATGACACCCTGATGGGCAATGACTCGGCTACAGTTGGTGGTTCACGCTCAGGCTGCTGATTGGCTGTACATGCTAGACCATGCTATAATAGCACCGCATTCCCTTTCCTAGCTGATGAAATCCGAAAGAGGTATGGAGGGTCTGGAACTCATTTCTTCTTTTTAATTGAGTTCTGGTGGTATCACCCTAGGGGAGTGCTGAGATTTTCCTCCTACTTTAACCTGTGAGTCTGAGGCCTAAAACTGGGTTAAGGCAGTAGGTAGAGTCCTACCGCTGTGGCAGACAAGTAAAGGAATGCCGTACTGGTACGCTAAGGTGTACATTTTAAAAGCTACAAAAGACTTGTCTCATCATGCTTTAATATCACTACACCTGGTTACTGAAGCAAATATCCTGTTCTGATCCACTTTTTTTCTAACACCCAGACACCTTGGCACGCTGTCAAACACATGATAACATAATATTTGAGAAAAGGTATATGCTACTGTGGTGTGTGGCATTGTTTTACACGTCCTCCATATGTGTCTGCATAAGGTATTGATTGAGGTAAGTCAACATTCCGAAAAATATGCGTTCTCTCTTCTCATAGGAGTACTTACCGAGTATACACTAAAGGTTGTCATCTGCGCTGAAGCATAAACAGTTCTGCAAAATACCTAAGTCACAAGCCTTGACAAATATCAAAATGGAGGTACGGAAAGGGTAAAATCTTGGAGTTCGACAGTTGGCAAATGTAGTCCCGATAAGGGGTTATCATTAAACGGATGTGCAAATGAACTTTCTGGTACTGTTTAAAAAAAAAAACAAAACATATCGTACACATTATTAAGCCATGCAGTAGGAGCATAGATTTCAAAACTGTTACTCCTCGTAACTTGTCCGATCTCAGGGTCATCGTCTTGGGGCAGCAAGTGCACGCTGCTGTCACCTTTGTGTAACTGTTTACTCTCTCTTTGTGCTGCTTGCAGCAAATAATTAATTTGTCCAATCTTATAGTGCCAAGCATGATTTTAATTTGGAATTTGGGTCCTTTACTGTAAGCAACATTTAAAAAGTATTTGATTCGTTATAAACTCAAGGTACGATTTTTTTCTGCACTACCTTTCATCACTTGAAAGACGACACAGGTCATGTGATGGTGCTTTCTATAGCACAAGTTCCTGTACTGACCCTTCATGTGTTGTTATTTGCTATAAGGAGGCGGGGGGGGAACTTCTCTTACCCTTATCATTATGGTGAAAGCAATCCACAGCCTCGTGTATTCCAATGGAATCCCCAAGAACTCGCAAAAGTAAACACACACTAAAGGCCTGCTTGTTACCTTGGATAGCACAGTTTATGTTCTTTGGCGGAAGAGATGTGTTAGTGGACGCTGGCTAATTTCTGCTTCAAGTTTACAGATCAGTACTACCTCCTGCATCCTCACATTATGATATGTGGACTAGAGAGGCAGAGGATGGTTTATGAGTATTCCAAGTACAGTGTCTTTTGAATATGTATGGTTACTTGTAGCGATCCAGTGCTATACCAATGACAATAATGTCTTATAGATGAAGGGGCTTATTTACAAGCCCACTGCGTCGCCGGTTCGTCATTTTTTTGACACAATAGTGTAGACCCATATCTACTAGGCCACCAAAGCCACTTTGCATGGCTTTTCATGGCCTCGTAGATATGGTGTGAGGGCAAAACAGTGCAAGTCACTGCATTGCCTTACTCTGCACCAAAGAGACGTTCCATGGACATTGCAATGGGTGTTCCTACGCAACACCCATGGATTTTGTCGCAGTCCCAGTTTTACAAGGACTTGTAAACCTGGGAATGCATCAAAAGCCTACTCCTCCTCATGGGAAGCGTAACAAGGAGAAATAACTTTATTTCCCTGCGTTTTTTCCTCCATCAATGTGTGCTGCATATGAAAATACCTCCATTAATTGTTTTTCTGCAGGATGGTGTCCCTTCCTGCACAAAAACAATAATTCCTAGAACGAGAACATGGCGTCTGCGGAGAACATGGCGTCTGCTAGCTGAGCAGCCGCGTGTGTCCGTGCTACTGCCCTCTCCCGGGTAACAGTCTGTGAAATGTTACCTTAAGCGTGATCTTACGGTGTGTTCCCGTGGTCGGAGAAGCTGCGGTTGAGCCCCGAGGTAAGGTGGAATCGACGGCGAAAGGAGACGAATGCCCGTGAAATCGGACGGTGCATCCCGCCCGCCTTGTTTTCCACGCTGGTGTTCAGCCGCCCTGGAGCTGAGGCGCGGCCGCAGAGCGGCGGCTCGCGGGCTCCTCCGGGCCGGCAGTGGCAGCGCCAGTATCTGGAGTTTTTTTGGAGCAGCGAGTGCTGGCGGGGCAGGGAGCTTTGACTGTGATGCTTCCACGAAGCGGGTGGTTCCGGTTTCTACACTCGCCGTAGCAGCATCAAGGGAATTGAAGGTGCCTCCAGGCAGAGCGGAGGATGTGTCTCCGGTTCGTCTCTCGGAAAATTGGAGTGCAAGCAGGGAAAATAGCGTGCAGATAGGCGCTAGAGAAGACCAAGGTAAATCGGGTGGCAAAATAGGGAAAAAAGGTAGGAAATGCGGGGGTGTGTTTGGAAATAAAAAAGAAAAAAGCAAAGTAAAAGGAGAGGAGAGTGGAGAGCTAGGAAACCAGTCAAAGGAGGGGGAGGATTTGGAGGCTGCAACGGCAAAACACACCCCTAGTGCCCCTAGTGCATCTAGTTTGTCCAGGGAGTGTCTGGCTTCTCAAAATTGTCCGTCTAAGACCAGAAGTATAAAGGGGCTGAGAGACAAGACTCCTTCTGTACATAAGAAGGTTAAGATTACCCCCTCGTTGAGGTCTTTTTCAGGGTGCAACCGGAGGTTTTGACAATTACAAAGCAGGGAGCTGAATACAGAGAGAACGCTGCTATTGGAGTATCTGGTTTAACTAGTTTAAGTGGTCTTACGGCTTCTATACCAGAATCTCAGGATATGATGGAGTCTATAGTAACAGAGCCTATTGAAAATGAGGAATTTAGGGTGCTAATAGAAGAGAGATCAGAAACAGCGCTTACGGGGGCGATAGAACTGGGTCCTCAGAGTTCAGCTGTTGCCATTAATTTAAGCACAGATGAAGGAGAGTCAGGCTTAAGGCGGCAGGAGCAGAAGCGGGAGCAGACTGTCCCCCCATTAGAATCGATGCAAGCCCTGTTCACCTCGTTACAAGAAGACATCAAGCAAGGCTTTGCGGTTTCTGTAGCTAATCAGGGAGAAATAAGGAACTCATGTGAGATTCTAGAAAAAAAGGTAGACCTCTTAAATGCCAGAACTGAATCTTTAGAACACTCTGTTGATTAATTAAAGGCCAACTTAGGGACTGCAGAAACCAAAATTCAGGAACTACAAAGAGGGGAGGCTGCTTTGCGAGAAAGAATGGAGACGCTGGAAAATAATTCCCGTAGGAATAATCTCCGTGTTTTGAACGTCCCTGAGGGGAAAGAAGGGTCAGACCTCAAAACCTTTATGGTTAAACTAATTAAAGAAGTTCTGCCACTGGAAGAGGATACTGAATTCCTGGAAAAGGACATTCAAAGAGTTCATAGGGCTCCCTTTCGTCTGAATCCAAGCAGGACAAAACCCAGAAAGATTCTTATCAATTTCCTTACTTACGCAATAAAGGAAAAAATATTGAATTTGGCTCTAAAATCTAAATCATTAAGAAGCAAGGATTTTACCTTTGAAGTCCGCTCGGATTTATCAAGAGATACCCTAGAAAGGCAGTGGGAGCTCGGTAGAAGGATGGATAACTTCAGAAAAGCCGGAGCTGTGGTACAACTTAAATTCCCTGCCTTTCTAAAAATTATGCATAATAATAAAATGCAGAATATCAGGTCGATTCAGGAGGCAGATGAATTGCTGGCCACTATCAGTAAAGGGGCCCTCTAGAAGGGTAAATATGTTCAAAGAAAAAATAAAAAAAAAAGAGGGAGGAAAAGAAGGAGAAAGGGAGAGAAGGGAAAAAGAGAAAATATATAGATGCTAAAAAAAAAAAAAAAAAAAAAGAAAGAAAAAGGGAAGAGAAGAAAGGCTTCCTTTGACCTTTTATGTGAAATAATTAAACATATTTGGTATATATATATTTTTTTCCTGATCTTTATCACTTTTAGGGTTTTCGGACGGGAGGATATATTTTTGTATGGTAACACACACAATTGTGTAGGGGGCTGAGGGGAGTAGTTCACGGTCACCACACCTGGACAACAACTAGTCCAGTTAAATGGGGGTAGGGTTCTCCAAGGGGTGGGGGGTAGGGGGGAGAGGGAGTACGGGGAGATAAAAAATAAAAACACCTCATTCACCTTGTTTTTTCTTTTTTTAGGCTGCTCAGATTTGCTAGTCTTGTTCAGGAGGGAGTCGACAGATATGATAAGATTTAGACGTCGCCTCTGACTCGGTCAAGGGAGGGCCTGGGGTATTGAACCCTAATAATATGACCACATTTCAGATGCTGTCCTGGAATGTGAATGGCCTGCGTGTGAGGTCACGTAGAGTAAAGATTTTACAATATCTAAAAGATTCCCCAGCACAGGTCATGGTCATCCAGGAGACACATCTTCTTGAGGCAGAGACGAAAGAAATATTAAAATCTCAGAAATGGGTGGAGTCTTTTGTCTGCACAAACCAGACGGCAAACATTAGAGGAGTGCTGATTCTCTTCAAAAAACCAGCTAATGTACAGGTCCTACAATATAAGGGGGACCCTGGGGGGAGATGGCTGATATTGAAGATTATTCTAAGGGGTATTCTTCTTACCTTAGTTGGCTATTATGGTCCGAATCAGGACGACCCTTCCAGTCTCCATACTATTTCTTCACACTTATTGGATTTTCCAGAACCTGTGGTTTGGGCAGGAGATTTTAACATATTTCTGGATCCTAAACTAGATAAATCTTCTAACAGCAGAGCTATAGTCCCTTCAAGATCTAGGGCGTCCCTTTTGACAATAATGACCCAATTGGGGCTTAGTGACATCTGGAGAGAGAGGTCAGGACAACAATTGGGGGTATCCTACAGGAATTTCAAATACAAACATAAGTCACGAATAGACTACATTTTACTTAGTTATAGTCTTAGGGATAGAGTAAAGGATATAAAATATCTACCATCACATCTGTCTGATCACTCTGGTATTTTGATGACCTTAGAATATATACAGACACAACAGGTTAGAACATGGTCCTTTGATCGTACATTGTTGCTTGAAGAGGAGGAAATAAGCTTTCTTTCTAGTGAAGCAATCCTATTTTTAGAGACCAATATGGGGACAGCCGATATCAACATAATATGGGACACGCTTAAAGCTTTTTTGAGGGGTATTATAACTAATAGATCAAGCTACAGGCGTAAAAAATATAATGAAGAGATTTCAGCCCTGGAACAAGAAATGAGGAAAGTAGAGGCAAGAATGAATAGCCAGGTGGGAATAGGTCAAAAGGAAGATCTTGATAGGTGTAAAATTTTGAAGGAAAAGTTGGAGAGTATTCTTCAGGGGAGGCTTGTGAGTAGATGGGAGGCTAGCAAGATTGCCCATTTTGAGTACGGGGAAGGAGCGGGGAAACTACTTGCCTGGAAAACCAAAGCAGATCAGCTCCGTAACCACATAAAAGAAATCTCTGGGGGTAACGGGGCAGCCTTCATATCTTCGGATGAAGGTATTGGGGAGGTCTTCCTGAAGTACTTTCAGGAGATATATAAAGAGACCTCCATTGAGGATAAAACTAGGGTAAGAACATGGCTGGAAAAAACCACCTTAAAATCTATCAATGCTGAGCAACAGTTAGATTTAGAACAGAGCATAACGCAGGAGGAAGTAAGGAAGGCATTGGCAGGCGGTAAAAGGGGGAAAGTGGCTGGCCCCGATGGACTACCAGTCGAATTATATAGATCACTCGGGGAGAGTATAATCCCAATATTAACTTGTCTATTTAATAAAATACTTTTGGAAGGAACTAGTCCACCTGCATCATGGAATGATGCTATAATAGTCCTGATATTAAAACCGGGTAAAAATCCCACTAGCTGCGGCTCATATCGCCCCATATCACTGTTAAACGCCGATTTTAAAATCTTTACTTCCATTTTAGCTGCTAGGTTGGGGGTGGTGGCGAAGGATATCCTTCACCCCGACCAAAAAGGGTTCGTGAAAGGGAGACAATTGGCAGACCTCACCCGCGATCTGGTTGGCGCAATAGACATTGCTTCTACCTACTCACTTCCCCTGGCAGCTTTAACTCTGGATGCCACTAAGGCTTTTGACAGGGTTAATTGGGTTTACCTGTCAGAAGCTTTGGGAAAATTCAATTTGGGTGTCAAGTTTTGTCGCACTATACAGCTGCTATATCAGGCGCCATCGGCCAAGCTTTTGTTTAATGGTAGTCTTACCAAGGCATTTAATATTACCAGAGGAACTCGACAGGGCTGCCCCCTCTCCCCCCCTGTTGTTTGATTTATATATTGAGCCGTTTGCACAGAGGCTCAGAGAAGATCTTGATATTATGCCTTTCAGACACAGGGATTGGGAGAGGAAGGTGGCACTGTATGCGGACGACATTCTGATATTATCAGCTGATTTGGATACAACTTTCCCAGCAGTTATCAAATTGGCGGAGGAATTTGGGCAGGTTTCAGGATATGAGATAAATGCCGGGAAAACAGAAATTATGACTTGGAACATCTCGGGTTTGGCTCATCACACAAGTTATAATATGCGTTACCTTGGGATCAGAGTGGTTCAGGATATAGATAAATTGGCAGACGTCAATTTAACCTGAGTCTTTCGAGAGTGTCACAAACAGATGAAGGCATGGGCCCATCTTCCTTTATCCATCTTGGGGAGGGTGAATCTTGTTAAAATGTCAATACTACCTAAGGCCACTTTCCTTTTCAATACAATTCCTTTACATTTTGACAGATGTACTATAGAAAAATTTCAACAAGAAATAAACTCTTTTATTTGGGAATATAAATCCACTAGGATAGCCTGGAAAAAGCTAAGGCGTAGGAGGGAGAAGGGAGGTCTTGCGTTACCTGATCTTCAATACTATGAGTGGGCTTTTCAACTTACATACTCTCGGATGCTATTAAAAATGCCTATTGACACAGGGGGAGGAGACATGCTACTGGCCATGTTAAAAGGGGCGGGTCTACCGGAGGAGGGTTTTATGTTTAAATTTGGTGACCAAAATTTTTAAAAAAAAGTAAAACTAAAGGTTCTACAGGGATTTGCCAGAATTTGGGCAAGATTAAAAACCTGACGGGTCTTAGCTATTTTTCTAATTTAGCGCCACTCTGGGACTCTCCGGGCTCGCCAGAATGCCTTCGTGATAAGCTAGCGATGCCACTTAAAGATGCTGGATTAAGAGTATGGGGAGATCTTCTTAGTAATAACAGGCTTATCTCATGGGAAGATCTAAAGAGGAGAGTGGGTAGTGGTCTCTCAAGATTTAAGTATATCCAGCTACAAAGCTGGGTACAGTCCCATATTACACAGAAAAAATCTATGGGTGAGGGAAACCATCTAGAGCAGCAGTTGGTGGAGAGACCAGTAGGGAAGAAGGAGATCTCACATTGGTATTGGGCCATAGAAGAGGCGGTTGATGGGGAATTTAGGTTGGCTCAGGAGCTCTGGAGCGAACAGATGCCAAATGTACAGTGTGATCTATTATGGCAGGATTCTTTTAAAAATCTTTTCAGTATAGTTAAACCTGCCTGGCTGAAGAGGAATCATATCTTCACGGTTCATCGAGCATACTTATCCCCCCCTAGGCTCTCCAAAATCTCAAAAGGCTCTAAAGCCAATTGTAAAAAATGTGGGTTAGCAGAAGCATCGGACTCACATATGTTTAAGGATTGTCCCTCAATTTGTGCATTCTGGGATGAGGTTCGGATAACAATGGAGAGTATTTTGAGAGTACCAATCTTAATGGACCTGTCTCTGATAATTTTCGGTCTTAATAGCCATATCGTAGGACCTGCCAGATCGTTTTTATTTTATTCAATCTTATTGGCTAGGAGACAAATTTGTATACAGTGGGTAGACCCTGTCCCTCCCAAACATTCGGACTGGCTGACTTCTTTGTACGAAACATCTAAGATGGACTTGGCTAGATCTGGTAGTCGAAAGAAGATTGCATATTGGGACTTGCTGCTTCAATGGAAATAATTTAAGAAAAATCTTCATATGTGTCATCTTACTTCCATTTTTGATATGCTATAATGAAGGGCGGGTCCGATGATTATGCCTATTGGATACTCCTTGGACTATGCTGGGTCTTCCCCCGGGACATCGTAAAAGAGTCCATCTGGTCGTATAGATCAAGTAGGAGTGAAACCTATCCTCTTTCTTCTGAGGGAAAGTAGCATGCTGGTCTGGAAATATACCCCTGCAGGCTGAAGGTATCGAGAGAATTCCATTAAAAAGAGCCGGTGCTATCTTAGGTCATTGAGTAGGGGTATGAACAGACGGTTTGTCTACTATGGTTAAAGGCGAATGAGGACAAAAAAAAAAAAAAAAAAAAAATTCCTAGAACGCAGACACCCTTGCACCATGGTGCAAGGGTGCTTACATTGGCACAAGGCAGCCAAAACGGTGCCAGCACAGTAGGAAAGGACAGGAATGCGCTGTATATCATAAATGCTACACATTCCTTCCCTTTCCTTTTGATGCAGGGCAGCAGAGCAAAGTGACTTACTGCGGTGTCCTGCGTCAAAAACTACTTGTAAATGAGGCCTCAAATGTGTAACAAAATAACTCTAATTAGATATCTGAGTTCTAAACGTGTATTGTAGGAAGCTGGCTCTGTATATACTATACCAAAGTGAGGTATAGTGTGCACAGAGTCCAGTGGAACCCCAAAGGTAGGCAGAGGTAAGAGTAGATAGCACCTTACTCTCTATTTGTGGTAGTGTGGGCGAGCAGTAAGGCTTTATCAGAGGGTAGTGTTAAGCATTTGTTGTACACACTCAATCAGCAAATGATATCACACACTCAAAGACTGAACTTCAGACCAATTGGTTTTGTGTAAAAATATTCTTTTAGTTATTTTATTTCCTAGAACTAAGCAAGCCTGGCACAGGTAAGTGATGAGTACTTTGCAGTAATCATAGTTTGTAAACAGTTTGTATTGCAGTTGTATATATAATTTTGGTTTGATTACAGTAGAGCTACTAGTAATGCAATGCTTTGTAAGATTGCACATATACTTCGTATTGGCTTTTTAGTAGCATGTCAAGTAGATTACTTTAAAGATTACTTTCCTTACACAGTGCAGTATACCTGGATACTGCACTGGGACATTTCCTGTAAACAGGTAAGTAAAAGCGTTCTGGTTATTTTGTTACAGTTTTAGAGACTTTTATAGATTTTCCAACTCCACACTTAGAAACTTTTCACAGAAAAACAGTCAATGTTATCCTATGGAGGAAAATAGGGTTATCGGTTCAAAGGTAAGTATTCGGTTGTGGGAGTTGGTATTCTGGGGGTAGACTCAGGGGTCCCCCAGGGTCAAGGATGCACTCTTGTTACACCCTCAGTGGCACTAGGGCAGCCGGGTGTAGAGTGCTGAGGCCCAATGTTATCCTATAGGGGATAGGGGGCCTCTGGTTGGTGGCTGCTTACGAGCAGACCACAGGGTTGTGGGAGCAAAGCTCCTGGACTCAAGCCCTGGGCAAATGGGGGTTCAATCCAGCACAGAAGGTGCACCCTCAGCGGCACTAGGGCGGCCGGGTGCAGAGTGCTATTTTGGCGTCAGTCGCCCTGTAGCTTACAATGGGAAGTCTCCGGTTTGCAAACACACTGCAGGCTCGGGGACGAAGGTCTTCTGGGTGCGACCACCACTTGGAGAGGTAAGTTGGGATGCTGGGGGTTGGTTAGGCTCCATCGGTTCGGCCATCCAAGGCCGTGGGGCGTCGGGTGCAGGGGTGCCTTTTAGGGTCAGATCTTCTTACCAACTCCTGGTCGCGGTAGGGGAGACCTTCCGGTTTGAGGCTGCAGATGTCGGCTGGAGGCTTGAGGCAGGTCATGGGTCACCGGATCTCGGGTCAGGATTGCCGGGGAGACCTCCTCATGTTGTTGTGCTACTCAAATGCGGGCCGTGGTCGCCGGGTGGAGAGTGGTGCAGACTCGCGGGCTCTGCCGGACCTGGGGTCCGTGGGTGAACAAATCCGGTGTTCATGGGAGACAGAGTCTTTTCTTTTGAAGGCAAGACAGGTCCTCAGGGTTCTTGAGGCTGATGGCTGCAGGAAGCATCAGAGTTTTGCTTCTGCAGGTTCGAGGTGGGGACAGGCCGGTAGGGCTGGGGCCAAGTCAGTGGGCGTCCTTTTCTTCTTAGTTTCGGCACGGCTGTTCGGTCTTTCTTCTTCTTTTCTTCTTCTGGTTTCTTGTCTGAGGAAGCAAGGTTCAGGGGTGCCCCTAAATACTAGATTTAGGGGTGTTACAGGTAGGTAAAAGGTTGGGACCAATGGGTCCCTTCCCTGGGGTGGGTACACCCCCTATTTTTAACTATCGAGCAGCTTCACGGTGGTATGGGGTGTATTCTTGGGCACATCATTGACTTGCATTAGCCTTCTCGCATGTTCATTCAAAATCAGGTTTCCACACGTTGGTGGATCATTGTGTCTCCTATAAATTTTGCATGATGGTGGTATTTTACTACTTTCACCGCAGATTTCTCTACAGCTTTGGATGCCCGAGTGTCACTGGCTTCTCTCTGTTGGTGGCACTTACTTTAACAGGTCGCGTTTTAATTTTGCCAAGACTTTGTGCATTTCTGGTAAGCATGCAGCTATCCCTGTATATTAATACCATCATTTTACTATGTTTTACTGACAGCATTTCATTATTATTTTTTCACATAGGCCCCTGAAGAAGGGATTGAATATCCCGAAATGCATTGGGCGATTTTGATCATTGGATATCGAAGAATTTTGTAATGAAGAACAGTGTTTTGTTTATGTTGCATGTATTTTTGAAACATATTGAAATATGTCAATTACTGTTTAATTTGTATTGGTTTAATTGTGTGAAATTAATGTCTTAGGACATTAAACAATGAGCAATTTACAATAGCAACAAATGTTGTGATGCATTGTTTATTATGACACATGACTTTGATTATGTGAATAGTTAATCTACGCTGTGCAACCGGACACCGAGTGAATAGTCACTCGTTTACATTTTGTAATTCAAGGGGCAGGCAACCTCTCTCTGGTTTGCACGCATACGAGCTAAGTTTGTCTAAACAATTCAGCAGTGGATTGCATACAGGTGTGCACAACTACATTTACTTACACCCCCTATTGTGCCACCCTCCAGTGGGAGGGGGGCATATGTCTCACGCTGCTTGGCTGGGTCCCCGCATCTGCAAGATGGCGGAGACTGAGAGTTGTGCTTCACATCACCTCCCCCACCTGAGGGGTGGAGTTGGCAGAGGTGGGCACACCTCCCTTCCTCACTTGGTTTTCCCACTGGTTCTCCTTCCCAAAGTGGGGGTCAGAACCAGTGGGGACCAGTTGCTGGGGGCAGCAAAAGTCCTGGGGAAGCTCACAAAGGCGGCAAGCCTTTGAAGCTTCCCCTTCGTGGACCCTGCCCATCCTGGGGGAGGAGGCTTGGCACCTCGTCCCTGGATGTGCATTGTTTCAGGCCGCCGAGAGCAGCAGGCTCTTGACCCAGGGGTCCAGAAACATGTCTGGTGGTGGCAGCTGAAAGCAGCCACTCAGCCTGGACACTATTGGTAGGTCATTTTTCAGGGGGCATCTCTAAGGTGCCCTCTGTGTGCATTTTTCATTAAATCCCACACTGGCATCAGTGTGGGTTTAATGTGCTGAGAAGTTTGATACCCAACTTCTCAGTTTTCAGTGCAGCCATTATGGTACTGTGGAGTTCGTAATGACAATCTCCCAGCACCATATACTCTTAATGGCAGCACTGCACTTACAATGTCTAAGAATGGACTTAGACACTGTAGGGGTACAGGGATCATGCACCTGTACCCTCACCTGGTATTGTGCACCCAGCTAGAGGGGTGACTGATCTATGCCAGGGCAGTGTGCTGTAGGCATGGCACACAGGGATGTGTGCCATGTCGACTCTTCACTTTGTTCTGCACCAAAACACGCAGCCTGCACAGGCAGTGTGTGAGTGTAAAGGTACAGGGCCTCTAAGGGTGGCACAATAAGTGCTGCAGCCCTTAGAGGCTTTCACTGGTCACAGTGCCCTGGGTACATGTGGGACCATTTACCAGGGACTGACCTGTGGCCAGAGAGTGCCAATTGGGTTTGGTCTTCAATGCAGTTTTAGGGAAAGAACATAGGCCCTGGGTACCTGATTGGCAGGAGCCCAGGGCACACTCAGTGAAAGCACATCAACATTTCAGCAAAAAGTGGGGGCAACCATGCAGAAAGAGGGCACTTTCTCACACAACCCCCCCAATCGAAAGAGGATGAGACTAACCTTTCCCTAGAGAGTCTTCATTTTCTAAGTGGAAGAACCTGGAAAGTCCATCTGCATTGGCATGGGCAGTCCCAGGTCTGTGTTCCACTACAACGTCCATTCCCTGTAGGGAGATGGACCACCTCAACAGTTTAGGATTTTCACCTTTCATCTGCATTAGCCACTTGAGAGGTCTGTGATCAGTTTCAACTAGGAAGTGAGTACCAAACAAGTATGGTCTCAGCTTCTTCAGGGACCAAACCACAGCAAAGGCCTCCCTCTCAATGGCACTCCAACGCTGCTCCCTGGGTAGAAGGCTTCTGCTTATAGAAGGAACAGGTTGGTCTTGGCCTTCATCATTGGTCTGGGATAGGACCGCTCCTATCCCTTGCTCAGAGGCATCAGTCTGCACAATGAACTGCTTGGCATAGTCTGGGGCTTTGAGTATTGGTGCTGGGCACATTGCCTCTTTCAGGGTGTCAAAAGCCTTTTGACAGCTAACTGTCCAGTTTACCTTTTTGGGCATCTTCTTGGAGGTAAGTTCTGTAAGGGGAGTCACAATGGACCCATATCCCTTCACAAACCTCCCGTAGTACCCAGTCAAGCCAAGGAATGCCCTGACTTGGGTCTGGGTTGTTGGAGCTGCCCAGTCCAGGATGGCCTGGATCATGGGCTGTAAGGGTTGCACTTAACCTCCACCAACAAGGTAGCCCAAATACACCACAATTCCCTGCCCTATCTGGCATTTGGATGCCTTGATAGTTAGGCCTGCAGTTTGCAGGGCATTTAAAACCTTTCCAATGTGGATCAGGTGATCTTGCCAGGTGGAACTAAAGACAGCAATATCATCTAGATAAGATGCACTAAATGATTCCAATCCAGCAAGGACTTGATTCATCAACCTTTGGAAGGTGGCAGGGGCATTCCTTCAACTAAAGGGTATAACAGTAAACTGATAATGCCCATCAGGTGTGGAGAATGCTGTCTTTTCTTTTGTTCCTGGTGCCATGCCAATCTGCCAGTACCCTGCAATTAAGTCAAAGGTACTTAGAAATTTGGCTGCACCCAATTTGTCTATCAACTCATCTGCTCTTGGGATAGGGTGAACATCTGTCTTGGTGACAGAGTTGAGCCCACTATAGTCCACACAGAACCTCATTTCTCTCTTTCTACCCTGTGGATGAGGTTTGGGGACTAGAACCACTGGGCTGGCAGAGGGGCTCTCAGAGGGTTCAATAACCCCTAACTCCAGCATCTTGCTGACTTCAGCTATGATGCTCTCCTTGACTTTGATCAGACTGTCGATTGATTTTATTTTTGACAGGTGAACTGTCACCAGTGTCCACATCATGGGTACACCAGTTTGGCTGACCAGGGGTCAAGGAAAAGAGCTTAGCATACTGCTGCAAGACTTGCTTGCAATCAGTCTGCTGTTGGGCAGTGAGGGTGTCTGAAAAGACAACTCCATCCACTGACCCATCTTTGGGGCTGTATGAGAGGAGGTCAGGGAGAGGTTCACTCTCTCTCTCCTGATCCTCATCAGTCACCATCAGCATGGTGATGTCAGCCCTGTTGTGGAAAAGCTTAAGGCAGTTTAAATGGATCACCCTTTTGGGTGTCCTGCTTGTGCCCAGGTCAACCAAGTAGGTGACCTCCCTTTTATTCTCTAAGATGGGGTAAGGACCACTCCATCTGTCCTGGAGAGCCCTTGGTGCCACTGGCTCCAAAACCCACACCTTTTGCCCTGGTTGAAATTCTACAAGTGCAGCTTTTTTGTCATACCAGTGCTTCTGAAGCTCCTGGCTGGCCTCAATATTCTTGGATGCATTTTCCATGTACTCAGCCATTCTGGACCTTAGGCCTAGTACATAGTCCGCAATGTCTTGTTTTGGTTCTTGTAGAGGCTTCTCCCAACCCTCTTTTACAAGACAGAGTGGTCCTGTGACAGGATGGCCAAACAGAAGTTCAAAGGGGGGAAACCCTACTCCCTTCTGAGGCACCTCTCTGTAGGCGAAAAGCAAGCATAGTAAGAGGACATCCCATCTCCTTTTGAGTTTTTCAGGGAGCCCCATAATCATGCCTTTCAATGTCTTGTTGAACCTCTCAACAAGACCATTGGTTTGTGGGTAATAGGGTGTAGTAAACTTGTACTGCACTCCACACTCTTTCCACATGTGTTTTAGGTAAGCAGACATGAAGTTGCAACCTCAGTCTGAAACCACCTCCTTAGGAAACCCTACCTTGGTGAAGACACCAATGAGGGCCTTGGCTACTGCAGGAGCTGTACTAGTCCTAAGGAGAATTTCCTCAGGATACCTAGTGGCATGATCCACTACAAGTAGAATGAATTTGTTTCCTGATGCTGTGGGAGGTTCAAGTGGACCCACTATGTCCACACCTACCCTTTCAAAGGGAACCCCAACCACTGGTAGTGGTATCAAGGGGGCCTTTGGGTGTCTACCTGTTTTGCCACTGGCTTGACAGGTGACACAGGAGCTGACAAACTCCTTTACTTTCTGAGCCATCTGGGGCCAGTAAAAGTGGCCAACTAGCCTTTCCCAGGTTTTGGTTTGGCCCAGATGTCCAGCTAGGGGGATGTCATGAGCTAAAGTTAGTAGGAACTCCCTGTACTTCTGAGGCACTACCACTCTCCTAGTGGCTCTAGGGTTGCGGTCTTTGGCCTCAGTGTACAGTAGTCCCCCCTGCCAATAAACTCTGTGGGTACCACTGACATCTCCTTTTTCCTGGGTAGCAGCTTGCTACCTCAGGCTTTCAAGAGATGGACAGTCCTGCTGTCCAAGGCACAGCTCTTCCCTAGAGGGTCCCCCTGGGCCTAAGAGTTCAACCTGGTAAGGGTCAAGCTCAATGGGCTCAGTTCCCTCTTGGGTATCCAAGTCCTCTCCCTGAGGAGAGGGGTCCTGATCCTCTTGTTGTACAGAAGCTGGTTTCCCAGTCTTCTTACCTTTTCTCTTGGAAAATTGGGCCATACTTTCAGGCTCCAACAATTTTTTTCACCCTGTTTTCTGCTCTGTGCTCTTGTTTTTTCACACACCATCTCAGGGATATCCAGCATTGCTACATGGGTTTTCAATTCTACCTCAGCCCATGCTGAGGTTTCCCGGTCATTACCAAGCAGAGATGCAGCTGAAAGCTTTGGAGAGACCACTACCTGTTTCAGGCCAGTAACCCCCCCCCCCCCCAGTCTAATGTCACCATAGCCATTGCATGGTTAGTGGTAACACTGTCAGCATTGGTGACTGGGTAAGTTCTCCCAATCAAGTATTGCTCTGGGGAAACCAGTATATCTCTCACCATAGTGACACTGGCACCTGTATCCCTCAGGGCTTCTATTCTAGTCCCATTGATCCAAGGTTATTGCAAGTATTTCTTTATGTTGGGAGGCCACACAGCTAAAGTGGCAAACTCAACTTCACCTTCTGTGACTAGAACTGCTTCAGTGTGGAACCCGATTTGCTCTTGGCACACTGCTGATCCCATCTGGAGACTGGCTACACCAGGAGTAGATGTAGTAGGACTAGGGGGCCTCTTGTTAGACAAGTAGCATCTCCAGTTAAGTGTCCCAACTTTCTACAGTTGTTACACCAGGCCTTTGCAGGATCAAAATTATTTCCCCTGTACTTAGTAGTAGATTGGGAAGAGTTTTGGGACCCACCCCCCTGTGCAGGTTTTTGGGGCCCTTTTGAAGACTCAGGGGCATATTAGCAAGACCCACGTTAAAATTATCGCCGTTTTAGCGGCAGGAAACTGCCGCTAAAACGGCGATAATGGGCTTGCTAATATGCGTTATGGAATTCCAATAGAAGCCCAGGTTAGATGTCCTGCACATCTAACCTGGGCTTCTATTGGAATTCTATAACGCATATTAGCAAGCCCATTATCGCCGCTTTAGCGGCAGTTTCCTGCCGCTAAAACGGCGATAATTTTAACGTGGGTCTTGCTAATATGCCCCCCAGTCTTTTTATCTTGGGGATTCTCATCACCTTTCCCCTGGGGAGGTTTTGTAACCCCTTTCTTTTGGTCACCCCCAGTGGTTGTTTTTGTCACCCTTGTCTTGACCCAATGGTCTGCCTTCTTTCCCAATTCTTGGGGAGAAATTAGACCTAGGTCTACCAAATGCTGATGTAACTTTTCATTAGTGCAATTACTTAAAATATGTTCTTTCATAAAAAAATTGTAAACATTGTAAAGTGCATTGAAATCATGCACATTGTGCCCAGTTAGCCAACCATCTAGTGTTTTAGCTAAGTAGTCAACTAAGTTAATCCAAGATTGGTTTTGGGTTTTGTGAGCCCCCCCCTGAATCTAATTCTGTATTCCTCAGTTGTGAGTCCATATCCTTCAATCAGAGTTCTCTTCATGAGGTCATAAGACCCAGCATCTGCCCCTGAAAGGGTCAGGAGTCTGTCTCTGCAGTTACCAGAGAACAGTTCCCAGAGGAGTGCCCCCAGTGTGACTTCTTCACTTTTCTCATTTAACAGGCCCTCTCAAAGGCTGTGAACCATTTTGTGATATCATCACTCTCTTCATAATTAGGGACAATCCCTTTGGGGATTTTAGGATCATAAGATTGCTCTTTATCCTTATTAAGTAAATTGCTGCCACCATTGATGGGTGCTAGGCCCATCTCTGCTCTCTCTCTCTCTCTCTCTAGAGCCAGGAGTCTGGTCTCTAGATCCAGTCTTTTGGTCAACCATGCTAGCAGGCTGTCCTCCTCATTGAGGCTGTCCTCAATGTCCTCAGTAGTGCCTGATCCACCTGTGTGGGCTCTAGGTACTGAGAGGTTGATTCTTGGAGTCAGGGCCACTGGGGCCCTTTTCTCCCTATGAAGTGTTGGGGAGGTTGGTGTACCTCCTCATCCCCTCCATCTTCTTCCTCATCTGAGAGGTCTTCACTATTCTCAGAGGGATGGTCCTTAGCATACCCAGCCAACAGCTCCTGGAGCTTTTGTTTGGTGGTATGGGACCCCATGGTTATGTTTTTAATTTTGCATGGGGACCTTACCTCCTTGAAAGACAAGTGAAGGTAAGGGGTGAGCAGTGGCGGCTGGTCCATAGGGGCGCCGGGGCAGCGCCCCGCAAAAGAAACTGCTCACTGCAGTTCCGGCAACAGGAATGTAAGCAGACAAATTGACAGCTTTTACAATTCGTCTGTTTACATTTCCGGGCCGGCCTGTGCTTCACTGGTGAAAGTGCGCATGTCAGCTCACGCAGGCGAGAGCAGGAGTCCAGAAGATGGTCCCTCTGACTGCGCATGTGAGTGAGGAGTGTTGCTCCTCACTCACATTCACGAACCATTAGGTATGCTGCGCATGCCTAGTGTGGTGCAGGCGTCTAAAGATAGGCTCCTGCTCGGGCGGTGATGTGTTTTTCGTAAAGTCGCCCCATGCCCTATCAAATGCCAGCCGCCCGACCCCCCGTCGCATCCAGTCTCCTGATTTTGGCACTGCAGTTAGTTTCCTGTTGAGCGGCAAAAGAAAAGAGCGGGGAGAAGTTAGTTCCAGTCCACCATGTTGCAGAGGAGACGTGATGCGACGCGGGACCGGAGGAGATGCCTGGTAAGTTTTATTCATTAAATTACCCCCCCCCCCAGTCATGCCGGCCGCGACGGGTCAGGGGGTCATTTGCATATGCTTAGGGTGCTAAACGCGTGTTGGTGCACACAGGATACGATATGTGGTGAGTCGACATACAGTAATACTCCAAGACTAAACGTAAGTGCTGCCACCTTTTCTCGACTGCTGTGAGTTAATAAACGCTGCATCCTAAACGCCACATTTTCACTGCAACAGTGATGAGGTTTTATGGGTGACCAGAGAGGTTTCAGAGGATCGGTTTCACATTGGTTTCCAGGTTATTTAACACGGTTAATATATCTTGTAATGTCAAAAGTCGGCGCAGCGGCACCCATTCATTTTGTTTACTTACTCACGATAACCTTCACAGCAAAAACGGTTTATGAACTTACACTGGGGCTCTGCAAAAATCCGGTGACCTTACATTTTAAGAGCCTGTCTGTTTTTATGTATGTATCAGAGTGGCTCGATAAAATATGAAATATAATCTTCAGCTTGTATTATTAATATTATTAATATGCTATTTTAGGGGTAAAAAAGAACGAGGTTGTGAGGCCCACTGAGTTATCACCAACGTAGAGAGAGAGACAGACGGGGCACCAGACAGATACTAAGAAAGACAGTGAAATCGACAGAATGACAGAAAGTGACAGACAGAGTAAGACATAAACAGGCTTACAGTGAAAGACACAGAGATAGAAAAGCAGGCACACGTAGAGTAAAATACAAGCAATCAGTAAGACACAGGCAGGCATACGTAGTGGCATGGAAAAAGACAAACCAAGACAGACAAGTAACATCGGCAGAATGACTATTAGAGAAAGAACAAGCATTGGCATAGCCAATAGGTCTCGCCTTTGGGACCTTATAAGTGTTTAGCCATGCAACAGTTAATGTTGTTGCAGTAAGACTATTGTGCTGCATAACTAAATACTTATAAGGCCCCAAAGGCGAGACCTTTTGGCTATGCCAATGCTTGTTTTAGGCAACTTCAAAAAACGCACAAAGGTTTTTTGTCTTTGATTTTATTGAATTTGTTCATGCATTGAAATATAACATCTGAGTGCTAACATAAATCTACATTAACATTTTCTAAAACCGTATTTAAACAAAAGAGAACAGCTTCATCTTTATAGCTAACCAAATAATTACTGACATCATTTGTAACACGTTCCGGCTGTTTATTTATTTCCAAAATATTTTGGTGGGCGATAGAACGGTGCTGGTCACTCAGAACGGTGTTTACGCAGAACGGTGTTTACGCATGAACAGCAGAAGACGATTATGTGAAACGTGTCATTGGAAAAATAATACAGGCCTTTTCCTACTGAAGTGTTTATCTTTTTGTGCGCGCGACATGCCTTCCTTGGTGTTTTATGTAAATCAGCCGCTCTTCCTCGGCATTAAAAATGAGAATAACCTGACTAGCATAATGTTTTACATTGATGACAAAAAAAAACTGTTATCTCTGTTGGATTAGGCATAGTTTACCCAGAGGTGTTTTTTCTGCTGGCTGTCTGGTCTCAATGCTTGCAGCATCTTCTGCTCTAAAGTGGCTGCAAGTTGGTGTGGCCTTTACAGATCTCCGATGTGAATATGCTTGGGACCACGGCTCCTTTGCTGATAGTATTGGAGCCCTCCGAATGCTGAAAATCAGTCATTGGCACCAAGGCGGGTGATCTACAATCTGTTGACCTTCATTTGTCCTCTATCTCCCCCAATTTTCTCTCATCTGCTGTATAACACCCTGAATATTTATCTACAAAACGGTTTTCCTAATGAAATTGAAACAACCATCATCTACGTCTGGTTAATTTACACAGTAGCTAATTACTCAGTCTGTGCAAAACGTAGTTTTCAGTGCTAGTCTGGCAGCAATGGATGTTTTGGGCTTTTGCAACAACCCCATCACTCCCTCAACCACAGCTAGTCCATCTGGAACTGTCTCTTGGAATGTCTGGGCTGCATGAACGTTTTTGAGGGTCAGTAAGTCATTTAGTCGTTTTAGGACTTGAAGTTAAAGTAAACTGAAGGTCTGTCAGCAAGTGAGGGTCACTGGAGAGCTGTGGAGCCGTAATCTGACAGACTGGGGAAGAGTAAGTGCTTTAGTTCGACGAATTGCTGGTATCGTGTTTCATGTTACCGAAAACTAGGGGCATACAGTGGACCTGCGATGTCCTCTAAAGTGATGAAACAGTAGACAGAAAGGGTCCAATTAGAACTATTCGCTGGCCGGTGATGTCAACAAATGTTTAGAGGCAGCTTGGCTCGTAGGCGGACCAACGCGGTAATGTGTAACGGAATTAGGCAAACATTGTCCGTCTGCTTCTTACACATCTCTCTGCAGCACGTCGGAAAGAGAGAAAAAAGCGTGTACCAGGCTTTATTTTATTTTTTTGGACGCAAACTTTTGTTTTGATTGAGACTCATAAAATGGGCGCTCGGGGAAAGAGAGCTGAAATCGCCTAATAAACCTGGGCCGGTCCTGACTGTGAGAATAGCACTGCAAGGGATGTGTGAAAGGGAGCTGTCAAGAAAATGAAAGGTCTGAGGGTGAACGCCTGTGAAATGTCAAATGTACATTGGTCGCTACCTAGGCGAGGTACGTCTTCAAAAATGAAAAAGCATAGTTTGCTACAAAAAAGACGCGGTTTGTTCGTCAGGATGTCTAATGTGCAGAAGTAATTGGCGGGAGTTCCCTTCTTCATTTAATTTAAGAGTTGCTGGGTTTCCCGGAGCACACTCCCTCTGAGCATGGTGCTGTGTTTACTAACCCACTTCTGCGCGGAAGCCAAGCATCTTACCTCCGGCGACGGTGGCGGGCGGATGGGCAGCCTCTGTGCCGGGCTCTGGGAGGGACTCTCCCGATTCAGCGATGCAGCGGATCCTGGGGGTCTCTGACAGGGCTTCCCAGCCGAACACCAGGCGTATGGGAGCAATTGGAGGAGGCGCGGGGGAAAAGCAGAAAGTTTCAGAGGCAGGGCTCGTGATGTCAGCCCGCATTCCAGATTTGTGATTGGCTGCCTGGCCCAGTTTTCTCAGCGAGTTTATTTTATCTGATGTTTGTAGAAACACTGAGCGAGGCTTTTACATGAAAACCACAGCCCCGCCCCCGTCTTCTCCCACTCCAGTTGAACAGCAGTGTCAGTCAGTATTGCAGTGATGCGCTAACAGTGTACACACACACGTACACACACACACGTACACCCCCCCCAACCGGTCGTAGTGCATTACAAACAAGCCCGCGAGTGGTGCGCGCGCACCACAGAGGAGCGGGGGCGAGCGCGGCAGCCTGCTCAGCTGACGAGACGCTCAGCTGACCAGACGCTCGTGCGTCATGGCCTTTTCCCCGCACGGCCGGCATATGTTTCCAATTATCGCGCACGCGTCTGGGCACGATAATGGGAAACACATGTCTGCCGCGCGTAACCATCCCAAAAAGGCCAGCCACGACACACGAGCGTTTGGACTGCTTCTGAAACTCCCTTACTTAAAGTCTTCGCCTAGCAGCGCTTGCGCGCTACTCGAGGCTCGACCTAAAAATGGGAACAGTGACAGGAAGGACAGTCAGTACAGATAGACAAGTTGAGCAGAATTACAGAAATGAAGCACAATAGAGAGAGAGACGGGCTGACAGAGACACACACAGAGTAACAGACAGATAAATAGAACCAGAGCACACAGAACAATATTTGTGTAATCCATTTGCAACTGAAATTCTGTGGAAATGTGTGTGAAGGGGGTACACTGATGTCAAAATATTTGCAAGGCAAAAGTAAGAGAAATTAAAGTGCTTATATTTGAGGGAGTGCAGTGCATGTTGGGGGCGGTGAAGTGACAGAGATGTGAGGAAGGGCATTCAGGGAAGAGTGAAAAGAGGATGCTGAAGAGGAAAGAGAGGGGTTGAAGATTTGCAGATGGACAAGATATGCAGAGAAAAAGAGGATACATATCTAACATAAAGCACACATAATTGAAGGCCAAAACTCCTTCCACAGACCTCAATGCTATTTAATTCACAGACTCACTATTTCAGAATTTAAACATTTTCAATGTTAATTATTTATAAGAAATCATTGTTGTTACTCATTTATCTTAAACAGCTAACACCCAGTGACAAAGCCAATCATACTGACAGGCTTTAGGCGTATGTCAGTTGCTGTGCCATTTATCTGGATAAAATTACATCTCAGCGAGAAACCAAAATACCGGTCTGATGGCACACTATGGGAATCACAGAAATGTATTTGGCATGTTCCTTTATAGGGAGCACCCACTTTTTCATCTCACTTAAAGTCCTGTCTGCACATATTTCTATATGACTGGTTACAGCCAGCAGCTGTGGGTGCTTCCCGAAGTCTGGTTAGAGCATATTTTTCCAAAGTTAATGCTGCATGCAGTGCAAGACACTGGGCAAGCATACATTTTAAAGGGCTAAAGTTGTCATGCAGAACAATTTACATATTACAGTAACTGTTGAACAAATTAATGCAAGAAGATACGGGGCAGTTTTTAATGTGTTTAATATTTCAAGACTATACGTTCCCACTGCTTAATAAGCCTTGCTTTATCGCTGCATTCATTTGCTTTAAAATGCACCATATGCCAAACTTTTTTAAATTTCTTTCTCAGGAGAGGGACTCTCCCTAGACCCCAGGTTTGTCCATTGAACTTGTTCACATCGCTAACTAGTGTTTTCTATTGGAAAGGGTAGAGCCAAAGCAGTCTTGCTTAGTACCCTAGCCCTCTGCAGAAGTCAGACTTGCTTGGCAACCCAGAAATTCTCTGAAATAATGTATGAGTTTTCTTTTATGAATGCCTAGAAGAACTGAATTTTTAGTCCATTAATCATAGAAATAGTGCTGAAAATCGCACCAAAAAGATGCCAATTTTTAAAAAAATTCCCTCACCCCCCTGATTGCCGTCGGGCTCGCTCGCTGCGCTCGCTCGCATACGTTGACTCGTTCTGCATACGCCCACCAGTTTCAAATTCCGCCAGCCGCCACTGGGGGTGAGGTCAAGCTCCTCAACCTGGTCATCTATGTCATTGTGGTTATTTTCACTAACAGCTGGGTTCTTGTTAAGAGACATAGTTAAAAAACGTATAATATCCCTAGATAAAGTGATTTTTTATTTTTCTAAAATTCTAAAGGGACTTAACCAAGGCCCTAAGAAGACTTTTAGAAATTTGGAAAAATGTGTCAATTCAAAAATCAGAATTCTAAAGACAATTTAAGAGTTCTGTCGTGTGATCAGGTGGGAACCAAGTTAGTCCAACAAATGCAAAGTTGTATATCCCACCGCTGATCCACCAATGTAGGAAGCTGGCTCTGCATATACTATGCCAAAGTGAGGTATAGTGTGCACAGAGTCCAGTGGAACCGCAAAGGTAGGCAGAGGTAAAAGTAGATAGCACCTTACTCTCTATTTGTGGTAGTGTGGGCGAGCAGTAAGGCATTATCAGAGTGTAGTGTTAAGCATTTGTTGTACACACTCAATCAGCAAATATCACACACTCAAAGACTGAACTTCAGACCAATTGGTTTTGTATAGAAATATTCTTTTAGTTATTTTATTTCCTAGAACCAAGCAAGCCTGGCACAGGTAAGTGATAAGTACTTTGCAGTTATCATACAGTTTGTAAACAGTTTGTATTGCAGTTGTATATACACTTTTGGTTTGATTACAGTAGCGCTACTAGTAATGCAATGCTTTGAAAGATTGCACATATACTTTGTATTGGCTTTTTAGTAGAATGTCCAGTAGATTACTGTTAGAATTGGCCCTCTTTGCAGGGTCATCCCTGAACTTTTTGCCTTCCTCCTAGCCTTTTTTCTGACATGGTGTTGGTGGTTTTAGGACTCTGGGCACTTTAGCACTGCTGTCCAGTGTAAAGTGTGTGTGCTCTCTGTGGTAAACGTGGTAATATTGGTCTACACGTGTTTGGCATATTTAATTTACCTTTCAGTCCCCTGTAAAGTGGTATCTCAGATACCCAGGGCCAGTAAATTAAATGCTACTGGTGGGCTTGCAGCGCTGATTGCGCCACCCACCAAAGTAGCCTTTCAAACCTGTCTCAGGCCTCTGCCATTGCAGGTCTGTGCGCGCAGTGTTACTGCTGCTGTGACGTGACACCTAAAGTGTGTGCCACATCTGTGTCCCCCCTTTTACTGCATGTCAGTCATCCCTAAGGTAGGCCCTAGCTAGCCCTATGGGCAGGGTGAATTGTAGGTAAAATGTGGGACATGTACCTTAAGTGTGTGACATGTCCTGGTAGTGACAAACAGCCATTTTGGTTTCTCACTGCTGTGAGGCTGCCCTCCCATAGGAATGCGTAGGGGATTCCCTGATAAGTGTTTCAGTGGTAATTCCTGATATGAGAGGAGCAGCGTGGTCAAGTTTGGTATGGTTGGAATAGTAATAATAAATGCTGCGCAATGGTGTGCGCAAATTTATTATCACTATTTTAGAAATGCCACTTTTAGAAGTTGCCATTTCAGTGTGCTATGTGTCTGCCTGCCTGATGTGTATTGCATGTCTGGCTCTGGAGAGACAGGGGCAGGTGAGGTGTGTGTGGCTCAAGGGAGGGCAGGGTGAGTCAGCGCTAGGCTGAATAGGGGACCTGCATTTGGAGTAGTGGGAGGAGTAGTCCCCTGACCCTGAATAGGTCTGTGCCTGCCTGGGTGAATGCTGGCTCCGCCACACTGTGGTGGTCTGATGACCGAGCCCCCACCTGACAAAGGGGAAGAGGAGCCCTGTAAACAAGGTGCTCCAATACCCCCCAGAACCAGTTGAGGCTGGTTCCCCAAGCCCTGTGCCAGGGCAGAACAAATAGAAATGGTGTATATATACTGGGACTGTGACCCCATGTGTTGTGTGCTTACTTGTGACTTGGGGGGGACTTGCTGCTGCTGGGCCCCAGGAGGAACCACCACGAGGGACTGGCCCCCTGCTAGAGGGCCCTGTGAGCTGGCCTGCCTGGGCCCAGCCTTATGCCCCTGAGACTCTGGGCTTAGCACCTCGAGAGCACTATATTTTTACTCCAGGAGGAGTGCTGGTGGCCTGCAGCGTGAGGCTGCGACGTGTGGGGCATTCCCCTGCAGTGCCAGAGGAAGCGGGAGTCCACCCCGCATTGGCAAGTATTGAGGAGCGGGAGCCCACCCGCATTTATGCTCCCTTTCAAGGCGGGAGCCTACCCCGCACTGTGGCTCAGCGGGAGCCCACCCCGCATTGTGGTGGAGCAGGAGCCCACCCCGCCTCTATGCCCTGAGAAGCGGGAGCCTACCCCGCATTTGTGTCCGAGATCGCCGCCAGCGCGGCTTGGAAGTCAGGCACCCATGCCTGGTTGTGGGAGGAGTTGCGGCAGAAAGGAAGTGCCGGCCGGAAGACAGGCGATGGAATGCCTGGTTGTGGGCGGGGCCTAAGGCCCAGGAAGCCAAGAGTCCCGGATGCCACCAATGGAGAAAGTTGCCGGTGCCTTTAGGACCAGAGCCTCGCGGGCCCTCAGCTTAAGAGCCTCGCGGGTCCCAGGCGCACAAAGAAGAGGGACCGGAGATGGCTCCAAAGTGGGTGAGTGAGCACGGAGCCTGCCAGGCACTCTGTCGGTGCCAACAAGCTGCTGGCGATTTCCTGGCTGGAGGAGCCCCAGTGAGGGGGGCTCCCCAAAACGCTCTGTTGTGCCTGCTTGCACGGAAGAGTCCCGGGAGTGGGGGCCTGTTGAGGCACATTGTCGGTGCCTACCCCGCCTAAATAGGGTGGAGGTGTCTGCAAGGAGCCCCGGTGAGTGGGGGCTGTACTGAGAGCATTGTTGGGGCTCCCTGAGCATGATTGGTACCTAGAGCGGCACCGGAAGGGCTCCCTAAGGCATTGTTAGTGCCAAGTGCTTAGAGGATCGTCACAGCTGCACCGCGAGCGCGGGCAGCTGTAACGTGGGGGCTATTTTATTTGTAGAGTCCCAGAGGGGGGCTCAAGAGGCACTGCGGTGGCAAGGGGGATTCCACAGCTGCCCCGCCAGAGAGCGGGCAGCTGCAATGTTGGTGGCATGGTTTCTGGTCTCTAGAGAGACCCGGGTGGATCACACCCTTGCCCCCATTTTTGGTGCTGGCTGGTTGGGCCTGCATGCCGCTGCAGTGGCAGCCAAAAGGCCTGACATTTGGGACAGAGGGCATTTGAGCCCCAGAGAAGGCCAGTTGGCCTAGGGTCATTTTCATGGTTGGTACCTGAGTGTACTAGGAGGGCGCAAAGGCCCTAAAGGATTGCATAATGTGTTGTTGCTAAATGTGATTTATGCACCATGTGTTTTATGCCTAATGTGATGCCTACAGAGGTGGCATAATGTGTTTATGCCTTTAATGATTTGTGCATAATGTGTTTATGCCGACTGTGATGCAGACATAATGCGTTTATGTTGCTAGATATAATGCTGAGGTCATTATTGTACCAGTAGTTACTGGTTGTGTTTTATTTTTACTACTTGTGCTTTGTGAAGGATCTGACAGTGGCCCGATTGGCCCTGTCATGTATATAATCCCCTGTAAATTATGACCTGGTGCCAGTTGGCACAGTGTATATGTGTGGTTATGATCTAATGTGTTTTGGATAATACAAAGGCTATTTTTTATATAACCTTGTGTGGAGTTTCTTTTGTGGTGTGCCTAGTGTGTTGCTGCTGTGTGCTTTACACATTGCCTCTGGGATAAGCCTGACTGCTCGTGCCAAGCTACCAAGGGGGTGAGCAGGGGTTATCTTCAGTGTGTAACTCCCTTGCCCTGACTAGAGTGGTGGTTTCTGCCTGGCTTTGGCGCAAGCCTTAGCCAACCAGAAATCCCATTTCTAACAATTACTTTACAGATTACTTTCCTTACACAGTGCAGTATACCTGGATACTGCACTGGGACATTTCCTGTAAACAGGTAAGTAGAAGCGTTTTTGTTATTTAGTTACAGTTTTAGAGGCTTTTATACATTTTCCAACTCCACACTTAGAAACTTTTCACAGAAAAACAGTCAATGCTATCCTATGAAGGAAAATAGGGTTATAGGTTCAAAGGTAAGTATTCGGTTGTGGGAGTTGGTATTCTGGGGGTAGACTCAGGGGTCCACCAGGGTCAAGATGCACTCTTGTAACACCCTCACCGGCACTAGAGCGGCCTGGTGCAGAGTGCTGAGGCCCAATGTTATCCAATGGGGGATATGGGACGTATGGTTGGTGACTGCTTACGAGCAGGCCACAGGGTTGTGGGAGCAAAGCTCCTATACTTGAGCTCAGGGCAAATGGGGGTTCAAGCCAGCACAAAAAGTGCACCCTCAGCGGCACTGGGGCGGCCGGGTGCAGAGTGCTGTTTTGGCGTTAGGCGCCCTGTAGCTTTCAATAGGGAGTCTCTGGTTTGCAAACACACTGCAGGCTCGGGACGAAGGTCTTCTGGGTGCGACCACCACTTGGAGAGGTAAGTTGGGATGCTGGGGGTTGGTTAGGCAAAGTCGGTTGGGCCACCCAAGGCCGTGGGGCATCGGGTGCAGAGGTGCCTTTTAGTGTCGGATCTTCTTGCCAGCTCCTGGTCGCGGTTGGGGGAACCTTCCGGTTTGAGGCTGCAGGTGTCGGCTGGAGGCTTGAGGCAGGTCAGGGGTCAACAGATCTTGGGTCAGGATCGCCAGGGAGACCTCCTCATGGTATTGGGCCACTCGAACTCAGGCCGTGGGTACCGGGTGCAGAGTGGTGCAGGCTCGCGGACTTTGGCGGACCTGGAGTCTGTGGGTGAACAAATCCGGTGTTCATGGGAGACAGAGTCTTTTCTTTTGAAGGCAGGGCAGGTCCTTGGGGTTATTGAGGCTGCTGGCTGCAGGACGCACCAGAGTTTCACTTCTGCAGGTTCGAGGTGGGAACAGGCCGGGAGGGTTGGGGCCAAGTCAGTGGGCGTCCTCCTCTTCTTAGCTTCGGCACGGCTGTTCGGTGCTTCTACTTGTTTTCTTCTTCTGGTTTCTTGTCTGAGGAATCAAAGTTCAGGGGCGCCCCTAAATACTAGATTTAGGGGCGTTACAGGTAGGTAAAATGTTGGGACCAATGGGTCCCTTCCCTGGGGTGGGTACAACCCCTATTATGCCACCCTCCAGTGAGAGGGGGCATAAGCCTCACCCTGGTTGGCTGGGTCCCCCATCTGCAAAATGGCGGGAACTGAGAGTTGTGCTTCACCTCGCCTCCCCCACCTGAGGGGTGGAGTTGGTAGAAGTGGGCACACCTCCCTTCCTCACTTGGTTTTCCCGCCGGTTCTCCCGCCCAAAATGGGGGTCAGAACCGGTGGGGACCAGTTGCTGGGGGCAGCAAAAGGCCTGGGGAAGCTCACAAAAGTGGCAAGCCTTTGAAGCTTCCCCTTTGTGGACCCTCCCTATCCTGGGGGAGGAGGCTTGGCACCTCATCCCAGGATGTGCATTGTTTCAGGCCCCCGAGAGCAGCAGGCTCTCGACCCAGGGGTCCAGAAACATGTCTGGCGGTGGCAGCTGAAAGCAGCCACTCAGCTTGGACACTAGTGGTAGGTCGTTTTTCAGGGGGCATCTCTAAGATGCCCTCTGTGTGCATTTTTCAATAAATCCCACACTGGCATCAGTGTGGGTTTAATGTGCTGAGAAATTTGATACCAAACCTCTCAGTTTTCAGTGTAGCCATTATGGTACTGTGGAGTTCGTAATGACAAACTCCCAGCACCATATACTCTTAATGGCAGCACTGCACTTACAATGTCTAAGAATGAACTTAGATACTGTAGGGGTACAGGGCTCATGCACCTGTACCCTCACCACTGGTATAGTGCACCCAGCTAGAGGGGTGGCAGATCTATGCCACCGCAGTGGGTTGTAGGCATGGCACACATCATGTTGACTCTTCACTTTGATCTGCATCAAAACACGCAGCCTGCAAAGGCAGTGTGTGAGTGTAATGTACATGGCCTCTAAGGGTGGCACAATAATTTCTGCAGCCCTTAGACGCCTTCCCTGGTCACAGTACCCTGGGTACCTGTGGCACCATTTACCAGGGACTGACCTGTGGCCAGAGAGTGCCAATTGGGTTTGGTCTTTAATGCAGTTTTAGAGAAAGAACATAGGACCTGGGTACCTGACTGGCAGGAGCACACTCAGTCAAAGCACATCAGCAGTTCAGCAAAAAGTGGGGGCAACCATGCAGAAAAAGGGCACTTTCTCACATGTAAAGCCTCATTTATGAGTTTTTGTTGCAGGGCAGTGCAGCAAGTAATTTTTAACAAAATTGTGGTAGTGAAAAAGTGTGATATATGAATTAAATTGGTTCCATTACGTGCACCAGACACAGAGTACTCCTTCATTCATATATAACTGAATGTTTAAATGTAATATTGTATATTTGTATTTCACCAAGGTTGGGTTGATAGAAATTACTTCTTCAGTGTAATTCCACTATGATGGCATGTTAACATATAAACAAACAGAACGGATTCCAATGCTGTGCAATATGCAAAAGTATCTGAAGAAAGGTGTAAAACTTTACCATATCCTTTTAAAAATGTTATTCATCAACAAGAAATGGTTTTGTCTCGCATGCAAACGCATGACTACTATTTTATTAACAATGCTACTTGGAGCTCTGACCCTAAAATAGTTTGGGTAAAACATAACACACAGTACCTTACACCCACTGAGGACCACCTGGGAGAATCAGGACTTCTGAGCTCAGAGACAAAGACCAGGAACCAAGCTGATGCAGGGAGCTAATAGAACCAGCTTCCTGCAAAGTGCACCGCCTTGGAGCAAGCGAGGTCTGCCAAAACTGCTCCTGGTGGATAGAGCTCACCACCAGGAGCAAAAAGAACTTCAACATTTGTCCAATGGGCCTGAATTATGGCTGTTTTAAGGTTGATAACCTTTGACCCCCGTAGAAGCCAAGAGCATGGAAAATGTGTAAAAAGTTCTCATGGCATGGGCCAGGGCCTGTGGGTTGGCTCATGAGGTAGTTAAATTGTTTTCAAGGCGAGGACATGCATGGGGCCTCCACTTCGTATCTTCATCTGCCCCCACCGAGGGCCCCTCATCTCTCAAGAGTCTGGCGGACACCAAATGTGGCCCTACAAGAGCTAAGAACAAAATCCAGGGTCCTGGGACACCGAGTCAGGATGGAGAAATGGGAGGTCTCTTGCACCCCATCCAGTGGTGGTGGCCTTGCCTCCGTTCCGCGTGCCGGGTCTGGGGAGTAGGTCAGCCACCACATGCCACAGCATCCTGCCCACAAGGAGCGGGCAGGGAGAAGAAGACTGCAGGCTCCTATGCCGGCAAGGACAGTGCAGGTCACACAGGGAGCCTGCGTGCCACTCGGCACCAATGAATTAAAAGGATGGGGGTGTCTGGGTGGGACGGGGCATCCTCCCTAAAATTAATAGAAAAAGTCAGAAGATGCCACGCAGCGCAATTCTGCGTGGCAGTATATAAGAGCAGTTGGACTGCTAATAATATATTCATGCTCCTGGCTGGGTGCACCCCATAATGCCTTGTGGGGCTTTTTCTTATGTGTAAACAGGGTTTGTGATGGCCCTAAAATGACCAGGGGCACCACCAATAATGTTGTGGGGGCTGCAGAAGACACAGCAGCCCCCCCCCAATCATTGTTAAAAAAAACAGTGATCCTATGTTTCCAGGAGCCCAGAGATTATGAACCCTCTAGGATTTTCTTCTGTTTTTAGACACTCCCAAGGTTTGAGTTATTTCTCTACCACTGGGAACGCAGTGCTTTCTAGAGGCTGGCTCTACAGCTGCATTTTTTGTGGCCTGAAAGTGTATAAAAAAAAGATGCAAACACATGTTATGTATTAATCATTTAATCTTCCTTTTTATACATATAAGTCACCCCTAAGGTAGGCCCTGTGTAACTCACAGTGCAGGATGCAGTGTATTTAAAAGGCAGGACATGTACTTTTAAACTGTACGCATCTTGGTAGTGAAAACCCCCCAATTTCGTTGTTTGCTACTGCAAGGCCTATCTCTCCCACAGGATAACATTGGGATTACCTTATTACATATTTTAAGTATAACCCCCAATTGTGGAGAGATAGACTTTTCGGGACCAATGCACAAAAGTAAAATGAGACGAAAGTCTAACTTTACGACTTTCGGTATTCGCAAAGGGCATTTACTACCCGTAAATGCCCTTTTTGAATACCAAAAGTCATAAAGTTAGACTTTTGTTTCAGTGTACCTTTGTGAATCAGGCCCTTCCAGTTTAGTGTCACTGAACTCACAATTTAAAATCACAACTTATGGTGAAGTTAGATTTTAAATTCCAGTTGAGCAAATGCGACTTTTAGCAAGTTGGCATTTACTTACTTTAGCCATTTGGTACCTTCTGCCTGTCTCTGGAATACGCATCTGGGGTAGGTGACAGTTGGCTTCCTGCATTCCCTCTAGGCAACCACACACAAAGATAGGGTAAGTGTGCCTGAGTGGTCATCTGCATGCAGATGCCCATACTGAGCAGGATGAGATGGAGGAGCTGACACACCTAAATGGGCTTTGTCCATGCAGCAGCCTACATGGAGAAAATGGCCTCCCCATAGGCGCCTGGCTGGGCGCCCTCCCCACCAATCACAACACTGCCATTGCAGTATTGTGATTGGCTTAGGGAAGGGGAGGGAGGCTGCCTGCTTCCTGTTCCACGGGACCCGGCCAGGAGCTGAGGCGGCGCGGGACCCGGGAAGGTAAGTTTATATATTTTTTTAATTAAATCTCCCCCGCACTAACCCCCGCGCGACCCCCCCCAAAGCGAGTCATGCCGGCCGCGACTGGTCCCCACACAAAGAATTGATTACCCCAGTAGTGTGTCTAGACCCAATAGGAAGGGAGAGCCTCTGTTTACTTCAAGGCTTTCTTTGAATTGTCCCCCACTTCAAAGGCACCACTGGGTATAAGTGATGGACCTCTGGCACTAACAAATCAGTACACTTCTGGACCTGTGACCCCTCTGCCAGGAAAAAGAGGATCTTCGTGCTGCTAAAGGACTGCCATTCTGCTGGAACTGCTGTTAGGTGAACTCTTACCTTGCTGTGTTGCCTTGCTGTCTGCTGCTCTCTCTCTGCCTGGGTGAGAAGGGCTGAACCTGGATAACTTGAACCCAGAGTGACTCCAAGGGCTTGATTGCCTCCTGTTACCTAAGTCTCAGGGATACAAAAGACTTAGGACTCTCTTGTTCCAAACCTTGAGTTAATCTGTTTATGAGTCTGTCCTGCCAAGTGGTGCCACCCCAGTCCTGAATCCTTGGAAGTGGGCCTAGGGATTTGCTCCAGTGGAACTAGGGCATTCTCTGCTGCGAGAGCAGAATCGATGCATTGCCGTTGTTGTGGGAACCGGACGGTCGTATCGCACACGGAACCTCCGCTTCGGAACCAACGCATCACCGCCACTGCATGGAGAAGATCAATGCATAACCTCTACAGCATGGAGAAACTCAACAAATAGCATTTGGAACTGCTGCGCTTCGGATCCAACACTCTGCTCACAGAATTGTTGCATCACCGCAGCTGCGTGGAGTAATTTGGCACAACAACTCACCTGCGTGGGGATCACTGACGCATCTCACTGTTACAACCAGGTTCAAGGAACTTTTGCTCTTGTACCTGCATGGGTCCTGTATCAGGCCCACACTCCATTGCAGTCGGCCTGAACTCTTGACTTTGACCCTGTCCAGTATGACCAATTAACTATTTAGGTGCTTGTTAGACCTGGCACCCTTCGTGTGGTTTCCCATGACATTTTGCCTTCTAACCTCCTGTTTTGCTGACTTTCTTTTTGCTGGCTTTAGGATTCTGGGCACTTTACCACTTCTATCTGGTGCTAAGGCCAATATGCTCTGCACATGATAACAATGGTCTATTCGCAATCGGCCTATTTGATTTACTTATAAGTCCCTAGTAAAGCACACTATGTGTGCCAGGGCCTGTAAAATAAATGCTACTAGCGGACCTGCAGGACTGATTGTGCCACTCACTCAGCAGGGGCTTAACACAGGCCCCTGCAGCCCCAGTGGAGCGGGGGGCCCCCGAGCTGCAGGGGGCCCCCTCAGCACTGTACTCAGGCCTGAGAGCTCGGGATTAAGTCCGGAGCGGGGGCCCCTCTGTCTACCTTGCAGGGGGGCCCCCTCAACTTCCGTTACAACACTGGCACTCAGTAGCCCTTTAAACATGGCTCAGGCCTGGCATTGCAGAGCATGTGTGGGAAGTTTTAAACTGTCATTTTGACCTGGCAAGTTAACCTACTTGCCAGTTCCACACCTTCATTGTTATTACATGTGTCACCCCTAAGGTAGGCCCTACGTAGCCCCATGGGCAGGGTGCTGTGTGTTTAAAAATTGGGACACATACCTTTAAGTTTTACATGTCCAGGTAGCGAAATAGTCTTAAATTCATTTTTCACTGCTGCTAGGCCTATCTCTCCCATAGGATAACAATGGGATTGCCTTACACATCTTTTAAGTGCAGATTCCAATTGGGAGTTGATAGATGTTTGGAGTTTGGTGTCTCTGGAGTCACAATTTAAAATCATAACTTATGGTGAAGTTGGATTTTATGTTGTAAGTCTGAAAATGCCAATTTTAGGAAGTTGGCATTTTCTTACTTTAACCATTCTGAGCCTCTGCCTGTAACTGAATACACGTCTGGGTTGGGTGACAGCTGAGCTCTTGTGCATTCCCTCTAGACAGTCACACAAAGTGAGAAGGGGGTGTGAAATGTGCATCCCGGTGGCCCATCACCAGGCTGATGTGCCTTCCTGAGGTAGTTTGGGGGGGAGGAGTTGACACTTGCACCCGAATAGGGCTGTGCCTGTCCCCACACAAACAGCTGCATACCCCCTATAGTGTGCAGGAAAGGCAGGGAACTTGTGATCTTCAAAGGCCTCTTTGATGTCTCCCCCACTTCAAGGCACATTTGGGTATAAATACTGGATCCATGACACCACCAAATCAGAACTCTACTTGAACCAAGAATATTCTGCCTGGAAGAAGAGCTGCTATGCTGTAGGAGGGACTGCCAAGTTGCTACTTGCTCTGCTGTGTTGTCCTGCTGCCTGCTGATTGCTGTGCTACAGAAAGGACTGCCACTTTGCAACTTGACCTGTTGTATTGGCCTGCTGTTTCTTGCCTGGGAGTGAGAAGGACTGGACCTGTTCTCTACATCCTTGAACCCAAGTTTCTCCAAGGGCTTGTTATCTTGCTTCCTCTTTTCGGAAGTCTCAGAGACACAAAAGACTTCATGCAACTCTGCTGGTGCCGCTGGGCTCTGCCATCTGTGAGTCCTACCCTTGCCTGAGGTGCCTGCTCCAGTCTTGGGCCTCAGAAGTGGGTTCTGCAGCTGTTTCTCTGCAAAACTGGTGCATCGGCCCGACTGAGTGAGAAAAATCAGTTCATCACGCTTCGAAGCCGACACAGTGCTGAATTGACAAAGATGCGGGTCCTGACTATGAGGCTCGACAACAACGCAGCGCCGATCCGAGGACATCCCTGGGTGCCTCAACGACGACACACCACTGATCCTTCAACACCATCTGTGAGGCTCACCGACGATGAAGTGGCCCAACTGCTGAAGGAAGTGACCCGCTTGGGGCCACCCGGGTCTCCTCGGACCACCTCTCAGCCTCCCATACCAAATGAGGAGTCGGAAGAATAGTGGAGAATATACCAATAATTGTTTTATTCAGATGCACTCAGAGTGGAGCCTCGTCTGCACAGTCTCGAAGAGTGGTACAGAGGGAACTGAAATCAACAAGCATAGAGATACATTATGTACGTTTCATAGTTGGGCAAAGACACGCCTACAATGGAATTTTCCAGGCAGATGCAGCTGGATAGTGAAAAACAAAAAAAATAGGTTTCGGTTCTCTTATCTCACACAACCTAGCACAGTCCAAGGTCGTTTCACCCTGTGCCTGCCACCAGACAAGTGGGAGAGGGCCTCTATCTAGTGAGAAAGGTATGCACTAATATGAACAGTCTATTCATTACTGAAGCAAAACCTGACATTTCAGAAACAAAACTTAACAGAGGCTCCTCTCAGAAACAGCAAAGGATTAGTTTAGATCATGATTCAAAATGGCGCCTGAACAAACAATGGTGCTGCAAATGCTAACTTATATAGGGCACTGCGTAAGCGATCTCGGGTCTATTCTAACAGACCCTCCTTTTAGCATGAGCTAAAACATTTTCAACTATAGCGGAAAAGAACAGAATTGCAAACAATAGCGGAATATCAAATTGGGGTACAATTAGGAACATTCCATATCATTGACATCAGACAGTGAAACAGCAAGGAGGGATGAATTCTCAAATATTCCTTCATCTATGTTCATCAAATTATCAACATCTTTCTGAAGCATTATAGCGGCATTTGTGTCATGAATTGATATTTTCTTTTTGGTTGTGAAGATGGTGGTACAATAAGAACAACAAAAAGGGAGACACTGTACGAGTATACAACAAAGCATCAATACCACAATAAGATAAATCACTTTTTCAAGGATCCAGCCCCAACTGCTGAAAAGGGACTAACTCCAATTCCCACTCTCCATTCCTTTAACGTTTTCAAGAATATCTAAAATGTGTTTGGTAATATTCTTTTCCATATTCTTGATCCCGACCACACATTGATCGCCAACTACTGCACATACACCACCACTTTTAGCTAGGATAAAATCCACTGCATATCTAGTCTGTTCCGAATATATCTGCATACTTTCCAACTGAGTGGTGATGTCGCGCAAAGCTGCCACTGTAGTATTAGATAGAATTTGTAGCTTGCATCAAAAGTATTCTCTAGCTTTCTCACCCCTGGCCATGGAAGTACCACCCAATGTGAAAATAGAGGAAAGGATGTATCCAAAAGTGATACCTTTACTGCAATTATTGACCTCTATATCGGTCACTCCCTCACAGAATTCTTTCGTTAGTGTCCTTTTAACCCATCTTATTTTAGGCTTGGCATATTTACAAGGCATGCCCAAAGGCAATACCATTCCAAGAGCTATATCATCCGTACCATTATAGACATTAGAATAAGTCCCATTATACAAAAAGAAAAACCCTGGGTGTGCATAAATCGGCCCCTCATAATCCACTGCGTCATACCTAGAATTCATTCCAAATGTACTTGGATCCTCTTTATTCACTAAAGGGATCGTGTATTTGTGCAACACTATTCCTGAACAATTTATATACAATGAAGTATCCGTACTGTTCACAATGGGACAACAAGCAGGGTAATAACCAGCCTCTCGAGGGACTGTCAGCTCCTTATAATGCCAACATACTAATGTTACATTCTGTTCTTCCATATAAAAATTATCGCAATATGTATTGTTATCACAACCCGGATAACCCACTCCCAGTGGCTTTCTATGGTATAGACTTGGCGCCGGATAACCAAAACCAAACACTCCTTTCACTTCTGTAAATTGGGGTGGTCGAGTATATGTGTAATTTACAAGTGACAATGGATATGCAGTCCACAGACTGGTGACAGATTGGGTGGGGTAACAAGCGGTCCCTTCGCCAAAGAATCTCCTATGTGTTTCCAAAAATACATTACTCGGAGCTGTTCTTTTACTCCGTCCCAGGGAAATTACCTTACTGTTAGTGCGTAAAGGCACACTTTGAGCATCTTCCAAAACCCATGATACACCACACAGTGTTATTATCAACAGAATTAAAAAAACAACACATATTATTTAGCTTTTTCTTGACCACATCATACTATGCTGTGTAGTAGGAACCATTGACTGCTCCTCCTCTATAACCTTTCTGCCAAAAGGGTGCATGATGAATTCAAAGGAGTAAAATGCAAGGAAATATAAAGTTCCCAGTGTCCGTCAGAGCCTTACTGGTACAGGCTCCTATTGTCCATCAATAAGTTGGTGCTCTTGAGCACCAGCGGTGGAGCTTGCTCTGTCCTAAGCTCTTCTAATCTATCCCGCGTTGATAAAGGTGCTATACCAGCAGAGTATACGTTTTCCCTAACTAATGTTCAAACAACAAAGGCAAAGTAAACACAGAATTTCCACTCATTTCAATTATTTGTTGGTACTGTTACTCAGCACTACCTTTCTTGTACAGTCCATCCCTAATCTTTTTTCTCCTTGGACTCAGTAGCCCTCAATCAAGGGCGCAAATTGTATCTGGCAACCCCAGGCACTGTATGATCGGTGAACAAAGGCTCCTGAATAGCTCGTATTTCTGGTGGAACAGCTTCATTCAAAACATCCTCGTTCTCCTCATCTGTCTGTGTCCAGGTCAATTTGGCATCACTGAAGGGAACAGACCTGGGCACTTGCTCGCATTCGGGATCGCCAATACCCTCTTTGACCCACTGGTCGTATGGCAACGGTGAAGGAATCCTCCGACAGTGGGTGGCATGCACCCAGTTCTTTCAACCATTCACCTTTACAGCCATCCGTGTCACCAACAGAACCTGCTCAGGACCTTTCCAGTGGGGCTCCAGACTTTTCTTCCTCTGGAATTTCCGCACCAGGATGTAGTCCCCAGGCTGAATGTCGTGGCCGGTTCCTTCTGGTATAGGAGGTAGGGACTCCCGTACCTGTTGGTGAATAGAACGTAGACTTTCTGTTAACTAGCCAAGATAATCAAGCAACACAGGATATTCAATATCGGAATATTTACGAGGACGTGGGACGCCCCATACATTTGCGTCTGAACACGACCTCATAGGGTGACAAGCCTGTTCTAGAATGAGCTGTATTTCTAGTTGACAAAAGAGCTAACGGTAGAACATCTGGCCATTTTAACCCTGTCGTCTCTTGGATTTTTGCCAATTTCAATTTAAGAGTACCATTGTACTTCTCAACCAAACCCGCTGACTGCGTATGATTGGCAGCATGAAATTGTTTAATATGCAAACCTTCACAAATCAATTTAATCACTTTCCCATTAAAATGAGACCCGTTGTTACTCCAGATAATACGGGGCAAGCCGAATCGAGGAAAGTACTCTTTAAGGAGTACCTTCGCAGTTGTAATGGCCGTATTATCTTTAGTGGGATAAGCCTCAACCCATTTGCTGAACGCATATATAACCACCAAAACATATTTAAGATTATTGCATCTCTCTAGTTCAATGTAATCCATCTGGAGGACTTCAAACGGAAAAGTGAGTGGTGCAAAATTACCAGGCGGTGTAGGGATACCCTTCCCTGTATTATGTCTCATACATGTCATACAATGTTTCACCAAATGTGCAGCTGTCTTAGAGATGATGTCATTATGCCAAACAGGGGCTATCAATTTACAAATGCCTTTTGCACTAATATGGGCTGGACCATGGGCCATAGTAACCACAGGAAGGACATATGCATCCGGCACATCCAGTTCTGTTTTCCAGATTTATCAATCCAACATCCTTCCTTGTTTAACTGTGCTGTTCTCTCCTGCCATTTCACGAATGCCTCTATCGTTGCTTCGCTTTGCATCTCCTTTACACTTTCAACAGTGTTTTCAAACATATCAACTTCAGGAACCCACCTAGCTGGACCTGCAACAACATGCGTTTCATTTTACTTCGGGCCGTCTCCTTGGCTACCTGATCTGCAAATGAATTTCCTCTACCCACGTCATCAGTAACCTTCCTATGTGCGCTGCACTTAATTATTGCTAATCTCTTGGGGAGCGTTAAAGCAGACAAAAGCTGCAATATAAGGTGCCCATGTTGAATCTTGGTACCATGAGTGGTACGGAACACTTTCTCTGCCCACAATCGCCCAAAATTATGCGCAACCCCGAATGCATACTGGCTGTCAGTATAAATATTGACAACCAGTCCTTCACTGAATTCACAAGCTCGGATAAGGGATGCAAGCTCAGCGGCTTGAGCCGACTGATAGGGGACCCTTGATGTCTCTACCACCGTCCGCAACGTAGTGATAGCATAAGCCGCAGTGGTAGTGCCGTCTGATAACTTAAAACAAGAGCCATCGACATATAGTCCCCTTGGGGAACAAATAAGGGAACCTCAGTCAGGTCTACCCGTCCTTTCGTCTCTTCTTCCGTCCGGAAAATGCAGTCATGTTTGTCGACTGCATCATTCTCAAAAGGGAGGGGTAGTAACGTGGCTGGATTCAGAGTGGTACATCTTTTGATCGTAATATGTTTAGCAAACAATGTCAATTCATAACCAGTAAGACGTGCACTGGTGAGATGCTGTGTCTTTGTCTTATTCAAAAGTGTATCCACAGCATGGGGTACCATAATTGTGAGGTCTGTATCAAGTACGAGTCCAGCCCATTGCCTGATTGAAGTGGCCGCAGCTGCAACCGCTCTCAAACAACTAGAAAGGGCCCTAACGACAGGGTCAAGCACAGCAGAAAAATAAGCACAAGGCCTCTGTTTATCCCCAAATTTTTGTGTTAAGACAGAAAGTGCGCAACCAGCCATCTCATGAACATAGATCACAAATGGCATTCTATAATTAGGTGTGCCAAGCACCGGAGCCAAACAAAGCGCAGTTTTTAATTGCTCAAAAGACTGCTGACATTCTGGCTTCCAAGACAAAGGCTCATGCACTGCTTTCGTTGTTAGTGCAAGCAAGGGTTTAATTAGTAACGAATAATTTGGGATCCACTGGCGACAGTAGGAAGTAATACCTATAAAAGCACGTACATCCTTTTGAGTTTTCAGAATAAGCATTTTATTAATGATACTGATGCGTTCAGGGGTCAGCCTCCTACCCTCCTTCGACAGTAGGTGACCTAAATAGGTAACCTCCTGTTGACAATACTGAAATTTCAAAAGAGAGACCTTATGTCCATGATGTGCCAAATGCAACAACAATTTCACTGTACTGTCCTTACAACCTTGTTCCGTATCAGAAGCAATTAATAGGTCATCGACATACTGCACCAATACATTACCTGGGAAAGCAATAGGGAATCCAACTGACTTTTCAATGCTTCACTATAAATACTAGGACTCTCCGTATAGCCTTGAGGAGCACAACAGATTCTAAAGCTTTTGCCGGCCAGTGTGAATCGAAACAAATACCTACTGTCCGGGTGGATAGGAATACCGAAGAATGTGTTTTTCAATTCAATAACAGAAAAGAACTTAGCAGTAGATGGGTTCATCGTTAAAAGCGTAGTGTTGTCAGAAACCACAGGAAACTGCGGAACTACAATTTTATTAACCTATCGCAAATCAATCACAAAGCGATAGATATCATCAATAGCGCCAGGGGAACCCGAACGTGTCCTCTGAAGGACCGGAAGAATAGGACTATTACAAATGTTGGCGGACGTTTCTTTAACTAGTCCCTTCCGTATCAAATCCTGAATAATTTGAAGAAGAGCCCGTTCCCCTGCCTGCGGTATTTTGTATTGATGAATACGGGGCAAAATAGCATTATCTTTAACTTGTATAGAAACTGACAGTATATGCAATAGACCCACGTCTGTATCACCTGCGGCCCATAATGTAGGGGTTACTGGAGCAAACTCATCTGGAAGGGGTGCATCCTGAGACAAACACTGACTGGTGTTCACATGCAAGCCCATGGTAATATAGACACCATCAGGTGAACAATATATGGTAGCATGTACCTTCTTCAACAAGTCCAATCCCATCAGATTTTCACCACAATTAGATGTTAACAAGAATGGACTCAACAGTAAAAGGACCAACAGTAAGCGCAAGGGGGCGCGAAATGTGGTTGACGACCGGTACACCGGAAAAACCTACCGAAACATTATTCTGGCCGAACAGGGCCGCCCCAGGGCCCATATGTCGAGAAACAGAACTTTTTGTTGCACCTGTATCCATCAAAAATTCCTTAGTTGAACCTTGCAAATCCGCTGTGACATTAGGACCCCAGTGATCTACAGGTATCTGAACTTGTCCCCCACCCTGTCCTTGGCTGTCCTAACTATAAGACATACCTGTCACATCATCCACGTCATAATCATCATGATAATACTGCCCATCTCTAGGGTCATCAAAATAATTATTGTCAGAGTGGCCCACAGGAGCCGCAGCAGCATTCTGATTTCTGGCGGTCCCACGGCCTCTACCACCAGAACCACGTCCTCTAGGGGACGAAAACTTCTTTAAAAGCACAAGGCACTGGCTATGCCAATGTCCTTCCTCCTTACAATAGGCACACTGATTTTGTGATTAGGAACTGCGCCTTTCATAGCCAGGGCACTGTTGGGGATCTCTACCCCAGTGGGTTTCCCCAAGGTGGTTGTATCTGATTGGGGTACCAACTTTATGTCCAACTAAATAAAGGCCATGTGGAAAGAGTGTGGTGTGACCTATAAGTCCACTGCTCCTTACCACCCCCAAACCAATGGGTTGGTGTTAGAAATGGGGTTTCTAGTTGGCTAGGGTTTGCACCTAAGCCAGGTAGAACCCACCACTTTAGTCAGGACAAGTAAGTTACACACCAAAGATAACCTGTGCTCACCCCCGGTAGCTTGGCACAGAGCAGTCAGGCTTATCCCCAGAGACAATGGGTAATCACAAACACTTTCATAATGAAAAATCAACATAAACCCAGCAACAGTAAGCCCATGTAGGCAAATTATTCCCTGCAAAATCCTAGGGCTAAGCGCACCTAGGCTTCTATTAGGGGGTATAAGGTAACTCAGCAACAAGCAAGGGGCTCTGAGGCACCTGCATGCCTATTACACCTAATAAGGTACCTGTTCTTAAAGATTACTAAATGCGAAAAGGATTACAATACTGAACTGGAGGCTTCACCCTGTCGCCTGATACTAGTCAAGCACCCCCAAGGTATGGCCCAAACACAGGAGGTGCGCAGACTAAGCCCGGGTGGTAAACTCTGCTCCGCTCGTGGAGTTTGCAGAATTCGGGCAATCCGCGCTCCGCGGAGGAACGCGGATTTCCTGAATTCCGCTGTTCAGGCCTGAAGCGGAGTTTTTCTGTTTGCGCGCTCAAGTTTTCTTGAGCGCCAAGACTCTCAGGCCACTTGCGAGCACGCACAAAACTTCTAACACTGCTAGATAGCTCCCGCAAGACTTCAAGCTCACTTGCACGGCCTCCGGCCATGACCACACCAATCTAGCATTCTTAGAGCCGATTGTGATCGGAAACAGAGTGGTCGAGCAGCTTTTCTGCTTGAGAATGCAGCAGAGAGGCATTTGGAGTAGATTTTCTTCTGAAACTGACCGCTGGAGTTGTTTTTTTGTGCAAGAAGCCATTTTTTAAAAACGTTTTTTTTCAAACCAGAAGGAAGTGCCCCAGAGACTCCAACTTCCTGTTCCTGTCCAGCAGGCTCCTCCCAGTGCTTTGTCCCTCTCCTGGTCACTTTTCAGTGGGATTTGGAGCTGGGAGGACCACTCTTCTTGACTGCTGCATATATGGTTGGATTTAAGGACTTTGTTTTAGAGATATCACAAGTAAGTTGAAAAACTGGTGTATAAGGATGTTGTTTGTTTGACTGGGGGCATGCTCCTGGATTTATTTGTACTTTTATTTGATTTTTAAAATTTATTGTGGTGGAAAGCCTGCAGTTTTAGTAGGGGCATCGTTTTTTGTGCATGAAATTTATTTTCTTTTGTAAAGGAAAAATGTTGCACAGTTCAGTACATTTTCTTTTTTCTTCTCCATGTTTTTTAATAAGTTTGCAATATTGATTGATTTAATTATTTCACTATGTGGCCTAGTTTGCCAATGAGCCTTCCAGCCAGTAGGCCCTGTACTATTCATGGATGCATGAAACAACTGTGTCTGTGGTGTCTGTTGAATTAAAAGATAATTTAGGCCATGGATGGCATTGGATTAAAATACCAAATGTGTTTTTTAGTGGTATTTCACGTTTTTTTCCTGCAAACAATGTATAGGTGGGGTAATGGCTTTGGAGGATGTGTGTTGTTGTAAACATTTTTAGCCCTGTTAATTTTCGTTTTTGGCATTGCTGAATTAATGCTGTGTTCTCTGTGTTACCATGCCTCTTTTGTCTGGACACTGTGTGTGTGTTTGTGTGTGTGTGTATGAGTGTTTGGCATAGGCCACCATTTATTTGCCTTTGTTGTTCAAGAATTAGTATGCCAAGTGGCCAGGGGCCATTTTGTACAGTCGGTGTCGACCCTAGGCCCGAATGTGTTCTTTAGTTTCCAGGCCTCCTGCTTGCTGTTTTTGTTGTGACCATGTGGCTGGTGGCCATTTTGTGTAGCCAGCCAGTGTGCTTTCTCCATAGGCCTGTATGTCTTCTTTGTTTGTGGCCATGCCTTCTTGCTGGTTGTTGTTGTCTGACCATGTGGCTGGTGGCCATTTTGTGTAGCCAGCCAGTGTGCTTTTTCCATAGGCCTGCATTTCGCCTTTGTTTGTGGCCATGCCCCCTTGCTGGTTGTTGTTGTTGTGACCATGTGGCTGGCAGCCATTTTGTGTAGCCAGCCAGTGTGCTTTCCCCATAGGCCTGCATGTCTTCTTTGTTTGTGGCCATGCCTTCTTGCTGGTTGATGTTGTTGTCTGACCATGTGGCTGGTGGACATTTTGTGTAGCCAGCCAGTGTGCTTTCCCCATAGGCCTGCATGTCTTCTTTGTTTGTGGCTATGCCTACTTGCTGGTTGTTGCTGTTGTCTGACCATGTGACTGGCGGCCATTTTGTGTAGCCAGCCAGTGTGCTTTCCCCATAGGCCTGCATTTCTTTGTTTGTGGCCATGCCCCCTTGCTGGTTGTTGTTGTGACCATGTGGCTGGGGGCCATTTTGTGTAGCCAGCCAGTGTGCTTTCCCCATAGGCCTACATGTCTTCTTTGTTTGTGGCCATGCCTTTTCGCTGGTTATTGTTGTAGTCTGACAATGCGGCTGGCGGGCATTTTGTGTAGCCAGCCAGTGTGTGTCCGCCATAGGCCTACATTTCTCCTCTCTGTTCCCCATGCCTCTTTGCTTGCTGTTTGACCATGTGGCTGGTGGCCATTTTGCGTAGGCATCCAGTGTGCTTTTGCCATAAGCTTGCATGTGTTCTTCTTCTATCATTATGTTGTGGCCATGCCTCCTTGCTTGCTGTGTTATATTTCATATAGGTCCCCCGATATAGGTCTAGGTATCATCATAACCCTTCACCTACATTCTCTCCTATACTTCATACATAACGGATTTGGAGGACTGACCTTTTACCCAGCTACAATACTACACATAAGTATGTAGGGTTTTTCCCTGGACACTGGCCTCATAAATTATGCATGAGGATTCTTAGTTTCTTAGAATCACAGCAGGACCATCATCTCCTGCATAATAACTGTGTATAAAGTTAATTCCCGACGTCATCCTAAGTCTGACACTGGCACAGCAAGGTAGAACCCCTGGGGATACCTTAGGGTATATAAACACCACATCTTGCTGAGAGAGGGAGAGGAGATCACGACTTCCATGCCGACACACTGACGCGAGACCCTGAGGTTCCTGCATGCAGATACTCCAGCTCGCAGTGGTCTGACATCCTTCGCGGGGTGTTCAGCTCGAGACCAGAATGAGGTCCTGCAGGCTAACATCAGGTAATGGGGTTGGCTTTATCCTAGAGGGATTCTTGACTTTACACCTACTCATATGCTAGGTACATCTAGTTAGGGTGCATCGTAGGAGTACGCATTTTATTGCCATGTATTTTACATACTTGCCTGTAGTTATGATTTTAGCAAAATGGTAGAAAACTACCATCTGTTTACTTTCTTAGTGCTGCTACTCATTTATTTATGCTACTGTCTACTGGTGATTTCAGTGCACTTATTTTACGCTAGAATAACGACTGTTCAATAAATACTTATTGAAAATGTCCCAACCGTTTATTCTTGTATCTCTCTGAGAACAAGTGAGCACGAGTGACTGAGCGAAAAGTAAGTTACTGTTTCCACGGTCCTGAGGGATCAGGGTTGTCATGTTCGATAGTTGCCAAGAACTATTCTCTCCTTGGAAAGAGGAGATTATAGTGGCATTGCGAGCTAGCTGGTACACAGGCCCACATCCCCGGTGGGGGTGTCTGGTATCAGTCTGGACACCAGTCCCGCAGTGTATGTTGTCTAAACGCGCAGATCCTATATAGGTCTTATAGGAACTACACGACATGGCGCCGCCAACGTTGGTATTGGCACTTATTTAACAGTCAAATCTGAGTAGTTCAGTCGTGCTATTCTCAGAGACCCCTACTCACATTTCCCCAGAGACGTCTGGAGTGGGAGGGAACAAATCCGCTGCAGCTGAATAGGAAAATTCCTATGTATTGGCTGTTGGTTTAATCAAGCTTGAAGGATACAGTGTTCCTAATTGTGCATAACACCTTATCTCAGTTCCCTTGAAACGCTCTCCTTTCTAAAAATAATGACTGAACAGAGAGACGTAGATGAAGGAAATGCACTAAACATCTCAGCTGAAGAAGAAGACGATGCAGATGCAATATACATAGCAGATAGTGTTAGAAATGCCGTCACCCTAAAACTAGTAGCATATGGTGTTACAATTAGGGGTGGGCAAGTGACTTTCATGATTGAGGCACACGAATCATATAGAACAGAGGTATTCTATTCATGGATTAAATTCCCGCAGGCAAATGCACAAACCAAAACATTTCACTACTATGTAGAAGATGATATACCAAATGAGTATAGTCCATATGAGGACATTGAAATTCCACTCACTTACGAAGAACACCTCTACTGGTTTAAAGGCGCCCTCCCCCATACAAGAAATAGAGTAAGACTCGGTCCGCTCGGAAGAGACGGAACAACATGGCCTGTTTTAGCGGCATACACACCACATCCTGACATTGACACAATGCCAGGAGGAGACTTACTTGTACAGCATAAAGAATTAATAAGACTTTACAGAAATATGACACAGTTTGTGTTGAGAACAGTAACACTTCAGCCCGCACCGGCTACACAACCAGGACTAGTCCAAACTCCCACAACAAAAATTACACCACAGACACTGCACGCAGTGATGGGTAAAATGCCCACTAAACATGAACAAATGCCCTTCTGGATAGCACAAAAAATAACACAGCTGGAGGCAGTGTTTCCACACACTGGTCCTAAGGAAAAGCATAGAATACTTACTATTTGCTTGACAATGGGGATAGCTCCCTCTTTAGAGGAGTGTACCTCTTGGGACACAGTCTTCGCTGCAATATATACCAGGACTCATAGTATCCCTTCTTTAGCAGTAATACCAGATGTATTAAGACGAATACAGAACGAGTATGGAGCAGAGCCTGCTCTAATCTTGGGGACGAAGTTGTTAAATAACTTTGCCCAAGTATCTGTGATAATATTGGCAAATATTAAAGGGGAAGCAGCATCAGTGGCAATACGCCAACGCCTGAGCGAGTTCACTCCATTACAACAGGCGACAGAACTACCTAAAATAATTGAAACTGCTTATGCAGAGTTAGGTAGAGACAGTCTGGGAGCTAGACCTGTAAAACCCCAACTAATGGGGAGTTCAGATAAAGAACAGGCAAAGCAATCATCAGTTTCTTCAAAGATGAAATGGGACAATAATAAACAGCAAAAGAACAGATCTCCAGGGGAAGGTCTCCTCAACAGGAGCCCCCAGAAAGGAGATACAATCTTAGAAATAGAGATAACATTAAAAAACCTGACAGGTATTAGAATACTGATACTCGTTCCTCTCGTTCCTTTCAGGGTTCATCAAAAAACTCAGAGAGGAGAGGACGGTCTGAACAAAGACAAGAAGAGTGTACAAAGTCCAGAGACAAGCAACGCATTTCAGACTACGCTTCAAAGAAAGAAGAAAAAGCTAAATCAAAACCTCAATTTAAAAAGAAGAAGGTAGCAGGTCTCAAAGTTAGACATGCCCAGAATTCTGAGGACTCAGCTACTGAACGGGGAATGGGCTCTGACGATGCTAGACAGCGCGGCAGAGGTAACAATAGCTCGCCGGAACCTGATGGAATTTCTGGTGACAGCGGAGTTGAGTGAGTATATCACGGTGGAAACGCCTGATACTTGGCTGAGTGTCCCACACAAGTTACATGAAATAACACTCCAAATGGAGGGGGACAAGCCCAGACAAGTTAAGGCTCTCTTTTGGGAGAACCTGACTTCTGGCTACGACATACTATTAGCAGAAAGAGATTGGCCGCCTACTATTGTTATGGAATGCCCAAAGGGGGAAACTGTAATCTTTCCAGCTTTCTCCGACCTAGTCTCCGCACACCTAAGACATACATATGCACAGGAGTGGGCGGTAGCACTTGCTCCAGCATTATACCGCAACCACGTAGGGTGGGATGAAGAGTCACCCCACCACGTTATTCCAATAAAAACAAACCCAACTCCACAAAGACAGTATCCCATAAAACAGGAAGCTAAAAAACAGGTCAGGGAGATCTTAGATCAACTTTAATACCAAGGTGTAATTGAATCATGCACCTCATCAATGAATAATCCTTTATTTCCCGTAATGAAACCCGACAATTCATATTGTCTAGTGTTAGACTACAGACACTTAAACTCATGCACAAAAACTTTTGCAGTTCAGAATGCACACAGTGCCGCATTAATGAATAACATTGTGCAGAAAAAATACAAAACAACATTAGATATCTCAAATGGAATTTTCTGCCAAAACATAGCGCCTGAAAGCAGATATTTGACAGCCTTCTCAGCGCTAGGGTCCCAGCGTCAATTTTGTCGACTCCCCCAAGGGTATAAGAATAGCCCGGGGTTATTCTCAAGGAGGGTAACAGAGTTACTACAGAATTTGGATGAAGAAGCATTATCCTATGTAGATGATATTTATCTGACGGATGATGACTTAGAAGAACACTTGACCAGGGTGAGCACCATAATTTTGGGTTACGCCTCTGAGAGCTACAAATTTAATTTAAAAAAATCGAAAATAGCCCACCTCAATGTCCTATTTTTGGGATATGAGATCTCAAGTGAAGGCTAAAGCCTGGCAGCCCCCTTTTTTTTCTCAAACATGTTTTTATTGAGTTTTACAGAAGGGTTATCATAGCATTTGGTAATACATATATTCGTTCAACCCGTATACAGCCAATGTAATGCTATTTCTGTGTACAGAGTATTGCGGTTGTTACAGGTCACATTGGCCTCAAGGAGTCATATATGCATAATCAATGCAGTGTAAGTAACAAATTCTGCTTAGATTAACCCCACCCTTGTACCCCTAGCCCTTCCCCCTCCCCAAAACCCCGTCCCTTTGCTGATGAGTCACTTGTACAGTCGCTTACAGTGAGCGTATAAGGGATCCAGGGGATGAACTCCCAACTGTGTGTGAACAGAAAACAAAAAAAAGAAGAAAATGAATTAAAAAAAAAAATGGGGTCGTGTAACCCATATTAAGGTTGACCCTGGGTGACTAGAAAGGGTGGAGTGAGGTCCCAAAGGCGCTCTGGTATGTGACGGAACATTGGTTAGAGTTGAAACAGATGTAGTGCTCGAACTCTCGGGGAGCATGTAGTCATTGGTAGACCTGTGGACAGATACTTCACTAAGGGCCCCCAAGTGTATTCAAAATTTTTAAAAGCGTCTCTGTATATATCACTCAGTCTTTCCATGGTTATTGCTCTCCATAGGCGTGCCTGCCATTGCGTCATGGGCGGAGCCTCCTTCTTCTTCCAAGCTGCGGCCAAGGCCATTTTGGCTGTCCCTAGACAAAGCCACATGATGGCTTGGTCTGCCGTAGTTTGGTACTTCAGCCCCGGGTCCCTAAGTCCCAGAAGAACGAATTCAGGAGAGACCGGAATGGGGTATCCTAGCATGTCTTTGATATGGGCTACAATTTAATTCCAGAAAGGCCGAATGATTTGGCAATCCCACCATATGTGCTGAAAATCACCTAGCAGGCCGCACCCCCTCCAGCATAGATCTGATGTGTTGGGGAAAATCTTCTTAAGTTTGAAAAGTGCGCACTGCTACAACCTCCAAAATCATAAAAAAATTTACAGTCCATACTGGGATTTTTGAATTTTGGCAGAACATACATTTTGTATTACGCAGAGAGAGTAAAACCTTTCTACGACCTAATAAGAACTAACTTTTCAGTTAAACAATGGACACAGGAACACACAAATATACTTCATTCCCTACAAGCTGATATGATATCATCAAAACATTTACAGACACGCGTAAACGTACGCAACCTGGTGATCCGCGTAGTCACAGGTCAATCTGGGTACACTTACTTAACCTTTAATGAAGGTGAAACAGTACCAATTGCATATAAATCGCATTTGTACACTAAGTCTGAAATGCATTTTGCTCCTACAGAAAAAATTCTGACAGCAGTACAGACTGCTGTAGTGAGAGAAAGAGCACTAGCTCAAGGGAAGCGAATAATTGTCATGACCCCGGTACCAGCGTTAGAGGCTGCCACAAAGGCAAGCGTCCCAAATGCAAAAGCGTTACATCCAAGATGGATACAATGAACTAATTCTCTCACTGCAACAGATGTAGAATACAGATATGACCCAAATCTAAAAACACAAGCATTCCTGCAATACGAACAAGAATATCCTCTACCAAATGAAATTATGCCTCTAGATCGGTATGAATAAAATTATTTACACCGATGGATCTGCTCAACCGGCCATAGGGAGTAAGCAACAATACAGTGCAGCATGCGCTTTGTAAAAGGTAGGATGCAGGATAACAAGTTTCATCAAAGCTGTACTAAAACGCAGTCTCTCGTAAGTTACTGTTTCCACGGTCCTGAGGGATCAGGGTTGTCATGTTCAATAGTTGCCAAGAACTATTCTCTCCTTGGTAAGAGGAGGTTATAGTGGCATTGCGAGCTAACTGGTACACAGGCCAACATACCTGGTGGGGGTGTCTGGAATCAGTCTGGACACCAGTCTCGCAGTGTGTGTTGTCTAAACGTGCAGATCCTATATAGGTCTTATAGGAACTACACAACAGCTGGTTCACCATGTGGTTGGTTGTGGCAATTTTGTGTATGTAGGCAGTGCGCTTTTGCCATAGACCTGCATGTCTACTCTTTGTTCCCCATGCCTTTTTACTCTGTGTTGTTGTTGATGACCATGTGGCAATGGCAGGCAGCCATTATGTGTGTACAGCCAGTGTGACCCTTTGCCATATGCTTGCATAGATGGTTGAGCAATGAGATAGGAGTTTAATAAATAAAAATGAATGATATGCTTGAGGGTAATGTCACTTATTCATAATTTTCTTAATTTTAATTTTTTCCAATTTTAGTATTTTTTTCCCCCAAAAATTTCATTTTGATATTATTTTAAAGATTTTTTTTTGTAACATTTTCAAAGCATCTAGCATTAATGTAATCAACCCCATGTCTGCTATAGGTACCCAACAGCAATCATTGTATAAGGATTATTCAATTGTCAATGCATTTGTCAGCTGCACCTCCCAGCGTGCCACATCCCATGTGATGCATTGCACATAAAGCAAACAGTTACAGCTGTATTGCTTTGTTGTTGCTCTTTATATTCCTCCCTGAGTGTTCAGTCACCATGAAAGTTTATGTTGGTGTAGTTTACCGTTTTAGGAATGAAAACTGTATACTATTGTTAATTATTTATAGAAACTTAAGTAACCACACTGAATGATATTGTGTGTTTGTACTACTACTTGAACGGCAACAAAGCCACGTTTCACTGATATTTTTCTTGCTTGTTTACTTTTAGGTTCACAAGAGAAGAGACATCACCCACAGTACTGCCAGACAGAAGGCCTCTGCACGACGTGACGCGTGATTGACTACTCAACATGGTCATCTCTTCAGCTTGTTGTGAAGCTAAGTGCCACTGCCAACTGACAGCTTCAAGATGGCCCCAAAGAAAGGTGCTGTCAAGAAAGTGGCTAGTGAGGAGCAGAAGAAGCAGATTTCCACCACTGGCGTGACGACCACAACCTTTTTCAGGAAAGTTGTGCCTGCCGCACTGACCTCCAGCAAGCAAGGTGAGAGCAGCACTCCTCCAACAGCGCCACCCCTTGAAGGAAGTGGCCCTTAGGGGCCACTCGGGTTTCTTACAACGACCTGCTATGCCTTCCCAAGAATGAAGAGTCGGTCAGACAGTAGAGAATACAAACATACATTTATTAGCAATACTCTGCAGAGGAGTCCAATCTGACCTGCACCCTAAGATATCTGCCGAGGGACTGACCCCCCAACAGTCTGCAGTGAGTAGTAATTCTTCCGAAGAAGCCTCCAACCACGCCCACAGTGGAAAGTTACCGGCCTGGGCCGAACATGAACAAAGAAGGCACAGGGAGATGGGCTACCACCTGCCAGATGGGTACATGTTATCTGTATGCTGAGGTCACCGCGCTGAGTCTCAGCGTCTCCTAACGTGGGAGCAGAACTACATACTCAGATAGGTATGCGAAGGCAGAATGGCCTATTCATTAGTAAGTCAGAAAACAGCCTTGAACAGGAGAGAAAATAATAACGAAATACAGTGTTCTGCTGAGGCAAGCAATACGAATGATGAGGCCTAGTTCAGACACAGCCTAAGCAGCTTAATAGGGATTACGAAATACAAAATGGAGTCACACTTGCTAACTAAAGCTTGCATGTTGCAGGGATAACTCAGTGGGTTGCATAACGTGACTACAAATGGCATCTATTTAGCCACACTCCTAACCTAATATAACATGCAACGAGTGCATTGCGGGAATGGGATCTTCAAACCTAACAGACCCTCCTTTTAGCAGGGGTGGCTAAATGCTTTATTGGGCTATCCGGTAGGGTCTTTACAATTCTAGGTGGGGAGAAAGGGATTGCATAGTCACTCAAGGTACGAAGGAGAACAAAGCAACACAGGAGCATCAAAATCACTTAATATTCGAAGTTGCCCTCATCTATGAGCATGATGTCCTGCATCATCATAGTGGAGACCTTGTTGTCTCGTCTTGACAATTTAGGGGTAGGGGCGAGTTTACTCACACAATAGGTGCAACAGGCTGGAAGACAGTTAACACATAGGCAACATGTAAAGATGACACCTGCGATGGCTATTAGGACAAGTAATATCTTCCAACCCCATGATGTCAGTAGACCCCAGAACCACCCTGTCAAGGACCATGACCCATTATCTTGGTGAATGTCAGATGCAAGCTTGTGGAGCTTCTGTATAGCAGAATATACAGTGGGGGAGTGGTCAGGGATGTAGACACAGCAACTGCTACCGATGACGCGACAAGCTCCACCCCTATCTGCGAGAATGACGTCTAAAACTATCCGGTTTTGAAGAGCAACAAGTCTCGTAGCCTGAAGCTCTACCGTAATGTTTGTCAATATTCCTGCCGTCATATTGATAACCCCCTCTACCACCCGGGTGAGTCGTCTAATATTGAGGCTATTAGCCATAGGGCCCCAGAAGGGTAGAATGCCTTTCATTGCGTCAGTAAACTGTTGCAAGGTCGTGTCAGTCTGGTCTATGTCGTCTGTACTAATCATCCTCTTAATCCGGGAGGCTAGGACACCTCTACGCTGTAGTCGATGAGCTTTGTGGTAGTTGGGAGGGGCTATATAAACTGGGGGAAGGAGGTAGGAAAGGTAGCACTCCCCGGACCATCCCTCAGGGAGCCACACATAACCACGAGCACCACAAACAAAATAAACATTAGGCGGCGGGATCAAGGGCGGACTTTTGGGCATCCTCTATATATAGAAGTGGTGTTGCATCTACTGTCTCCCACCTTTATGTCTCCTGCCCCTTGAACGCAGAAGGGAGCCAGTACATATACCACTGCCAGGGGTATGGGCTTATCTTCGGTGACATTGCGAGCTTGGAAGGATTGAAAATATTCTGATACATTGAACTGCGAGAACCCATCCCTGTCCATCTCTGTTCTGTTTGCATTTCTACCTCGATCTGCTGCTCTGAGGCAAGAATTCAAGAATACTCGATCAAACCGCCTATTCCCGGGGGAAACACCAGGTGGGGCCCTATGTTGGGAGTACACATTCATTGTCAAGGAACGGGAACAGGTGTCTCTTTGTTCCAAGGAGTCAACCTGAGAGTACGAGCGGATCATACTAAGTAAGGTAAACCACACCTCACAACTATTAACATAGGATAAGGGCATAGGCAACAAGTTCTCACTGCGATGTGTAACAGAAGGCAGCAAACCACACACCCAACATTATGTCGTATTATAGGCAGCATGCGTTTGGTGCAACGTCTGAATGAAAACATTGCCCTTTCAGGACTTCCGGTGCTCTTCTTTATGAGGCGCTAAAGTACCAAAAATATGTTCAGGAGGGGCTGGCGTAGTACTTATCCAAGCGTGCACAGGGTATTTCTCTTCTAGGAAGAACAACACCCCAAATACAACTATCAAGGAAAGCAAAATTATTGCGACAAACACTATTTTACTCTTAGTGGACCAAGAAGACCAAACAGGTCCATCTGAAGTGGGACACGGAGCCTCAAAGGGCTGCTCCACATCATGGGTAGGATGGCCAAAAGGATACATTTTCAAAACTTCAAAAACAACTTATATGCGTCACAGGAAAAAAAATTCACAGACTGGAGCCACAAAAATACAACCGACCAGAGGGGTACAATTCACCCAGTGTCCTTCAGAGCCTCACTGGCAGGCTCCTATTGTTCATCAACGATGGTGCTATGAATCATTCCCACGGGGAGCTGCGCAATCGCAGCCCTTGCTGGAAAACAAATCCTCTTCTTTCAGAATAGGGCACCCTCCCTCCTGGGCAAATACCCTCAACGATCCTGTCCAGTGTCTAGGACAGTGCACCAGTGTTGTTCACTCTAATCTAAAGCAGGCACCATAGACATAGCACCTCTGCCCTAAGCTCAAGTCCTTCCCTAACTCCTGGACTGTCCTACTGGCGCACTGTCCTTCCGTCGGGGCCACAGGTTGTACCTGGCAACCCCAGGCACTTCTTCGTCAGCAAAAAGGGTGAGAAATTCAGGCTCAGCAGGGCATTGAGACTCAGGTGTCTGTGCACTAGAAGTGGGAGCATCCGGGGCGGCCCTTATCTCTGGGGGGACCGCCTAAAGTAAAGCCTCGTTGCTTTCTTTGTCTGTCTGCGCCCACCTCAATCGGGCGCCAGAGAAAGGAACGAAGCAGGGCACGCGCTCCCCTTCCTGGTCACTGATGCCTTCGAGGGCCCACTGATCATACGGAAGTGGTAGAGGTACCCTCTTCACGTGCGACAGATGCACCCATTTCTTCTGGCCTTCTAGCTTCACGGCAGTGCGGGTAGCAAGCAACACAAGGAGGGGCCCCTTCCACCTCGGCTCCAGGCTGTTCTTCCGTTGAAAATTCTTGAACATAACAAAGTTCCCGGGTTGTAGCCGATGCCCGGGCCCGTCTGGTACTGGTTGCAGCATGGCATGAATCTGTTGGGGGACAGAACGGAGATCTTTAGACAATTCATACAGATAATCTATCAACAGGGGGTACTCTATCTTGGAGAATCGCTTGGCTCTTGGGACGCCCCAGACGTTGGCGGGGCGCCCAAAGACCACCTCATACGGGGACAACCCTGTTATAGAATGCGCTGTCGCTCTGGTGGATAACAAAGCCAAAGGTAATGCATCTGTCCATCGCAATCCTGTGCTTTCCTGGATCTTTGCTAACTTCAGTTTGAGAGTACCATTGTACTTCTCAACTAGGCCTGCTGACTGGGGGTGGTTCGCTGCATGAAACTTCTGCTTAATATGCAAGCCCTTGCACACCAATTCAATGACTTTTGAGTTGAAGTGACTTCCGTTGTCACTCCAGATCACACGTGGCAATCCATAGCGCGGGAAGAACTCTTTTAAGAGCGCCTTCGCTGCCGCCATGGCCGTATTCTCCTTAGTTGGGTAAGCCTCAATCCATTTACTGAATGCACAAATTACTACTAGCACATACTTAATGCTATTAACTCGTTCCATTTCGATGAAATCCATCTGGAGAACCTCGAAAGGGAAGGAAGGCGGTGCAAAGTTACCTGCGGGTGTAGGAGTACCTTTCCCAGGATTATGTTTCAGACAAATGATGCAGTGTTTCACTAGGTGTGTGGCTACCTTAGGGATATTATCATGTCGCCATACTGGGTCTAATTGCTTACATATTCCTTTGGCACTAATGTGTGCTGGGCCGTGGGCCATAGTGACAACAGGGAGCACATATGCATTCGGCAGCAACCATCTCTGCTGCCCAGACAAGTCAGTCCAACACCCGTCCTCATCCAAATGCCCTGTCCTTTCCTTTCCTCCCATACTGCCAACTCATCTACTGTCGCCTCGCCCTGTATTTCCCTGACATTTTCCAATGTGTCCTCGAACATTCCATTGTCTGGAACACACCTAGCGGGACCTGCCACGAACATCTTTTTATCTTTGATCTAGCTGTCTCCTTAGCTGTCTGATCTGCAAAAGCATTTCCCCTTCCAACATCGTCTGTTACTGCTTTGTGAGCGCTACATTTTATTATTGCCAACTTATCAGGAAGTGTCAGTGCTGACAACAGTCTATGTATCAATGGACCGTGCTGTATTTGCAGTCCATGCGAAGTCAAGAACCCTCTCTCCGCCCAGAGGCGCTCAACATTATGAGCCACCCCAAAGGCGCACTGGCTTTCGGTGTAGACATTGACAGTCAATCCCTCACTTAACTCGCAAGCCCTAAGGAGGGCAACTAACTCTACAGCCTGAGCCGATTGATATGGGATACGGGATGTCTCAACTACAGTGTGTAACGTTGTGATTGCATAAGCTGCAGTGGTAGTGCCATCTGGTAGTTTGAAACAAGAGCCATCAACATATAGTTCCCCTTGGGGGTCAGATAAGGGAACATCAGTCAGGTCTACCCGTCCCTTCGTTTCTTCCTCAGTCAGAAATAAACAATCATGGACATCAATGTGTGGAGTGTGATGAAAGATTATGAGCCCTTCGTACAGCAGCATGCCCTTAAGCACATGTGGGCCACGTTAATAGGACTGTGGGAACAGTGTTTTCAGGGTATTGCACCGCAGATCACCTATGACATACGAGACAGAGTATATGCTGCAGGTTATGGCTCCTAATGAGGTTTTTAGCAATGTAACGACATTGGTGGGTTATCGAGCAGATTGCTCCAAAAGGTTCCAACGATAGTGACCCAGTGCCCCATGAGGGAGGTCCACCCCATTTATCATCCTGAAATACCAGAACTGCGCGACTCCACGAATACTGTAATTAGGCCAAGAGTTGATGCTCGGTTTCAGGAACAGTGGATCTATACTCCTTGGAAGAGGAGTGAGGTAATATCCCTTAAAAGTCAGTTGCCGGATCCTCGGAAAAACCCGACTGCGTACTACAAAGAGTTGACAGAGGCGGCCTCCTCCACGGTGATGACGTTAGCAGATATTGAGTTGTTCTTTGGCTTGTTGGTACCGGTGGATATATGGAGGCAAGTGCATACAGAGGACCATGTGGTGGAATTGGGAGGAACATGGGATCAGATCAGGGCATGGGATAAGGACCGCAAGCCCGGTGACAAGCTGAAGGCGTAGATATTGGCTTTACCGGGTCACATTTTCACTTATATGCATTCCCTTATCCCGCCGAGACGAGTAGATTGGGACAAGTTGACTGAATGCCGTCAGAAGAAGGACGAGAGTGTGTCTGATTTCTTTACTAGGTTTGAAGGGGTGTTTCTCGACTTTAGTGGCCAGGACCTGTCATTGGAGGGTGGTGTACGGTTGTTTGTCAGCAGGTTTGTTAACAACTTGCTTCCTGAGATTGCGACTAGGTTGCAGGCTTCAGAAAGCACTTGGAGCACTCTCTTCCCCGTCGGTGATTTTGAGTATGGCACAGTACTACGAGCATAAAGAGAATGAGGACAAGGAAAGAGTGGAGAAAAAGTCGAAGGATTTGAAAACGAGGGTGTTGATGCAGCAAGTTGCGAGGGGAAGAGGAAGAGGAAGAGGTTCGGGTTCAGCCCAGCGGCTGCCCCGGACTAACAGAGGTGGTACTTCGAATGCACCCCTTGGGCTCAATCAATGTGCATATTGCAAGCGGGAGGGACATTGGCGGAATGAGTGTCCGGAGTTGTCGCAGAGAGGTGAGGCTCCGGGAGGTGGAGGGTTTGGAGGACAAGGAAGCGAAGGAGGAGGCCATGGGGACATGCGATCAGAGAACACATCATCTAATAGACAGAGCGGGAACTACTTCGACGACCACCGAGGGAGACAGAACTATCATGACGACTATGACATGGACCGAGTGACTGGGATGTCTCACAGCTAGGACAGCCAGGGACAGGGCAGGGACTAGTTCCGGTGCCTGTAGATCAGTGTGGACTCTATGTCACTGCAGATTTACATGGTACGACCGAAATTTTTAGTCGATACAGGGGCTATGAATAGCTCTGTTTCTCCGTTCACTGGTCCCGGGGCAGCTCTGTCTGGCCAAAACAATGTTCGGTGGGTTTTCAGGCGTGCCGGTCGCTAGGCCCATTTCCAAACCTCTTGCTCGACTATTGGCCTTTACGGTTGACTCACCATTCCTATTAACGTCAGATTGTGGGAGAATTTGATAGGATTGGATTTGTTAAAATTGTCGCATGCAACCTTTTTAACAAATCCAATCCTAACAAATTCTCCCCACAATTTGACGTTAATAGGAATGGTGAGTCAACCGTAAAGGGGCCAATAGTCAAAACAAGAGGTTTGGAAATGGGGCTAACGACCGGCACGCCTGAAAAACCCACCGAAACATTGTTTTGGCCAGACAGAGCTGCCCCCGGGACCAGTGAACATGAAACAGAGCTATTCATAGCCCCTGTATCGACTAAATATTTCTCGGTCGTACCATGTAAATCTGCAGTGACATAGGGTCCACACTGATCTACAGGCACCGAAACTGGTCCCTTACCCTGTCCCTGGCTGTCCTAGCTGTGAGACATCCCTGTCACTTCGTCCATGTCATCTTCGTCATGTTAGTAATGTCTCCCTCGGGGGTCATCGAAGTAGTTCCTGCTCTGTCTATTAGATGATGTGTTCTCTGATCGAATGTCCGCACGGCCTCCTCCTCCCCTTTCTCATCCTCCAAACACCCCACCTCTCGGAGCCTCACCTCTCTGTGACAACTCCGGACACTCATTCCGCCAATGTCCCTCCCGCTTGCAATAAGCACATTGATTGAGCCCAAGGGGTGCATTCGAAGTACCACCTCTGTTAGTCCGGGGCAGCCGCTGGGCCAAACCCGAACCTCTTCCTCTTCCTCTTCCTCTTCCCCTCACAACTTGCTGCATCAACACCCTTGTTTTGAAATCCTTCGACTTTTTCTCCACTCTTTCTTTGTCCTCATTCTCTCTATGCTCGTAGTACTGTGCAATACTCAAAATCACCGACGGGGAAGAGGTGCTCCAAGTGCTTTCTGAAACCTGCAACCTAGTCGCAATCTCAGGAAGCAAGTTGTTAACAAACCTGCTGACAAACAACTGTACACCACCCTCCAATGACAGGTCCTGGCGGCTAAAGTCGAGAAACACCCTTTCAAACCTAGTAAAGAAATCAGACACACTCTCGTCCTTCTGATGACATGCAGTCAACTTGTCCCAATCTACTCGTCTCGGCGGGATAAGGGAATGCATATAAGTGATAATGCGACCCGGTAAAGCCAATATCTCGGCCTTCGGCTTGTCACCGGGCTTGCGGTCCTTATCCCAGGCCCTGATCTGATCCCATGTTCCTCCCAATTCCACCACATGGTCCTGTGTATGCACTTGCCTCCATATATCCACCGGTACCAACAAGCCGAAGAACAACTCAATATCTGCTAACGTCATCACCGTGGAGGAGGCCGCGTCTGACAACTCTTTGTAGTACTCAGTCGGGTTTTTCCGAGGGTCTGGCAACTGACTTTTATGGGATATTACCTCACTCCTCTTCCAAGGAGTATAGATCCACTGTTCCTGAAACCGAGCATCAACTCGTGGCCTAATTACAGTATTCGTGGAGTCGCGCAGTTCTGGTATTTCAGGATGATAAATGGGGTGGACCTCCCTCATGGGGCACTGGGTCACTATCGTCGGAACCTTTTGGAGCAATCTGCCTCGATAACGCACCAATGTCATTACATTGCTAAAAACCTCATTAGGAGCCATACCTGCAGCATATACTCTGTCTCGTATGTCATAGATGATCTGCGGTGCAATACCCTGAAAACACTGTTCCCACAGTCCTATTAACGTGGCCGACATGTGCTTAAGGGCATGCTGCTGTACGAAGGGCTCATAATCTTTCATCACACTCCACACATCTTCCACACTATAGATCGGGCTCCGATCCCACTGAGCCGCCTGATTCACCACCATTCGCTTCTCCTCATCACCCACAGCAGAACGCACCAACACTTTGTCCATACGGTCCCGTGCTGCCGCCCAATTCCCTTTATGGATCCCCTGTAAAGGGGTTTCGCCATTCAGCAGTGTGTGTGGCATCATACTCGAGGGAGAAAGAGCAGATGAGGAGACAGGTATCATCATGTAAGGAGACAGTGTTGTAGGAGTGAAAGGGGGTGTAGCGGTAGATACAGAGTCAGTAGACGGAACTGGAGAGCTAACGGCTCCCGCCCCTGTCACTGGCGTGAGCAGAGAGTAAGCAGGCGGGGCTGGGGCCGAAGCAGTTGGACTAGAAGCAGAAGTACCAGAAAGAGCAGCACCAGAGGCGGGGGACTGAGATGCTGGAACCCTTGGGTATATCCGCTCTGGAGCATAAGGTGGAGGAGGGCGAGAATCCAATAGCTCTTCAACGAAAATGTCACCTTCCTCCCTAGTAACATAGCATTTATCTGTCTGCAATCAGGATTTTCTATCTGCACATTCTATGCCTTTCTCTATCTTTTCCCTTTTTATAGGCCACTGCTTTCTGCGTTATAGCCTGCGTCTGTCTCTTCCGGGCCTCTTTCTCTGCTCTCATACGCCGCTGCTTTGCTTCCTTCTGCCATATTCTTAGGGAATCAAACATCGACTGTCTGCTCTTTTTAGCGAACAACTTGTCCTGCAAGAAATTCAATTTTTGCTCATCAAACGAACCAGTAAGTGGCTATTGTAACTCAGCATTGTCCCTCGTATATTTATTCCACAATGTGCTAAACATAATATGGCCAATACCGTGCTTGACTAATACATCAAAATTTGGGGTACCCTCTGGAGGCGCAGGCTGACTCTCTTCCAATCGAGCCTCAGTAGAACAACACCGACATCCAAAACACCCCAACTTGCTTAAACAAGGCATCTTAATATAAGACACATGCACTGTCCCTAACGGACAAGTATAACACTAGCAACGGTAATATAAAGGAGAGAGAAATAATAAAAAATAAATAATAAAAAATTATTCAAGAACGAAACCAAATGGTCCGTAGACCACTCCCTACAGTCCAGAGACTGTACCAAGTTCAAGAAGACAGGCTCTAGCCCCAGACCTTTTCAAGCATTGACCAAATTACTAGTTGGCCTGGCAGAGTGTTCGCGAACAACCCCAGACCTTTTCAAGCGTGGGCCAAATTTCCAGTTGGTCTGGTAGATTGCTCACAAACACTCTGTGCCTTTTCAAGGGTCCGCAGACCCACCAAGTTCAAGACAAGACAGTCCGAAGACCGTACCAAGACACAGCTCATCGACTCAAGTCGTTCAAGCAAGGCAGTCCGAAAACTGCTCCAAGACAGTCCGGAGACTGTACCAAGACACAGCCTGTAGGCTCGTGTCGTTCAAGAATGGCGCCATTTTTCCAAGAATCAAATAATTCACCTGGTGCACACAGGTCGAGTCAAGTTATTCTCCACTGCCGACTCTTCGGACCAAACGGCCAACTCCAAGGTTTCGCCTTCTCAGAGCCACAGCCGGTGACCACTAGACGAGGAGTCGCCCGATCAGCCAGGCGGGGCAGCTGCGAGAACCAAGCTCGATCGTGTGGGGTACTCGATCCGCCCAACCGACCAAGCGCACCCGACCCTGCAACCTGATTACGGGCGAGCTGGATCACCTTGCGGGGTCCCTGTTCGGGCGCCAACTGAACGAAGTGGCCCTTAGGGGCCACTTGGGTTTCTTACAACCACCTGCTATGCCTTCCCAAGAATGAAGAGTCGGTCAGACAGTAGAGAATACAAACATACATTTATTAACAATACTCTGCAGAGGAGTCCAATCTGACCTGCACCCTAAGATGTCTGCCGAGGGACTGACCCCCCAACAGTCTGCAGTGAGTAGTAATTCTTCCGAAGAAGCCTCCAGCCACGCCCACATTGGAAAGTTACCGGCCTGGGCCTAACATGAACAAAGAATGCACAGGGAGATGGGCTACCACCTGCCAGATGGGTACATGTTATCTGTATGTTGAGGTCACCGCGCTGAGTCTCAGCGTCTCCTAACATGGGAGCAGAACTACACACTCAGATAGGTATGCGAAGGCAGAATGGCCTATTCATTAGTAAGTCGGAAAACAGCCATGAACAGGAGAGAAAATAATAACGAAATACAGTGTTCTGCTGAGGCAAGCAATACGAATGATGAGGCCTAGTTCAGACACAGCCTAAGCAGCTTAATAGGGAATACGAAATACAAAATGGAGTCACCCTTGCTAACTAAAGCTTGCACGTTGCAGGGATAACTCAGTGGGTTGCATAACGTGAATACAAATGGCATCTATTTAGCCACACACTGCTAACCTAATATAACATGAAACGAGTGCATTGCCGGAATGGGTTTTTCAAACCTAACACCCCCAACCTAAGCCTAGGACCATGTCTGTCAGTGAGGCAGTCAGTGCTATCATGTCAACACGTACGAGTAGCGATGTTGAATTGGATTTGTCCCATCTGCAAAGTACTACACAATCTTTTTTTAGGAAACACAGCAGAGTGGAAAGCAGCCACAGCCAGCAATGAAGTTGTCTGATGTTGGAGCAGAACAGAAGGTTGGGCTCCCTTCAGAGCAAGAAGTTGAACTTCCTCTTTTATAATCATTGGCTCCCACATCTCCAGCAAGGAAAAGGAAGGGTACTACAGCACCATCTTCTCCAAGCACCACTTCTGATGATGATGATAGGGACATAGAGTGGATCCTGACAGAGACCGGGAGACAACAGGAGGGGTAAGGGAAAATAAAACTTCCAGAAAGACTTAGACTTATGTAAGGGTATGAAGAGGAGGATGACGATGACGAGGTAGTCATGGTGGAGGGTGACACAGAGGAATCTGACATTGCTATTCAACCAGCTCCGAGGGATGTGACACAGGTAGCACTGCCACCAGCTCCCATATTTGCAAAGCCCTAGGTGAGACCTACACCAATCCTTGCCTCAGGAGAAGCAGAGAGGCAACATGTCCTCCTACCTACAGTTCGTCTTCAGGCATTGGCAGTGGGCCGGTAAAAAAATACTTCTGCCCAGTTTGGGACTTTTTTACAGTAAGCAAAGAGGGGGAGAAGATTGCAGTATGCACCGATTTGCCACACAAATGTTCATCGAGGTAAGCCTGGTACACATTATGGTACTGGAGGCCAGACGACCCATATAAAAAAACACCACATCATCAAGTGGGAGGAGCACCTTAAAAAAATTGGTGGACGTGGTAGTGTGGAGAGCCAGGGAACATCAGCTACAAGTCCAATCATGGCAGGATGTGAAGATGAGGAAGAAGAGGGTGACATCTTCACGCAAAGCAGCCCTGTCCCCAGCAGTGCACCAGCAGAATCACCCACCTCAGCGACTTCACAATGGCACAAGAAGTGTTGGAGGGAGCGTTTCAGTGGGTCTGGGGGGGCTAGGGGGCACCCTTGCCAGCTGTTTAAGGGAGTGATTTAGGGACAAAAGGGCAGCTTAACTTGAGGCAGGGTGCGCAGGAACGCTCATACTAAAATGAAGGAAACAGATGTGTGAGCCATGGAAACCAAGCCAAAAGGTTCAACAGATTTATTTAGAAGGCGCAGCTTCAAGAAAAAGGCATTTAAAATACAGAATACAAAATATAGTGACCTCGCATTCATAGAGAGTCTTACCAAACAGAAGGCACCTTTATCTAATTCTCAATAGGACTCAGAAGGCATTGAAATCATTTGAAGAGAGACACTTCAGAAAACCTCAAAGACACATTAATAAATGCATTATGAAAAACATAATTTAAATCAAGGAAAATGTTCTCAGAATGCACAACACATTTGATCTAAAATGCAGAGAATACTCACGTTTAAACCTAAAAGAAAGCAGCCTTGCAAGTGTAATATAAGCATTAAATTCTCAATAAGAAAACACCAATTTAGAGACAAAATAGCATATACAGCAATTATATTGGCAAGTTAAATTGTATCTTAATAAAACAAAAAACAAGAGCTCTTGGGGAAAACCCACACCCGCCTGCCATCCTACCAACAGACGGGTGGGGTAGTCCGACGAGAACTCCGTGGACTCGTCTTTTTATACCTTTTAGTGCTGGGAACTGAAGCAGAAGTGCTTATTCTAACGTCAGCCCTACCTACGTCACTTATAGCCCCAGTTCGCACATTTATCAGACGTGTCGTGCTTCTTCAGTTAAATGCGGAACATAGACTAGGTGAAAGGTTATGTTCTCAGACCAAGCGCTCGTCGTAAATTGCATAGGGCAAGTAGAAAATATGTAATGTAAGGAATAAAATATATAGCAATGTCCTGGTTGCCACATTGCATCACCCCGGTCTGACGTCTTTGTGGTGGGAACTTCTCTATTCTCATGTTCAGACCCAGGATGTGGTGTGCTATTTGTCGACAGGACAGAGGAAGGGACAGTGAACTTTGAGACACACGGGTAGGGTGGGGGCTATCCAGTCAGGAGCAGAAGAGCCTCGCAGAGAGAAGCTGGCTGAGATTTTTAGTCAGACAGGCTTAGAGCCTGCTGTTCAGAAAAATGGCAGAACTCTGGTCAATTTAACAAAAGGCCTGCAGAAAGACCGCAGGGCCTACCTAGGGGTTCATACTGACTGAGTGACTAGGATGGCCCAGGGCATTTGTTATATGGTAAAACCGGACCCTCAGGTCAATTTAACACGGCCTACAAATTAGGCTGGCAGGGCCTATGTAAGGGGTTCATACTTCAGGTGTGGGCCGAACAGGCCTGGGGGGGGTCTTATATGATAAAAATGGACCCTGCCTCATACCCTCCTCTTGTTCATTCTTTGAACAAAATCCTTACAGCAGACCTTTCAGGCTTTTCAGGTATTTGGTAATGGTAGCGGGCTTGCTCTCCCTTTGCCAATTATGCTTTTCTCAGGAGGTGCAACTGCTACGGACATGGTGTGCTGACTGAAGAGCATATTGTACATTAGGACACAACCCACGTATTTAGAGACAGGTATGACATTGTAACACATGCTGTTTTCTGTGTCGGTAGGCCGGTGTGTGCAAACATAACATCCTGCCCTGTCAACTGTCCCCCTGTCCCGTCTTTATCAATGGCTAATTATTCAATTTGGTACAATTTCTCTGTTTCATTTAAGCAGTATCTCAGGTAGAACACTGTGATCACAATTCACTATAAGGAGCGTAGTCACTATAGCAATGGGTGTCAATGCTGCTAGTAGCACCTATGATCATTTTCTGTAATTGTTCTGAAAGTCTTGAGCAAGTCTTGAGGCATTGTTCCAATCGTTGGTACGTGGGGCTAGTGTGACTAGTTGGAAGAATGTCTTATCTTCTGTTGTACTTTTACTCTTTTCAAAAAAGTCTGCTGTGGAATAATGTAGAGCCTCAGAGATGATACCTGTAAACAGAAAAGGTAACCGTTGGTGCCTGTCTTCAAGTAATTTGAGAGGTTACAAGCACTTCTATTACTTAGGCACATTCAATATGAAGAAAACAAAGTGATGAGGAAGGTAAAGATGTCTCGTTGTCACAGGTTGTAGACTGAGGGGTTGGGGCATTGATGTGACCAGACGCTCTTAGTTGATGTATTGTTAGGGTCCGCTTACACACTCTTCCTTTCTCTGCTGTGCAGCACTTGCAACCCTTCAGGATAAGCTTGGGATACCATTCCCACTTGGTTGTTTCCGTGGAACACATGTAGTTTCTGTGTGGCTCCTTGCCCCTTGCACAACCCCTCAATGACATGTGAGATGAACGCCGGTCCATTGTCAGAAGCCAAAAGCATAGGTACTCAAAAGTGCGGTATGAACTCTTTCAGGAGGCATTTGGCAATAGTTTGTGCATTGCTGTTCTTGGATTGGCATGCCTCAGTCCATTTGCCGATCATGCACACAATAACCAACACGTACTTGTAGTCTGAGTAGGGGGCATGCTGATGAAGACCACTTAATGTGGGGAATGAAATGGCCTGGGGCAGTGGAAATACAGCATTAGGAAAACAGTCTGATCTTCCCATCACGTCCTACAAGTGATGAACCATGAAAAAGACGGGCCATGGGAGCAAGCATTATCGTTGGTAAACATATCTTTCCATTTGGGCCTAACCGTATTCCTTTTCTTTTTGCATACATCCTCCCCTGTTCCCTTCTTCCTTTTCTTCCACCCAGCCCTTTCAATAATATACTTAGGGTCATAGTACATCATCCTTTATCTTCATATTATGATATCATGTGTAGTAGAAGCAATCTGAACCATTGTGTACTCACAACCAGTTAATGCTATTCCCTTTTGTGCATCTGCATCAATAAATTCTTTACCAATTGATACAAAGTCCTTGGAGGAGGTGTGTGCAACACATTCTACAATTGAAACTTTGGTAGCAACATGTCTAGCAATAGTTGAGCTATTAATGGTGCACGCTGCATTTGTTGGCCAGCTGAGGTAAGGAGGGAACTCCAAATGGAGGAGAGAAACTAAAAATTATATTGGCGTCCCTGTACAAGACTTTAAAAACGAAATTCATTTATCTCCAGAAGCAAAAGAAGAAGTAAAACATTGTACTATAGCTTGTCCCAACAGCAAACACAGATGAAAATCTCTGTCACAGTAACACCTTTAGGAATCAAAACACTCATAGTTGTCAAACTGTGCCCAGGGATGTGGAATCCCTATAGCCCCACGCCCAGGACATATTGTTTGAGGTCAAGGGCAACAAGTTTTCATGCGTATTTTGTCCTTGGGACAAGTAGGCCCAACCCCCTGCAGCACAAACCCTTTGGCTGCCAGTTTACAGTACCACATTATGGCTCAGGGAAAGGCATAGTCTGCAATAAAGGTAATATTTGTGTCCATGTGTTAATGCTGTTCAAGCTTGTATTTATTGTCCATTAATGCAAAGGCTTTATTATTAGGGTGAGCGCTCTAAGTAAATGTTGTAAGCTCAGACTGCACTACTGACAGTGGTTAGAGTATAAAAATGTGTACACACGTTTTCAATATTTAGCAATGTGAGGCTATGTATACTGCTCTCAGAATGCTCTCCCATTAGATGCAAACATTTGCAGAAGCTTGAAAGCAAGACTGATAATTCTTTGCTTTCAAAATAAAAATAAAATGCAAAAACATTTCGCTAAACTACTGGAATATGGGAGGTACCATTTCTTTGCAACATAAAAATAAACAAGCATTGGCAAAAAGCAAAAATTGTTTTGATCTCAAAAAATCACACATTGCACAGTAGTTCCTGGCACTGAATAAAGCAACTGTGTGTCGATATGCTCCTTGTGAAAGAACAGAATGAAGTCACTCACAGGGAAGCTAGCCAAGAGAGAGAGGGAGAGAGACAACATTTTATTAAACATAAAAGGTCATTGTTAACGCCAGACCTAATTAGGGGCCCAATTATTAAATAAAGTGCACCCATGTCCTTGGATTATGTGCAGATATACAACTTTTGTGAATTCACAAGACTACAGAAGTAGGCCAAGAAATAGTACTCCTAGAAAACATTTGTGAACTGCATTTAAGCATGAGCAAACATGCAGGTGTACATTTGCTCAAGCGAAAATACCCTCAGCCCCAGTATGTAGATCTGTGGAAATGTGGCCACATAAGGGAATTGTTAACATTCAAAGCCTACTATGGAAGGAGCCCTAGCATAATCAGAGAGGCTATTTCAGAGCTCTTATATAATGAATATTGCTGCCATAATTTGTTGCTGCATTACATGGCACAAAAGGGACAAGTGTATTTTGTTACAGAACAAGTAATTTTAAGAAGCATCCAGGCCCATGGACAAGTAGATATTTCGTTAAAGTCCACATCTCTTTGCGTCAATCCTTTATACCTTGAAACCTGTTTTCAAACACCCTGAAAGATTGCACCTATATATTAAAAGACATATTTAAATCTGTACACATTGTATCCTTGAGACATTACAATATGAAGCACTGTTATTCAATGCACACTATCCTTCTGTATTGGCATATACTCATTACTAATGATCAATACATAAACATAATATAAACACAACATTACTACTTTTCCTATTACTCCTATCCTTTGTAGTCCCTGGCGAATGCACTGCATTAGAATGCATTTTAGCACATTCCACCTTACAATTTAATTTGTTACAACAATATTCTCTCCAACTCTGAAGAACCTAGGAATGAAAAACATTAATATACATACACATTATTTCTTTTAGATACACATATTAAAACAGCACTTCTCCTTGCGCCATTCAAATAGTCAAAACCCTTCAAGAATGCAATATACCTAGTGCCATTCTATATATACATCTGCTTGTGAAGATGGCGGTGTTCCTGTTGCGGCTGATCACCGTCGTCTTCCTCTTTGGACAGTCAATGGAAACACAATAAAATCTGTGTTCCAGGACTGATAGGTCGGAGCTCAGGGATGATGGGGCCCTTCTTCTTCCACCTGAATGCTTGAGAAGACAGAAACTTCGTAGTGCGTGTTAACTTATGCAAATATATGTCTTCTTTCATAATTTGAATGTCACTGTTAGGTCTAGTTGATGTGACTTATACATATATTAATTGTTCAGTGAGGAGGATATGGGGCATTAGGTGGTTGTCAGAACATTGTAATATTTTTGAGTGAAAACAGAGTGATTCTTGGGCAATAAACTATTTTTGCTTTCTTTAAATTATTTATTTATTTATTTCCCTCAATTGTGGCGCTTATTTTGCCTATTTTATTTTTAAGCAGTCTATGCTGAAAGTTGTTGCTGCTTTAATATCATGATGGACACATGGTCCAACTGTCATCCAAACATGTGGGAAAATGTAGTAGGCCTGAGCCTGTGGCATGACAGGTCTTTCCTATTTAATGCACTTAAGGGAGACAAAAACTCATGGTATTCGAACTGAAAAATATATGCAACCACCTCTAAAGGCTGCAACTGTACTTTTAAAAGGCCTCTTTAAATCCACACCTATTATTCTGACAACATTGTAATACTGAGCATTGCTTACTCCATGCATACCGTCCTTTAACATTGAAATTGGTGTGGTGGCTACCTGTGGTAATCTATTCCTACGAATCTCTGGTTGTTTCATATTTTGAAGGCTGCACACAGCTGTGCATATCCAAAAACGTATTCCTTACCTCCTCTCACATAGACACATACATATTCCGTCACTAAACTGCACAACGTGAAACCTGAAACACTTTTTACACCTTTTTTTTTTTTTTTAAATCTCGGCTACCCCGTTACCAAATTGTGTGATTCTACGCAACTTATCTCTCTTGTTCACTTCCACAGACCAACTATTCTTACACATACATATCTTTCATCTAAATCTTATGTTCGTTTCCAACCACAGGAAGTCCCTTTCCTGCCTGGCTCAATGCCCAGAATCTGTGGTCGGCCAGGAATGCCACTTCTGAAGGCAGCCCAAGAAAAAATCTATTAACCCTTCAGCACCACTTAATATCTAAAAACATGCGCTGTCTTTAATTGTAATATGCAAAATATATATAACTTATTTTAAAATAACATGGCTTACTTGTAAAGCGTACGTTCACTCAGAATGGTATTTTGACGCTAAACAGCAGATCTCCATTGTTCCCCAACTCAATGGTACTCATTTCATCCACCTCAGAATGATGAAGGGCTGATCAGACCCCGCAGCATTTGACGTGTGACCATGAAGTCAAACCATGCATTCCACTCCATCATTTTATCTCCCCCTTGTGCACAAGAAATCGGAAGAGATCAGTCTTAACTTGCTACTTCCAATCTTCTGTCTAATGTTCACCATCTGCTCTGACATTTACGTTACTCTAAGTCTAGTGTCACTAACTTCCTTTACCACGATACACACTTTCAAAATCTTTTCTATTACCTAACTCCGTGCTTTGTAGCTGTACTTCCTGGATTGGAGCTTGCATTCGGGCTACTGCTTGTGCCTGGAGGGGTAGCACTTTTTACTGCTTGCTCTATCGTTAAATTGGACGCAGGTAGGAGTAAATTATTCTGTACTTAGTTGCTCAGTACTGCAATATTTGGTGTAATCTTCAGTGTGAATCTAGCTGACCTGGTCGGCCTTTGCATTCTGTGCATTGAAATATGGATGCGTAAAGATATTCATCAGGTCTATAATGAGAAATTCTTTTATGAATTATAATTGGTCATCTAAATAGAGAGATATTCATGTGCATTTGAAACTGAAAGTATTTTCCCTCTGCCAGGACTATATTACTTATATTGATGGCATTTTTAGTCTTTTAACATTGTGGGCCACAGAACATTGTATGTACTATGTTAAGCTTATGATCCAAAAATATCAAAGGGAATAGCTCCATTTTACCTGGTAGTACATTTTCTATCATTGGGCTCTGGGCGGTAAGGGAAGGCAGTCGTTGACCTCAACTTATTATGTCACTTTTTCTTTTGTGTGGCTTGTCTATCATTTGACGCTGGGCCAAGTCTAGGGCATAATAGCAACCAGAAAACGTAAAAAGGTTGCTGTGTGTTGCGGCGAGAAATGCATGCGAAAGCCTTCCTCCCCATCTTTCTACCACTTGACTGAATATTCAAGTGGGAGCCTTCATTACTAATAGTCCAAGCACGCCAGAAAGGTGAGGTGTGAAGCGTGAGGTGTGACTGTCAAGGAACTGAATGTACTTCATTCAGGGTATAAGGAGTTAACATAGGGGAGCCTATTTAAAACGTGCTAAAAAAGATTTAACTAAGAGTCGTGAAGGCAGTTACTTGGAAGCTAGACACAGTATTCACTGGATGCACCGCGCACCAGTTGAGTGGTCTCTAATTGAACCTGTCTCAGTTCAAAGTGGGTGTGCTTGGCACGTACCCAGATGTTCCTGCTAATCACCTCTCACTGCAGTGCACAAGAGAGAAGTACTCCTATATATATAAGATCTCGCTAAACAGTAGTGAAAACCTGTGGTAACATTGTGAGAGAAAGAGATGAGAAAGGCCCATAAGCCAGATAAGAGAGGGAGAGACGCAAAATGCAGACCGAGAGAAGGAAATAGAGTATAGCTATTAGAGTACACTGCATGCAACTAAGAAAGGCGGAGAACAAAGGACACTTTTTTACAATGAAGAGAAAGAGGTTTGAAAGGCGTTGGCTGCTGCCAGGCCCGAGAGAGGAACCCACAAGGCGATGTGATGGAGGAAAATAGTTCCCCTTTTGGAAGCACGCAGTTGAAAAAGAAGACACTGTTAATCTCAACGCAATAAGATGCCTCCCATTCCTTGCAGAAATAAACGTTCAAACAACACAATTTACACCAAATAGGTAAACAAAATTCAAAACAAATGTGAGCTGCCAGACGCAGTTCCATACACACGTATTTGCGGCACAAAGTGGGAGACGCCAGACGCAACCTCCCGTCGCAAAGTACAGACTTCAAAATATAAATGTGAGGATGTATTTCAACAATTCGGTGTATGTTGTTGTGCATAACGTGGTCAGTTATCTGAAAGTGACTTGTGCTAATTAAATGTGGTGCTGCGCCACATGGGTCAGGGGAGGTATTGGCTGATCCTGGGGAACGTAATTCTACAAGTGGTAATGCAGATACTTCTTACTTCAGTTGTTGGAGTGAAGGTGACTCCTAGTATTTCCCAACATGTGCACTTACTTCTTCCTAGCGGGGTCTGTAGAGCTGGTGGGGGGGGCTGGTGTATTACTACAGACCACAGCATCAATAACTAGCGGGGAGTCTGTAAGGCTATTGTCAGGTGTTTTACAGACCACAGCAACACCCTACCTAGCGGGCCTTTACCCTTTAATGACTGAGTTGGTGTAAGGCCAGTCAACTTAAAATTGACAAATGTGCTCATACAAACAATATATGCATATATAATAAAAAGGAATCTAACAGGACAATCAATATGCACCTAAATATTATAGTCTCACTAATGGATCAGCCACTGCACCAGGCAGTGGCCTCCAATGATCACAAAATGTTTTGCTGCAACACTTAGTCAATGCAAAAAGAACAAAACCCTATATATATATACATAGGAAAACACTAGCGAATAACACAAAGTCCTAAAGGTGCATAGCAATTAATGAACATTTTGTACATGTACTTTAAAAAAGAAAACAATGCATATGCTTTAATGCTTGGAACTCTTAAACAACAATTGCGTATTTCTGGCCATTTGAGGGCGATAAAAGCGCTTTCTACCTTACTGCTTCACAAGAAAAGGAAAACACAGAAAAATGCTTATAACCAGCGAAAATACAATATCCAATACATCCCGGGGAAACCACTTTCTTCCTTTTCACACAAGAGGAAATCGTAAATCTGTTAGCTAGACAGCTACGGGATTCGTCTTCTTTCTCAGGACTATTGACTGAGAGCAATCCTCCCGTCCCTGCTAATTCTTGCAACTGGACAGAGGAATTCCATATATTTATTTATAAAACCATACAACTGAACACTGAAAGATGCCAGACGCAATCTTCCCTGCCCTGTCAACCCTTAGACAGAGGCTCTCAGAGAGGCACGAAAAATAAAAACCCCACTCATAACAATGATAAAACAAAATAATCACTGGAAGATTGGAAGATGCTAGACGCAATCCTCCCTACCTCGTCAATCCTAGACGGAGACTCCTCTCTGGCTCTCAGAGAGGCACAGTAACAACGTATGTCTATTTATAAAAAGAAAAACATATAATTCAAACAACTTCCTAACGTCACCCTTTGGCTTTAGAGTTCACCACGCACACGTTTCCTCATTTTGGGAATGTTCTTTTAATAAGCGAGACCAGTTAGACAGGACAACTTGAAACAAGGAACACAGATGTCCCACGGTCGCCCTTACCCGCTGCTCCCAGAAAGACAGCACATCAGGCAGCAAAAATAACTTACCCGAGTGCTGTTCTCTGTGGTTCAGTCAGGAAAGAGGAACGAAGGGTGGTCTGCGTCCGGGGTCCCAGTGGTCTCCTGTCAGCTGGCACTGCTGATCCGAGTCACGGCGCCAAGATGTTGGAGGGAGCGTTTCAGGGGGTCTGGGAGGGCTAGGGGGCACACTTGCCAGCTGTTTGAGGGAGTGATTTAGGGACAAAAGGGCAGCTTAACTTGAGGCAGGGTGCGCAGGAACGCTCATACTAAAATGAAGGAAACAGATGTGTGAGCCATGGAAACCAAGCCAAAAGGTTTAACAGATTTATTTAGAAGGCGCAGCTTCAAGAAAAAGGCATTTAAAATACAGAATACAAAATATAGTGACCTCGCATTCATAGAGAGTCTTACCAAACAGAAGGCACCTTTATCATAATTCTCAATAGGACTCAGAAGGCATTGAAATCATTTGAAGAGAGACACTTCAGAAAACCTCAAAGACACATTAATAAATGCATTATGAAAAACATAATTTAAATCAAGGAAAATGTTCTCAGAATGCACAACACATTTGATCTAAAATGCAGAGAATACTCACGTTTAAACCTAAAAGAAAGCAGCCTTGCAAGTGTAATATAAGCATTAAATTCTCAATAAGAAAACACCAATTTAGAGACAAAATAGCATATACAGCAATTATATTGGCAAGTTAAATTGTATCTTAATAAAACAAAAAACAAGAGCTCTTGGGGAAAACCCACACCCGCCTGCCATCCTACCAACAGATGGGTGGGGTAGTCTGACGAGAACTCGTGGACTCGTCTTTTATACCTTTTAGTGCTGGGAACTGAAGCAGAAGTGCTTATTCTAACGTCAGCCCTACCTACGTCACTTATAGCCCCAGTTCGCACATTTATCAGACGTGTCGTGCTTCTTCAGTTAAATGCGGAACATAGACTAGGTGAAAGGTTATGTTCTCAGACCAAGCGCTCGTCGTAAATTGCATAGGGCAAGCAGAAAATATGTAATGTAAGGAATAAAATATATAGCAATGTCCTGGTTGCCACATTGCATCACCCCGGTCTGACATCTTTGTGGTGGGAACTTCTCTATTCTCATGTTCAGACCCAGGATGTGGTGTGCTATTTGTCGACAGGACAGAGGAAGGGACAGTGAACTTTGAGACACACGGGTAGGGTGGGGGCTATCCAGTCAGGAGCAGAAGAGCCTCGCAGATAGAAGCAGGCTGAGATTTTTAGTCAGACAGGCTTAGAGCCTGCTGTTCAGAAAAATGGCAGAACTCTGGTCAATTTAACAAAAGGCCTGCAGAAAGACCGCAGGGCCTACCTAGGGGTTCATACTGACTGAGTGACTAGGATGGCCCAGGGCATTTGTTATATGGTAAAACCGGACCCTCAGGTCAATTTAACACGGCCTACAAATTGGGCTGGCAGGGCCTATGTAAGGGGTTCATACTTCAGGTGTGGGCCGAACAGGCCTGGGGGGGTCTTATATGATAAAAATGGACCCTGCCTCAGAAGACTAAGAGTGAGATGATGGAGACACCGCGGCATACAGTGACTGCCCAACCACCACCACGCACATTGAGTCTACAACTAGCATCTACTTCTCAAAACACGCATGTGTCAGTGTTATAAGAAAAGAAGAAAACCCAGGCTACTATTACAGGCATGTTTATGCAGGAGGGGCCCTACGAGCGAAACTACCCAACTGCATGTTTGTCCTATGGAAAGCTGGCAAAAATGTTAGTGCTGGATCGCCTCCCTTTTTAATTTGTGATAGAAGTGGGATTTTTAGAATTTGTGGAAGCCATCTGCCCAAAATGGAAGGTACCAAGTAGGACCTATTTTGTCACAGTGGCTGTTCCAGTGCTGCATCACGATGTGCTGCAGTTGATTGGACAATCTTTGCAGCAAAGTGTTATTCACACCATCCACCTGACGACAGACATGTGAACCAGTTGTCAGGCGACTAATTACATGTGCATCACTGCACACTGGATCTCTTTTGCAGGGGTAAAGCAAAAGATATCTTCAGGTCTTGGCCCTGAAGAAAGTTTTAAGAGCATTCGGAGGCATGCAACAGTGGTCATGTTTGTGATGGAGAAATCACATACAGCTGTAAACAGTTTGGAGGAATTTAACAGCAAGGTGTATGAATGGCTGCGACCCAGAAGTCTTAGAATTGGATTTGTTGACACGGACAATGGCAGTAACATAGTCAAGGCCATGTAAGACGGAGGCTATTTCAGGGTCCTGTGTTTGGCCCATTGTATCAACCTGGTGGTGCAAGACTTCCTCAAAAAGGAAGACATAGTCAGCAACATGCTGACTACCTGACTACCTGCAGAAGAATCTGCACCCATATCAGCCATTCTTTTAAAGCCCGGAAGCAGCTGCGGATTATTCAGCGTAATAATAGAGCACCAGTTAAAGCCCTGATATAGGAGATGTCAACACGTTGGAACTCCGCCTTATACATGCTGCAACGTTTGTTTGAGCAATACAAACAAATCAATGACTATGTCATTCAAAGAGGAGTGGATGCAATTGGGAAAGCAATGACCATGGATGTAGACAAATGGGGCCTAGTCAATTGCCTGACGCAGATGCTACTCCCTTTTAAGGTATTCACGCGGGAAGTTAGCAAGGAGGACAGTACGCTGCGCCAAGCTATCCTATTGCTGCTTCTCCTACAAGACCAGGTAAAAAAGGTGTCTGAAAGGTTCGCCCCTGTAGGTGTGAATGAAAACACAGAAGCACATGCCTTGGTTGAGTGCTTAGTCCTATGCTTGGCTTCAAATATAAGCCTGCAACATGACATCATCGAGTCCAAACAGTACATATGTGCCACACTACTTGATCCACTGTACAAAAAAAATCTGCCCACTTTCATCTCTTTTTCTGAAGGGGATGTTTTAAAATACAAGAGGTGGAATGCAGAGCAAGCCTGAGACTTGGAAGAAGAACGGCTGGAACTTCGAGTCCCACCCTGCAATTCTGGGGTGCTGGCTTCAACTTCCAAAGAGGGCAGTCTTGTCTCACAGCAGCCAACAACACCATCAACCAGAACACCGGCAACACCAGTAAAAGAAGGACCGGACCCAACCTCTGCATTGTCTTGGTTTCAATTGGCAGGGCTCAGGTCCAGGACAGAGACATTGGCAAAACAGGTAGAGCAAGTGGTAGCACCAATGACCATCCACAGGATGTTCCAGGAGTATCTGGATGATCCTAAAGTGGTCTATTTGGATCAAAATCCATTGATGTATTGGTATGGGAAGATGCGCCAATGGCAGAGCTCAGCAGACTGGCAATAAAATATCTGGTTTGTCCTGTCACCAGTGTGTCTGCTGAATGTGTGTTCAGTGCAGCTGGTATGGTCTTCACAGTGAGAAGGACCAGTCTCTCGCCTCAAAATGTGGAGAGATTGACTATGATCAAAATGAACCAACATTTTATACCACACAATTACACCGTTCTGAAACAGCCTCACAGGAGGAGGAAGAGGGTGATTGGTCCAAAATTGAATCAAATGTTTTAGCTGACCAACTTCTGGGTGAACCACCTGAGTTTGAGGCTGAACTCTACTTCCCGGACTAAGTATGCCAGTGCCCCCATTGAACTTTTAAAATGTTCTCGTTGAACTTATTTTTTTCTTTGCAAAAACAAAATTAAAACAAATTAGCTAGAGGATCAATATTATTTTTGTGTTAGATTTATGATGCCCCACATATTTTTATGAGTCACATATATATTGCCAGATTGCATTTGTACCAGTGTGCATTGAAGAAGCCTCCACAATTCCTTCATGACATTGGGGACAATGCCTGCCCCCCTCGCATGTCTATTGCCTAGTGCCTATCCCTTTTTGCATCACTTAGTACTAGAATGGCTGCCCCATAAAATCATTTATTATGTACAGGACTGCCTGCCGATACAAAATTCCAATATGTTGCCTCCATCAAAGATGATTGAATAGCCAATACCTGAACTACCCGTGCTTGCCTTGGATGGGATGAGGTAACTTCAACTATTGCAACAGCGAGTGACTGATTGTGTGGGTGATGATTTAAGTTGATTGATGATTTGTGTGTTGGCAGACACTCAGGGAGGGTGTGTGTTGAACTGTAATATGGGAAATTTCTTGAGATGATTATTGATTTGCATTGTTTGGGGTTTGAGTGATGGGTGCCTATTTTATTTTCCCTGTAGGTGATGATCAGCCCTTTCCCACTTAGCCAGATTTAAATAATTGCAGGGGTGTTCTCCTTTTTTCTGGTTCTTCAGACACCAGATCAGTCACTTTAGTTATCAAACAAAAACCTATGCGAAATACTGTAATTCTGTTTCATTCTGAGCTGCAGGACTACCTCATCAACAAGAATCAAGAGGTTATCTAGTATCGGCTTCAGTTCAAAGGTAAACCAAGAGTCTGAGGCCTACTACTCAACTATTTGGAATAGAGATAGGTGTGATGGTGAAATGCTGCTCTGTATGTGTGTGTTGGACTTGTGGCAAAAGTGAAAGTCTAAGCCATCCTCTTGTTTTTTTTTGCTTTGCCTCTGAGTCTTCTTATCTTGATACACCCATCATGAAGCTTACTTTCCTTCTGTCCTTCTCCTCGACTCTAAAATACAGTTTCTCTTTTACAATCCGCAGGCCTTCTTCTAGTCTCCTCTCCTTCACGAATGAAAGGTGAAAGCTAGCTGAGCTCAACAGCACTCCTGCTTACCTACCGGACAAGTGCAGAGAGGCCACAAAGAGTGAATATTCCTGAGGAGAATGCAGACGCACCACCCAATTTTGCAATACATTATCATTTTTCTTTTAATAGTCATATTAACTAGGATAAGTGGGTGGGTGGGTTCACTCCCTAACCTAGAAGACAGAACATTTGGATATATGGTAAATTGGGTCTCGGGGCAGAAGAACTGTTTGCAATGCATGTATCTGTACTCTGTAATACTCATTCCTTTGTTTCCTTCTAACAACTGATTGATGGTGAATGATGTGCTGCTGCTTATTGCCCAGATGAATGTTGGCCTTGTGTTGTAGTGTTTGTCTTTGTCAAACCTTTCCCCAAATCCCATTACCCATCCATTCATAAACCCCCTAACCCTGTTCCCCAGAGCTGTGTGATTTATTGAGCTGTGGCTTAATTACACCATCAATGGATCACACACTTGGTGGGGCAGATGTGGTGAAAGCAACACCAACTTACTGTAGAATCTTCGAAGCAGTAGCGCACACCAACCCATTGCCAACCTGTGCATTAAAAATGATCCATAGTTCTTTAGATATAGAATGAAGAACATCAGTTGTCAGCATCATCATCTTTAAGGCCTTGTGTTGCCTAACTGTAAACGCCTAACCTAAGCTTGTCGACTGACTCAACTCCAGACTTTGAGTCCATTTGTGATAACTTGTGTATTTCACAAATAATACTGCTAGATCCACATTAGCCAAAACTTACTAGTATTGCTATTTTTTATATTTTAGCACAATCAGGCATTCTCATTGTGTCATCATCATCACGTACTACTCAGGTGGTGTCAATTGTTTTTAAATCTTTTATAAATATGTATAACCCACTTACTCAGTCTTTCTACTTCCATTTAGTTGCCTACAATGGATAATCATCAATCAATCATTCAGAACAATCCTACAGTTGGTGCTCACCAGGGTGGAACTGGAAGTGGGAAATCGCTTGTGAAGTTGTGATGCCTCCTCTGTTATTGCTGCACATTTATTTTTCAGGTAAGACAACTAGTATGGATGTAATTTAGCTTAGTAAGAAATAAATTAAATGCTACTGTTTTTTATCTAGATAGTTCAGTCCCTCGGCACAATATAGCCTAGGTCATCTCATCACGGCAGCATTCCCCATAATGGTCAAGATAGTTAGAGAAGTATAAGCCTAGGCTCTATAACTAAGTGCTACGATATCTCTAGTCTCAAGTTACAACAAGCACATAAACAGGCTTTGTAAAAGTACTTGAAGGCAGCAGTGCAAAGTAAAAGTAAAATAAACTACTTCAAGCATAAATTTAGATAATAAAAAATATTTCCCCCTTTATTTATTTACAAAGCAAACAAACAACATGCCCACCCCTCGCCCGGCTGTACTGGGGCCTGGGCGCTGAACATTAACCTCCTCCTCTTCCATGACCACCAGCCGCCGGTATTCCAGCTGGATACGCTCCAGCCTTTGCCACCGCAAATGGGCCACTCTCTCCTGCCTGTCTGGTGGTCTGGCTGGACCAGCAGGAGTAACTATATTGAGAAAAACAAAAAAGCCAAATTGTAGATAATGTTCTTTGCAAACAACAGGCAGACTGGTAGAAAATAACATCACAGGATTAAAAAACAGAGATTGAATAATTTTTTTTCTTCTAAAGGCCTTTCGAGTAACTATATTAAACAGAGTCAGACACTTTGAGTTGAAAAATAAATGACTTCTCATTGATGAGTATGGCATTATGCACTAATATGGAGTACAAGTGTGGTGCTAAAATAATGAAGCCATGCTTATTGCTAGCCAGCGCCTCTGCTAGTTTGCTACTGGCTGCAGCTCTAGGTGACAATTATCTAATTCCAATGGCCCTGCTCTTCACCAAATGCATTTCTTTTCCTAACCTGGCTCCAAAGAGGATGATGAATAATAAATAATATACTATGTCAGTCACACACCTCATGTATGAAATGCGGATATTAATATATTATTCTGTATGCCATAAGTAGATATTGAGGAAAATTAATGTAATGGACTGCACTACAGGTAAAGGAATGAATTATATAGATTTTATTTGGCACATTCATCACTGTGCATCCCATATGCCAAACTTGATATCAAATCATGCATTTACTTCCACTTTACACTGTGGCCTCGCCCGCCACCACGTTTCCCTTTTTTTTTTTTATATTTTTTTTTTTTGAAACAGAGGGTACAATACAGTCAAGGATAAAAAGAAGAAGAAGAAGGCACAAAGAACAAATAGAAAAAACAAAAAAAAACTCCTAGTTCACTCAAAATATTTCCATTTACGACCAAATCTTTGCAATGAGCGCATAGTTCTAGTTTTAGCTAGTGCTCGTTCTCTTTCATAAATGTCTCTCATAAGAGCCAACCATTCAAAGAAAGTAGGAGGGTTAGACGAAATCCATTCTCTCGCGATACAAAGTCAGGCAGCAACTAATACAATAGATAAAAAGCTCCTAGTACAGAGTTATCACACGCCTTAAACCCCAATATAATCTCTTTACTAGTGAAAGATAAATTAAATCCTAAGCATTGACCAACATATTGCGTGACCTTCTCCCAAAATTCCCATAACATGGAGCAGGTGTAGAACATATGAAGAATGTCAGCTGCCCTTTGGCCACATTTAGGACAGCATGTTTTATCCACACCAACTCGAGCAGCTCCCTGTAGTGGTTGTTGCCATTTACTGATTTTCTCAGGAGTATAATATAACATACAGATAGTATGAAATTGTTGCAGCTTTAAATTGATCGAGTGAATAGAATTATTTAATGTATCCAGAGCCGACACAATCTCAGATGTATCTGTAGCTATACCAAGTATCCGACTCCATTTATTGGCTAAATGGCTAGTATCAGCGTTTCTAAAATGGCAGAGCTGTAAGTATATTGTGCTGATTCTAGCTTTAAGCGAAAGATTTAATAAGTGTGTTAGTAATTCATGAGAGTGTGGAAGTTGCAGCAATTGCCGTTTTGAAAAGTAATCTCTAATTTGCAAATATTTAAAAAATGACTGGTGTGGAAGACCAAAAGAAAATTGCAGGGATGCAAAGGTAGAAAATCCACTGTGATCATACAGCTGGCCCAATCTTACAATTCCAAATCTTGCCCAACTGCAAGCAATAAAATTATGAAATATACTCGGGAGAGATGGATTATTCCATAGTTTAAGATGATCGTGCTTTATGAGATCTTTAAAAGTGAGTGAAGAATAGTCGAGGATTTTGTGCCATATACAAACCATATCCCTAATAGTCTTAAAACTGACTCTTTTATAATAATTGGGATCATTAATCCTGTACAGGAACATTTTGCTATCTGTGCCAAGTGCTAATATTAGGCCGAAGTATGGCTGTTTATCGGTTAATAAGCTTTGTAAACGCCCAGTGAATGCTGCCCAAAAATAAAGTTTAAAATCAGGAATTTGTAGACCTCCAAACTTGTAAGGAAATTTAAGAGAGCGTATCGCACAACGTGCTTGCTTATAGCCCCAAATAAAACTACTGATTGTGCCCTCAAGTTTTTGAAAAAAGTAATTTGGGACCCGTATAGCTCGAAATAAATATAAGAACTTAAGTAAAATTGTCATTTTAATTATGTTAGACCTGGCAATAATAGTTATTGGAAGTTTGTTCCAACTCTTAAGTTTTTTTATAACCGAGTGGAGTAATATTTCATAATTAAGTCTCCATATTTGTTCTAAAATGGCAGAGATCCGAACCCCCAGATATGTTACCACAGTGCAGCCTCCAGTTATAGGTGTTGTTAATTCTAGGTTATGCAGAACTTGGGTTTTGTGTGCATTTAATTTATATCCCGAAAAACAGCCAAAAGTTTTCGCTTCTTCCAGTATGGTGCTCAATGCTGTTACTGGGTCGGATGTAAAAACCGCAATATCATCCACACACGCGATAGCCTTAAGTTGATACATTCCATTTCTAAATGGGATGATATAAATATTCTGATTTTATGCTTTAATAAATGGCTCTATATATAGAGCAAACAGCAAGGGGGAAAGTGGACACCCCTGCCTTGTGCCACGTTGTATCAGAAATGGAGCAGAATGCAGATTGACAAATGTAAGTTTAGCCTGTGGATTAATATATAACGCCCGGATCCATTTAAAAAATCGGCCCGGTAAACCGTTATTAGTCAATATCTTCCATAATGCATCCCATACCACCCGGTCGAATGCTTTTTCAGCATCTAACAGGATCATCCCCAAGTTACGAGATGTCCTGTTAGCAATATCGAAAGCAGTTAAGGCTGTATTAACATGTGCAGTAGTATCTCTACCAATTATAAATCCATGTTGGTGTTCGGATACAAGGTCAGGCATATAAGGCGCCAAGCGGTTAGCCAACACTTTGGCGAAGATTTTAGCATCGGAATTGATGAGAGATATTGGGCGATAAGACCCAAAGTCATCCGCCACCTTCCCTTTTTTAAGGAAAAAAACAATACTGGTCATATCCCAAGACTTAGGAGCTTCCATACATTCCCCAATCTGACGCATAACCACACAGAGTAACGGAAGAATAAAGCTTTTAAAAGTTTTATCAAATTCTATTGGTAGGGCATCATCCCCAGCAGCCTTGCCTGCTGACAACGCAGTTTTAGCAGATGTAATTTCTTCTTCAGTTATATCTTGTTGAAGATATTCAGCTGCCTCCAAGTTAAGAGAGTGGGGATCCCTTAATTGTAAGTATTCTTCCACCAGAGTTACATCGATATCGTCGGGGAGAGTGTAAAGCTCCATATAGAATTGAATAAATTGTTCTAAAATTGAGTTAGTGGAATTATGTAACTGCCCATCTCTACCCCTAATTGAGTCAATCCGTATTTTAGCTTTTTTATCTGCAATCTGGTAAGCTAATATCGTCCTGACCTGATCCCCATACTCATATTGATTAGAACGTTTTTTATTAAAAGCAGCTGCGCTCTTCTCTTTGAACTTCCGAGTCAAAAGCACCCGGGTGTTTATTAAAGAAGAGTATATTGACTCGCTGTTTGAGCCATTAGACATAAGCTCCTCCACATGCGCTAGTTCTAATTTTTTTAATGTATCACAGGTTTCATTCAGACTGTTTTGAGAGGTTTTATTTAAATGATAGATATACTGCTGAGTAGAGCCACGTATGTAAGCTTTCATTGTATCCCATATAATAAAAGGAGAGGCAGTATCCATATTAAATTGTAGAAATTCAGTAAGAGCCCTTTGAGTATATGTAATGTATTGAGGGTCAGACAACAGATATCTTGGAAATGAGAAAGGCCGGCTACTTTTGTCCTCAGTTAAGAACTGAAAACAGGTCAAAAGCGGGTTATGATCAGATGTTATCCGTAGACAGACCTCTATTTGTGACGTTGCTAAAATCCTATTAATCACAAAAACCAAATCTATTCTTGAGTAGTGTCGATGAGGCCTGGAATAATACATAAAACCTGGTAAAGTAGGATGTAATGTCCGCCATAAATCTGACAGCCCATGGAGCAGCGTTAGTTCATAAATTGACTTTCGGACCCTGCTCATTCTCGGGGAAGCAAACCGATTTGTTGAATCTATAGCATAGTTTAATGTACAGTTAAAATCCCCCATAATAATAATTTCTCCCTGCCAGTCAAGCAACTCCAACATTAATTTATTAAAGATGATGGGATCATCCAAGTTTGGTCCATACAATGCACAGAGGACCAATTTTTCATTGTGGATTTCAAGCTGCAAAATGACTCACCTGCCACCTGGGTCAGAAGCTTTTTTAAGTATATTGCAAACTAAGGTGTCCATTACGATGTCGGGCGGATAAAAATCCGCCATCAACCACAGTGGCGAAAATCCGCCCGCCTACACCGTCTGAATACCAACCGAGCAATTACGATGCCGCGAACCGAAAACCGCCGGAGGCGGAAAATAAACAGAAAATACCGCCCGCCCATGTCCGAGTCTAAGTCCATCCGCCCGCCACGGACGGAAAGACGCACGACAAGCCAAAACCGCCCGCCCTGACGACCGAGACACCGCCCGTGAAATTAGGATCGTACCGACATGAGCGCGGAAAATCCACAAATACACCGCCCGCCAGCGCAAACAACAGTGACGAAAATGGACACGGCGGAAGCTCTGGCGGCCACGTCCATGCACAGAAACCATCCGCTGACGAAAACAAACACACACAACATGGCCAACAAGTCCACACAGCAACCCACGCACAAATACCCAAACACAGTACACATCCCGGAAACACACCCCCCCCTGGACAAAAAAATCGACAACAAATCCCAGAACACCAGCCACAACACACCTGAAAACAACAGACCATCATGACACACCCACATAGGTAAGTACAAAACCAGCCCCTTCACAGACCACAACCCCCTGCAACATAACAAACTGAGGATGAAAGCACACAACACAGCGAGACAGAAAGGACAGCAGCACACCACAGACACGCACCTATCACACCCATCACCACCACCACCAAACACCTGACCCACAAACCCCCTGCACATCACACACCACACACCGCACCAGCACCACAAACACCAAAACACACACCATGGCATCACACAGAATGCCCAAGTTCACTTCCACCGAGCTAACGGTCATGGTCGACGAGATCGTCAAGGTGCACCCACAAATCTATGGCAACCAGGTCCAACAGACACCACTATCCACCAGAAACCGGTTGTGGAGCAGGATCGGAGACCAGGTCAATGCAGTCGGGAACGTTCCACGCAACAGAGGAGAAATTAACAAAAGGTGGAACGACCTCAAAAGCGTGGTCAAGAAGAAGGAGAGCAAAAATCGAGAGCTGGCTGCCAGGACTGGCGGAGGGAATCCCGCGCTATTCAAGACCTTCAAGGCGTGGGAGGAGAAGGTGCGAGTCATCATACATCCGGAGATCCTCACCGGATTACCAGGGGGAGTGGAGGCTGGTAAGTACAAACAAACGTATACCAGCACACCGCTATGTAATCACATGCACTACCACCATGCCATAGCTCCTAGGGACAAACACCCCCATGTCCAGTACACAATACACAAGACATCACCCACACATGCAACAGACACTCACACACACTCAGCCCAAAGCTACCAACTAACAAAACCATGGGGGCATGTGTACAGTCAGCCAGCACCGCAACTTCCAACAGGTCCCCTTGTACTCCAGATGCGCCAGAATGAGCACTCCCCACATCCATGTGTCCGCCATAGCTGCACTGACCGACAATTAACAGGTAAGTAGCCGGAACACAAAGACAGTGGGTCGGAGGGGGACAGCTGAAGTAAAACACCCACCAGGCCCCCACTACCACAGACCAGCAAGGTGGAGCACACCCCACATCCATGTGTCCGCCATAGCTGCACAGACCGACAAGTAACAGGTAAGTAGCCGGAACACAAAGACAGTGGGTCGGAGGGGGACAGCTGAAGTAAAACACCCACCAGGCCCCCACTACCACAGACCAGCAAGGTGGAGCACACCCCACATCCATGTGTCCGCCATAGCTGCACTGACCGACAAGTAACAGGTAAGTAGCCGGAACACAAAGACAGTGGGTCGGAGGGGGACAGCTGAAGTAAAACACCCACCAGGCCCCCACTACCACAGACCAGCAAGGTGGAGCACACCCCACATCCATGTGTCCGCCATAGCTGCACTGACCGACAAGTAACAGGTAAGTAGCCGGAACACAAAGACAGTGGGTCGGAGGGGGGACAGCTGAAGTAAAACACCCACCAGGCTCCCACTACCACAGACCAGCAAGGTGGAGCACCCCTCCCTCCCAGTACCATGTGGCATCCATTGCATTGCGCACTGAGAAACAACCTGTAGGTGGGAAAATGTACAGGGCGGGGCGTCTGTAGGCATGAGGACTGTACTACGACTGACACATGGGACATGTCACGTAGCAGAGGAACACGCAGCACTGCTCCCAGTCACAATCATGAGACCAATGTGCACACGGACATGTTCAACAGAGTCAAACCCCACATGACCCATCACAGATACAGCAACACCTAAGGAGCCACGTCTGCATGCACAAGTCCCACTGGAGCACAGACCCACACGGCAGGCACTGTGCCACCCATCACACACATCAGCAACACCATCGAAGTCCTGTCCATGTAGTCCTCACTGCCTGTCACCCACACATCGTACAACAACGCCCACGTAAGACAGACCGTACTAGAAGTAACAGCTTGGAACCACAATATTGCACACAAAGACAACTGGACCCATGAAACACACAGGCACACAATGCACATTCAACATATCATCCATCTCATCTCTCAGCCACAGTGTCATGAAAGGTATGTCATCCGAACAGCTGGCCCTCATACAGTAGTCATGCAAAGATACCTGCCCATGACAAATCAAGTGCCTGCAGTGACTGAAGCGCACGTCACACTGCGAGTAACAACACACATAATATAGTCAACACCCCAAGAGCACAGCACTGATGCACATGTACCAGGGCAGCACGCACACAAAGGATTTGGCCCATCTGCAATACGTCGTGTGGCACACAACAAGCACGAACTCACAACAATGCTACCAATGTGATGTCCATGAATGATAACAGTCAGCAGATATTCCGGGCATGTGAGACAGACACACACCTTTGTCTATGCACTGTCATGTTGCCAGAACACATGTCACGTTCTGCACCCATTACCCACAGTATGTACCCCAAAAGCATATTTCAACCCAAGAGCGTTTAGGGGCTGTACCCCCTTTTGGCATCAGCGTACCTAAGCGTTCCATCCTTCCCCCGAAACCATCGTTCAACCCAACATCGTCGATGGTCCTGGAGCACGCATACACCCGAGCCACAAAATGTAGGAGCATAGCAACACACACCCATTGGCATTGCTAATCCGACCCATGCCACATGTCCACATCACACAGTCCCATTGCCTAGCCCACGCATACACACATCGTACATCCACACACACGCCACTGGGAAACCTGTGCACGACAGTGCACGAACTGTGAATGTCAGACAACCAATACATACTTTGCTAGGTGCAACACAATGACCCATCTCATTCTCCCCACAGGTGCCGAACTGCTGGATGCTGGAGAGGGTGACAGCAGCCAGCACAGCCAGTCCGCAAGCCCCCGACCCGGACTCACGGATGTAGAGGAGCTGGACACCTCTCCGGACACGGACCACCCAGCAGGCCCATCTGGAGTGGCAGGGCACAACCGCTCCCCAGGGCCCCTCCTGCCCACCAACCCATCACCCAGGGCTGCTGACCAGTCACAGACCCCTGCTGCCACGGCCGTTGCGGCCACCACCACCGCCGCAACCACCACCACCACCACCACGCCATCCCTCGCCACAGCCCCTGCGCAAGGGTCGGCACGGCCGTCGGGCTCCACCCTGGGAGCCAGAGCGAGGACCGTGGTGAGCAATGTGGCTAGTGGGCAGGTCGGTGGCAGCAGTACTGGTAGGAGGAGCAGGGCCAGGCCAACGCCAACTGTGCCTGGGAGCCAAGCCCTGCCGCAAATCGACAGAGTCCTTGGGGCCTATCAAGAGGCCCAAGGAGAATGGGCCAGGTCGGCTAGCGACACGCGGGAGGTCCTTGTGGTGTTGAGGTCCATGGACGCCCATATGGGCCAAATCGCGGCCCTCATGGGCCAGCTGGTGGTGGGGGGGAGGGCACAAGCAAGGCCAGCAACACCACCTCCGCCACCACCTGCTGTGGCGCAGGCTCGTGCAGCATCGCGTTCCCCTGCGTCCACAGCGAGTGAGCACTCCTCAGCCACCACCAGCGGCACATCAACACACCCCCTACCAAACGTGGAAGGGGCCGTCCGAAGAGGAAACAGGTGTCCAGAGAGGACTTCGCACGCACCAAATGCCAGTGAGTCAGCCAGCCACCTTGACCACCTACTGCATTGACTTGTAATACGATCCTACCCCACACTGCCATGTGAATGGCATGTGTCTGTTGGACTGTGGACATAGAACTCCATGGGTACACCTTGACCATCACGCAGCCATGACCGTCAACTCATTGTCACAGCATGCACCACATTTGTCATCACCTTGCACACAATCACATGTCACCGCTGTTAATAAATACACCTTGATCACAATCGGCTTAATGTGTCCTGGGTTTATTCAACGATGTGCAATCGCCACCATGGGCAGAAATGCATCTGCTGTGTGGTATGTCGATGGGACAGGAGAGGCTGTAGGGACCTAGGGGTGAAAAACAGAACAAGAGTACATTCAATGAGTGTGTCACACACTCATCACACAGTACTTGTCACCAACTACAAGCAATGTACACACATCTCACAGAGCAACAGGGCACAATGCTACAGCCACTGTCAGTGGCATACCAACCTGGACATGGACCATTGACACACAGCACTCAGTGAACAAAAGGCCCCCGTGACAGAGCACACATACACCTGCACAACTACAGCTACATCAGCCGTCGTACATGGACACTCACCGTCAAGTGAAGTAGCGGGCGATGAGCTGCTGACGCACATTCACAGCTTCATCCTCTCCACTGTCCTCTTCACTAGAGCTGTCCTGGTCTGCAGGCTGGGGCCCTGGTTGATCTCCGTCATCCACAATTAGGGGGATCTGCTTGCGGATAGCCAGATTGTGCAGCATGCAGCAAGCCACAACTATCTGGCACACCTTCTGTGGGGAGTACGCCAGTGCGCCCTCGGTGCGGTCCAGGCATCTGAACCTGGACTTGAGGAGGCCAAAGGTCCGCTCAACCACACGTCTGGTCCTCCCATGTGCCTCATTGTAGCGGACATCAGCTGGGCTCCCAGGACGTCGTAATGGGCTGAGCAGCCAGGGCCCATTCGGGTAAGCAGAGTCACCTGGGTGTGAGGGACACAGAGAACCGTTGCAATTCCAACTGGACACAAGACAGCATCGCACAGCCAGCACGCTACACTACTCCACATACTCACCAACAATCCAGCCACGGTCCGGTTGCAGATCGGTCATCAGACGTGGTAGGATGCTGTTGCGCATGATGTGCGCGTCATGGGCCGATCCTGGGAATTTCGCACACACGTGTGAAATCACCATGTCCGCAAGGCACACCACTTGCACATTCAGGGAGTGCGTGTGCCTCCGGTTGCGGTAGAGGTGCTCAGTGGCCTGTGGTGCAACAAGGCCAACATGGGTGCAGTCTATTGCACCAACGATGTGGGGGATCCGTCCAAGGGCATAGAAAGCACCCTTCACTGCCGCCAATTCACGAGCCCTGGGGAATCGGATGTATCTGTTCCTGTACAGCATCATGGCTGACAGTACATCCCTGAGCACCATGCTGAACATGGGTTGGGACATCCCACCTCCACTGCCCACTGTGTGTTGGAATGACCCAGTGGCGAAGAAATGCAGTGCAGCCATCACCTTAGCCGTGGGGGTGAATGCTGTTGGATACACCCTGCGAGGACGGAGGTGGGGTTCCAACAAGGCACATAGACGATGCAGGGTGGGTCGGTCCAGACGATATTTGCGGATGACCTCCACATCCACCATGTCTGACAGCAATTGGTAGGGGCGATGAATGTTTGGTCTCCGCCTAGGAAAGATGGAAGTGGACACATGTCAAAGCAACACGCCACATGGCATATTCACATACACAAAACATAAATGACTGAGCAGGCAATTGAATAACAGAACAGCTGACAAGTAGGGACAGCACAGCCACAATACACTTACACAGGTCCCCTACCAATAGCAATGGGCAGTGACACACCCCATTGCTATGAGCATGCACATGGGGATCTAGGCCTCAATCACTTGTAAGGCATGCTGATGGTAACAGACTGCATATTCGGCAAGCGGCAACACCACGGCAACATGACTAGCTGCTGTGCATCACACTGCTTCCGAGGCTGGGTGTGTAGGGCACACACCAACAACGCTATGGACACAGGCTGAGCGGCCAAAACAAGTGGGACCTGTGGCACGAGGGGATATGAGACAGTCATTGATGTCACTACTGCACCCTATGTACAGCACTGTACGGATCACACCTCCAGAAACATTGACAGGTGTACACATTGACAGCCCCATGCCAACACGGCTGTGTGCTTGCAATTACACATCACAAGTGACACGTAACATTGCACGTGCCAAGTGGCAGATGTACATAGTGAAAGATGGCATGTGTGTGCATATGCATATCCCATGCTCCCATGCCAATGTGTACATGATGATGTGCCAACAGACATGTGGAGGCTGAGCACTGGCCGTCCCTGCCTATGCACACAGCATGTTGTGGCCCTGTCCATTGTGGACCTGCACCCACACGCAAATCATGGCCACACCTGCAGATGCATTGCGCACATTATACTGTGTGGTGCACATGGCATCAGCGGACTGTACCCGCCATGGGCCAGGCCCTTACGGCCAACTCCAATGACCCTCGCGGTTGCACCCTGCGTGTTCCACTGTGGAGGTAGGCGTCCATGGCCAGCTGGGAGCAGGCCAACGTCTGCAATTGAAGCTGCCAGACATGGTACACGAATTGCAGCAGCTTGTACCCACTGAAACTGCCCCAGGGGGTTATATGTGTGTGTGAGTGGGACAGGCATAACCACAGCTACCTGGCACTGCAGCCTGGCACCCCTCGACAACACCTGCTGCTGCCACCACTCCACCTACACGTGGATGACGCTGAGGACATGTCCAGGTCCACTCACCAGCGAGGAGCTGGAGAACCTGGATTCCGAGCTCCACGCACACTGCACATGGCTATTCCTTGCGAAAGTTGTGTGTGAGAGACAACTGCAGTGTGTGTGGGTGTGCATGTGGGGGACACACATGTCGTTGCTCCGCAGCACTATGAGTCAGAGCCTGTGGTGTTCAAACATGCACTGCTCACCATGCTGACTGCAGGTGGCATGGGTATGTGAGCTCTCGGGCGCTTTGACCTGTCTGTCCCTCCCGAGTGGTGGTACATGGCAACTTCATGTCAGACATCCAGTGACACAGACAATTGGCAATGCAGGTCTCAGTGCACTTGTTGGTCGTGTGGAAGTCAGGCTGGGGCCATGCTGCCCTTCTCAGTCCCAGCAGGCCTGGCCTGCACATTGACTGCACAATGCCAGTAGGTGCCGACACAGACTGCCTAGTGGGTTACATGTGTCTCCTGTTCAGGACCCTCCGGATGAGCGCTTACTCAGTCCTGTCGATTGGACACACCGTGCCTCGTGATAGGGATGTGTGTGTGAGATAGTGGCACTGAATGTGACCTCCGTTGCGGGGTGGGCCATGCACAGGGCGAGTACGTTGATGGTTGCGCAGTGTTGGTCACAGTGGGTACTCCCACACAGATGTGTTGCCTTGTGATCTTTTTCTAGGTCCGCCTGACAATGGACAGTAGATGTGGGCAGACTACACATTGCTCGATGTGCTGTCTATATACATGTGCCTTCACACCAGGCACAACTGCCCCTGCACATGTGACCCCTGCTGCACTCAGTGCTGGGTCTGTTGAGCTGATGCACCACCTGTGCGTGGGGCAGACAGCTCTGCTCACTTCCGTCATTGCCCATGACATCACTTTGCCGCAGGTGACATGGATCATGGAGGGCCCACATGTACGCGTGGGTGGACTACACAAGACTGTCCAATGGTTGTCACCCCCAGTCAGTGCTTCGAATGGGTAGTATGTGGTGCTGGTACTCATTTTAATGTGTCGAGTGGGCAGGGCTACATGCAAGACATGGGAAGTTCATCGGCTGATCTACTAGTTGCAATACACACGAGACACGTCTTTTTCCGACCACATCAGGGTCATTCCTTAAACTGGCTGAAAATCAAACAGTCATCTTTTGCACTGTCCTCATGGCCTCCCCTCGCTCACCCCAATATGCGTTTGCACCTGAGCAGCTAGCGCATGCACAAGCAGCTCCAAGCTCGCCCCAGAGAGGCCAAGGAGTGTATGTGTGGGTCCAGTTGAACAAGTGGTCTGTCTCACGGTACAATAAGTGGCGGGACGCCGTCCACCTGCGTGGTGCCCCGACTCGAGACACGGGCAACATTGACAATGCATGACAGGCTCCGCAGTCCGGATACACCACCTGCAACACACAGAGGCTGTAGCTGCCCTAGCGGGCCAGGCCGCGTCCAACTGGAGCTCATGGACCCACACATTCACTCTTTGGCCTCTCTGGGGCGAGCTTGGAGCAGCTTGTGCACGCGCTGGCTTCTCTGTTGCAATGGCATGTAACGTGTGTGGGTGTATTGTCAATGGGTGGGATGGTGCGAGCCACCTTCCGTGACGTCACTCCTGCTTGTGATGTGTGCGCCCCCCACTACTTCCATTTGACTTGTGCCATACTACACATTGAGGATGTGTTGCCTGCGTGATGTGACCAGGAGGAGCGCGCCATGACCTCTCACCCACCATGCTCTACTGCCATCCCGTGCCCTGGGTTGCCTGTGCAAGTGGACAATGTTGGGGATACACCAGGTCGACAGGGGATGTGAGTGCCTTGGCAAGGGCCTGGCGGATGCACAGCAGTATCCAGCATGTCCACGGAGGGTGGGCTGACGTCTATACTTGATGCAGCATTGATCGTGTGCCCGCCTGTTGTGCACACACGAGTTCACATTCATCCCCAGACAGGTGGTCTTTACAAATTCCCAGGAGAGCGCCAATGTACTGTTCCTGAATCCTCCCAACACAGCGTGTTTCAACATTGCATGTGCGCACCTACCCGTCACACCCACCCACCTGAGCCATGCGTAACTCCCGCTTCACATGACACATGTGTGTCTTCCACAGTTGTGCTACTCATTTGCGTTGACATCCAATGACAGTGGACTACATGGTCATCTCATGACTGCCGTGTACTTCACACACTCTCATCCTCTCTCATTCGTACTTGTGAAATGAATCAGCAGAGACACATTTTTGCTTCAAGCCATGTATTGGGACTTATGTCCTCTGTGATGCAGTATAGTGGACACTACTGGCAGCGAAATGCATGTGGAGGATATACTCAGCATGTGTACACATAGCATAGGGTGTAGGGGTACATGTGATTAGTTGTTGACTGTGGGATGTGGGCTTCAGAGTTACAACTGCTTAGCCGTTGGTGTGCTAATGTACATTTGCTAATTACTGTGGTGCTGCTGACTTTGACACAGACAGTATACATTTAGCCTACCAGTCCGCTTGTCATCATGGGCACAGTGCATCTCAGTTCCATGTTACAGGTTTGCTGCTATAGTTACTCATACACACGTGCGTGGAGGTGACATCAGGGCATGGGCTTACGTGCATGCAACGGCGTCCCACTTGTTGTTGCGATGTGGTGGGTACTGGCCATGTCACAGTCACTGGGCTCATGTTGTTGGTGGATGCACTTGGTGTCCATGCAAAGGTCCTGGCACGGACGTTCAGAGGGAGGTGAGGTGACAGCTCTCACATACTACAGCAGGACGATTACTGTCCACTGACCGGTGCATATGTTCATGGGCGCAGGATCCATATCATGGCATGGTTGTACGTGCAGTTCTGTCCATGTGGTTGCCATACACAAATCCCATGCCTCTGCCTCCCCCTGTTCATGCAGAGTTACTGGATGTGATGAGGAACAGAGTGCATGTCCCGAAAATATCAGATGTCATGGCAGTGTAGTTGATGATGTGGTGTCAGTTGCAGGTTGTATGGTATAGTTGTTGTACTGGTAACTGCCTAGTCCGTGCGGAAGCCAAGCATGGGTACGGTGTGGGACATCATTGCTCAATTGGGGGTATGGCGGCGGGGCCCGACGAATTGACAGGTTGTCAGGTATGCAATACCTTCCAGCAGGGCTTCCATGGCATTGGTGGTGGACATGGATGCCATCCAATGTAGCGGATGGTGGCTGTCAAGGTGTTGGTCGTGAGTTGTCCCTTGTAGGAGCATGATGGGACATGTTGGATGACATTCGATGTAACTGTGATCCATTATCCGTCGTGTGGAGGCACAGTGGTCCCATTGCAGTGTGGGTCCGATAGTAGCCACATACGCCATGCCCCCATAGGCTGAACAGACCTTGTCGTGGACGTCCAGGGGGTTGAATAGTTGTAGCAGGTCCGCCCTTGGACATGCCGGGTTGGAGAGACATAAATCCACAGGATAGTAGAAGGGACACCTCCGACAGTAGAAGACGGGGATGACGCAGCTGAACAATGCGATGCGGTAAGTTAGTCGGTAACTTACGTTCAGCAAGGCCAGATTGTCACATCCCAATATCTGTATCAGGTTATGTTTGTACAGCTTAATCTGTCCGGCGTAGTTGGGTAGGTGTGGTGCAAGTGCCATTTTGCTGCAGGGCGCTGTGGTGGCGTGCTCCGGCTGTCTGTGCAGTCTGCAGTGTGCAACCTCCGAGTTGCTGGGAATTCTGTGATGGTCGTAGGGAGGCAGGACTTGTGTTATGTTGGCTTGTGCGGAGGACACGGGCCCTCATCCCACATGCTTCTCTGAATGGTCAAGGTCAGTGGTGTCTGACTCCTTCCAGATAACTTGCATGTGAACCACATGGGGGAGTGTTATCATTTCTTTTTTCCGTTGTGAATGTTCTTTGGTGTTATGCGCTATCTGCCCTGTGGCCGCTTCCCTCTGCATGCCTGTGTTGGGCTTTTTTAGGTGCAATGACTGTTGTCTCCGGCTTGTTTAGTCGGGATGTGGTTTCAGAGTGGGAATGGAAGGTCATTCAGTGCTATCTCCTCTCCCGTGTGTGGGCGGCAGGCTGCGTTTCCGCTATACGTTGGGCCTTGTGTTATAATTGGTCCCACCTGTTGTCTGTCCCCGGTATCTTTGATGTTACGTATTGCATGTCTTGTTATTGGGTGCAGGGTGGCATCGGTGTTTCTGTGTGGTACTGGCGTACCTTTTTCCGACGGGGTCCATATTCTGCTGGGTGATGTTGCCGCCGCTGTGTGCTTCGCCGTGTTTTGCACACAGGGGTGTGTCCTAATTTGGCGTGACGTCACTGACATGTTCGGGTCACTTGTGTGACGTCAGGTTGGCAACAGTGAATTGCCGTTTGGGGACATGACTGTGGCAGGGCTGTCACGTGACATGTGCGTTCTGGGTGGTGCTGGTGTGTGTGGTGTTTGGTTGTGACCCTGTGTTGTTTGTGTGCGGCGCATGCATTGCGCTGCCGTTGGCCTCTGCGTTGTGCGCATGTGTGGGTGCAGTGGTGGATGTGTCGTGTCCACGCAGGGGTGTCGGGGGGCCATATACAGTTTTCCCGCCCTTGCACTGTGTGCGCTGTTTGCGTGCCCCTGTTGTGTGTCTGCCTACCTGCGTCGCCGCGGTGCGCTGACTCCTGGGTGCTGCATCAGGTAGAGCATGGGGAGTGCCTGCAGTGCTGGATTCATGCTCGGGGGGTCCGCCTCTTTGCTATCCGTACTGTGCGTTCGGTTTTCCGCCTTGCTTTCACGTGCGGTGTCTCTTAGCCGGGGGAACTGTTTGGTTCTGGCATCGTAATTTGTACGCCGGGCGGTACGTGATTTCATCGGGCGGTGTGTCTCCATTAGGCCGCGCCGCTCCGTGGACGGGCGCACTTTGATGGCGGAGGGCGTAGCTGGCTTACGGGCGGTGTTTGGCTGACTTTTCACATCCTAATTGGGCGGGCGTGTGTGCTGTGGCGGGCGGACGGTAACTGGTGCTTTTTGCATCCGCCAGCACGGCGGTGGTGCTTCCACCCGCCATCCTAATGGGCCCCTAAATGTTTTTCCTTAAGGATTGCAACCCCTCTAATTGCTGCCCCCTGTGAGGTACATTCCATCATCTCAAAGCCTAACTGTTTGAGCAGGCCTCTGTCCTTATAAGCCAAATGTGTCTCTACCAAGACTACCAAATGTGGTTTGTATATCTTGAGCTCTTCTCTAACCAGTTGTCGTTTAGTCGGAGAATTTAGCCCAGCCACATTCCAACTAATACATCAAATACATTAAATTTGCCTTCCCTGAACATTATCCCTCAAAGAATTTAGAAAAATTTTAGAACACCAAAGATTTTTAGACACAATCATAAAAAATAGAAAAAAATAAACTCATTACACTTACACATTTGAGTATTGTAACTTATCTCCTTACTCGTTTTCAGTTCGATCTGTACCCCCTGTTCTTTACACCCCCCAGTATCAGTGCATTTAAATATTCCACCCGTCTGTCAACTGATAATTAACCCCCACCCCTGAATCGGAAACGATTCCCCACTCTCCCACCCAGTGTTCTAGAAAAGGAATCACCCCCACTAACCTGCTGCCGATCGAAGACAGCATGGAGAAGCAGTGCCCTCCGAGAGCCTCCCAACTTTGATTGGTAATAAAATAATTATTTTAACCAGTTAAAAGAAGCTAAGAGATGCAGGGAGAGGAAACACACCAAGTATCATAATTCAGAAACCAAATACCAAGTATCCCAACAGAAAACTCCTTAATACTTTCTATTCATGTTACTATTTAAAGCTCTGTTGTAGTTTAGAAAGTGCCAGCTTTGCCTCCTGGTCTGAGTAGTAGATCTGCGAACTGCCGTCCCTGATAACCTTCAATCGAGCAGGCTCTTGTAGATAAACCAAGGCACCAAGAGCCTTCCAAGAGTCCATAAGCTGCCTCATCCTCCATCGCTTGTCCATCGTAATCTTGCATAAATCGGATCTTGCAATGATGGAGGACGATTCAACTGACACTGGTGTAGTAGGTCGGGCTTTGATAGCAATAGCCTGGCGCAGTAAAAAATTACCTACGTAGATAAGAATTGGTCGTGGTCGGCGCAAGTTAGACTGGTCTGCTTGATTGAGAAAGATTGGCAGCCTGTGTGCCCGTTGAATTTGGGACTCCCAATCCAATTCTGCTAAGTCAGGGAAAGCCTTCTGAAATATTTGAACAATAAATGCTCGTGGATCCGAACCTTCACTGCCTTCCGGGATCCCAAATATTCTCAGATTATTCCGACGCGGCCGGTTCTCAAGATCTTCGACCTTTCCCTGTAGAACATTAAGTTGAGTATCATGCTCCCGAAGTAGCTTAGTGGAGTGTGACACCGCGTCCTCGTTATCAGACAATCTTTGCTGTAATATCGTCAGTTCAGTTGTAAGTTCGGCCACCTTACTAGTTACTGTGACCAATGATTGCTGAATAATAACATTGTCCACCCTAAGCTGTGTATAGTATTCCTGCGCTTCAGATCTTTGTGCTGATAATGCCTGCATAATTGAGGCTAATGAAGGTTCTGATGTTGATACTGCTCCTGATGCATTTGCAACTGCTGGAGCACTCACTGGCACATAGACCTCCTTTGCCAATTGTATTGAGTCAGACAGATCAGCAGCATGAGAGCCCCCAATAACATTGAGGTTTTTAGTAAATGCTCCGTTATAGGCTGAGAGGAAGAAGAGATCTGACCACCAATAGTTACCGGATTTTGCCCAGAGCCAGATAACCTCGAGACAATCGCTTTAACTTCCCCCTTCGAGGTCACCCATTTGCGTAAGGGGCTATCTTGATTTTTTCCTTTTGCTTTGGAATGTGCTGTTGTCATTGCGCTACCTTGCTGTTGAAATATATTGCCATTACTATTAGGTTCAGTAGCTTTCCGGCCAGTTCTAACTTGTTTGGCAGCTTTAAAATTGCATTTTTTCTTTTTAGCAGACACAGGATTAGTAGTCTCCTCAAGCGAGTGCCCAGATGAATCATCAATATTCATTGATGGCGGGGAAAAAGTTGACACGTCAGCAGTAATAGCATGTGATTCAGCGTGCCCACTATGCTGTTTGATAATTCTCGGTATAGATAGTTCTGCCGCTTCCTGAGGACTCAATCACCGATATTCTGGCAGATATGTATCCCCCTGCCGTGTTAATTCCATTTCGGGGTTTACCAGCTCGGCTGATGGACCATTCGTAGACTGCAGATTAGTTTTCCTATTTTCAATTGAGCCGGTTATAGCAGAATCTACCAGAGCTAATGGCTGGTCTACTGGCTGCCTAAGCGTAGTTGTAAATGTAGCATCAATTATGTCGGTTAAGTGCCCTTTGTCTGTTGATGACAAAACATATGAGCCTATAGAGGCACCGGCATCATCACTCACCTCGATAGATAACAAATGAGGCTGTGCTATACCGGCTACCTGTAGTAAAGGCATCGGAGATCCGGCAGCAAGTCCCCCATCGAGTTGAATCTCAGCAGCACTTCCCATAGCGGTCTCCGACTCTGCTCCCTTCGCCGAATCACCCACAGCCTCAGGTGAGCCCCCAAGCCCGCGTTGCATCACCTCCATTACCATCTCTGCCATGGCGGCTTCAGGAGAGGCGGCGAGAAAATCTGTAGCCTTCCCTGAATGAAGCAGTCTCATCACCGGTCTTCCCACTCGTGGTGCACCTTTCTTAAGTGAACCATCAGTCAAATCTGTAATGAGGTTGGCAGCAGAGACCGCTGCGGAGTTTCGGGTTGAACATCCAGCCCGCGGCACATTCAGTTTAGGAGGAGCCATAGGCTACCGGACTGGAGAGAAACAAGCAGGCAGGCCGGGCCAGTAGAACACAGAGCACCGCTGACCACTCCGGCGGTGTATGCAGCTCCAGGGGTTTCCGAAGAGAAATAGATGCTGGGCGTCTCGTCGGAGCATTAGAGGTAGATTATATTGCTTTTTCTCCTAGTTGCTCACATCTCACGCATCAAAGAGGAAAGGGGTGCTCTCCCCTTGCCATTGTCGTTTAATAGAAAGTGAATAGAAGTTGGTAATGATTGCAGTTCAGCGTTCAGTATTCAGCGTTCAGCGTTTAGCGTTCAGCAGTCAGTCAGGAGCACTCGTTGAACACTGCTTCTCGCGGCGGAGTCAATCCGCCATCTTCCTTTTCCCAAGACAGAAAAAAACGCCACCATGTTTTCCAACAAATCATGTGCAGGGCAAGAACCCAGGAAAGGAAACTTGATTTTCTCTACTGCAGGTGGTAGGGTAGAGGGATTAGACAGGTAGGGTAGAACATTTTTTTATATATAATAGAGAGGCCACTACACTGATCATAGATTCATCATGATCTTTGGCTTATTCACTCGCCGTTAAATTCAAAAGGAAAAATCTGAACAAGTGTAAATTAATCAGTTATAAGAAACCATGATATACATTCTGGAATCACTTCACATGGGTATCGTATGATTAAATGTGGCACACACCAAGAATAGCCCACCCACCCTTACACTCATATACCATTTCCTTTCTTTTAAGTTGCCTTCTGTTCTTTCAAGCCATCAAAGTGCATTATGTGAGCTTTTGCTGCCTTTGAAGATAGAAGAGTCCTTAATAACTCAATCACCGTTGTTGCTGGTAAAGCTGGGGGGGTGTTCATCTCGCAGTCATTTTTGATGATAAAGACGAGTGACGCCATGGCAATAGCTAGTGAGCATAGTAATTTCAAGAAATATGTGACTTACCAGTGCCCATCCCTGCTGCCGCTTCTCCCATCTGCAAGAAGTGAGCCGTTGCCGTCTCCTCCTGCAGCGGCACTGGAGCCAGCATCACTGATGTTCTGTGTGGCTAGAATATAAAACATTACATATAATTTAGATCCCAGAAACGCAACCCCAAATACAACAGCAATGCAGCACTACAGCTCAGTTAGAACGTATCTTCCAAATATCACTCTGGGCATTTGATTGGTCGGTTCACAAAGTTAGACAAGCCAGGCATGGAATAACATTCAATGAAAAACCTATGGGGTTGCGTGGCAGATGTAATGCCAGTGGGACCTCATACTTTTCTTTTCCAGCCTTGCTGCACTGTTATTGGAAACTGGTGGTGTACTGTAACAATAAATGAATGGGTCAGCAGCACACTACACTGAGGGGGGTGGGGTCCATGATGACCATGGCCACTGTCTCATGAACTGAACTGTGTTAGAGCTAGGCATACGCAGTATGCATGGTGATTTTTTTTATTTAAAATTCTAGCTTACTTGGGACTGCTATCTGAATCTTCACAAATCATGATAGATAGCACCAACATTGCATAAAATATACCCCAAGAACCTACAGTCCGTTCTACCCTAAGAAGTCCACAACAATCATAAAAGGACTTACTGGGATCTGCAGAGTCCTCGGTAGTGGCGCTGGTGGTCGGCGCCGGCTGACCAGCTTGCCCCGGACCCTCCGAATCATTCCTCTTCTTCCCCTTGGGTGCTGATGAAAGAAATAAAGAAGATAAAATAAAAATAGATTAGTGATTCTGATAATAATCTCCACTAAATGTTTTATGAAAAGCAAACACAGTCGCTAAAACAGATCACTTATATTTCTACTAGTTTCTTTCGACTTGAGTCTATCGACTGTCGTTAAATACATATTACAAATCTCCTTAACAAAAACTACATATTGCAGTTAATGATCTTTGATTTTATTCTATTCTCATTTTTTCAACACCCTAGATGAGCCAACTCACTCTCCTTTTTTGCAATGCATAGAAGCTTGCATACTTCACATCATCACTGTGAATTCAATTAAATAAATAACCTTGAACTGTATGAGCTACATAAACAAACTTACAGAGAGAACATGATACTCAGTGATTCACTAAAGTGACAGAAGAAACAGTCTGCAATGGCCTTTCTTTTTTAATCAGCCAAAGCGAGTACCTGATGAATGCGATTAGGTAGCAGCACCTGCCTAACAGAAACTAGAAACTGGATCACACAATAATAATAATATATCAGCGTAAACTTTACTAAACACATAACTTGCCTCTGAGTGTGAGCAGCATGCTATTTGGATTTTTTTTAGCATTGTAGAACATAAACACAACAAATAGTTAATACTCACTGAGCCCCGGAATCTCAACGCCTAGCAGGACACGCAGGTCCTGCTCCCTGTCGAGAATGTCGGCCCAGCGGTGCCTCATCTGCTGGGGGATGTGCCGAACCTCACTGTGGAGCGTCATGCACCAGTGCACTGTCCTCCAGCGTGTGTAGACTACTGCGGGCTCAATGCCATCACTAGGACTGACGCACACCCTATTCCCATAGCTGATGAGCTCATTGATTGGCTTGGAGCTGCCAAGTTCCTCAGCATGTTTGACCTAACATCTGGGTACTGGCAGATTGCCTTAACGAGGGGCCTAAAGACAGGTCGGCGTTCTCGACCCCAGAAAGGAAGTTCCAGTTCAATGTCATGCCTTTTGGGTTGAAGAACGTCCCTGCCTCCTTCCAGAGGTTGGTAACACAGGTCCTGGCTAGGTTATGGAACTTCAGTGCTGCCTACCTAGATGACATTGCAGTCTTTAGTTCTAGCTGGTAGGTCTATTTGAACCACCTTCAGGAAGCGCTGCTGGCTCTGGAGAATGCAGGTGTGAGTATCAAGGCCAGTAAGTGTGAGATAGAGCAGGGTTCAATGATCTACTTGGGACACCAAGTAGGGGGCAGCAAGGTGCAGCCCTTGAAGCCTAAAATGTGCCCCATTCTGGCTTGGACACCCCCCAAGACCCAGACAGAAGTAAGGTCTCACCGGATATTATAGGAGATTCATCAAGTGAAATGGCACCATTGTTGCCCTCTTGACAGAGCTTACTTCCAAGAAGCAGCCATGTCAGGTGATCTGAACAGAGGCATGCCAGAAAGCTTTTGATGCCCTGAAGGAAGCCATGTGCAAGGCACCCATGCTCAAGGCCCTAGATTTCTCCCAAGAGTTTGTTGTGTGCAGACATATGCCTCAGAGCATGCCATAGGGGCTGTGTTCTCTCAGCTAAATGAAGAGGGCCTGGATCAACCTGTATCCTTCATCAGTAGGAGGCTACTTCCCAGGGAACAGAGGTGGAGCATGATGGGAAGCCTTTACTTTGATCTGGGCACTGAAGAAGCTAGTGCTTCACCTGTTAAGCACTCACTTCCGGGTTCAGACAGACCACAGACCCCTCATGGTTAATGCAGATGAGGGGTGAGAATTACAAACCATTGAGGTGGTCCATCTCCCTACAGAGAATGAAATTTACGGTGGAACACCGTCCTGTCACAGACCCCGCTAATGCTGATGGGCTTTCCAGGGACTTCCACCTTAGTGAAGAGAACTGCCAAGGGGTTGGGCAGCTCTCCCCACCTTCAGCTGGGGGAGACACATATTAGACCTGGCACCCTTGGCATGGTTTCCCCTGACTTCTTGCCTTCTGACCTCCTGTTTTGCTGACTTCCTTTTTGCTGGCTTTGGGATTCTGGGCAGCTCACCACTGCTATCCAGAGCAAAAGTGCATATGCTCTGTACTTTAAACATGATAACATTGGTCTATCAACAATTGACATATTTGATTTCCTTATAAGTACCTATTAAAGTGCACTATATGGGCTTAAGGCCTGTAATGAAATGCTACTAGTGGGGCTCCAGCACTGATTGTGCCACCCACTCAGTATCCCTTTAAACATGGTTCAGGCCTGCCATTGCAAAGCCTGTGTGGGCAGTTTTAGACTGCCATTTCGATCTGGCAAATTAACATACTTGCCAGGCCCAAACCTTCCTTTTTAATACATGTAAGTCACCCCAAGGTATGCCCTAGGAGGCCCAATGGGCAGGGCGTAGTGTATTTAAAAAGTAGGATACGTATTTTGAAGTTTTACATGTTCTGGTAGTGAAATACTCTTAAATTCGTTTGTCACTTCTGCAAGGCCTATCTCTCCCATAGGATACCATTGTGATTGCCTTAAACAGCTTTTAAGCGTAATATCCAATTGGGAGTGGATAGAAATTTTGAGTTTGGTGTCTCTGGACTCACAATTTAAAATGACAACTTGTGGTGAAGTCGGATTTTTATTTCTAAGTCGAAGAAGAGCTGATGTCCTGTTGGAGGAACTGCCACTTTTCTGCTTGCTCTGCTGTGCTGGCATGCTGCCTGCGGATTGTTGTGCTACAGGAGGGACTACCACTTTGCAACTTGCTCTGCTGTGTTGGCCTGCTGCCTGCTGCTTCTTGCCTGGGAGTGAGAAGGACTGGACCTGTTCTCTAAATCCTTGAACCCAAGTTTCTCCAAGGGCTTGTTGGCTTGCCTCCTGTTCTCTGAAGTCTAGGGACAAAAAAGACTTCTTGCAACTCTGCTGATGCTGCTGGGCTCTGCCATCTGTGATTCCTACCCTTGCCTGAGGTGACTGCTCCAGTCCTGGGCCTCAGAAGTGGGATCTGCAGCTGTTTCTCTGGAAAACCAGTGCAATGACCCAGCATCGCTGTTCAACGCCAAAGCAGTGCCGAATCGACGGTGACGCGGGTCCCAACTGAGAGGCTCGCCGAGGACGCAGGGCCGATTGGAGGACAACCCTGTGCAGCTCGACGTCGACACATCGCTGGTCCTTCGACACCATCTGCGAGGCTCCCCAGCGACATAGTGGTTGCATTGAGTCTTTGATGTGGACACTGTGCTCCATACAAGGTACTTTTTCAGCAGACCCTACGTGGTTTCTGTAGCTGGTCTGCCCTCCATCGCGGTCAAACCAAACACAAGGAGATGATGGACGGAGTGCTGAAACGTTTCAAACACTCACCCCCAGTCACAGATCTGGGTTGAATCCATCATCATTCTTTAGCTCACTTTGCCACCCCAATTCAGACATAGCCATATGCAAATCAGTCTTGACCCTGTGCCTCATGGGAACAGTCCAGACCGAACTGCCAAGCCATGTTTTCCCTCGACTGGAATCAAGCATCCTGGGACCGGTTTCGGGCTAACAGCCCTCATCAGCCAGGCTAGCTTGAATCCAGTGGCAAAGTGAGGAAGGGACCCACGTCTGGGCATACCCTGCCAACTTAGGGCGAACAAAGCAAACACAAGGAGATGATGGACGGAGTGCTGAAACGTTTCAAACACTCACCCCCAGTCACAGATCAGGGTTGAATCCATCATCATTCTTTAGCTCACTTTGCCACCCCAGTTCAGACATAGCCATATGCAAATCAGTCTTGACCCTGTGCCTCATGGGAACAGTCCAGACCGGACTGTCAAGCCATGTCTTCCCTGGACCGGAATCAAGCATCCTGGGACCGGTTTCGGGCTAACAGCCCTCATCAGCCAGGCTAGCTTGAATCCAGTGGCAAAGTGAGGAAGGGACGCACGTCTGGGCATACCCTGCCAACTTAGGGCGAACAAAGCAAACACAAGGAGATGATGGACGGAGTGCTGAAATGTTTCAAACACTCACCCCCAGTCACAGATCTGGGTTGAATCCATCATCATTCTTTAGCTCACTTTGCCACCCCAGTTTAGACATAGCCATATGCAAATCAGTCTTGACCCTGTGCCTCATGGGAACAGTCCAGACCGAACTGCCAAGCCATGTCTTCCCTGGACCGGAATCAAGCATCCTGGGACCGGTTTCGGGCTAACAGCCCTCATCAGCCAGGCTAGCTTGAATCCAGTGGCAAAGTGAGCAAGGGACCCACGTCAAGCCATACCCTGCCAACTTAGGGCGAACAAAGCAAACACAAGGAGATGATGGACAGAGTGCTGAAACGTTTCAAACACTCACCCCCAGTCACAGATCTGGGTTGAATCCATCATCATTCTTTAGCTCACTTTGCCACCCCAGTTCAGACATAGCCATATGCAAATCAGTCTTGACCCTGTGCCTCATGGGAACAGTCCAGACCGAACTGCCAAGCCATGTCTTCCCTGGACCGGAATCAAGCCCTGACAGCTAACAGCCCTCATCAGCCAGGCTAGCTTGAATCCAGTGGCAAAGTGAGCAAGGGACCCACGTCTGGGCATACCCTGCCAACTTAGGGCGAACAAAGCAAACACAAGGAGATGATAGACGGAGTGCTGAAACGTTTCAAACACTCACCCCCAGTCACAGATCTGGGTTGAATCCATCATCATTCTTTAGCTCACTTTGCCACCCTAGTTCAGACATAGCCATTTGCAAATCAGTCTTGACCCTGTGCATCATGGGAACAGTCCAGACCGAACTGCCAAGCCATGTCTTCCCTGGACCGGAATAAAGCATCCTGGGACCGGTTTCGGGCTAACAGCCCTCATCAGCCAGGCTAGCTTGAATCCAGTGGCAAAGTGAGCAAGGGACCCACGTCTGGGCATACCCTGCCAACTTAGGGCGAACAAAGCAAACACAAAGAGATGATGGACGGAGTGCTGAAACGTTTCAAACACTCACCCCCAGTCACAGATCTGGGTTGAATCCATCATCATTCTTTAGCTTACTTTTGCCACCCCAGTTCAGACATAGCCATATGCAAATCAGTCTTGACCCTGTGCCTCATGGGAACAGTACAGACCGAACTGCCATCGCGGTCAACCTGAACTTGCACCGGTCTCTCGCAACCTCAAGTAACCTTTTGACCACAAGGGACTACTAACCACTGTTTGTACATTTAATCTTTAAAAATTCATATCTCGAGTTCTACTTATTAGATTTTTTGTTTTGGTCTTGTTTTACTCAGATAAATATTCTCTATTTTTCTAAACAGATATGGAGTCCTTTGTGGTGTTCTCAGTGTGTTACTGTAATTAAATTGTTCACAAATGTTTTACACATTGCCTCTTACGTTAAGCCTGACTCCTCTGTGCCAAGCTACCAGAGGGTGAGCACAGGTTAATTTAGGTTGTGTATCTTACTTACCCTTTCTAGGATTATGGATCCTGCTTGGACAGGGTGTATACTCTGCCAACCAGAAACCTCAATTTCTAACAGTGCTACTTGCTTCTCAGTCAATCAACATGGATTTGTTTAGCACGGCTAATCACACGGGAGGGTGTCCAGGCACTTGCAAGTCCCAGAGGCTCATTCAAACAGCGAGGTATTTATAGGAAAGCAAGGAGAATGCAGTGAAAATGAGGGACGAGGGAGGAGAAGGCACTCAAAAACAGAGGAAGAAGCAAACAGAAAGCAGTGAAAACGAGGGAAAAGCAATGAGAAGGCACTAAAAAAATGGGGGAAAAGCAAGGAGAAAGCAGTGAAAATGAAGGAAAAGATTTGGGAAGGCACTCAAAAAACAGGGAAGAAGCAAGGAGAAAGCAAGGAAGTTGTGGGAAAAGCAATGAGAAGGCACTTGAAAATGGGAGAGAAAAGGAAGGAGAAGACAGGAGCAAGAGCAATGCAGCAACACAGTGAGAACTGGGCCTGGGGCCTGTGCAATGGAGTCGTGCTGTGACCTTAATTAGGACGGTCCTTGGAGGAGGGAGGGGCACTGGGAGATGGTGGAGGGGCTAGGCGAGAAAAAACAGGCAGCATGCAGGAGCAGCAACAGGGATAAAGCAGTGAAACAAGCGAAAACCAAGGAGAAGTCACTCAAAAAACAGGGGAAAAAAGCAAAGGGAAAGGTCCTGGGAGGAGTAGGGGGCACTGGGAAGTAGTGGGAGGGGCTAAGTGGGAGGAATGAAAATAGGGCGATAGGGTGCGGCAATTAGGGGAAAAACATGTTGAAAGCAGTGAAAACAAGGGAAAAGCAAGGAGAAGGCACTGAAACAACCAGTGGTGGGGCCGTGTGAGGAGGGATTGCAATGGACGATGACCTTGGAAAATTAAATAAATAATTAATTTGCAGTGGTCATCGTTCATTGAAAACCCCCCTCACCCGGCCCCACTGGCCCACCGCTCTTACCTGCACGGGCCGCGGCTGGAAACAACAGGGGAAAAAGTAAGGAGAAAGCAGTGAAAATGAGGAAAAAGCAAGAAGAAGGCATTAAAAAAACAGGGGAAAAACAAGGAGAAAGCAGTGAAAATTAGGGGAAATCAAGGAGAAGGTACTCAAAAAATGGGAAAAAAGCAAAGGGAAAGGTCCTGGGAGGAGTAAGGGGCACTGGGAAGTAGTGGGAGGGGCTAAGTGGGATGAATGAAAATAGGGCGATAGGGTGCGGCAATTAGGGGAAAAACATGTTGAAAGCAGTGAAAACAAGGGAAAAGCAAGGAGAAGCCACTGAAACAACCAGTGGTGGGGCGGTGGGGCCATGTGAGGGGGGATTTCGATGGACAATGACCTTGGAAAATTAAATAAATAATTAATTTGCCCTGGTTGTCGTTCGTTGAAATCCCCCCTCACCCGGCCCCACCGCTCTTACCTGCATGGGCCGCGGCTGGAAACAACAGGGGAAAAACCAAGGAGAAAGCAGTGAAAATGAGGTAAAAGCAAGAAGAAGGCATTAAAAAAACAGGGGAAAAACAAGGAGAAAGCAGTGAAAATGAGGGGAAAGCAAGGAGAAGGTACTCAAAAGACAAGGGCAAAAGCAAGGAGAAAGCAGTGAAAATTAGCAAAAAGCGAGGAGAAGGCACTCAAAAAACAGGGGAAGAATCATTGAGAAGACAGGAGCAAGAGTGATGCAGCAGCATGGGGAGAGCTGGGCTTGGGGCCTGCTCTAAGGGATATTTTTTGCATTTAATCTTTAAAAATTCATGTTTTGACTTCTACTGTATGGATTTTTACCATTTTGGTCCTGTTTTATTTGTTAAATCATAATCTATTGTTCTAACCTGGTGTGGAGTTTTTTCTATCACATTTTCACTGTGTTGCTGTTAGAAATGTTGCACAAATACTTTGCACATTGCCTCTTGAGTTATGTCTGACAGCTCTGTGCCAAACTACTAGATGGTGGGCACAAGATAATTTAGGCTATGTTGTAACCTCCCCTGCCTAGGAGTGGGGTTTCTTCTTGGACAGGGTGCATTCCTCTGCCAACTATAAACCCAATATCTAACACTTATTATTAAAAAATTGGGTTACTAGTTGGAGGGAAAAACCCAGGAACTACAATTGTTAGACCAGGCATCTTTTGGTGTGTTTCGCCTGTCTTTTTGCTTTCTGACCTCCTGGTTTTAACTCTGTTTTTGCTGGTTTAGTGTCTCTGCACACTTTCTCACTGCTGTTAAGTGTTAAAGTGCAAATGTTCCTATTGCAAATTGTATTATGGATTGGTGTTTCCATGATTGGCATATTTTATTTACTGGTAAGTCCCTAGTAAAGTGCACTGAGAGTGCCAGGGCCTATAAATCGAATGCTGCTAGTCGGCCTGCAGCACTGATTGTGCCACCCACACAAGCAGCCTTTCAAAGGCTTCTCAGACCTGCCACTGCAGTGTCTGTGTGCAGTTTTTACTGCCATGTTCACTTGGCAAGTGCACCCACTTGCCAAGCCCTAACCTTCCCTTTTATTACATGTGAGTCACCCCTAAGGTAGGCCCAAGGTACCCTGTGGGAAGGGTGCAGTGTGTGTGAAAGGTAGGACATGTCCTGGTGTGTGTGACATGTCCTGATAGTGAACTACAGTGTAATTTGTTTTTCACTGTTGAAAGGCTATCTGTCCCATAGGATAGAATGGGGAATACTTGGTAACATTTGACGAGTATATTTTCCCATTGGAACAAGATAGAGAAATGGAGTTTAGCATGCCTGAACTCAGGATGTAAAGATGTATCTTTTAGTAAAGATGATTTTTATATTCTGGGTTTGAAAATACCACTTTTAGAAAACAGGTATTTTCTTGCCTAGCCATCCTGTGCGCCTCTGCTGGGTTGTGGATTGACTGTCTAGCTTTGGAGTGACAGGGGGCTAGGGATGTGCATTTTCTTCAGACAGCCACTGGGGCAGTCGAGGTGTGTCCTGCCTTTCCTGGATGAGTCAGGGCTATGCTGAATAGACCTGGGCTGCATTTAGAGTAGTGGGAGGAGATTTCCTTGCACCTGAATGGGCCTGGTCTGCCTTCAACAATGCTGTCTCCACCTCCTGCCGGGAAGCTGGGCCAGAGAGGACTAAACTGGTTTGGGCTGGGCACAGACACTCTGCTCCGGAGAACAAAGAGAAATGCAGTATAAATATTGGGACCCAGTGCCCAGAACTTTAGAACTCGCTTGGATCAAGAAACCTGCCAAGAAGAAAAGCTGGAAGAACTGCTGGGAGGAGTACTGCCCCGTGGCTGTGTTATTGCTTTGTTGGGTTGGCCTGCAGTTGCTGCTTCTGCCTTGGGCAGTGAAAGGACTGGATTGAACTTTCTTTACTTGTGCTTATTATCTCCAAGGGCTTGAAATAGAGCTTTGCCTCCTGTTCATGAAGTCTCAGGGACAGCAAAGACTGCACCTACCTCTGGGTACCACCTCTGGAAGTGCGGTTTCAGTTGCCACAGAGGGTGAAAGCAGCCGACTCCATCACCGACTCAGTCACTGGCTCTGTGTCCTGAAGGCACCACAGAGGGCACCCCTGCATCTCACACCGCAACCTTGGTCTCACCGACAACAACGACCACCGCTGCCACCGAGCTGCTGCTTGCACCGTGACCTGTGGGCTTCACTCCACCGCCCTGGTCTCACTGACGACATCGCTGCCCGCTGGCTTCGACACCCGTGACCACACCGTGGCTTGGGGGCATTGTTCAGAACTCTCATGACGCCCGGACTCGTCCCACAACGCAGTCCGGACTGACACCAGCTCCCAGCAACCGGCACTGTCACCTCCACCGTGACTTGTCAGCATTGCAATGAGCACCCCCTCACTCCGCAACGCAGCCCTGGACTCACCGATGCCGCTGGACGACCTCCACTGAGCCGCTGCCTGCACAGCACCTTGAGGGCACCGCACCGCTACGCTGCACATGGCAACAGCGACGGTTCCCAAGACCGGCCCGCACCAATGTGATCAGCCACTACGAAAAGGTACTGTTTACGAGCCTGCCGACACCATGACTGATGCGGTCGGACAGCACTGTTGTATTCTGTTGTGTTCAGTACTGCGGTAGCACCGGATGGAGCTACTGACTGTAAGGAACTGCATTTCTAAGGTTATTCTTGCAAAGTGCATATTTTAAGTACTGTATGTTGGATTTTTATAGTTTTGGTCTTGTTTTGAATATATAAAATATTGGATACTTTTCTAAACTGATGTGGTGACCTTTTGTAGTGTGTTCACTGTGTTGCTGTTGGTTATGTGCAAATACTTTACACACTGCCTCTGAGATAAGCCTGACTGCTCGTGCCAAGCTACCAAGGGGGTGAGCAGGGGTTATTTTAGGTGCGTATCCCTCTTATCCTGACTAGAAGGATTTGGCCCCTATTTGGACAGAGGTGCAAACCATTGCCAACTAGAGACCCCATTTCTAACAACAATCCTTGTCAGGGTGAAGTCACAAGCAAACCCCAAATTAACCTGTGTTCAACCCTCTTGCAGCTTGGAACAGAGCAGTCAGGCTTAACCTAAAGGCAATGTGTAAAGTATTTGTGCCGCTTTTCAGATAGTAATAAAGGGAAAACACAACACAAGAAAAACCCAGCACCAATTTAGAACAATAAATTCTAATAAATAAATCAAGATCAAAACAACAAAAATCTAATCAGTAGAAGCAGAGATATGCAATTTTAAAGATTTCAGTGAATGTAGCGTCAAAAAGTCAACTGTGGATCTCTGGTCATGCTAGACAGAGACAAAGTCACAAGTTCAGGCCAACCGCGATGGAGCGCGAGACAGATACAAGGACCAGCAAGGCCTGCTGAACAAGAGTACCTTAAATCCAGGTTGCGGAGAGTTATGAGGTCCTGCACTGAGATTACATCGCACAGCTGAGGCGATGCGAGGTCTGGCCAGAGATGTGCCACGCAGTGTTGATTCCGAGGAGCTGCGAGGTCCTGCATCGTCATCGTCAAGGAGGCCGTTCACGAGGGGGCTTGTGATACAAAGACCTGTGTCAAGGATGTGCCACGTCCCGGATGGTTCTGAAGAAGTTGTGGGCTTCGATGCAAAGTCCTTGCGCCCGGAAAGTCAATGCAGCAGAGGCAATGCATTGGTTCTGCATGGACATGTGCCACGCAGCAGAGGAGGTGCATGACTTCTCTGGGATCCACAGATGGGCTGTCAGAGCACACTTAGACACACTTCTAAGGGTCCAGGACTGGGTTTGCATCACTTGGCAGGGTAAGACTCACAGATGGCAGAGTCCAGGTGCTCGGTTCTAGGTTGTTGGAACCTTCTGTCCCAGAGACTATATTCAGGAGGCCAGTCAACTAGCCCTTGGAGTAATTCCGGGGTTCTGGGTTCACTAGATGCAGGTCAAGTCCTTCTCAGCCTGGTAGGAGGGAAGCAAGCAGCAGGTCAACACAGCAGGGCAGCAGTCTTTCAGAGAAGCAGTCCAGCACAGTAGCAGTCCTGTCAGCAGGACAGCAGTCCTTCCTCTTGGCAGAGTCCACAGGCCCGGAAGTGTACTGGAGAATTGGGGTCTGAAATCCAATAGTTATACCGGTGCCAACTTTGAAATGGAGGAAGCTTCTAGAGGTTTCCACCTCCCTGAAATGTGAGACTACCCCTTCCTCCCTGTCCTGGCCCCATATTGTCTGGGGTCACAATAGACTAGTGACAAACCCTTTGTGAGAGTGCTCAGGCAGTGCCTTTGTGATGTGCAGGTGTGGTAGGCGGCAGCTCCTCCCCTCATTAACTCAGAGCCAACACCCATACTATCTTTGTCTCATTGTCTGGGAGCTATACACAAGACCAGCTGCCAGCTACACCTAGTCATGTGACCCAGGATCAAGCTAAAGGCACTAAATGCTTAGGACAAGAAAGTGCCAACTTTCTAAAAGTGGCATTTTTCAGAATTGTGATTACAAATTTGACCTTACCATTAGAGAAGGCTTTTAATTACAATTATGTCAACATCAAACTCAGCCTGTCTATCTGATTCCAAATGTAAGTTACAGCTTATTAAATGTAATAAGGTATCTCCAATGTTATCTTATGGGAGAGGTAGGCCTTGCAGTAGTGAAAAACAAATGTAGAAGATTTCACCACTAGGGCATGTAAAACTTAAAAGTAAGTGTCCTACTCTTTAAATAGGCTGCACCCTGCCTTCTGCGCTGCTCAGGGCCTACCCTAGGGGTGACTTATATGTATTAAAAAAGGAAGGTCTGGGCCTGTCAAAAGGTTTATTTTGCCAGGTTGAAATGGCAGTTTCAAAACTGCATATACAGGCTTCAATGGCAAACCAAAGACATGCTTAAACGCTACTTAAATGGGTGGCACAATCAGTGCTGCAGTCCCACTAGTAGCATTTAATTTACAGCCCCTTGGTACATGTAGCACCACTTTACTAGGAAATTACAAGCAAATTAAATGTGCCAATGGGTGTAGGCCAATTCTACCATGTTTTAAGGAGAGAGCACAAGCTCTTTAGCACTGGTTAGCAGCGCTAAAGTGCGCAGAGTCCAAAAGCCAGCAAAACATGAAGTCGGCAAAACAGGAGGATTGAAGGCAAAAAGTTAGGGGAGAACCACACCAAGGATGCCAGGCCTAACATTTATATATATATTTGTAAATTAATGCATAGTATTTAGTAGCTAGCGTGTGTAATAAACAAACTTTTCCTTTTCGAAAGAAAAAGCACTGATTGGACTATCATGTATTGAGTATTATTATTGTGTGACATCGAATGGTGATTAATAGCCCACACCACCTCCCTGAGGAAGTCTTGGAGTGCTCTGCTTCGCTATCTTGAGAGAGTCAAGCACCTCAACAGAGTGCTTGGTTCCCAGTAAAGGAGAAATTGTGGACCTATTACTTGACCAGGCTTCACATCATGCACAACTAATAACCCAATTTTCTACAATAAGTATATAGGTTCATGCTTCCCAGAAGACAAGGTTTTCTTCATTTATTCTTTTAATTATCTTAATTATGTTTCAGAATTTGTAATCAATTTTGCTTTTAGTCTATATCCAAATCTAAGCCTCTACAAGCAACTCCTTTCATTCTCTCATTAAGTGCTGGGACTTCCACCTTACCTCTCCACGCTGAGTTCTTTTTTTAATATTCGGTGCACGTTGCGTTAAAGCCTTCATAACCTTTTTCCATAAACAATATCCATTTTGCATTCTATTTTTGTGGATTCCCCTGGAGGTAATGGAGAAAATAAACGAAATGGAGCAAAATTCTGGGCTTTGAAAAACCGAGCTATGCATTAAAGTCTGTGTTTTTTTTAAATTGGGTCACAAAATGTGTCTTCACAGCTTTCAGGAAAGGGCCCAGCAATTTTCGAAACATGGTTAATATAAACTTTTTTATGATTTCCACATACTTGCCATTTGTGGGAAAAAGGTTGTGAAACATATGGGTGAATTTAGAAATGTAAACATTTCTCAAAAGTAAACATAATTCTGAAATTAGCAAGGGGTCATTTCGTCATATTGCTCATTATTCTCCCAAAAGCTAATCATTGAAGTGAAAAGAAATCAGGGAAAAATCGATACAGGTGAACATTATTTCATCTATCGTTCTTTTCTCAGAAGGTCGAGCTACAAAAATAATATAGAGTTGCATTTGCCATAATCTTTCAAGTGAAGGGAAATATAGTGATTGATGGTTGGCCATAAATATTCAATATCTAGAGCTTTCAACCGAGCTGCGGTTGTGATGATTTTTATTTGTTTTTCAACCATGATTCATTCATATAGCAAAATGTAAGGATTAGAATTTGAAGTCTCTGGTTGGCAGACTATACACTGTGTCCAAGCAGGAGCCACAATCTTAGTCAGGGTAAGTCAGATACACAACCTAAATTAACCTGTGCTCACCCTTTGGTAGCTTGGCACAGAGCAGTCAGGCTTAGCTTAAGAGGGAATGTGTAAAGTATTTGTGCACACTTTAATTACAATAACACAGTGAACACACCACAAAAAGACTCTACACCAGTTTCGGAAAATAGGGCATGTTTCTCTAATTAAAACAAGACCAAAATGACAAAAATCCAATCAGTAGAACTCGAGATATGATTTTTTAAGATTAAATGGAAAACAGTGCTTAGAAGTCACTAGCAGTCAAAAGGTTACTTGAGATTTCGAGGAACCAGTGCAAATCCAAAATTCAGATTGACCATGGCTGAGGTCCTGCTGAAGAAATGCCTTGGATGGAGCAAATGTCGATGTTGAGAGCCTGTTGCGTCGTCGTCATAGAGCTGCGCAGAGGGGATCCCGCATCGTCATCGAGCTCTGCTGAACTGCAGGCACTGTGCCGTCATCGAGCAGCTTCGGCCGTATGATTGCTGTCACTGTCGAGAAGCACATGCTGTCATCGTTGACCAGCCACTGTTCCGGCATTGGTGTTGAGGGGCGAAGCGTCGGCGCCGAACAGCCACAAGTCGCTGCTGCACAAACATCTAGGGTTAAAACAGCAGCAAAACCCACTTCTGAGGCCCAGGGCTGGAGGGTGCACCTCAGTCAAGGGTAGGACTTACAAATGGCAGAGTCCAGCAGCACCAGGAGAGGAATTCCCTTTCCTTGTGATTTTTAATGTTCTTATTGTACGACTTCTCCTTTGGGTTGCAGAGGTTTTCTGCTCCCGGATAATTCTTTGGTGTCCTCTGGTGTCTCTGACTGTTTTTCCCAACAAGGAAAGGGAATAGAGTGGAACCTACCAGAGAATTCATGAAAAACGGACAATAAAAGGCTCAACAGGGAATTAAGAATTAACCAGCCAGGTCCTGATGAGAACACCCAAAAAAATGTGAGGTTCCAAACGCAACACGTCGATGACCATTCATGGAGAGTTATTTGCAATCAACGAGACAACCGCATGTAGGCCATCCTGGAAAAATAAATTGGTAGCCTACCTTAATGAATATGTGAATCTGTGGACATGTTGGATATAAATTTCAAAATGTTGAATGTTTTTGACCCATATTTTGGTTAGAATTTAATTTGTAAAAGAAATTGTTTTGGAAAGGTATTTTGCAGCCATAGAGTGCTGCAGAAATGTGCCTCATACGCGTACGTGTTCCGGTTAATATGAAGAGGTATTTTTGAAATGTATTTGAATAATATGAAGTTGGAAAAATCCTTACAAAAACACAATTGAATTACTTGATCTTACAAAACAATGTTGATTGATTAATTTCAGCTTGGGAACAGTGATTTAATAGTGGCCTAACCCAGCTGGCTCTAAAGGCCCAACCCCTTTCTACGAAACTTCTAAAAGTGGCATTTTCAGACTTACAACTTAAAGTCTGACTTCACCATAAGTTGTGATTTTAAATTGTGAGTCTAGAGACACCACTCCCCAAATTTCATTCCTCTCCCAATTGCAAATTACACTTAAAAGGTGTTTAAGGAAATCACAATGTTAACCTAAGAGAGAGATAGGCTTGCAATAGTGAAAAACGAATTAAAGAGTATTTCACTATCAGGACATGTAAAACTTAAAAGTACATGTCCTACATTGTAAATACACTGCACTCTGCCCATGGGACTACCTAGGGCCTACCTTAGAGGTGACTTACATGTAATAAAAGGAAGGTTTCTGCCTGGCAAAGTAGGTTAATTTGCCAGGTCGAAATGGCAGTTTAGGATTGCCCACACAGGCTCTGCAATGGCCAGGCATGGGCCATGTTTAAAGGTCTACCGAGTGGGTGGCACAATCTGTGCTGCAGGCCCACTAGTAGCATTTAATTTGCATTTCCTGGGCACATATATATCACTTTATTGGAACTTACAAACAAATTAAATATGGCAATTGTGGATAAGCCAATGTAATCGTGTTTAGAGTACAGGGCATATGCACTTTAGCACTTGTTATTAGTGGCAAAGTGCCCAGAATCCTAAAGCCAAAAAAAGCAAATTCATTAGGGGAGGGGATGAAGAAGGCACAACGTTTGAGGTGACCCTGTAGAAAGGGCCATTTCCAACAGTAATGAATAAGAAATGGGTATGAAGGAAAGCTATGCATTTTTGACATATACCCAGGAATTTCAGTTTTGGAGTATTGGTTAATTGCACCACTCTGAATTTGGGGTTTGCATATGTTCAGGTGATTCTTAGGGCATTGGGTTCTTTTGTGCACCCTAGCTTACATCTAGAAGCCAAAATGTAAAACAATTCAATTCATATTTGGAAATATCTTACTATTCTGCATTCCTTATCGTCTGCAACAGGAATGGCCCAAAATTCAACATGCAAACACTTTTTCCTTTGAATCATCATTTTAGGGATGTGATTATCTTTAATCTGCGAGTCCACAGTAGACCGGTATGAATGGATACCTACCAACTCAGACATTTCTGAAAACTAGACATGTGGGGGAGTACATGGAGATATGATTTGCACAAATGTCAGTACCTTTTCATACACAGATGCTCTGAAAACATCAAACTAAATCACAGATTTTCTCACAGATCTTTTTCACGGTTCTAATACAGAAATTTCCAGAATATGCAGGGATCAACAAAAGCCATACCACATGGCATTCATGCACTTCTCCCAGTAGAAATAGTATGCTGCTTGTGTGGTTAGGAAAGACTCAGAAATGCAATGTTGTAACATCATAACTTTTCAATTGCTTTTCTATCATTCTGACGATATGTGTAGTTGCAATATTTGGCCCAAGGTCACCTGACACCAATGGAAATCTACCACCAGAGACATTTCTGAAAAGTAGATAGTTTGGAGGGTGATATGGCTTGCATGGATGACTATTCTTTCTCTTTCCAAAGATGCCCGGCTAATGTCAAACTTTAAATGAAACTACTGATTATTCTCAAGATTTTGAGAGGGAATCTGCAGGGATCGATAAAAGTACTGACAACCATTGTTCCCACTCGGTTAAAATGGTACCCAACTTGTGTGAGTGAGCATATCATACTGAACAGGAATGTATGAACACTGTGACTTTGAAGTCAATATAGAATAAAAGTAGTCGTCATTGGGCACAGGTTTGGTCTGTTCTTGACAAAGGTAATAGGCTCACCCACAGATGTGGGATATCCAATTTATTGGGAAAATTGTGGAAATGATGGTTTGTAAGACTTTGCCATTCACTTCGTGTTCCCGAGCTTTTCTATCACACAAATATAAGATTTGAATGCTTTCGTACATACTAGAATTTTTGCGTGCCACTGTGGATGAGAAAGAGTGCAGGGATATATACTAGAGACACTCCCTGTGATTCCCATGAGTCCCCACTATTTAGAAATGCCTCACGTTAGTACTATTTCCTGGGTGATATCCAAACCAGGACCCAAATAATGCAATCCTCCCTCATGAGATGAAATTGGGCTTGTTCAGGCATAGTTTTGACATTGGCTGGACATTATGGATAAGAAAACATAGTGGGATGCATGCAAGCCATACCACCCTGGACTTTGCCTAGGATGTAGGTTTCAGAAATGTGAAGGGGTGGGAGATTATCATAGGTGCTGGTCAAGCTGTGGCTCCAATACTCCAGTCACATCATATGTAAAGTCAACATTTCCTTCATATGATTGCATTGTTTGACTTTTCCTCTTCCGTACAAAAAGTGCACCCACACATGATTGCTATGGTTTCAGTCTTGGTAAGTGTGAAAGAAATGAATGGTGTAACACAATTCACTGACAGATTATATGAGACTCATAACAGAGATTAATAATTTCACTTTTGGTGTACACCTGACAAATCCCCAATTCTTTATTGCTTGTTGTTTTATTGGCATGACTATGTGCTAGAATGTTTTTGGGAAGGTGGACCCTAACCTGGATAGCGTAGTATGCTTCATGATTGAATCCTCCCATGCAGGAAATTTCCTTTTGGCATTTGTGTAGCACAGAAGTGCCACTAGAGTGGAGTGATTACAGGTAGACACTTTCTGGTTGGCTGAGGCAATGCCCTAACCAGGAAGAACCTACCACTCCTGTCAGGGGCAGGTGATTACACTCACTGTATAGCCTGAGCTCACCCTTGGGTAGCTAGGCACTGAGCAGTCAGGCTTATCACAGAGACAATGTGTAAAGCATTGGCACAGCACTTCCACACAATAAATACACTGAGCATCACAAAAGAGACTTCACACATGGTGTATGCAAATAAAGTTTATATTCAACACATGCATTAATTAACACAACATGAACATCATGTATCTTTGAGCATAAATCACACTTGAAAATATTACTAGCAGTACTAGGCACAACCGTGTTAAAATGACATCAGTAGTATGAACATTTGGGGAAGATCCTACATTAACCTCCAGCACACTTATGCGGTGCAAAACATTGTCAAACCCAGACCCACCCTGGCAATCATTAGAATTCAGTACCACACAGGTATAAGGTGCACCCCAGCTCACAACGATATCAGAAATATGTACATACAAAGCATTACAACCCTTTTAAGCAGCACAGTGGGTCAAGGCCGCACGGCTAAAACCAATGTCAAATGTAGTAAACTGTTGGCAAGAAATCAACATGTAAAGAAACACCGCTAGGAGGTGTAGTGAATTCCGGCCGTTCTGCAGGCAGTCAGTCCCACACACACACACTCATTCACTTGGCACTGATATTTGGTGCAATGGATATTGGCAGGTTCAAATGGAATGCACTCGCACATAGACGAACACAGCACCCTACTGCAGTGCCAACAATGTCTGGTAGGTCAATAGATAGCACACCACAGACCCCGTGGCCCAAGCTTCCCTCTACCCTCCAACTCACCCTGACTACCCAATGCCCATGGGTTGCAGATAACCCCCCCCCCGGATTCTAGTCAACTCTCAGCAGAAGTCACACTTAGGAAAGGGTCCTTTGGAAGGATGTGGGGGTAGGTAGCAGAGCAAATTAGGAGGCAGTTGCCAAATTAGTGTTGGCCACCACTCAGGAATTTCACCCACAGGATGTGGGGCAGAAGCAGGCTGAAGGCGATAGACAGTCACTCAAAAGGGTTCCACAATGGGCCTTCTGGCATCAGCCCAGTTCTGTGAAGCACAGGGGGGTCACGCAGTATCTTGGCCTGCTTTTGATCGCTCATGGAAGAGTTCCTTCAGCCCAGTAAATCACTCTCACTACCCAGGCCTGTTCCAGGCAATACTACCAGGCAACACAATGTTGTTGGGTCGGTTGAGAAGAGGGCAGTTGGTCTGGCGCACTGAGGGCCCCAAAGGCTGGGGAAATGAAGCAGGGCAGGCCTCTCAGACGAAATTGCACCCTGTCAGGCACACGTCAATCAGAGTCGCACCCAGGCAATCTGGGCACAATGTCTGGTGTGCAATTATATGAGTTGCACCAGACAATTCTGGTCTCATGCATTGAAGAATTGCAAATTCCTTTCCTCCCTGGAAATGAGGCACAACATTGGGTGCGCGATGATATGAGTAACACCAGCCAATTCCGGTCACACACAACGAAGAGTTGTGAATTCTGTACCTCCCTGAAAATGAGGCACAACATCTGATGCATGATGATACGAGTCACACCTGCCAATTCCGGCCACACACAGCAAAGAGTTGCAAATTCCATCCCTCCTTGGAAATGAGGCTAAAGGTCTGGTGCATGACTATGCAAGTCGCACCAGACAATTCTGGTCACACACACACAGGCACAGGTTTAGTAATGCCACACAAGGTAGAATGAGGCCCAACTACTGGTACGCTCTCACCTCCGAGGGTCACACCCTGTGAATCGGACACAGCATGCATAAGCATGCAGTCTGTGTGTCGCATGAGAGAGATGCAGCATGATCGACGAAGCGGGCCACACTGGATCCCACAACCGGTAAATTTGCTCACCACCAGCAAGATGCTTAGGCATGTTGAGGTACCCACGATGCAGGGGCTGACTCGTTTGATGCAGGCAATGTTTTTGGGGCTCCGCACAAGTCAATCCGGTCTCCAGGCACAGTTCTAAGTTTCAAGCTCATGCTGCACTATCCATTGGAATCTAGCAGACGATGTGGGCACTTATGAGGGCACACTCTCCAGGTGTCCCAGGTAGATGGTGTGGGTCCCTTGCAGAAGGTCTTTGATGTCCCTGAGACCTCCGCAAGAGAACAAGGGGAAAGCCAACAAGCCCTTGGAGGGCACACTTCAGGGTGCTACACAGCAGCAGGTAGTCAGCCTAGGCCAGCCCCTAATCAGGAAGGGCACACGGTCCCTTTCAATGGCAGTACTCCTGGGCAAGGCTTAGCGCGGACCTCGTGCGTGCCGCCATTATGGCGGTCGCGCCGGTCCCCGGGGCACGGAGGAGGTGTGGGGGTCGCCACGCACACTGATGACGCGGCGCCCCACCTCCCCTGAACAACCAATGGCTGTGCCCGGTGGGGCGCGAACCGGAAGCACTTTAGTGCTTCTGGTTCAGCGCGATCCCAATACGTTGGGGCAGGCCGATTTTGACCGGTCTGCCCTGCGCCCCCCCCTTAAAAGGGGGTGAGGGGAGCGGGAACAGTCTCTTGTTCTCTCGCTCCCCCAGACGGTGTACTCGGGCCATCAGAGGCCCGTAATTTGCTTTTCGTTTTTTCTCCTATCCAGGTGTTCCAGCGTGTGGATCGGAGCGGTTTCGTTTGCGGCGCAGGAGTGGTCACGGAGGTGTTCCAGCGTGTGGATCGGAGCGGGAGTGGTGGGCGCTGGACAAATATCCGTCGGATAAGGATGCGTGGATCCGGGGGTTCAGTTCGACCCAATTTGTGGCTCAGCGGCGGAGGGCACATAGACGGCATTTGCCTCAGTTAAGTAGACACGCGCTGACTGTGATAACCGCGCACTGGTGTCTGTAAGTGAGCGCAGCTGTGTGCTGGGGACGCGCAAGTTAATTCAAAGGGCGTGCATGCGAATACAATCGATCCGGTTCCCTGAGAAGGTGTTAAAGGGATATAGCATTTTAAAAACTGGCACAAGTGCTCGCATTGGGGTTTTTTCCTTCTGTGAAAAGAAATATTGGTTTTACTGGGGGATTTCAGGTACAGGCAATCGTGCAAGCTATACTTTGCCACCCTCGCACGCACTGGGGATTGGTTGGTTTTATGAGTGTTTGTTTTGTCGATAATTATTGGGTTTAGGAATCACGCAAGCTATTGTGTCCTCTGGTTGGCAGTGGGGTGATTTGAAGACCGTTCGTAGCAGCAATTTTTCTGTTTGGTTGCCTATTCAAGAGTCCTTTTCTCCTCCACTGTAGAAAGTCGCATCACACACAGGGGTTGCAGGGAATATCAGGCAGCACAGCAGCGGAGTTTCCCAAAGGCACAGCTGATAAGTGACGGCGGCACAGCGGAATTGACGGGAGGGCAGCACTGGCAAGCTAGCATTCCAACGCATCCGGGAGCCTCGCGGGTTGGAGTACATACTCACCTGACCCACTGGGCAAGCTGGTGGGCGTGGCTCTGGTTGCGTGGGTGCAAGGGCTGGCTGGTGGCTGCTACTACTTCCAGGTAAGGGTTTGGGCAGTGTCCCAGACCGGTGTGCAAGGGATTGCGGTTCTGGGGGTGTTCTAATAGTACCCACAGGATCACGATTTATCCGCAATGGCCCCTAAGGTGAAGCGGAATGAGAAGCGTTCACATACAGATGTTATGCTTGAGGCCCTGATGCAGCAGGTTCAGGTCATGGGTCAGGCGCTAACACGGTTACAAGAAAAAGTGGATGGTCCCGATGGGGTGGAAGGGAGGCCCAGACGACCAATTGTTCCTCCTAGGTCTTTCTCTCTGCCTTTACCCAAAAGAAGTAGGCCAAGATCTGGCAGGAGAGGGGCAAGGGGTGCTCCAGGGCCGGCTCCTAGGGAGGTGATACCTCAGCCAACTGTCCCCACGCCACTGGGCAGTGAGGAGCCTCTTACGCCAGTGCCCACATTGCCAGTGGGGGACCAGCCTCAGGCTCCATTGGTCCCTCTATCGGAAGGCACAGGGGGGGCCACGCCTGCCCAGCCGGACATCGTGGCCAGTCTGGCAGCAGTACTCCCATGGCTTGAGACAGTAGGGAACTGGTCACCCGCAGCAGGGGCATCAGGCAACGGGGAGGATGCCATGGAAAAGGCCAGGCAAATAGTGGCACAGCTGGGGAAAGCTAAGCCGAATGGTGGGCCGGCAGTACCGGCGGGGGGGCAACGCCGGTGGGCGTGACACCAGCAGGTGCTGGTGGAGTTTCAACACCCACAGGCGCACCAGTGGATCCAGGAGCTCCGAAAGCAGCTGACACAGCAGCACAAACAGGTATAACTAAACCATTGCCTATGTGAGAACACGAAAGACTCCGTGTCTACGCAGTGCACTGCTAATGTCCATATGGTTTCAATCTTTATAATTTATTTTACTCAATTTTTCTAATAGCAAATAAACAAGTTACTCCCAATTAGTTTTTGATTGTATTTCTCTTAATGCATCCTTTTTTTTATACAATAATTTTCTTTATGCAAAATGACATTATAAACGACAAAGTTTAAATATCATCCTTCTGATCTGTATGTTATTAACAAATACAAATTAACATTGAAAAGTGAAAGACAATCTCGTGACCGCTATCGGGTTAACCCGATAGCGGTCACGAGATTGTCTTTCACTTTTCTGCCTCGCGGAGCAGAAGCACCGATACGGAACACGCACATGTGGATTCTTGAGTTTTGAGCTCATTCTTTCAAATATGGGAGTTCCGAACGGCGGCAGCTAACAGTCATTGATCTTATGTATGACTTTATCGGCATTTGTTGACATGTACCCCTGAAGAAGGGTTGTTCAACACCCGAAATGCATTGGGTCACATGTTAAGTTTTCAATGTTAATTTGTATTTGTTAATAACATACAGATCAGAAGGATGATATTTAAACTTTGTCGTTTATAATGTCATTTTGCATAAAGAAAATTATTGTATAAAAAAAAAGGATGCATTAAGAGAAATACAATCAAAAACTAATTGGGAGTAACTTGTTTATTTGCTATTAGAAAAATTGAGTAAAACAAATTATAAAGATTGAAACCATATGGACATTAGCAGTGCACTGCGTAGACACGGAGTCTTTCGTGTTCTCACATAGGCAATTCTTACATTGGGGGCGGGCTACACCCCATTACGCAGTAGCACGCATAAACATATTTACTTTGAGTCTTTTCATATACGTCTAGTTGTAACTTATACCACAGCGTGTGCAGGTCTAACCCCTTTTACAAGGATAACTAAACCATTGCCACCTTTAGGCTTGGGTGAACTGCGCTCTGGTAGGGAGAAGTTGGGACGTCACTTGTCACAGGAGACTAAAGAAAAATTTTGGAAGGGGGCATACGTGAGTATGTTTTCCCTATTGATTGATGAGGCAGAAAGGGAGGAAGCTAAGAAAAACAAAGAGTAGACACATCCTAGGGAGTGGGCTAACATAATTCTAAAATACAGGACGTTAGCAAATTGGGTGCAAGGTTTTACAATCTACATGGCAATCATGCTTGAGCGTTTTCCAGCTCTGGGGTCAGAGATGGCGTGTTACCAAAATAGAATTACTACCGCGCATACCAGGTATGGCAGCATTGGGTGGAAGGAATATGATAAAGAATTTAGGAGGGCGAAGGCAATGGATCCATCATTAGGGTGGAATCAGACAGACATGTTCATTCATTTGACCCACTTAGTGCAGGGGTCAACTGACAACCACCGGGGACAGGCGCAGGACAGTGTTAGGTTCCAACCCTTTCGCGCAGGCCCCTCAGGGAATTCGGGGGGCACCTCAGGAAACGCAGGGAACACTGGAAAGAAAGGGGTGTGTTTTGACTTCAATAGGCAAACTTGTACTAGACCCGCAGGCACGTGTAAATTCAAGCACAACTGTTCATTCTGTGGCAATACTTCACACCCCGAATCCAAGTGTTTCAAAAAGTCCAGGGAGAAGGGAGGTAAAAAACAGGAATGAAGGAGTGGCCCTTACGGAAGCCAGGTCCCCCATAAATATCAACGCCATGATCCCTTGGTTGAACATTTACAATTGTCCAGACGCTAAGACAGTCAGGGACGGTTTCCTGGATGGTTTTAGGATACCGGCGCTGGGTTACAATGGGGTGGCACATTGCAGAAACCAACTTTCGGTCAGAAGGAATGAGGGTGTAGCAGCAACAAAGATTGAAAAGGATGTCAGGTTGGGCAGAGTGGCAGGTCCATTTGACGAAGTCCCAATGAAAGGCTTTGTTTGCTCACCACTGTGGGTGGTCCCTAAAAAAGAACGGGGTGAATTCCGATTGATTCATAACCTGTCGGCACCTAGAGGGAGTTCTCTGACACATTGTGTAGTGTAAAATATACATCTTTTGATCAGGCAGTGGACATGCTTAGAGATCTGGGTCAAGGGGCGTTGCTGGCAAAGTCCGACATTGAGTCAGCTTTTCGCCTACTGCCAGTGCACCCACTGGATTTTCATCTGTTGGGTTTTCAATTCCAAGGGAAGTATTACGTGGACAAGTATATGCCAATGGGTTGTTCAGTCTCCTGTGCTTACTTTGAGAAGTTTAGTTCTTTCTTGGAGTGGGTGTTCAGGCGCGACACGGGCCACTGATGGGTGTTACATTACCTCGATGATTTCCTTTTCCTGGGGGCTCCAGGCTCAGGGGATTGCAGGGCAGCATTGGGGAGGTTCTGTGCACTCATGCAGGAGTTCGGTATGCCATTGGCACCAAGACGGTGGGCCCCAGCACTCGGATTGAATTCCTGGGTATTGAGCTGGATTCAGTGCAGGGGGTGTCTAGGTTACCTGCTGAGAAGGTGGCTGATTTTGGTACTGCATTACAGCACTGCCTCGTTAGGGAGAAAGTCACTCTGCACCAATTGCAGCAAGTGGTAGGACAGTTGAATTTTGCACTCCGCATAATTCCAATGGCACGCCCCTTTTTCACGCACCATCGCGCAGGCCATGTCAGGACTCAAGGAGAAGCACCATCACACCTGGCTATCCGGCGAGGTCAAGCAGGACATGCTCATTTGGAAGGCATTTCTGCGCGATTTCAATGGTAGGGTGGTGTGGCCTAGCCCACCCAGGTCCAGTCCCGAGATGGGGTTGATGACTGATGCGACGGGTAGCCAAGGTTTCGGTGCTATTCTAGGGTCAGAATGGGTCGCGCTGGTGGATAGACTCAGGGATCACAAGCAACATAAGCTTCCTGGAGCTCTTTCCCATCCTGGTGGCGCTGTCCGTCTGGCCTAAAAAATTGAGGGGTCAGTCTGTGATTTTCTGGTCAGACAACATGGCGGTGGTGGAGTGTATTAATAACCAAACAGCAAAATGCAAAATGATTCTGCGCTTACTAAAAGAGATTGTACTGCAATGCATGAAACTGAATTTACTCTTTAAAGCTAAGCACGTGCCGGGTGTACTGAACCATGCCGCTGACGCACTCTCTCGTTTCAAGATGCAGGTATTCAGGTCCCACCTCCCAGACGCAGCAGAGAACCCAACACATTTCCCAGAAAAACTTTGGCAGCTTGGTGCCCCCAATTATCGGACCTCGTGGAAGCTAGCCTAGCACCCAGGACCAGGAGAGCTTATGAAGGGGCGTTCTCGTCATATTGTCAGTTTTTGGGGGACAATTGGGAACATGAATGGCATGACCCGGGGTCGGTGGTCGCTTATCTGAGGTTCATGAGGGACGAGGGACGCTCAGTGGCAGTGGCTAGGCGTCACATTACAGCCATCTCCTTTTTTGCAAAAATTAAGGGCGAAGGGGATCCAACAGGCAATTTTGTAGTACGAAAGGCTCTGAAGGGGTGGCAGCGCTTACAAGGGGTGCAGCCCGATGAGAGAAGACCCATAGGGTTGCAAACACTAGCTAAACTGATGGAAGCTCTGCAGCAAGTTTGTAGCTCTGCAGGGGAAGCTACTCTGTTTCAAGCAGCATTTTGCCTGGCATTTTATGGCGCTTTCAGGGTAGGGAAGCTGGTGACAAGGAACAAAAGAGACTGGCAGGGGGGACTGCAGGTGGGACATGTCCAAATAAATAGGGACTCCCTGCTGATCTCCTTACCAAGGTCCAAGACTGATCAGGAAGGCAGGGGCAAGGGCATAGTGCTCCACAGGGCAGTAGGTAGTGCGTGCTGCCCCATGGCCAGTCTGGAGGCCTACATGGCACAGCGAACGTGGGCCACAGCAGGGCCTCTTCTGGTACACGCAGATGGTTCACCCCTCACTGTCTTCCAGTTCAAGAGGGTCATGGGTTTGGCTATGCGGAACACGGGCTTGGATTCAGCTAACTTTGGGACTCATTCCTTTAGGATTGGGGCTGCCACAGAAGCAGTGGCTAGGGGTTTGTGAGAAGTTGGCCTGGTATATGCTGTTCACTAATTAAAGTGGACACCTTGCACCAGAACAATTCGACTCTTATGGTAGATAGGTTTAAGACAACCTTTATAGAAAGCTATCCTAGTGGTAGCTGTGGAGAGCAGCCTTCAGGCTAAGTCTTGAAGGAATGTAAAGCAGCTTGTTTTACCACACAATCTCTTGAATCACCAAATGAAAAGACACCACACAGGTATATATATCAAATATATATGTATTTATTAATAAACACTCTCTACTAATCTCTTTATGAGATTAGAAGTCAGGAACATATGTACAAGTCAAATGTTATCAAAATAAGTTTAGCACAATCGAATATCACAATCTTAGTTTGGCTAGACCTAGGTCTAGGGCATCTAGAATCGAGGGACCCCCAAGAACCACCCCAGGTAGTTGTAGGAGACCCACAGGGGACGGACGCGGTGTCCTGGCACCGGTGCGAGTCCTGTGCGAGTCTATGCGCTCAGACGCGATTGAGATTTCAATGTTAAAGTTCCCTTGCGTGTTCGAGGCGAACACACCGATCGGTCCTTGTGCGAGTCGAAGGACGCGGTTACAGATAGAGTTGCAAGGGAGATGGACGCGCTGTGTCTAACACAGACGCGAACCTTGTGCGAGTCAGTGCAATGGAGGTCTCGATGTTACAGGCCCCTTGTGTGTTCGAGGCAAACCCGATCGGACTCAGTACGAGTCGAAGGACACAGTTCTAGATAGTGTTACAAAGGAGATGGACGCGGTGTGTTTAACACAGACGCGAACCCTGTACGAGTCAGCGCAATTGTCGCACTTAGAAAATAAGAGTTTTAGGGCACTTCTAGGGAAGCTACAAGCAAGTCACTTACAGGGTAAGTAGTTCTAGGGCCCACACCCACAGGAGCACCGTAGTGCTGAAGTTACCTCACCCAGGGGAGCCGGGTGCATAGGTGTCCTTTGGTGTCGGGTCGTGGCGTCGTTTTCAATGGGAGCCAGTGAAGACTTGCTGCTTGCGGCGACAGGAGAAGTGTCCGGAGGAATCCAAGCCTGGATTCGGAAGATGGAAGACCTGAAAGCAGAGGGGACAGTGTTCAAAGTCACTTGGCAGTGACTCAGGGCAAGGAAGATGGATGCCCACCGTCGTCGCAAGATTCAGGTCGTTTGCGGGTGCCTTGACTCATCAGCCACGAGGTCCAGGAGGCGTCGACGATGACCAGGAGCTGGATTCGGCGTGTCACATAATGTCTGCAGCTTACTGCGGTGTCGGCGACTCGATTGGAGCCAACAAGCCTTGGTAACAGCAAGTCTCGGGGAAAGTGTGAAGAGGCAATGGCGCAGACCAGCAAGGTCTGGGGGACTCACCCAGCAAGGGTAAGTCAGGGCAGGCCTGGAGCAACCAGGGAAGCCCTTTGGTATCTTTAGAAAGTCTTCTAGGGACCCACAAGCCGGCTGTCAAGGGATTGCAAAGACGCCTTGGGAGGATTTGCTCATCAGGGGCCCACGGTCACTCGGGACGTGGTAGGCCTCTGATCTTCGGAGGGATTCCTGCTGGAAGCTAGGACCACACGTGGTCCAAAGCACAAGTTCGTGGAACGTTGTGAAGGGGTTGCACTTGACAATAGTGCACGGTACCCAGGGGTCACAGTTCCTCATCACTCTTAGGGTTCACTGGCCTCACGCTTCGCTGGGGACTCACGATGGCCTTTGAGAAGTCAGGAAATCTACTTCTTGGGCTGCAGGGACTTCGGACTCCGGCGGGAGCGGCATAGTTTGCGACCATCGTTTGTTTTTGGTGCCTGCCAAGCAGGGGAGTCACTCCTTGACTCCAAGGGAGATTCTTCAGTCTTCCAAAGGTAGTGGAACGTCGAAGGTCCGGGATTCTTCTTCAGAGCGTCGTCCAGGGAAATCTAGTTTGCAATGCACAGGTTCCCCCTCTTATACTAAAAGAAAGGGAGGGACTAGCTCTATGACCCTACCTATGGGAGGGTCAGGGGAGTGGGTGGCTACACCCACTTCCCTTTGTCCAGTTTTGCGCCAGAGCAGGGGCAGGTAGCCCCTGAGCCGGTTTGAACTGGGGTATGCACAGAGGAGCCTTCTGCTCCCCCAGTGCAGGACTTCAAAGCACTCTAAGAGTGCACCCACCGAGCCCCAATACACTAAACCCTGTCTGGAAGGTGGTCACACCCCCTTGGGACAGGATATCTATTGTTGGGCTTCCTCCACTGCGAGTGTTGGTCATCAGCAGGAGGGCAGCCCAGTGTCTGTGACTGGTGGCATCCATTTTGTGATGCCAGGGCTCTGCAGGATTCTACCGCGTTTCCACAGTAGGTACTTGTCTATCCCTCTAGAAGGGTAAAATGCTACCCCCGCCGCCAGGACTGGCGGGGGGAGGGTAGTATTCCAAGATGTTTGACACCAAACACGACATGTTTCGATGCAGCCATTCCAAAGTTAGCATTCTACCGTGAGGATATAATGCACTTAAAAGTATATGGTTTAGCCGCATCCACAAACAGCCCCAGAGAATGGGCTCTGAGAGCTGCAGAGGGGCCCTCACATGGAAACTAAGCACCCTGCCCTCAGGATTGATAGGGCCTGCTTTAGGGGTGACTGATAAGTCTCAATGTGTGTGCAGGAGAGATATAGGGGACCTATATCTCAGTGAGGGGTGCTAGCACTTCCTCACCCAGGCTGCAGTAGCAGGCCTGTGGTGTCAGATTTAGTCTGCTTCCCAGGGGTGGCATAATACATGCTTCAGCCCCTGGTAGGCCTGTGAAGTACCTATGCCCTTGGTACCTAAGGTACCATATACTAGGGACTCATAAGGTACCACAGTATCCAATCACTAGTGCACCTAGAGTGCACTCCAAATCGTTTAGAGAGAACAGAGAGGCTGGGGCCCTGATTGGCAGGGTCCCAGCCAGACTATAGCCAGAAACCAGTGTAAACATCAGAAAAAAAGTGGGGGCAACATAAGAGGCAGATCCTACTCTCCTACACAACCCCCCAAACGCAGGGACACTAAACTAACCTTGACCAGTTGAGTCTTCGTGTTCAAAGTGGAAATACCTTGAGAGTCCATCTGCATTGGCATGTTGGGTCCCAGGTCTATGTTCCACTGTATAGTCCATCCCCTGTAGGGAAATGGACCACCTCAAAAGTTTTGGGTTTTCACCTTTCATCTGTTTAAGCCATAGGAGGGGCTTGTGGTCAGTCTGAACTATGAAGTGAGTGCCAAACAAGTATGGCCTCAGCTTCTTCAGGGCCCACACCACAGCAAAGGCCTCCCTCTCTATAGCTGACCAACGTTTCTCTCTAGGGGTCAGCCTTCTGCTAATAAAAGCTACTGGCTGGTCTTGACCTTCATCATTCAGTTGAGACAGTACAGCTCCCACACCCAGCTCAGAAGCATCTGTTTGGACAATGAACTTTTTGGTGTAGTCTGGACTCTGTAAGATGGGGGCAGTGCACATGGCCTGCTTTAGGTCTTCAAATGCCTTCTGACAGCTAGCTGTCCACTGAACCTTTTTTGGCATTTTCTTTGAGGTTAGATCATTCAAGGGGTCACTATAGATCCATATCCCTTTACAAACCTCCTATAGTACCCAGTCAGGCCTAAGAAGGCTCTCACCTGTGTCTGGGTGGTTGGAGCAACCCATTCCATTATGGTTTGGATTTTGCTCTGTAAAGGCTGAACCTGGCCTCCACCTACAAGGTGGCCCAGGTATACAACCTGACTCTGCCCTATCTGGCACTTAGTGGCCTTGATAGTGAGGCCTGCTTTCTGCAGGGCCTCCAAAACATTCCTGAGGTGGACCAGGTGATCCTGCCAGGAGGAACTAAAGACAGCAATATCATCTAGATAAGCTGAGCAATAAGTTTCCATCCCTGTCAGAACTTTATTCACCAACCTCTGAAAAGTGGCAGGTGCATTTTTCAATCCAAAGGGCATCACCACAAAGTGGTAGTGCCCACCAGGAGTCGAAAATGCTGTTTTGGCTTTTGCATCATCAGCTAACCTGATCTGCCAGTAGCCAGCTGTCAGGTCAAACGTGCTTAGATACTTGGCTGAGGCCAAAGTATCAATCAGCTCATCTGCCCTTGGTATGGGATAGGCATCAGTCCTAGTGACTGCATTGAGGCCTCTGTAGTCTACACAAAACCTCATTTCTTTCTTACCACCCTGGGTATGAGGCTTTGGTACCAGGACTACTGGGCTAGCCCAAGGGCTATCTGAAGGCTCAATTACACCTAGCTCCAACATTTTCTGGACTTCAGTCCTGATACAGTCCCTGACATGGTCAGGTTGCCTGTAGATTTTATTCTTGACAGGCAGACTGTCTCCAGTGTCCACCTCATGGGTGCACCAGGAAGTCTGACTAGGGGTCAGGCTAAACATATGTCTATACTGTTGCAGAACTTGTCTGCACTCAGTTTGTTGATGGTCAGTGAGGCTGCTTGCCAAAGCAACACCATCTACTGACCCATCATCAGGGTTCTGAGAGAGCAGGTCATGGAGAGGGTCACTCTCCTCCTCCTGGTCCTCATCAGTTGCCATGAGCAAGCCCATGTCAGCCCTGTCAACATATGGCTTTAATCTGTTGACGTGGAGCACCCTCAGGGGGCTCCTGGGAGTTCCAAGATTCACCAGGTAGGTGACTTCTCCCTTCTGTTCAACTATTGTATGGGGGCCACTCCACTTGTCCTGGAGGGCTGCTGTGGCCACAGGCTCCAATACCCACACCTTCTGTCCTGGCTGGTATACAGTCAGTACAGCCTTTTGGTCATGCCAAGCTTTTTGTAATTCTTGGCTGGCCTCCAGGTTTTTGGTTGCCTTTTTCATGTACTCAGCCATCCGGGAGCGGAGACCAAGTACATAGTCCATCACATCTTGTTTGGGGGGCTTGAGAGGTAACTCCCAGCCCTCTTTTACCAAACACAGTGACCTCTCACAGGATGCCCAAACAGAAGCTCAAATGGGCTGTAACCAACCCACCTCTGTGGAACCTCTCTGTATGCAAACAACAGGCAAGGAAGAAGAAGGTCCCATTTCCGCCTAAGCTTCTCTGGGAGTCCTTTAATCATTCCTTTCAAGGTTTTGTTGAAGCGTTCAACTAAACCATTGCATTGTGGGTGATAGGGGGTGGTGAACTTATAAGTTACACCACACTCCTTCCACATTGCTTTCAGATATCCTGACATGAAGTTGGTACCTCTGTCAGAAATTACCTCCTTTGGGAAACCCACTCTGGAGAAGACTCCAATGAGGGCTCTTGCCACCACAGGGACTGTGGTGGTCCTCAGGGAATTGCTTCTGGGTACCTGGTGGCATGATCCACTACCACCAGGATAAACCTGTGCCCAGATGCAGTTTGAGGGTCAAGGGGACCAACAATGTCAATCCCTACCCTTTCAAAGGGTACCCCCACCACAGGTAGTGGTATCAGGGGGCCTTTGTTGTGCCACCTGCCTTACCACTGGCTTGGCATGTGACACAGGAGCGACAAAACTCCTTTGTGTCCTCTGACATATGTGGCCAATGAAAATGTGGAACAAGCCTGTCCCAGGTCTTGTTTTGGCCCAAGTGTCCTGCTAAAGGGATGTCATGTGCTAGGGTCAAGAGGAACCCCTAAACTTCTGAGGTATTACCATCCTCCTGGTGGCTCCAGGGGCTGGGTCTCTACCCTCAGAATATAGGAGTCCCTCATCCCAATAAACTTTATGGGACCCACTAGCACTCCCAGCAGGCTCAGCAGCAGCCTGCTGTCTGAGGGGTTCAAGAGAGGGGCAGCACTGTTGCTCCTTACTCAGATCTTCCCTAGAAGGGCCCCCTGCCCCCAGCAACTCAACCTGATCAGGCTCAAGTCCCTCTGGGGCAGTTCCTTCTTCAAGATCTGCTTCACCTCCCTCTGGGGGTGAATCTGTGATCTGAGACAGAGGGGAAGGCACTGCCTTTACCCTACTGCTCCTCCTCTTGGGAAGCATCTGGTCCATTGTTCCAGGATCCAGAGCTGGTTCAGTGTTATGCATTCTTGCTTGTGACCTGGTCACAGCAAATACCTCTGCAGGGATGCCCAACATCTCAGCATGAGTCCATAACTCTACTTCAGACCAGGCTGAAGTCTCTAGATCATTGCCCAATAGACATTCGACAGGGAGGTCTGCACTGACTACAACCTTCTTGAGGCCAGTTACCCCTCCCCAGGAGAAATTCACAACTGCCAGACTATGGTTGGTCCTGACATTGCTTGCATTGGTCACCTGGTACATTTCGCCCAGGATGATCTGTCCAGGGTCCACAAGATCCTCTGCCACCATGGTGACACTAGCACCTGTGTCCCTAAATGCCAAAGCCTGTTTGCCATTTATTACAGGCTGCTGTTTGTATTTGCCCAGATTACTGGGGCTTACTAGGAAGGACATATTAAGGTCTCCCTCACAAATCAGCATGGCCTGAGTGGGCACTCTGACTAGGTCAGAGTCCACTTCAGAACCCAGGGTCAACCCTACTACACCCTTATTCTGAGTACCACCTCCACCAGTAGCTGAGCTAGGGGGAACAGTTGCCTTAGGGGCAGGAGTGGTGGTGGTTTGGTCTTTGGACTTGTTACAATCAGAAGTCCAGTGCCCTTTCTGTTTACAGAATTTGCACCAGGGCTTCTTTTGGCCTTTTCCCTTGTTGGATTGTGACTCCCCACCAGATGCAGATTTTTGGGGCCCTTGTGAAGACTTCTGGTCTTTTGACTTATCCCCACCTTTCTCAGAGCCCTTAGGATCCTGCTTCTTGGTGTCACCCCCTTGGTTCTGGGGTTTCTGCCTCACCCTGGTTCTGACCCATTTGTCTGCCTTCTTTCCCAATTCTTGGGGAGAGGTCAGATCTGAGTCCACCAGGTATTGATGCAACAACTGGTTCTGGCAATTATTAAGGATCTGTTCTCTCATCATCAGATTATACAATCCCTTGAAATCAGTAACCCTACTGCCAACCAGCCAACCCTCCAGAGCCTTGGTTGCACAATCTACAAAGTCAGTCCAGTCCTGAGTCTGTGCCTTCTGGGTGTCTCTGAACTTTAACCTGTACTGCTCAGTGGTTAAGCCAAACCCATCTATCAGTGCACTCTTCAGGACTTCATAATTATCAGCATCCTCTTCTCTAACAGTGAGGAGCTTGTCTCTACCTTTGTCTGAAAAGGAGAGCCACAAGATTGCTGCCAACTGCTTTTGGGGGACTTGCTGTACTCTACAGTAGGGGTGGGCGGAATTTGCGTAGTCGCGCTCCGCAAAGCTCCGCGAAATGGTAAAAAATCTCCGCGAACACGCAAAAGTTCCGCGAACACGCGGAATTGCTTGTTCCGCCCGTTCGCAATGCTTTTTTCCTGTTCGCGAACGCTGTTTGCGTGCTCGGGGAGAAATATCTCGCGCACACGCATTTTGAAAGCGCGAACAAGCAAAAAACTCCGCAAAGTCGCGGATCGCGGAATTGTTGGCAATTTCGCGTTCTCTGCGGAACGCGAAATTACCCAAATTCCGCAAATTCCGTGAGCGGAACGGAATTTACCGCCCAGGCCTACTCTACAGGCCCTTTCCATAGCAGTTATCCACTTGTGGATATCATCCCCACTCTGGTAGGGAGGAACAACCTTGCTCAGGTTCCTATGGTCTGGAATAGATTCTCTGCCTCTAGGGACACTGTTGCTGCCACCAAGGGGTTCTAACCCCTCTCTTCTAGAAGCTCTCTGGATCTCCAGGGCTTCTCTATCCAGTGCCAACTGCTTGGTTCTGAGGGCAACTCTTGCTTCCTCATACTGCAGTAGTTTGCACATTCTTTCAGAGGAGGTCTCTCTTATGGGAAAGTATGAGTTCCTCTGGTGGACAAATTCTCTGCCAGAGTGATAAGAGTGGTCAGATTCCCTTGAAGGGGACCTATGCCTCTCCTCCACTCTGTCAGCTCTCTTAGGGAGAATTCCTCTGTCCTTTTCAGGCCCCTTGAGGCCTGGCCCTTCAATCACAGAGTCTTGGTCATTCTGATTTTCATCATCTGACCCAGATACTGTAATTGACCCACTCACTGATTCAGACCCATTAGCTCCTAGAGCCAATCTAAGATCATCTGCTGTCAGCAGATCTATCAGGTGTAGGGTGGAGGGACTCTGTCCTAGCTTCAGGTGTCTTTCAACACACATGGCTCTCAAGTCAGAGAAAGCCATGAACTTATACTGAGGCTGAGTGGATCCACTGGTTCCACCCTTTAAGGACATTCTAGTGTTGTGCAGTGTTGTACTACCTACACTAGTTTGTGGCCTACTGATACTAGCTTGAGCTGTAGAAAGGGTGTGCTATCCCTTCGCACACAGCTCTAAGTTCAGTAGAACGTATTGATACTAACCTTGACTTTATATGTACCTTAAGTACCTATAGTGGTTTTCAGTTAGTAATTCAAATAGAGATTTTCTGGTAAAACAATAGCAAGCTGGAATCCCACCCGCTGCCCACCAATGTGAGAAATTGGCCTGGTATATGCTGTTCACTAATTAAAGTGGACACCTTGCACCAGAACAATTCGACTCTTATAGTAGATAGGTTTAAGACAACCTTTATAGAAAGCTATCCTAGTGGTAGCTGTGGAGAGCAGCCTTCAGGCTAAGTCTTGAAGGAATGTAAAGCAGCTTGTTTTACCACACAATCTCTTGAATCACCAAATGAAAAGACACCACACAGGTATATATATCAAATATATATGTATTTATTAATAAACACTCTCTACTAATCTCTTTATGAGATTAGAAGTCAGGAACATATGTACAAGTCAAATGTTATCAAAATAAGTTTAGCACAATCGAATATCACAATCTTAGTTTGGCTAGACCTAGGTCTAGGGCATCTAGAATTGAGGGACCCCAAGAACCACCCCAGGTAGTTGTAGGAGACCCACAGGGGACGGACGTGGTGTCCTGGCACCGGTGCGAGTCCTGTGCGAGTCTATGAGCTCAGACGCGATTGAGATTTCAATGTTAAAGGTCCCTTGCGTGTTCGAGGCGAACACACCGATCGGTCCTTGTACGAGTCGAAGGACGCGGTTACAGATAGAGTTGCAAGGGAGATGGACGCGCTGTGTCTAACACAGACGCGAACCTTGTGCGAGTCAGTGCAATGGAGGTCTTGATGTTACAGGCCCCTTGTGTGTTCGAGGCGAACCCGATCGGACTCAGTACGAGTCGAAGGACACAGTTCTAGATAGTGTTACAAAGGAGATGGACGCGGTGTGTTTAACACAGACGCGAACCCTGTACGAGTCAGCGCAATTGTCGCACTTAGAAAATAAGAGTTTTAGGGCACTTCTAGGGAAGCTACAAGCAAGTCACTTACAGGGTAAGTAGTTCTAGGGCCCACACCCACAGGAGCTCCGTAGTGCTGAAGTTACCTCACCCAGGGGAGCCGGATGCATAGGTGTCCTTTGGTGTCGGGTTGCGGCGTCGTTTTCAATGGGAGCCAGTGAAGACTTGCTGCTTGCGGCGACAGGAGAAGTGTCCGGAGGAATCCAAGCCTGGATTCGGAAGATGGAAGACCTGAAAGCAGAGGGGACAGTGTTCAATGTCACTTGGCAGTGACTCGGGGCAAGGAAGATGGATGCCCACCGTCGTCGCAAGATTCAGGTTGTTTGCGGGTGCCTTGACTCTTCAGCCACGAGGTCCAGGAGGCGTCGACGACAACCAGGAGCTGGATTCAATGTGTGCAACGATGTCTGCAGCTTACTGCGGTGTCGGCGACTCGATTGGAGCCAACAAGCCTTGGTAACAGCAAGTCTCGGGGAAAGTGTGAAGAGGCAATGGCGCAGACCAGCAAGGTCTTGGGGACTCACCCAGCAAGGGTAAGTCAGGGCAGGCCTGGAGCAACCAGAGGAGCCCTTTGGTGTCTTTAGAAAGTCTTCTGGGGACCCACAAGCCGGCTGGCAAGGGATCGCGAAGACGCCTCGGGAGGATTTGCTCAACAGGGGCCCACGGTCACTCGGGACATGGTAGGCCTCCGATCTTCGGAGGGATTCCTGCTGGAGGCTAGGACCACACGTGTTCCAAAGCACAAGTTCATGGAACGTTGTGAAGGGGTTGCACTTGACAATAGGGCACGGTATCCATGGGTCACGGTTCCTCATCACTCTTGGGGTCCACTGGCCTCAGAAAATCCACTTCTTGGGCTGCAGGGACTTCGGACTCCGGCGGGAGCGGCGTAGTTTGCGACCATCGTTTGTAGTTTTTGGTGCCTGCCAAGCAGGGGAGTCACTCCTTGACTCCAAGGGAGATTCTTCAGTCTTCCAAAGGTAGTGGAACGTCGAAGGTCCGGGATTCTTCTTCAGAGCGTCGTCCAGGGAAATCTAGTTTGCAATGCACAGGTTCCCCTCTTATACTAAAAGAAAGGGAGGGACTAGCTCTATGACCCTACCTATGGGAGGGTCAGGGGAGTGGGTGGCTACACCCACTTCCCTTTGTCCAGTTTCGCGCCAGAGCAGGGGCAGGTAGCCCCTGAGCCGGTTTGAACTGGGGTATGCACAGAGGAGCCTTCTGCTCCCCCAGTGCAGGACTTCAAAGCACTCTAAGAGTGCACCCACCGAGCCCCAATACACTAAACCCTGTCTGGAAGGTGGTCACACCCCCTTGGGACAGGATATGTATTGTTGGGCTTCCTCCTCTGCGAGTGTTGGTCATCAGCAGGAGGGCAGCCCAGTGTCTGTGACTGGTGGCATCCATTTTGTGATGCCAGGGCTGTGCAGGATTCTACCGCGTTTCCACAGTAGGTACATGTCTATCCCTCTAGAAGGGTGGAATGCTACCCCCGCCGCCAGGACTGGCGGGGGGTAGTATTCCAAGATGTTTGACACCAAACACGACATGTTTCGATGCAGCCATTCCAAAGTTAGCATTCTACCGCGAGGATATAATGCACTTAAAAGTATATGGTTTAGCCGCATCCACAAACAGCCCCAGAGAATGGACTCTGAGAGCTGCAGAGGGGCCCTGCTCAGGCAGAGGCACCCCCTCACATGGAAACTAAGCACCCTGCCCTCAGGATTGATAGGGCCTGCTTTAGGGGTGACTGATAAGTCTCAATGTGTGTGCAGGAGAGATATAGGGGACCTATATCTCAGTGAGGGATGCTAGCACTTCCTCACCCAGGCTGCAGTAGCAGGCCTGTGGTGTCAGATTTAGTCTGCTTCCCAGGGGCGGCATAATACATGCTTCAGCCCCTGGTAGGCCTGTGAAGTACCTATGCCCTTGGTACCTAAGGTACCATATACTAGGGACTCATAAGGTACCACAGTATCCAATCACTAGTGCACCTAGAGTGCACTCCAAATCGTTTAGAGAGAACAGAGAGGCTGGGGCCCTGATTGGCAGGGTCCCAGCCAGACTATAGCCAGAAACCAGTGTAAACATCAGAAAAAAAGTGGGGGCAACATAAGAGGCAGATCCTACTCTCCTACAGGGTTTTAAAGAAGAGCAGGTCAAAAGGATCGGTAGGTGGTCCTCTAACTGTTATAAGCGCTATATGCGACTGCATATGCTTTAGCCATTAGTAGGGCAATGCACTGACGGTTGGTTCTGTTTCCTGGTTTATTTGCAGTTTCTTCATCCTGTGACTCAGGGGAGAAGCTTGCACTGGTTCACCATCACAGAGGAAGGAAGTCACCTTGTCACTCAAGAGGACGGCGGTCGACGGTTCACGAACGTACAACACAGGTTATGGCCCAAGTTCACTCTTGGGCCCAAGAAAAACAAGAAATCTGGATAATAGGTCACTCTTATGTCCGTCGTCTGAAAGCTTTCTTTTCAAGGGCCCATGAGGCCAGGGCACGTCAGTTAGGAACAAAACTAGTGTTTCATGGTCAGGGGGCACTGCGCATTAGGCAATTCAGGGAGCTGGTGAACCGCGCTTTAAAAGAAAATAGGGGCCCACCTTCAATTTGGATCTTGCATTTGGGTGGGAATGACTTGGTACAACTGGGGCGGAGGGTGCTCATAGAGGAGCTGCTCACTGAGGTGGGATGGTTGGCGAAGAAGTGCCCCGATGCTATGATAGTCTGGTCTCACATGATTCCAAGGTTGCAGTGGAGAGGGGGGAGTCAGTACGAGCGTTGAATCATGCGGTAAAGCTGATCAACAATAAGTTTGAGAAGTTGTTCAGGTCCACCAAACTGAAGTCAGTAGGACATGGCTACATCCGGGGTGATCAGTTCTTTTTGCAGGATGGGGTCCACCTCTCGTCAAAAGGGAATCAGGCATTCATGGAGGACATCCTAGCATGGTTGGAGGGCACAAGGCGCAGGACATGACCTCCTGGTGAGCTGAGGGGGAGGCCAGATAGTCGGGCAACTATGCTGGCCGGTGGCGGAAAGGTCATGATTGGTAAGCATAGTCTTCGGTCCTAAGCGGCCAGCACCATGGAACTCCAGGGGCAGTGACAGCCGGTCGGTAGGCTGAAGGGGGGCGGGGGCCAGGAGAGTCACTCTTTCCGGTAGGCTGGTCGGCCACCCTCGCACGCGCATGCCCATCAGGGCGCAAGTATGCAGAAGTGCAGCCCCCGTTATGGAGTTAAGGCTCAGGGCGTGGGGGGGGCCCAGGGAAAATATCCATCCGATAAGCTGTACCCCCTGTGCAAGTTTACTCCGGTAGAGTCTTTGTAGTTTACCGGGATCTGGGGCTGCCAGTTATTGACCTTGCCGTAGGCTCTAGCGGGGACACGCAGAAAGTAAAGTATATACATGTTTAGATTACGGTAGAAATGGCTATGTACTAGAAACATGTTAAGGTTAGCCAAGTGACATCATGTATCTATCAATGTATATGGACTTTCTGCGTAATTGTACATAATGTAAATAATAAGTAATGTTTTTAATTATGTAATAAATACGGCCGGGGGGTTACTCCCCCTAATCCAAAAGAGTGTGGTTTGAAATGCTTGCCTTGGAGGAGGGAGGGAGTCCACATCCAAGGGCGGTCTTGGGTCTCAAAATAAAAGGGGACTTAGGCAGTACCAGGCGATATGGGCAAGGCTTAGCGCGGACCTCGTGCGGGCCACCATTATGGCGGGTGCGCCGGTCCCCGGGGCACGGAGGAGGTGTGGGGGTTGCCGTGCGCACTGATTATGCGGCGCCCCACCTCCCCTGAACAACCAATGGCTGTGCCCGGTGGGGCGCGAACCAGAAGCACTTTAGTGCTTCCGGTTCAGCGCGATCCCAATACGTTGGGGCAGGCCGGTTTTGACCGGTCTGCCCTGCGCCCCCCCCTTAAAAGGGGGTGAGGGGAGCGGGAACAGTCTCTTGTTCTCTCGCTCCCCAGACCGCGTACCCGGGCCATCTAAGGCCCGTAATTTGCTTTTCCCCACCCACCATCCCCTAAGGCAGGCAGTTCAAACGAGTGTTACAGTAATGTGTTTTGCTTTGTTTTCTTAAATTTCGTTGCAGGTATCTCAGGAGATATGTTTATGTTCCTTGTGCACAACAGATTCTTCTGGCTGTGTGCATCACGAAGTTCCAAGCTCTCCGGTCCTACATCCTCACAAGTGTATCTCCCACCTGCTGAAGTATGGCACCAGTAGGTATACTGTAGTGTGCCTTTGAAGTTGAGGGTGGTTCAGAGGGTTTCCCTTCGAACCACAGATGTCTCCCCTAAATTTCAGTCCTGTCTGCCATGAAGCCATGGAATGCAGATCTTAATATTTAGTGGGGCCATCATCTGGTTCCCAGAGGCCAATTGCCAAAACCTCTCACTCAAATCTATTCAGCTAGGCCACCAAATGGCAGAGATCTGTCATTCTAGTTACTTGCCCACGGTGGACTGGAGTTGAACTAAAAGGCACACAATGAGTTTTAGAGCAGAGAAATGCCCACTTCCTCGTAGTGGCATTTCTAAGCTCTTAATGACAAAACCACCTTTTCCACAGAAAAAGGGTTTCTCATTCTGAATCCATTGATAAGAAACAGGATGAAGCTGCTCCAATGCAATCTACTATTGCAGCCTGAAGTAAGTTCACTCATTCCCACACGGTAACCTATGGGAAGAGCAAACCTCATAGGTAGTGAAAACACACATGGGTATTCTTCACTTCCTGGGCAAGGAACACACATATGTACCTGCCCTGCCTTTCTCCTACCACCTACTTCACCCCTTAAGACTTACTCTTGTGGTGCTCTAGTGGTAGTGAAAGGCACCCGCAGGATGGGACAGTGGTTTAAAAAGGACAACTTGAGCAGAAGTGCAATTGTGCACACACAGATCTGCAATGTTAGGCTTGAAACATGTTTAAAAACACCATAGGCATGAGTGCGTTCACACTGGCCTGCAATGGCAGGCTTGGGACATGTCTAAAAAACCAGAGGTGCAAATGGGCACACCCCGACCTGCAATGGCAGGCGGGACACATATTTAAACACCATAGGTGCGTGTGCGCACAGTGGCCTGCAATAGCAGGCTTGAGACATATGCTTAAACACATCATAGGTTCGAATGCGTGCACCCAGGCCACTTTGTGACATGTTTAAGAAACCAATGTCAGCACCACTTCCTAGCATGTGTAGGAAGGGCGCACACACTTTCACACAGCATTTATAGTGGTAAAGTGCCCTGTGCCCTAAGGCCACTGCAAGAGAATCAGCAAAAACCAAGAGGTGCCCCAGGGGAAGGGCCGACCCCTCTAGGTAGGCAAAACCTATATGGGGGTTCTTCCCTACCCGGGCAGAGAACACAAATGTGTACTTACCCGGCCGCTCACCTACGTGTGTCCTACTGCTAGCCTGTGCAGTACCCACCCCGGGTGTGTGGTATACCTTTTTCCAGGGCACTCACAGGTACAACACCTAAACCCATCAAGTAAGCACCCCTTCCTGGCACGTGAAGGAAGGGCGCACATGCTTTCTCACGGCATTACAGTGGGAAAGCACCCAGAGTCCTAAGGCCACAAAACGAGAGTCAGCAAAAACCAGGAAAATCCCTTAAGAGGGGCCATGTCAAACAACCTGCATGTGTGGTGAGAGAGGTAGGTGTTTAAAGTATGACATAGGAGAGCGGCATTGGGTGTAGTGCTCTGTATGTCAGTTCTACCTTGACTTTCTGCCTTCTACGTAGACATGAGGGCCCAGATTTACAATTACTTTGCATGAGGGTTGGGCCACTTTTGTGGCGCAGCCCAGATGCAAAATCATTTTTACCATTTACTAAGCCATGCAATGCCACTTTGTTTGGTTTAGTAAACACAAGGGGGCAAATTTATGAAAAACTGGTGAGGTGCAACACAGCAAGTCATCTTGCTGCGCTTCACTGCATCACTGGTAAAGGACAAGAATGCACCATATTTAAGGCATATGGCATATTCCTGTTTTTTCCCCTTGCACTGGCACACAACGGGCTGCCTAGCTCCAACGCAGGCACCCTTGCACCATGATGCAAGGGTGACTGTGTGGCATGCAAGATTGTTTTTGTGCAGAAGGGGAGACCTTTGTGCACAAAAACAATGCTGAGAGGCATATTTCTCTATCGCACACATAGAAAGAGGTACTGATGAGGAGAAATAAAGATATTTCTCCTCGTTTCGCCTCCTGTGGAGAGGCATATCTTTTTTGGCACATTTGCAAGTTTACAAGTTCTTGTAAATCTGGGAATGCGTCAAAAACCATGGGAGATGAATGGGAACATCTGCGTAATGCCCATAGTATGCCTTCCCAGGGCAGAATAATGCAACGCAGCGATTTGAGCTTTGCTGCGTTGCTCCAGATTTTTGGAGCCATTCAAAGTGGCTTTGCATGGCTTCCAAAATCGGATTTAGAGGTTTGCGTCATGCATGTACCACATTGCGTGGTGCAAGTGTAATGTAACCCTCTCATAAATATGGCCCAACATATTGTAGCACAGCACATAGTTTTACTTTACTTTGCGTCTGGTATGTGTTACATGGGTGGAGCATGGGTGCTCCCATGCATCCAGCCATGTATTTTGATGCAAAATCAGATTTACAAAGATTTGTAAAAATGGCACATCTACCAGACATAGGCAAAATGAGGATAACTATCTATATTTCTCTTTATTACATCCTCATTCCAAGGTTGTGGCATTCTGCAGCTCACATAGAAAGAGGAATATACCTCTAAGGAAAGTTTTTGTGTAGGAAGGTAACCCGTGACGTTTGGCCGTTGGAGACATGATGACAGCTTAATACCGGCTGCCGGCATTGACTTTGAGCATATAGGATGCAATTGAATTGACACAGATTGGGTGTGCTTCTTACTTTGATGAGGTTAATGACATGGTGTTTTATGGTGATAACAAACCGGTTTGCGAGATTCACGCTTATATGCGCGCCCTCTCTTTGGGGTCCTACCTGCATCTTTGACATATTCCCTTCATTATAAGGAATCTGCAAATTGGCCGATATTTAAACGCAGTATCGACCAGCTCAGGTGTGATCCTTTTACGTATTATTCCGTGTAGTCATCTGCGCTCCATCATTGAACCTATCCGGCATCCTCGTTGCTTGTATCCATTTGTTCTTTATGATCATGAGGAACCTTTTCTATACATCTGATACCGAATAACCGTGATTTAGATGTGGAATGACACATAGGCTGCTGATCCGGTTATTTACTGGCTTTCTTTTTGCGGAGACTGACCTATTCGAACTTTCAGTGCCCTGAAGAAGTCCTTTAAAAGGACGAAACGCGTCGGCTGTATCGTTGTGAAAATTGATGTTTATGACCACGTTTTAAGAACAATAGAAATTGGAATAAAAGGAAAACTTTGAAGAATATTTGTGTTGCATACAGATTACACAATTGCTTTTTCTGTTTTTGAAATTGACGTGTGGTGCACCTGTGCTTATGTTTTAAATCTTTGTAAATATGTAGCATTTCTGCTTTCTCCCTTTCACATAATGCTGCGCAGCAAGTTCCATTGCTGTGCCACGTTGGATGAAAAATTTGTAAATGTGCTCCCAGATGACTAAAAAAACATGCCTAGTCTAAGCTTTGACTATCTCCTCATGCCTTCGTCTGATTCTAATATCTGATTGAAATTGTGCCGATGGACAGGTGAACTTTTATCAATGCCTATCTGCGGCAGTTTGGTTAGGCTCAGGAGGATGTGTTTTTCTGGCGCATTTAGCACTCTCACTGTACTTGACAGGAGCCATTTTAGATTGGAATTTGACTCCTGATCGACAGTGTGACTCCAAAAATTAAGTTGGGTTGTTATCTGAAGACATCTCTGTGACTCACCCTTTGGGCAGTGTAAACATATTTATATTTGACAATTGAGATAAAAATCCTGAGGGAGTCTCTCCTTCCTGAATTCCCTAAAAAGCATTTCCAAAACGACGAGGCAGATGCCCCATTCCTATTTAGAGTGGCATATGTACTATCTTATTCAGAGTTCTTATAATATAATGCACTTGTAATAAAGCAGACTCGTCTTTGATGGCGTACCCTATCCACCAAATTCTTAATAAGGATATTTGCCAAATGAAGGACAATGCTAGCTATAAGGCTACAAGTGGGACCATTGCGTACCAGTTCCTGGAGTTATTAAACACATAATGCTCCAAATATAATTAGCATAGAAAGCCAGTTGTTTTATTTTAATTCTTTGTTTGAGTGCTATTCCTAAGAATTTTCAGCTCAGATGGAAAACTTTCAAAGGTAGCATAGGCAAGTCAACTATTTAGCATAGCCCGCAATGCATCCATGCACAGCAATTTAAAGTTACATACTAATGCTCAAACTAACTGCTCCACCTCAGTCAGTTTTTCAGAACTTCGATTTTCTGTAGTACAATGTGAAGCAAATTAGAATGTGCATGCCTGGCTTAGATGGGCACTTCAGGCAGCAGTAATAGGTATCCCATCACATTCCTTTCTGAGAAAAACCTCTGGTTTTGCAAAGTCTGCTATGCAAAGTGCCAATCCTTCATCCTTGCAACATCCTCCACAATACATGAAGTGGAGGCTACAGCTTTTACAGCAGTGAGATTAATTGTAATGGCCAACTCAAAGTCAAAGAAGGACATTAGTCTTCAAGTGGTAGTCTGACGACAAACAATATGTGCATTGTACATTGCTAAATGGATGCGGTGAGTAACCAACTTCTTTAACCGTGTGTAGTTTATGAGTTGCATCATATGGTTGAAGTATCTGGTCAGTTTTATCAATGCCACCAATTTATGTGTGATAATCAAGTATGCAGTTGGATATAGCATTCCTAATAACTGACCTCAAATTGTGACTGGAATTGTAGTGTGAACATGTACTTCCCATCTGTTAGATAATTTCACAGCTAGCAGTTTGTTGCAATGCAAGGCACTGCACTCTTTTTACAACCTTTTAACAAACAGGCTCCTGAGTGAATCCCTTGAGCTAACTTAAAATCTTCCCACACACTACAGTACCAGAATTCTATAGCTAATTGAAAAGCTGTATTATTTGTCTACCAAAAGGTAATAACCTTTATGGAAGAGTGATTGAGCAAGACCCCATACAATATTTTCACTAGTGCTTAATGAGGGGGGCAACCAGCAGGAGTAATACTGGAGTCCTTTCCAGTATACAGTCTCAGGATATATACACAGTAGCGGCATCTGGAGGGAGTGCTGCGGGCGGTGGGGCGGGGCAGGGGAGGGGCATGGTGGGGGGTAGTAAACTCCGGCTTACGGCCGAACTGAGTTAAGTACATAAATAAATAAATAAAACGAATTACATTGCACGCGCTGCATCGCCGATTGCGATGCAGCGCGCAATGTAATTCGCTTTATTTATTTATTTATGTACTTAACTCACCCGGCCGTAGTCGGAGCTTACTACCCCCACCCTGCCCCTCCCCCACCCCGCCCTCCCCCACCCCGCCCCACCGCCCTGCAGCGCTCCCTCCAGGAGCCGCTACTGGGTATACATAAGCAGGGAACTCTTGCGCAAATACTGTTTGGATACAAATTGGTTTGCCGACCAATTTCCTCATGCTACACTTTATTCAGAAAGATGCAGAAAATGCAGAAAGAACAGTAGCAGTACAATGGGCAGCTGCGTGATGGCCGTCTTCACTCCTTCACCTCACGGCATCTCAACCACAATAAACCACTTTAGAACCCCTGGGGTTGAAGTCCTAAAGGTTCTATAGCCAACAGAACAGAGCAGCAGGAAAAGGAATGAAGACATAACACACCTCCCCATTTTAATACCAAAACAATAATATAACTAGAACAGCATTAGAATTAAATAAGCAAATAGAATATTAGACACAACCATTCTAAAACATACTAATCATCATCATAAAAACTTTATTTCGGCAATCAATTGCCATAAAAGCATCAATAAAAACAAGCAATAAGATACAGTGAATTCATAATATATACACAGTTTGAAAAGGTAGTATAAAAATAAGATACAATGCTGACCAGTAATCCAATTGATAAAATTAATGTAGCACCTCACACAACCCGAAATGTGACCAAAGGAATGCAATATTATGTTCACTCATACAGTTCCTGCAATATCGTTCTGCTGGGCCATTCTTTTGAGAATGGCCCTTCGGGTGTGCCACATATTGAATAAGAACCGTGAGATAGAGTAAACAATAGGCATTTGTGTATTTGATTTAAATATCCTGTACACTTCAGAGCAGCGTCTTGACCCCAAGTTTCTGCAAAGTTGGATTAGCCAGCGTGTTCTGGCCTTTCCATAACCCTTGCAAAAAAATAGCACGTGCAGTTCCGTTTCATCGGTATAGTTACAGGCTGGGCAACCCCCGTTTGAAGCCCCCTCCCACTTGCGAGTAAAGGCGCGTAATGGGAGGACTCCGTGTCTAAACTGGACATAAAGTTTTTTAGCGAGAAGTGGCTGGATATCATCCAGCACCAGTTCTAAACTATACCTATTTTTTACTGCTAAAAATTCCACCGTCAAACGACCGGCGGTATTTCTTCTTTCAAGCTCATTGAGCTTTTGCTCTCTGAAGCTCTCTATCAGGGTCTTTCTTGCTGTTGTTTGGGACGTATATTCCGCATTGTGCCATAGATTGCCCCTACTCAAGCCCTCACAAATGTTCTTAATATTGGACAACCAAGGTATCCTCCCTGAACCTCGCATACCCATTATATCAGTTAATTCCTCCCTGTAGGCGGATAACTCCGGGGTATTCCAAAGGCGACGCCAATAGAGGAGGGGCCTAAGGGCCGCCTCTTCCACAATGGGTCTAACCCCTAGGTCTAAACGGAGTGGTGTTAATGGAGTACTGATGGGTAGGCCCAAAAGCTGTCTGATAAAAGAATTCTCTGTTCGCATTAACATGCCCAATGCACAATGACCCCAGAGTTCTGCTCCATAGAGGGCAGCAGACCTGGCCTGAGCCTTGTAAATTTCCATCACTGGGCTTAATGTTTTTTCGGGACAACTCCTATATAATTTTAAAATACCCCCACTTTTTGGGTAAGTTTCAGCCCTGCTTTATTTATTTGTGCACCCCAATCCATTTTCTCAGTCAACGTCAGTCCCAAATAATCAAAGGTGGTTACTCTTTCAAGGGGTCTGCCGTCCAAGCAAGGGTTGGGGCGAGTGGTGTTACCTACATTAAAGGCCATGTACTTAGTTTTTTGCAGGTTAATTTCCAGGCCCCGCTGTTTGCAGAAGTCGCTCAAGTTGTCAAGAGTCCTCTGAATTCCCATCGGTGATTTTGCGAGGAGAAGCGTATCATCTGCAAACATCAGGGCTGGGATCTTGCGCTGCACCAACCTGGGGGCGTCGATGTTCTTTCTGGCACTCAGAAAGTCAATTAGGCGATTAATGTAGAGGGAGAAAAGTGTGGGAGCCAGGACACAGCCCTGGCGAACCCCCCTCTCCACGGGCAAAGGGGCTGAAAGTTCACCGCACTTTCCATATCTAATACAAGCGTAATTACCCTCATGGAGACGTTTTAACTGCACGCACAGGTATTCTGGCACTCCCATATCTCTTAAGATTGCCCATAATTTCTCCCTTGGAACCAAATCAAAGGCAGATTTTAAATCTACGAATATAAGATAAAGGCTACCCCCTTGATGGTAACAAATTTCCAATATATCGTCTGCAGTCTAAATAATTGGTCGATCGTAGATGTCCTAGCTCTAAACCCGGCTTGGAGGGGGTTAAAATATTGTGATCCTCTATCCAGGATTGTAAACGCCCCAATAAAACTCGGGCGAAGATTTTCTGACCAACGTCTATAAGACTGATCGGGCGATAGTTAGCAGGCTGGAGCGGGGAGCCCTTTTTATAGATCGGTATGATTTCGGCTCCTGCCCAAGTAGTGGGAATTGCCATGTCTTGTAATATGGCATTAAACAAAGTAGCCAAATAAGGGGCCCAGATGGTTGGTTCAGATCTGTAAAGATCGCCAGGGATCCTATCCAAACCAGCCGCTTTTGCAGGTAGGATTTTCCCTAGGGCGTCGGTGGCTTCTCTTACCGTAATTGGGGGAACATCATCCTGGTTTAGACCCGGGTGCGGCAGAGCTCGTGCCATACTATCATCCCCTTCCTTGTCCCTTCTATACAAGATTTCAAAATGAGCCCTCCAAACACCTTCATCTAAGTTGGGTTCAATGGCCGATCTACCAGCCTGGGAGTCAGTATTTACGATGTTCCAGAAGGACCTCAGATCATGTGAAATTAATGCATTTCTGAGATCTTCCCATTTTTGAGCAACCCAGTGCTGTTTTGCTTTAATTGTGGCGCATTTATATACTGCTCTAGATTCTTTAGTTTTTATTTTATCGCTACTTTTAATGGCTAAGATTAAGTCAGTTTTAGCAGCTCGGCAGTTGGCATTGAACCATTTATACTTGGTCTTTTTGGGCACTCTCTGTATTTTATTTTGGTAAAAAAGTGGCCATAATGTCAACCAGATCTTGATGATTTTGTGAGATCTTTGAAAGTGTATTGGGGGCTCCAGTACTCTCAATTAGTTGGGACATGGTTAGGAGGTGAGGGACTATTTGATGGTAGAGATTGGCTAATTTGTCTTGCGATTTGGAGATTTCGGCCCAACGTATTCTTCTCCCTCCATTGGTCAGGATCATACTTTTGGCTGATAATGAGGGTTTAACCTGTGCCTTCGTATTACCTGGGATAACTATTTGTAAGATAAGGGCATCATGGTCACTATCGTGTCGCGGGCAGATTTTAAAGTCTAAAACCTTATGCCAGGACTGCAAGTCTAGCATAATATAATCAATTGTTGAGGTGTGGCCCGTTCTATTAAAGGTGTGATTCCCCGGATTATCCGATGTAGTACGTCCATTACATGCTCTTAAAGAAAATTTTAATGTTAGACATTGTATTTGGAGTGCTAACGGGGTCCAGACCCTTACTGGTGAAATATTAGATTCAGGAATACACCAGTATAGATCCTCCTCATCTACTTGACCTGTTACCAAGCCGTCCAGGGGCTCAAATTGGCAGTTAAAATCGCCGCCAATAATTACTCTGCTATTTATTGGGATCGTTGAGAGAAAGGTATTAAGTTGGTCTAGAGTACTAGACTCTTGGCCCCTATACGTTGGGCGTGAATATAAATTTATAAGCAAAATGCTTTGTTTTGTCTGAAAAGTTAAAAGAACACATAGAATATCCCGAGAGGAGCTTTCAATACATTTTTGCCTCACAGCCTAGATGAACTCCAATCCAAGTAGACAATCCTCCTGATGGTCTACCTCTCCCCGTATGGATCGCTGGAATACTAAAGACCACATACCCCTGCCTACTCAATTCGTCCCTAGACCATGTTTCTTGGAACATACAGATTTCGTGATGTTCAATGAAGAGTTCCCATTCAGGGTTCTTCAATTTAGATGTTAATCCTGCTATGTTCCAAGACAATATTTTCACACTTGGGATGTGCACTGAGGTGGGGTATAAAGAAGGGTCGATGGTTGTACTATCTAAAGTGAACTCTTTGTGATGAAGTGAGCTTGGGTTGGCATTTGAATTGGACATTTTTCTGGCTAATGGGGAAAGTTTTCCATCCTTGTTTATTGAATTACTTGGAAGCAAAACAGCAAGGGGTCTATTTGAATTCGGTATGTCCTCAAAATCAAAATTCGGTTTGTCCTCTACTAAACTGCTTTTCACCGCCTCTAAAGGTTGAACTATGGTCTTAACTAGTGTTGAATAGTCACTTCTTTGAGCGGTCCCTCTTGTCTGTGTGGTATGCATGCAGGATTGATCTCTATCTTGTGTGGGGACTACCACTTTCATTAGTCAGTCTACAGCCTCAAGAGGACTAAACCTGTTAGTCACTGGGATATTAAAAAAATAGTGGAGTTGTTTGGGCCTGCCAGGGTGTGAAAAGTAAGGAATTCTGGTTAATTGCCCACTTCGGATAAAGTGCTCCTCTGTACTCTTGTGGATGCTGACCAATAGGGTAGAAGTAACCTAGGGGCAATAGATTAGTAGATCTTCCTGGCCTGACTGGATAATGATGTTCTAAGAGATGATTTACAACCCCCCTGTTCCTAAAATTAATAACAATACAGTCACCAACGATATCTTTGGGCCTCCAACCAACCCACCCTACCCTACGAATCATAATGATTTCCTCACTGTCTCTAAAGGAAAACTGTTTGTTATTAGTTAACCAATGAATGCATTTATTCTTCAGATCAAAATAGGATTCCCTAGTGCCTTTCTTTAAGTCAGGGACTCCAGATAAAACAACTACGTGGGGGATTGATGCTGGGGGTAGATTTATGCAAGGGAGGGCTGTCCCCACCTCATGGGGTCCCTCCTGTGGCCTGCTCTTATGCCTGATTCTTACGCCAATGGGGGGACTATCAGAAGTTCCAGCAGCACCTCCAGCATTGTCCTTTTCTTTCTGTCCTCCCTGCTTAAGCTCCTGCCCATAAATAATTTTTCCTTTCTCCGCCCCCTTAGGACTACTATGTTTCTCTCCCTCCTTCTCTTGGTTAACTTGTGGTGTTTTGTTAGGAGGGAACATGTTAGCATTTACATGCTGGGGGCCAGGTCTTCTATGGGACAATGTGTTGACCGGCTCCTTTTCTTTCAAGATCACCTCAGACCTATCCACCCACCGTTCTACCAATTTTGCGAGGTTGTCAACCCGATCCCATATATTTTTTAGTTCGTCCCTCAGTATGGTCCTTATTTGGACCTGCATGTCAACAACCACGTCCATGACCCAAGATGGATGTTCTGGGCCACCATTAGATAGGGGGCTGTGAACATTAGTCCTTGCGGCGATAGGAGTCTCAGAGGCTGGAACTTTTCGTTCTGACCCTCTTGAAACAATGGCTTTAGTTTTCACTTTTTTTGGGTGGGCCCCCCTGGGTGTACAACATCCACCCTGCTTTCAGCGGCGGGGCCTGCATCACATGTAGCAAGTTCCTGATCCGTAATGTAAGGAGAATCAGTTAAGTCAAGTGGGCTAAGGGGTGCCACAAGATTAGGTGTGAGGGATAATCGTCTCTCTGTTAGCTCGATCTCGTTGGCCACTACGCCAATAGCTCTCTGCAGCATCCGGTCTATTGATGTCTGTTGGATAGAAGAGGCCGGCTCTACTGGGACTACATTTGGCTTTCCAGCCCCTGCTCGCCTCCCCATATTTACAGTAGGGATTAATTTAAAATTCAAATATTAATGAACGGGAGGCCTTGTGTCACTGACCTTGGTGAGTATTTGAGGGGGTCCATGTCCAGAGCCTGTCCTGTTCCCCCTCCGAAATTAAGGGGGGTGGCCCAACCCAGCCTCTTCCGGCCTTTGACGGGCGCGGACGGGCCCGGGCTTCGCCCGCGCGCGTCCCGCGCTGCGGGAGGGCTTCCCCGCTGTTATCGCGCCTCCAGGCGCCGTGATGACGTCCCCAGCAAGCCTGAGGCAGTGCCTGCTGGGTGTTGTGGTTTGGCCGTAGGCGCCGTTTCCCTCACGGCAAATTCCTCATGAAATGCCCCCGAGCCGTTCCCCTCACGGCTGGACAATCGGCGGCAGCGAAGCGGAGAAGGAATGCAGGAGCCGTTCCCCTCACGGCACTGGCGTCCACAGGTGAGCGCGTCCCGCGCTGCGGGAGGGCTTCCCCGCTGTTATCGCGCCTCCAGGCGCCGCGATGACGTCCCCAGCAAGCGTCAGGCAGTGCCTGCTGGGTGTTGTGGTTTGGCCATAGGCGCCGTTTCCCTCACGGCAAATTCCTGATGAAATGCCCCTGAGCCGTTCCCCTCACGGCTGGACAATCGGCGGCAGCGAAGCGGAGAAGGAATGCAGGAGCCGTTCCCCTCACGGCACTGGCGTCCACAGGTGAGCACGTCCCCTTTTTTTAATCACATAACGTAATGTAGCGCTCTTAATCTTCCCACCTAAAAAAGGCTCAGCGCTCTAAGGGGGAAAGAGGGAGATAAGTGTGGGCGTTTTACTACGATGAAGCCAAAACATACTAATGAAACAAAAAACATAAAACAAAAACAATTAAAAAACAATCTAAACAAAAACAATGAAGCGCATATTTCAGAATCCCATTTCTAATCAGTAAATCGTTAACCTAACAACAGAATGTAGATAGAAACAATGGCTGCAGAAAGAATAGTTTAACAAAGAAATACTTCACCCAAGAACATAATTTTGAACTGGCTGGTAAAGCAAACTTCCTCCTACCACACACACCAACTCCATTATCATCACACTCCAACAGACCCTCAATGGACTCATTTCCAACCTCATAATGTTTGCCAAACATTTCCAATTTCGGGTTATTTTGAACCTTCACCTGTCATGCACCATTCCATCGCTAACCATTAGACAACTTTACATCTGAACCATTCTGATTGATCTCTTCAACAGTGTAAGGCAAGCCATACTTAACTCTTCTTACCACAACTAAATCTCCTCTCTGAAAATGAATGTGTTTCATACATTTGATCCTATCATATCTGCTTTTACTCTTCAGCTGGCTACATTTAATGTTGTTACCAGCATTCTTAATAAGATCTGCTTGGACAACAATGTCAATAGAGCTTATTCTCCTTACTCGACCTAACCATGCAGGTCACAATTTAACTTGAGGCACTCTTTCCTTCAGGGTTCGGTAAGGAGAAATCCCAGTAATAATGTGGGAAGAGTTGTGATAGTACCACAACATAGCGTGGATGGCATCACACACATCTGCTCTCTCAACCACTGCCACTTTGACACATTCAGTAATCATTCTGTTCACTATCTCAACTAGACAATTCCCTTGTGGATAATAAAGACTATATTTCTTGTGTTTTTTCCCAGCTCCCTCCAGAAACTCATTCTTCTCCCTTGATGTGAACTGTACTCCATTGTCTGACTAGAGCTCAAGGGGGTAACCTTCTCTGGAAAGGATGTCTGTAAGAAACATAATGACATTTCTAGTGTCCAGGCCACACACAAATTAGACATCTAACTACTTGGATAAACTATCAGTCATGACAATAGCAAAACGATGAGCTGTAGGAAGTATGTGGAAAAGACCGAGAAAATTAATGTTCACTTTTTCCCAAACTTTATCAGGGATAGACATTTTCCCCATAGGTGGAGTGACAACCTTTAAGCCTTTATCATTCTGAACACAAATGAAGCATTTTCCAATCCAGTCTTCCACATCCCTATCTAGCCCCGGCCAACAATAAGTTTATCTTAACCTTTTCTTCTTGAGAGTCATGCTAAAATGACCTTCATGGCTGATCCCCAACAGTTTGCTTCTGATGAAACAGGGTGGAACCAGTTAACTGCCACGAAATAATAGTCCAGCGCTTAATTTGTAAAAAACAAAGTGCCAGCGGCCTTGTCAGGAGACCACTGCAGCTTGCACCATACATTGCCTCAGCCAGAGCTGCTGGTGACAGTACAAAGTCATCTACTAACATAACACTCCTACAAGACCTCATATTTGCTCAAAGTCTCTCTCCACAGCTTTTCACTCACACAAGTACTTTCATCCCATATCACATTAGCAAGCAAACAATCCAGATCCTGATATTCATTCCTTTCATTTAATTCACCTTCCAGCATCCCAATCACAATGAAATGCTTTAGAACCCCTGGGCTTGTGACTCCCAAAGGTACTATAACCAACAAAACAGAGCCGCAGGAAATGGAATGAAGAGTAACATAAATATTATTAACACATCTTTATTCTAAATATATTTATTCCGTTTATGTAATTTTGTTATTCTCTCTTAGATCCCAATGCAGATACAAAGTGCTGAGTGCTGAATTCCCCATTACAAAATATTCATCAAATTCATCATACACAGTACATGATTACATAACAACACTTAATTCATCCTATATTCCGTACAATAACCAAAAACCTTTTAAAAACATGATTACATCATCACAAACTCTATTCCATTAACACAATAACACACACACCATTCATTCAAACTCAAACAGTCTCAAACAAACAGTCCCCACATCTAATCCCTTTGGACAGAACACAGAGACAGTTGTTTTTTTCTTCTGTAACTATTATGTTGCAACTGGGGAATCAAGGCCTGAACACAGCCAATGCACGTTTTGGTGGGTATATTTGTGTCCAACCACCTTCTTCAGGGCTTTCATATGTTATCTTCATGCGAAACTGAGGAAAGAGGTTTGTTCTCTTTAGATTGTACCAGCCCTACAGTCATCACATTTACAGGACTGGTTGCCCAAAACTCTCCCGCCCACAGATAGTCATAGATTATGTGTCATGGGCAGGTCCACTACAGGGTATTCTTTAGTTTTCTTATTGTATAACTTTCAGCAGATTTTAATTCTCATTAGGCCAAGATTCAATTATTGTCCTTAAGTTCTTCTCAACATAGAGCAGAATGCGTGGAGCAGAATGCAGCACACATGCCAAGAGGAAAAAACATGGAGAAATACAAATATTTCTCCTTATTATGCCACCCTCAGGGAGGTGCAGGATTTTGGTGCAAATCCATGCCTTCAAGTCTTTGTTGCTATGGATTTGCAGCAAACTCCATGGGATCATGCAGGGGAATGCCCATGACCCACTCATGGAATGCCTCCTAGATGCAAAATAACGCAAGACAGAGCATTGTGCTATGTTACTTTACTTCGGGTTACAATCCAACACAAATCATAATTCGCGATGAATTGCACATATCAACCTAACACTTTGTGTTGGGTCTACATTAAAAAAAGTAATGCAAACCCGACGCAAAGGGGCCGATTCCGATCTCGGTCGGAGGCGCACCCAACACCATTCGGTCGGGAAAAAAGCCATGCGAAAGCCTGTTTCCCGACCGATCCGTACAGCACACCGAACGAGTAAGTACGATGCGCACAACAGCAAAGAATCCGGCCGAGCCGTACTCACCCAAACCAGGTCCTGTTCCCCGACCGAGGCGAATCCGGAAACGCCGAATCGAGTCGCACGGAAGGAAAAATGCAGCTCCGTCCGGCCGAACGAGTACGATGCGCTTTCCGTGCGCGCCGAACCCGTCGCTACGCACGGCACGTCAAAGCATCCGGGAGAGGCACACATAAGCTCCGATTCGCGCCACAACACGATCCACGGCTCCGAGACGAACACGCCAGCGACGAGGACGACGTGAAGCGACGAGGACGAGGCGAAGCGACGAGGACGACGCGAAGCAACGAGAAGGACGAACGACACGAACCAACCATGAATCCCTTCGTCCCGATCATACCAATATTCTACATTTACTACCGGAACAGGCACGGACGCGTACGGCGCAGAAGGTAAGTCAGACACCGACCACAAAACACATACAACACGTACACGACACATCACACACACACAGAGGGATGCAGAATATACTTACACCAGCAACAGCAGCACCATAGGGGCGGGATGCCCATCACCAATGCCACATATGCACACAGGGGCCTGAATGCGCACCACCACCCCTACCCAGGGGGGGCAGGATGCCTACCACTACTACCACACTTAGCCTGGGGGGCTGGATGCCTACCACTACTACCACCCTCACCCAGGGGGCTGGATGCCTACCACTACTACCACCCTTAGCCAGGGGGGCTGGATGCCTACCACTACTACCACCCTTACCCAGGGGGCAGGATGCCTACCACTACTACCACCCTTAGCCAGGGGGCTGGATGCCTACCACTACCCTTACCCAGGGGGGCAGGATGCCTACCACTACTACCACCCTTAGCCAGGGGGCTGGATGCCTACCACTACTACCACCCTCACCCAGGGGGGCTGGATGCCTACCACTACTACCACCCTTAGCCAGGGGGCTGGATGCCTACCACCACCCTTAGCCAGGGGGGCTGGATGCCTACCACTACTACCACCCTCACCCAGGGGGGCTGGATGCCTACCACTACTACCACCCTTAGCCAGGGGGCTGGATGCCTACCACTACTACCACCCTTACCCAGGGGGGCTGGATGCCTACCACTACTACCACCCTTAGCCAGGGGGGCTGGATGCCTACCACTACTACCACCCTTACCCAGGGGGCAGGATGCCTACCACTACTACCACCCTTAGCCAGGGGGGCTGGATGCCTACCACTACTACCACCCTTACCCAGGGGGGCAGGATGCCTACCACTACTACCACCCTTAGCCAGGGGGCTGGATGCCGACCACTACTACCACCCTTACCCAGGGGGCAGGATGCCTACCACTACTACCACCCTTAGCCAGGGGGGCTGGATGCCTACCACTACTACCACCCTCACCCAGGGGGGCTGGATGCCTACCACCACCCTTAGCCAGGGGGGCTGGATGCCTACCACTACTACCACCCTCACCCAGGGGGGCTGGATGCCTACCACTACTACCACCCTTAGCCAGGGGGGCTGGATGCCTACCACTACTACCACCCTCACCCAGGGGGGCTGGATGCCTACCACTACTACCACCCTTAACCAGGGGGGCTGGATGCCTACCACTACTACCACCCTTACCCAGGGGGCAGGATGCCTACCACTACTACCACCCTTAGCCAGGGGGCTGGATGCCTACCACTACTACCACCCTTACCCAGGGGGCAGGATGCCTACCACTACTACCACCCTTAGCCAGGGGGGCTGGATGCCTACCACCACCCTTACCCAGGGGGGCAGGATGCCTACCACTACTACCACCCTTAGCCAGGGGGGCTGGATGCCTACCACTACTACCACCCTCACCCAGGGGGGCAGGATGCCTACCACTACTACCACCCTTAGCCAGGGGGCTGGATGCCTACCACTACTACCACCCTCACCCAGGGGGGCTGGATGCCTACCACTACTACCACCCTTAGCCAGGGGGGCTGGATGCCTACCACTACTACCACCCTCACCCAGGGGGCAGGATGCCTACCACTACTACCACCCTTAGCCGGGGGGCTGGATGCCTACCACTACTACCACCCTCACCCAGGGGGCTGGATGCCTACCACTACTACCACCCTTAGCCAGGGGGGCTGGATGCCTACCACCACCCTTAGCCAGGGGGGCTGGATGCCTACCACTACTACCACCCTCACCCAGGGGGGCTGGATGCCTACCACTACTACCACCCTTAGCCAGGGGGGCTGGATGCCTACCACTACTACCACCCTCACCCAGGGGGGCTGGATGCCTACCACCACCCTTAGCCAGGGGGGCTGGATGCCTACCACTACTACCACCCTCACCCAGGGGGGCTGGATGCCTACCACTACTACCACCCTTAGCCAGGGGGGCTGGATGCCTACCACTACTACCACCCTTAGCCAGGGGGGGATGGATGCCTACCACTACTACCACCCTTACCCAGGGGGGGCAGGATGCCTACCACTACTACCACCCCCACTCATAGGATGGACAATGCATGACACAACCAGCACACCAAAACCTAGGGAATGCAAGAAGAAGACATCCCCGCAACACCATGACAAGCGTGTGTAGACTGTGTCAAATGCCTACAACACCGAACATGACTTTGAACATACAATGTGACCCCCTAGCACATGTGCCACACATATATGTGTGTGGCACCCACAATGCAAGCAGGCCATGACCATTGTGGCAATGGGGTCCAAACCCCCATCATCACAGTGACCAAAATGTAAGTGTGGGGTCCATAGCTGAAGCACACTTTGAACATTGTGGCAATGGGGTCCAAACCCCCATCATCACAGTGACCAAAAGGTAAGTGTGGGGTCCATAGCTGAAGCACACTTTGAGCATTGTGGCAATGGGGTCCAAACCCCCATCATCACAGTGACCAAAAGGTAAGTGTGGGGTCCATAGCTGAAGCACACTTTGAGCATTGTGGCAATGGGTTCCAAACCCCCATCATCACAGTGACCAAAATGTAAGTGTGGGGTCCATAGCTGAAGCACACTTTGAACATTGTGGCAATGGGGTCCAAACCCCCATCATCACAGTGACCAAAAGGTAAGTGTTGACAAAGAAAGAGGTGCAACTGCCAAACTGCATGGATGATTCCTGGTCACAGAACAACAAACACATCAGTGGCAAAGTAGTGTATGTGTCCCATTGCAACATAAATTGGGGGAGCCAAATACTGCAGTGCAAATAAGACATACCTTTGGCCATGTGCAGACAAACAACACCCATGGGGGCTGACACCGTCAACAATCATCAATGACACAATGACAGAAGTGACCATCAGAATGCAGACCCACATATTTGCCCCAATGGGCACACACATGCAGATACCCTGTGGAGACTGCAGATGTGAGGTGAACAGATACCATACCATGGCAGCAATGGGACACACAAACCATGATCATTGTGCTGACCGATGACCTAGGAGTCCCAGGGACAGCAGGGGAAACCCACCAAACTACATACAGCCAATGGCACACCCAAGATATGCCAATGCAGTGGTGCAGATGCACAAACACAAACAGGCAGACCCACACTGCACATCATACATAACAGGTGAGGGGGTGCCAGTGTCCCCAGGCAACCACACAACACATGAGGAGACCTGAATACCAATCATACAGATGTGCATACAGTGCCACACAAAGGTAACTCATGGATCCAAATCCCCTATGTGGGCAAGCAGGCATTGTCAGATGAGAGGGAGCACAAATCACACATGTCACACAGGCACGTAGGGACAGCAACTGACACAGCAAGACACAGACACACCACAGCACCACCCCCAGGGCCCCACAATGTGGTGACCCTGGGCTGCATTACAATCCCACTGTGATGACAAAGCTAAATGTGGTTCACACTGTGAACCACAGTCATGTGTCCTGAGCAACTAACTACCATCACACCTACACAAGCACAAATCAAACAGCATGGCCAGTAAGCCAAGGCCAACATGGAGGCAGGGGCCTAGCCGGGCAACAACTCTCATCTGCACACACTCAACACCACACCCCTCGACCTCCAACAATGTGCAGCAGTGAAGCACACATGCACTGGTGACATTGCACATGCACCCATGACTATTCCAGGGTGGTGGGTGGGAACCAAGGTGCAGAAACACATCACACATGGACACTCAACAAGACTCCTGAATGTCTGACACACTGCACACTACGCTGTACATGGACATGACGGCAATACCACACCAACCAATGGGATCCCAGCCACAGTCACACACCAATGAAGAAGCCAAGGTCACCCACAAAGAACACACATAGACAACAACCAACATTGCAGCCCGGAAACTGAGGAGTGCCAGCAGTCACACACACAACGTGTCACAATCACTGAAAGATAACACAAACTGGAAATCACATGACAGGGGCAAACAACAAGTGCCAAGGGGAAACCTGACTGTGACCCATCTGCGTCTGCACACAAACTCAGCCCTGACAGCAAACACACCTATGGGTGACACCCTGATGACCAGTAATGTGCCATGCACCCACATCACAGAGAACCCAGGGAGAAGACTTTGGGGAACATAGGTCAACTCAGCAAGCATCACAAACAGGTACAACACTAGGGATCACAGCATGCACAGCAAAACGGAAGTGAACACACAGACATGCTCATACAACACACACCGTGGGCGCAGGGAATGTCACAGGAGTACACACTGCCATGAGGGGACTCCACTCCTGTGTGAGGAAAGCTGTGCCATATGTTGCCTCAGTAGGGCCCCATCATGTCAGCTGAGCACTTGGTCACACAATCAACAATTAGAACCAAATGAGGGCTCCCGTAACATCAGCCTGGTCATGGAAGTGCCAACGGAATCATCAGCACAGATCCAACACACTTGTATAGCAATGTTGCACTGACAACACAGATGAGTCCTTCCCCATTGATGCCCAAACCTGCATGTCCACTGGAGATGGCCACACGGTCAGGGAAGTAGACGAATTGAACAATGGCAGGCACAACAGATGTGCAGGGGTGGAAGCCACAGATGTGAAATAGCCAATCTAAGTAGGAAATCCCATTGCCAAATACTGAACACATGACACCCTCAGATGCTGCTATGGATGACATGGATACACCACAGGATAGGACACATTCCCCCTGGACCACATGGGTTCCTGCACAGTAACACTTCATTATCATGAGACCAAATATCACCATCACTGCAGCAAGGGCATGGTTAGCATCATCAACATCATGTACATCAGAAGCAAAAGCACTAGAGAACAGAAAGTTGCTTTATTCAGCATATGTGGCATTAAAAGTAGAAGTCCGGTAGAACATAAACAAAGGCCAATGGCCAGTCCATCAACAAAGTCACAAGTGGGTGACAGTGGCAGATGCCACCCTACACATGCCTGCACAAAACCAGGGACAATCCACTAGGAGGGGCAACCGGGGGGTAGGCCAGGCACCGCAGGGACAGGATCAGGGCTCACCAGGAGGAAGCAGGGAAGGGGTGGTGGGTGCTGGAGAGCCGCTGACAACTGCAGTGGAGGTGTCTGACATGGTGTGTGCCGGCACAACTGGGGGCATGGCTCAGATGTTGTGGGTGCCGGCACGACTGCAGTGGACCCTGCAGATGGAGTGGACAGGTCCGCCACTTCAGTGCCCAAGTCAGACAGGGTGGTAGTGGACTCCACTGCAGTGCCTACCACCAGGGGAGGAGAATGGGGAACAGGCAAGGTGGGCTGGACAGAGGGGAGGACACCCTCACCACATCAGTGGCACAGACAAGCGCAGCGGGGGTGTGGTGCTGGGAGAGCAAGTGGCAGGGGAGAAGGCCGGAGCCTCTTGGGGATGGTATATCTGTGGGTGGGGGAACCTGGGGCAGGGTGTGGTGGGGGCACCTGTGGAGTGGGGGCCTGAGGGATGGAGGAAGGAGACCTGGTGCTTGAGCTGCAGGGCGGCGGCGGGGTCTTGCTCTTACCACTCCGGGGGACTTGCGGGTGGGGGCCTCAGTCTGTCTGCGCCTGGGGGAGGGTGTCCGGGGGCGAGGGGCACTCTGCTCCGTGTGGGGGGGCTTCCTCTTCACCCTGGATGCTGGAGCAGCTGGATCGGAGGGGAAGAGGCCGAGGTCACTGAGGAAGAGGCGCTGGGTCTTTGGGGTTGCAGGTGAGGCAAGGGATGGTGCTTTGGAGGGAGAGGCAACTGAGGACTGCGCAGTGCCCGTGGATGCGTGTGTGTGTACCAGGGCCCCATCCCCTGTGAGTCTGGTTTCAGTCCCCTGACTGTGCGTGCGTGTGCGTTTTGTTTGTGGCGTGTGTGTCTGTGTGCTGGATGTGTGTGTGCTGGTGTGTGCCTGTGCCGGTGTGTGTGTGCTTGGGACGGGTAAGGTGCTGGGGAGTGTGGATGGAGCAGAGGCAGGAGGGGTGAGGGACTGTCTGAGGAGGGACACTGCTGCCGTCAGGGAGGAGTCCATGGACCTATTGCCCCTCTGTAGGTCAGACATGCCCGATGAGATGCCCTCCATGAACGACACCAGCTGAGTCAAGAGTGCGGTGTGCGCATGGAGGACACTCAGCATGGCTGTCTGCCCTACATGGAGCTGGCGAAGGAGGTACACAGACTCCTCACTCAGGGCAGCAGGGGACACAGGGGCAGGGGTGCGGTGCCTGGCCCAAAGGAGACACGCTCCCGAACATGGGAGCCTCCACGGACCTGGGGAATGGGAGCCGATGGGAGGGCGGTGGTGGTGCTGGTGGTGGCGGGGACAGCAACACTAGCTGGGGTGTGGTGGCTGCTGACACCCGCCTCCACAAGGGAGTCATCCTCCGAGTTGCTCTGGTCCTCAGCTGAGGTGGATGGTGCTGAGGACTCCTCGGTGTGGCTCCCTTGCCCTCCGTGCCACTGGGTCCCTCCGACCACTCCTCGGCTGCTGACCCAGTCTGGCTCTCTGGCTCCTCCTGGTCCGTGGAGCTGTCCCCTTCCGTGGCCGTGGATGTATCTGCAAACAATGGGGAAACAGACAGACATCAGTCACCTGCACCAAACGCACACACCACTGTGAGCACAGCACATTACAGAGCAAGCCCTGGCATCATTAGTTGTACATTGCTAAAAGTGCCCTAACTGAACAGGAGAAGCCAATTGTCAGTCTGATGCCAAGCATGGCACTCACATCCCACATGGCCTTGCACCCATCTGTCTGGTGTCTGTTGGATTGCAACACCCCAGTGTGGACACATGCACCAAGTACACAGTAGTTGGACAGTGCAGAGGACACGGTGTGGCATGTGGACATGCACACATCACAGCTCTTGCCACTGAGTCAGTACAGGTTTCCGGATGAAAGGGATGCCCAGAGTCAAATAGGAAATGCATGTGATGCATACCAGCGACAGACACCATGATGCACCCATGTCCTGATAGCCATCGCCACAATGGTGTGCATGTAGCACATGTCACTCCCCTGCAGGACCACCAATAAGTTGACACATGCCATGGCAGAGGCATGACTGCTAAGTCATACATCACTGTCTCAGTGATGTATGACTTGGCAGCCAGACAACAACATTATGCACTGTGTCACAATAGTAGGTCATGGGGAATGCAAGTCCTGGAGCTGCACAAGTGCACATGTACATCCCCCACACAACACATCATCTTAACCCTCATCTGTCCAGGTCATACCTATTGGACATATGGGAGACCTGTGACACTACCCTCTGAACCTGAGCCCTCACAATTTGCTGTGAATGGGGAACAGCTGCCTGAACTTCACATTCGCATACCCCAGTCTGCACGGGCAGCTGATCAAACACCTATGTGACACACAAGTATCGTCTCCTATGGTCACATCTCCAGGGGCATGCTGAGCCCCTACCAAGAAACACCCCAGCAGTCCTGGCAACTAATCCACAGCATACTGACACAGAGGCAGACACCTGAGGGGTCAAATCACTGTGCACAATGTATCAGCTGATACACGGGAGTGGGAGTACAGAGTGCATTGCATGGCCTGGAGTAGGCATGACTGTCCTGCTCCACATGAATGAGGGATGTGCCCTGGACAGTGGATAGCTGGCTATGTATGTGTGACACACGTAATCTGCACACTCCTGGGGCCCAAACATTGTTCCCACCCGCTGCATGGGCGTGTGCCACATACCCCAGGCACATGTGGTGGCTCAGCTCAGCAAGTGGACCACATATCAAAGCAACACGCAGATCACATGTCCGAACACAGGCGTTGTGTGAACAATGGACCCACCCATGATGCCCACAACAGAGTTAGGGAAACAGATGCTGTCCCCCACCTTTAGTGAAGCAAACTGCAAGGACACAGTCCCAAGTGACACAATTCCCTGAATGTAAGGGCCACACCTGGGTATCAGATGAGCAGTGGGCAGTGCACAATAGAGGGACATGGCTCCTGGACAACATGACTGCTGCACTGTGGCAGTTGAACCAGGTCAGAGGAGGGCACAAAGCATGTAATACAGAGTTCACAGTGCAGTCTTTGACTCACCCCCTCCTTGCTGCTGTCTGGCCTTCAGCTGCCCATCCAGGTCTGGAAACACCACCGCCAGGATCTGGAGCATGTGGGGGTCAGGGTCCGTGTTCCGCCCTCCTGCAAGGAGGCGACAGCTTCAGCTGGACCCATGCAATCCTCCGGGTCCAGCCCCGAAGGTCCTGCCACCTCTTCTGGCAGTTGCGGATCCGGCGCTTGTAGACCCCCACGGACCGGACGGCCCGGACGATGTCCTTCCAGATCTCCTGCTTCCGATGGGCATTAACCTGTCAGGATGACAAAGTGAAAAGGCCATTACTACACATGCAACATATCCGTGCATGACACAGTTGTATATACATGTCTCAATCACAGGGGCACATGATGTACACAGGCAGTGCAAAGCTGCCCATGGACAGTTTGCCAGACGTCACTACATGGTATCATTGCATGGGAAGTAAAACCTTGTTCAAATGCACTGTCACTGCACCATACCTGTCCAGTGCATGTCACTACACACTATGGGGGTGACAACTACTCAGTGAGCCTGCTAGCCAGTGGCGTGCAGACTTTCAGCCTTGCTAGTCAGACAATATGCACATTCAGAAAGGCAGTGCACAGAACACTCACCTGCTCCCCTGGTGTCCCATACAGCTTGCTGTACTGTGGAAGTAGGCTGTCCAGCAGGGCCTGGTTCTCTTCAAGGCTGAAGGCTGGGGCTCTCTCCACAGTACGTGCCATTGCAGGGTCCAGAGGGGCAGAGACAGCAGCAGTGCAGTGGCAGATGTCGTCCTGGAGCATGTAGTGCAGGCAAGTGAGCTCTCAGGGGAACAGCCAGCAATATATATGTGCTGGAGAGGCAGATACTGTCCCTTGTGTCCAAAGTGATAGGTCCAAGTCGTTTGCATCTTCTGAATCTGGCCAATCCATGGAATAGCAGCACCAAAACACGCCCACAGCATCCTTCAAATCTTCAACTTCATGACATACATGATTTTGCAACATTGTTGTGGGTGACCAACTGATTTTCCAGCAACCGACTCATTCGAAATTCGAAAACGCGTCAGTTGCCAGGCAAGCCCATTGTCAATGGGTGCGCACTGATCGGTCCATTGCGGTACAACACGTACAGGGGTACAACGCGTACCCACACACATTGAATGCAATGGGCCGGCCGGGGCCACCGATCGGTCCATTGCAGTACAACGCGTACAGGGGTACAACGCGTACCCGCACACATTGAATGCATTGGGCCGGCCGGGGCACCGATCGGTCCATTGCAGTACAACGCGTACAGGGGTACAACGCGTACCGCACACATTGAATGCAATGGGCCGGCCGGGGGCACCGATCGGTCCATTGCAGTACAACGCGTACAGGGGTACAACGGCGTACCCGCACACAGTGAATGCAATGGGCCGGCCGAGGGCACCGATCGGTCCATTGCAGTACAACGCGTACAGAGGTACAACGCGTACCCGCACACATTGAATGATATGGGCCGGCCGGGGCACCGATCGGTCCATTGCAGTACAACGCATCACTGTACATGTGACTGGCATATGTCAGCATGCCTGTCTCAGATGGACATATGCCAGCCACAGATAGCTCCCAGGGAGTGAGGGGCACACCTACATCACGACAGCCTGTCCAAACTTTATCATAAGGCATGTAAGGCTGCATTTCCTATTGTGTGTATGTTGGTGTACATGTTGTCCTGTGGGTGTCACCTGTGGGCAGCCACCCCCAGGCTGTGCACGTGTTCATGGGGACAGGATCCTGGGTGTTACGTGTACATGACCACTGTGATGTGCAACTGTTCATATCTGTGCATGTGCCATGGTCACATTTCACGGTGGTGTATGTGTATGTCATGTCACATACCCCGTGAGTCCCATGTGGGACGGTATGTTTGAGCCAGGGTGTCCCAGTGGCACAATAGTGATGGTCCTCCACAGTCTTTGTGCATGTAGTGTTTACAATGTCTCTGATTTCATGTGCACAATGGGAGACAGTCTCCACATCCAGGTTGTGTGTGCATGGACTTTGATGTTGTGCGTGTGTGTGTCACAGACGTCCATGTCTGTCCTGCCGTGGCAAGTGGGGCCACTACCTGTGGGGGTCATGGTTGTTTTGCTGTGGTGTATACATGATACTCCATGTAATGCCAGTGTCCATGTGGCAATACAGGGTCCCTGGGAATGTACCTGTTGTTGAGCTGTGGTGCCTGGGGCACATCTGTCCTCACATGTCACTGTGGGGGTTATTGTGACACGGCAGCAGGAGATGGGAACTGTGACACGGCCTCATGATATCCAATGGGCCAACCTGGGACTAATTGATGCCACCTGTTGGACCGTGTTGACAGATGTTGGCCATGTATGTACCATACATGTCCTTCCGGAACTGCACACTTCATGTAGTTGTGCCTCATAATGATGTATGTTGGGATATTGAGTGTGTTCAATGCCGCATATGTGGGGTGACTGACAATCTTGCTTACTTCTCCTCTGCACTGCAGGGCTCCTGCTGTCCATCGACCATTCCCAGACCTGGCAACGATGGTGGAACGGGACAGCATCCGGCGGTACCGCTTCACCAGGCAGCTGATTGAGGATTTGGCAGTGCAGTTGTCCCCACATTTGCAGCCTAGCCGGCCGTATCCTACAGCGCTGACCCCCAAGGTGAAGGTGATGGCAGCCCTACACTTCTTTGCCACCGGTACCTTCCAACATACTGTGGCGACTGCTGGTGGGATGTCACAGACCATGTTGAGCCGTGTGCTCCGCGATGTTTTGGCGGCAATGTTGCTATTCCTGAACCGGTACATCTATTTCCCTAGACTGCGATGACTCACTGACGTGAAGAGTGACTTTTATGCCCTGGGGAGGATGACGCATGTCATTGGCTCCATTGATGGGACACATGTGGCTTTGGTACCACCACAGGCCCAGGAGCAGGCCTACAGGAACCGCAAGCACTACCACTCGGTCAATGCACTGGTGGTGTGTCTTGCAGACATGACCATCACACACGTGTGTGCCCGTTTCCCTGGTTCAGCACACAATGCCTTTGTGATGAGGAGTAGTCGCATCCCCAGGATGATGGCACAGATGCAGAACCAGCGTGCCTGGCTTGTCGGTGTGTACTGACTTTGTGCCATTGTGTGTGATCTGATCTGTAGTATTCCGCCCACTTTTCCAAGTCAGCTAATGTGCACTTGTCTGTCCGTAGGTGACTCGGGATACCCCAACATGCCGTGGTTGCTGACACCCCTCAGGAACCCTGTGACACCAGCCCAGATGCGCTACAATGAGGCACATGGTCGGACCAGGAGAGTGATTGAGCGGACATTTGGTCTCCTGAAGAGCTGCTTCCGCTGCCTGGACAAGACCGGAGGGTCCCTCCCATATGCCCCTGCGAAAGTGTGCAAGATTATCATCGTCTGCTGCATGCTCCACAACCTGGCAGTGCGGAAGGAGTTGCCTCTCATCCAGGATGACAATGACCAACATCCGCCACCTGTGGAGGATCCTGGCCTGGACCACGATGCCAGTGACGATGATGATGATGATGGTGATGTCCGCACACAGCTCATCACCAACTTCTTTAGCTGAATGTGAGTATCCTGAGGTGTCATGTCAATGATGTGAGTTGGCATGATGTGTAGGTGGTGCTCTGGTGCTGTTGGAGTGTGTCCATGGGCTACTTGACTGGATGTGTGTTGCGATGTGTGCTTACAGGTGGGCTGTACTCCCCAACAGTGTTGACATGCTAACTTGGTTCTGGGTGGGTATCTTGTAACATGTATTGTGCATGAGTTTTGCTGTTCTGTCCTGTACTCCATTGCTTTTGACTGTGTGTCATTTCTGTCCTTCACAGGGTACTTTCAGATTCGTTTGGTCAACTGTGTCCACCGACGACGTGATTGCACTTCCAGGCTGGTAGCTGTTGTGTCCCTACAGGTGATGTGCGCCACACCCATGGACTTCCTTCCGTCTACAGTTGTTGACTGTGTGCCCGCTGCCAGGTGGGATTACCTTGCATCTGTAGTGGTTACGACATGTTGCAACTGTGTAATAAACCTGTGCTTCACTTTGTGATGTGCGTTGTCTGTGGTCACCCATTTGAGTGCCATTTGCTTACTGCACCTGTGGGCTACTTGACTACAACTGGGAATGGGTGTGGTGTCTGTGCATTGCACCGTCTTCCCTGGCAACATCAGTGTAGGCAATGAGTCAGATGGCCTAGGTGTGTATGTGTTGTGTAGCCCTGGTGGTGTGTCTCCCTCATATGTGTCACGTTGCCTTTACTCACATGCCTGTGTTGTCCTTGCTGTTGCAGTTCGCATACACAGTGTAATTTTGCAGTTCATCATCCCCATAACAGCACCCACGTTGGAATCACGACAGAGGCAAGTATGGTGTATTAGTGTGTTTATTGTGATACATTTGTGTGAATAGTGCATAGGATGGGTAGTGCTGTACATAAATCTTGCAATCCGAAGTTCCTAGGTGAATTGAAAGTCCTGGTAGACAGAATCCCCAGTATCGGGGCCACAGTTGTCTGACACATTGGTCCAACTTGTACTCCCCATGCAATGTGTGGGAGTAGTGTTGCCGTCAACAGGGTGAACAGTCTGTGCACAAAGGCGAACATCCAGAACAGGTTCAGGCTTCCTGGGAGTTGTGCTTGGCCATCGGCCTCTCACTTGCCCCTCCTCGGACGACCCCTCTTCTTGGGGGGGCCCTCGAAGTACAGGCTGCTGCGGTGCAGGGGACTCTCCGCCAGAGTCATCCTCCCTCCCTGTGGCAGTTGCAGTTTGTTCGGCACCAGATGTTGTTGGCACATAGGGAGGTGTGGACTGGTTGCTGTTCATCTGGCGGAGGCATTGTAAAATGTCCCTGTGCACCGCCGTCATCTCATGCAGTGCATCCCACTTGGACTCCACGCGGGACATGTGTGAGTCCACGCGGGACATGTGTGACTCCACGTGGGACATGTGGGAGTCCAAGCGGGCATGATGGGCAGCCTGCTGCTGTTTCATGTCTCTGAGGAGCCCCACTACCTGGCTGAGGTCTCCGGTGCTGGACTGGTACACATCAGCTATGCGTACCAGTTGTGGGTCATCATGCACACCAGCAACGTCTGCAAGCAGCGACCTCTGTCTCCCACCCCTCCCACCACCCCTGCTGACATGTGCAGTGTGTGCAGTGGCACGCACAGATAACCCTGGTCCACCTTGGGGGTTGGTGGTGGTGGTGGTGTCCATGGCCCCAGGTTGGTCCAGGGTCCCTGTGCTGGTGTTGCTCCTTGTTCTGTCCATGTCGGCAGGGATGGTATTTGTGGTGACAGTCGTTGGAGGGGTGGGTGCAGGGGTGCAGCTGGTGGTCCTGCTGGTGCTGCAGCTGGTGGTCCTGCTGGTGCTGCATGTAGACTTGCACCGGATGTGTCAGGTTGGTCTTCATCGTCCGAGGAGGACAGAGGCTGTACGATGCCAGTGAGCTCCGCATCCTCTTGAGCCTGGGACTGGGACTCCTCAGCGTCTGCTGCTGTGTCCCCATCATCACCTGTTTTTGGGAGACACAAACAATGTATGTTATGTTTCTGCAGGCATCAATGGTTGACACACATGACAGTTGTGACTGTGCCTCTGGGTGCGGGCCTGTACATTGCATTGTCCTAAGTCGTCACAGTCAGGGGTTGATATTGGTGTTGCACATTGTCCTGCATTATTTGGGCATTTCTATGTATTTTTTGGGGTGTGAACATGGTCTGCATTGGTTGCGTTTGGTTGACAGCCGGCCCTCCTTCCCACCCACCCAGCCAGTCAGTTATCCCACCATGGAACGTGCTTGCGTTGCAGGGAGTGGAAGTTGTCTCTCAGGATGTCAGTCAGTGGTGTCCTGCTGTTTGTTGGTGCACAGTTGGCAGCAGGGCCTTGTGCTCCCCACAGCAGTAGCCAGTGTCAGCCATCATGTGAGTCCTTCTCCACTCCCTGTGATGTGAGCATGGTTCAGGGTGGTGTTGATGGGACAGTTGTGGGGGTGAGCTATGTCTGTGACTACGACTCCCATCATGCTATTGCCTCCACCCCCTTCCCAGCATGCCCATGCTTCCTTCCTTTTGACTCTGCTTCCCTGTGGGGTGGGCTGGCTGTGCTGACAGGATGGCTGGGAGTGTTGTCCTGGCAGTTGTTTGGCTAAAAGTCCCAAGAGTGGCCCTGTGCTTCACACAACGTAACCCAGGGTGGTGGTTCTTTGTGGGATCTTGTGTTAGGATGGGGGGCATTGCATTCTACCAGGTGGGTTCTGTGGAGTTTGTGTTGGGGTGTGTGTGAGGGAGGTGCTTGTGACTATGGTCAGTGCTGCAAGTCCTCCTTCCCACCCAGCTAGCCAGATATCCCACCATGGAACGTGCTTGCATTGCAGGGAGTGGAAGTTGTCTCTCAGGATGTCAGTCAGTGGTGTCCTGCTGTTTGTTGGTGCACAGTTGGCAGCAGGGCCTTGTGCTCCCCACAGCAGTAGCCAGTGTAAGCCATCTTGTGAGTCCTTCTCCACTCCCTGTGATGTGAGCATGGTTCAGGGTGGTGTTGATGGGACAGTTGTGGGGGTGAGCTATGTCTGTGACTACGACTCCCATCATGCTATTGCCTCCACCCCCTTCCCAGCATGCCCATGCTTCCTTCCTTTTGACTCTGCTTCCCTGTGGGGTGGGCTGGCTGTGCTGACAGGATGGCTGGGAGTGTTGTCCTGGCAGTTGTTTGGCTAAAAGTCCCAAGAGTGGCCCTGTGCTTCACACAACATAACCCAGGGTGGTGGTTCTTTGTGGGATCTTGTGTTAGGATGGGGGGCATTGCATTCTACCAGGTGGGTTCTGTGGAGTTTGTGTTGGGGTGTGTGTGAGCGGAGGTGCTTGTGACTATGGTTAGTGCTGCAAGTCCTCCTTCCCACCCACCCAGCTAGCCAGTTATCCCACCATGGAACGTGCTTGCATTGCAGGGAGTGGAAGTTGTCTCTCAGGATGTCAGTCAGTGGTGTCCTGCTGTTTGTTGGTGCACAGTTGCCAGCAGGGCCTTGTGCTCCCCACAGCAGTAGCCAGTGTCAGCCATCTTGTGAGTCCTTCTCCACTCCCTGTGATGTGAGCATGGTTCAGGGTGGTGTTGATGGGACAGTTGTGGGGGTGAGCTATGTCTGTGACTACGACTCCCATCATGCTATTGCCTCCACCCCACTTCCCAGCATTCCCATACTTACTTGCTTTTGTGGGGAGTTCAGTGTGTGTGGGTGTGAGAGCAATGGCAAGATGGCTGACAGTGGTGTCCTGCTGTTGGTTGGTGTGCAGTACCCAGCATGCCCTTGTGCTCCCCACGACACAGCAACAGTGTCAGACATCTTTGATGGGCCTTTCCACTCTCTGTGGGATGTGCATGCGTGAGTGTGAGCTTGCTGGGCCATGTGGTGGGGGATGTAGAGCTGTGACTACGACTCCCATCATGCTATTGCCTCCACCCCCTTCCCAGCATGCCCATGCTTCCTTCCTTTTGACTCTGCTTCCCTGTGGGGTGGGCTGGCTGTGCTGACAGGATGGCTGGGAGTGTTGTCCTGGCAGTTGTTTGGCTAAAAGTCCCAAGAGTGGCCCTGTGCTTCACACAACATAACCCAGGGTGGTGGTTCTTTGTGGGATCTTGTGTTAGGATGGGGGCATTGCATTCTACCAGGTGGGTTCTGTGGAGTTTGTGTTGGGGTGTGTGTGAGGGGAGGTGCTTGTGACTATGGTCAGTGCTGCAAGTCCTCCTTCCCACCCAGCTAGCCAGATATCCCACCATGGAACGTGCTTGCATTGCAGGGAGTGGAAGTTGTCTCTCAGGATGTCAGTCAGTGGTGTCCTGCTGTTTGTTGGTGCACAGTTGCCAGCAGGGCCTTGTGCTCCCCACAGCAGTTGCCAGTGTCAGCCATCTTGTGAGTCCTTCTCCACTCCCTGTGATGTGCGCATGGTTCATGGTGGTGTTGATGGGACAGTTGTGGGGGGCAATATGTGTGACTGCGACTCCCATGATGCTATTGGCTACACTGACTTGGCCAGCATACACAGAATTCCTTCCTTTGAGTGGTCTTCACTGTGTGTTGGTGTTGTTGTGGTGGCTACATGTCTGGATGTGTTTGTTAGTTCTATTTGTGCCACTGCCTAGCTGTAGTTGTAGTTGTGTTTGTACATGTGATGGCACAGTTGGATGTGACTTTTTGATGGCATGTGTTGTGTTTATCTGACTGACATACACATTTTGGGATGATTCTGTTCTGGTTGCTGTGTAATTGCTATGAGTGCATGGTTTGACTCTCCCCTTGTCAGTGATGTGTGTGTGTTTTGTGGCAGAATATTGTGTACATTTGTTGTGTACTCACCAGGCTCTGGGATGTTCTCTAGTCCATATACGCTCACTGGCGGAAGGATGGCCCGCACCTTCTCCTCCCAGGGCCTGAGGTATATTGGCTTGGCAGGAGGGCCACTGCCGGTGTATTGGCTGTTGATGTAGTCTTTCTTGAGCAGGTCCCGTACCCTCCTGCGCACGTCATACCACCTGTTCTGGATGTCGCTCTTTGTGCGCCGACATGGTGATTGTGCGTTCACCCTGTTGATGATCCTCTCCCACATCTTGGTTTTCTGGGAGATGGGGGTCTGTTGGACCAGTGTGCCAAACAGCTGTGGCTCTACCCTGAGGATCTCGTCTACCATGACTTCCAATTCACAATCTAGGAACTTGGGATTCTTCTTGGGGGGCATGGTGATGGGTGGTGATGGTGAGTGATGTGTGTGTTGGTGTGCAGGTGAGGGTGTGTGAGTGTGTGTTTTGCTGGGTGTATGTGAGGTAGGTATTTGTTGGTGTGCTGATGGTGTGTGGCTTGTGTGAGGGATGAGCTGTGGGTGTGTGGTTGCTTTCTCTTGGGTGCTGGCAGTGGAATGGCATTTGCAAAGGCTCATGGTTGTGATTTGTGTCCTTTATATGGGTGGAGTTGTGGGTGTGTCTTTGTTCTCTGTCCCCACCCCCCAGTATTTATTGGCTTGGTAATTGCTTGTTTGGCCTTTTTTGGGTGAATTTTCCTTTGTACTGTCTGTGTATGTTGGAAACGTTCTTGTGACCGAGTCGGACCCTGCATTTGTCTCGTACGGTCTTCTCCGTTTCGTTCATGCTGTGTTTGTGCAGTTTTCTATGCTGCGTACGCGTCGGTCGCGGTGTTTTGTGTTGCTTCGGCTCGGTTTTGTATGCGTGTCGGTCGTACGGCTTGGCCTCCGTCCGACTCGCTCGTGGTTTCGCGCCTTGCATCGTACTTTGCGGTTTGGAGTTCGCGTGTACGTTTCGGTCGGATTTGTTCCGGGTGCGTGTCGGTCGGTTGGATTCGCGTGTTTGTCCGACCGGATTGCTGTTTTCCGTGCGGCTCGGTCGGTCGACTTGGGTTCGGTACGTGTCGGTCGGATTTTTCACGCCTTGCATCGTACTTGGCGTGTCGGGCGCCACAGGTACGTGTCGGTCGGTATTATTTCCGGATCCGAGTCGGTCGGTGCTTTTTCCGGCCCGAATCGGAATCGACCCCTCTGTCTTTGTAAATCTGGCCTTTACTTTCGACCCTTACAACACCATGGTAAGAACATGCAATACGCATGAACTGATTTCACATATCGATGTATGGCAACAGAATCTGCACAAAAGAATACGAGGTTCCTCAATCAAAAACAAAAAGGATCTAAATAGATTCTGTTGGATTTGTAGGAGTGGAGTGACAAGTGCAGGTGGAGTACCAAAGGGGAATTCCTCCTTTTGGAACTAGGGCCCTCACACACCCAGCAAGCTAGGTGTCATGCTTCATCATTTGGGCCTGCTCCTCGTCGGGTCGGCGCTGCAATACCCGACGGGCTCCCGTGACGGGGCTCTTTAACGGAGTTCTTTTGTTCCGGCCGTATGGGTGTTGTGCAAGTGAGGGGCCAGGTGGGTGTAGATGTGAAAGGAATTTAAAACAGATACAGGAATCCTTTGAACAATTTTATTCTGGTAGGTTCCCTGTTCTGGTTAAAATCCCGGCAGCAGCGGAACGGGGTAGGTGCTACGCGGCGCTTCTATGAGAAGCTGACATCGCAGTTCTGATGTCTTTAGTCTACTGCTGCTGATGAAGCCATATACTATACTAGATAGGTTGTTTCATCTAGTACACGAACTCAATCGGTACTACATCACCAAGTGGTAGGTAGGTTACACCACACCACATGTGTAGATAGCTTGCATATTTAGGTCCTGATGAATCACCGGCAGATCCCTTCGACTGATTAGGCGTGAAACATGTCGACCACCTAGGAGGTGAGCGTTCTCAGCTTCATTTCAAGCTTACTTATTGCCCACTCCTATAATTTTAACCAGAACAGGGAACCTACCAGAATAAAATTGTTCAAAGGATTCCTGTATCTGTTTTAAATTCCTTTCACATCTACACCCACCTGGCCCCTCACTTGCACAACACCCATACGGCCGGAACAAAAGAACTCCGTTAAAGAGCCCCGTCACGGGAGCCCGTCGGGTATTGCAGCGCCGACCCGACGAGGAGCAGGCCCAAATGATGAAGCATGACACCTAGCTTGCTCAAGACGGGTCGAGTTCCTGAGCAGACAGACACACGCTGTCCTGCTACTTGGAAGGATTGCCACAGGCTGCAATTGATTCATTCTCCATAAGAGACACCAAAGTGAGAATATTCTCACCCTCCATATGAAAAAAGTATGGCCTCGTCATAATTGACGACAGAAGGAAGTAGTCTGCCTCCATGCATGCGTTCAGAATCGGAACTCGACCCGTCTTGACAGCGCTTTGATCGTGCCATCTTCCACACACGTGGATCCTCACATTGTACGTATTCACGTAATAGCCAGCTCACCACCCACCTCACACTTGGGCTCCCGACTGGGACCCATGTGAGTATCCCTTTCTTATCCCTTGCACTGTGCCACACCCTCCACACGAGCAGGTCCATTACCCTTCAGGTGTCCCTATGATCAAAGGTCCTGAAGAGACCCTACACTGCACACAGGGTCGAAACGCCGTCGACAAGTTGCATAAACGAACCATTGTTCACCAGCACTGATCACTGTATCTAGCGCTGTACACTGTACATATATATGTATATGGTCGTTTATATGAAGCATTGGAAACCTTGTATATATTTCACATATATGTCACTAATGTTCTAGGTTCCGTTTTTCACTGGGACACCTTTCACTCAGAACTATATGTTCAAATGCACTATTTTGTAACAGTATTTCATTTCAAGGATTATATAAATATTTTTGATTAAAAAACAAATCAGAGGTGTATTTGCTTCCTTCTCTCTCCAATATCACTATCACCCAATATATTGCCATTGTGCTCATATACATTGAGATTACTTCACTGTGTCCACAGGAGCCTTTGTCCTTTGATAATAAGTTTATTACCCTGGTTCCACGTGAGTAGGGTTCCCTTGTTCCTGTCCTATCAATATTGTATAACAGCAGCAGCTCACTAATATTACTGCAAATAATCTCTGTGACATACTCCCATTTCTTATATGTCAGGGCCTGTTTTGATCTTAAAGAAACTTTTTATATGGATGTTGCATGAAACATAAACACAACATTTGTCTGCAAAGTGTCTGTAATAGACTCTCACACATCACCCACATAAAAAATAAATGGAAAACGAAAATGAAAACAATCTGTTTAAGAATTATTCAAGGTCATTGGGGCAAGACTCTCTGCAGAACAGAGGGGGCCCCCTGAAAGGCTGGGGCCCTGGGCCAAAGCCCACTTTGCCCATGCCTTAAAACGTCTCTGGCCAGCACAGTACCGAGGAGCGTTATTAACCGGCAATAGTTGGTGTAAGAGAATTATGTGCTGCGCCCACACGGTTACTAAAAGTAGTCAATGTTCTCATCACACCGAGGGCTTTCCCGAGATCTCACGTGGCCTGTCTGACTGATGGGACCCACAACAGAGATAAAACCAAACAATAATTACAGTTATAAAAGAAAGATTCTGCAGGCATATGTACCCAACATTTAACATTCATTTTCAATGCCTCCTTCATTTCGCTCGAAATCTTTCACATTTCCACTCTTTCCTTCTATGTAATCTTTTAATACTCAAATATAAAAGAAACCAAATCCTCCCAATTACACCCCGCCCCCGAGGAAAGTACAGCAGCAAAAATGTATTTCGGAATGTCACATTCCTCGCACTCCGCTATTGTCATTCGCCCCAGCTGATAGGAGGAGCTGTGAGCCGAAAGGGGATTTGAGCTGCTTTGTCTTGTGGGCTTTCTCTGCTGCTTTTTAATTAAGGCTTAAGGAATTAAACGGAGCTGGGATCCCGCGGCTGGGACAGGAGCACGGGAGAAGATCAAGGAGGCGAATCCACAATCCAGTGAGGTGTAGTGGCTCCCACAGGCGGCTCGCGGATTATCAGACTCAATGATTCTTTTGCCAGTTTAAAGTTGACGGTTTAATACAGCTAAGCACTGGACAGATTATACGGTTTAGAAATCCATGTCACCCATCCATGCCTGCCTGCTGGCATGTGATGGAAGCCACAGGCTTGTAACGATGCAGCGCGTCTATATTAAACATGGTCCTGCACTACCTAAAAAGTATTTTTTCCAAAATGTACTTTCTATGAAAAAAACACATACGTATTTCAAATCAATTTAAATTGATGGGAAAGGTTGCTATGCCTTCTCTGCATTACGGTGAACATTTGGAGGTAAAGGTTTCATTTTTGATAATTATGCAGCCTTCCAACACTGTAATCTAAGACAAAAGTGTCTTACTGTGTGTACAAGCTTCTTGAACTCCTATACTTTCCAAACAGCATTTCTGATGAAATTACAACAAAAGACAAGTCTGCGGGAGCTCGTTTGACAGATCTAGAGTACAGCTCCAGGCAGAGCTCCGACATCAACCAGAGCTCTGAGTACGGTTCTCAGTTTATTCCCAGAATGGATGAAGTGATCGATGAATTCATTGAGTTCCCACGAGTCGCAGTCTATTGGATTTGTTCAGACTCTTTCATTTTCTGGTTCAGGCCCCCACAGCCTGCCTATACTAAATAGCTCCTCAGAACTTCAGATTTGACCTGAATTTGGGGGAAAATACCGACACAGCCAGCAATGAAAGCTCTTTATTGAACAGTGAAAGTGAATACCATTTTATATTGTACAAAGCCGAGCGTTAAATATTCATTCTTTTTTTGATCAATAATCTTCAGCGATGAAGCAAGTTATATTAGAGCCCCTTCATTATAACAAAGTCAGCAGTGGAACAGCATGGGTGCCATGCGAGCATGGTAAATTGGTTCCTCTTTGTGAGAGAAATAGTGTCATAATTGGGGAGCAATGGGCCCCTTTCAAGTTTAGGGCAACATGTACGGCCATTTCATTTGCGACTCACAAACTGCAATTTTTAGCGACTTGCAATTAGCAAGTTGCAAAATGAAATGTTCTAAGGAGTCTAAGGAGTCTCAGACACGTTTAGTGATTCCCAGTGGGGTCGCAAATGACCTACCTCATTAATATTTATGAAGTAGGTTCCAATTTGCCACCGATTGGGAATGGCCTGCACTCACAGGTATGGTGGCCTGCTGGGGTCAGCAGACCACCATGTCTGTGATTGCTTTTTAAATAAAGCTTTTTTTTTCTCAAAATGCTGCCTCTTTTCTTTAAAGGAAAACAGAATGCATTTAAAAAAGAAAAATGAAAAGTTTCCTTTTAATTTTTTAAGAGTAGGCAGTGGTCCATGGGACCACTGCCTGCTCTTAATAAATGTTGGCACCCACATACACAAAGGGGAAGGTTGGGGGACTCGTTCCTGTTTGCGAGTGGGTGACCACTTTCTTCACGGAGTCAGTAAAATCTGAATGTTTCGCGACCGCATTACGTCGCAAAACATTCATACATGTCAACGTAACTCGCTATTACGAAGGAATGCCCTTGAAACGCCCCTTCCTAATAGTGACTTGCAATCCCTATTTTTCAAGTCAGTAATAGGTTACCAACTTGCAAAATCGGGTTAGTACATTGCAAAATCCATTTTAGCACTCACAAACGTCCTGATTCTCCATTTGCGACTGCTAAAAACGGTCGTACATTTGGCCCTTTGTGCCTTGTGCACCTGCTGAACGAATGATAGATAAGACTAAAAGTCATAAGTAAAGAATTGACATAATGTTATTAATATGAGATACCACAAAGTTCTTTCAAAAGTTCTTGCTGTTGTGTGACAAAGAAAGCACAATTTACAAATCTTTCCAGAGGGTAGAAATGTATTTAAAATTCTTAAGCTACATGTGCATCATATTCGCAAAATTATCAAAGCTAGATATGTCAAGTATTCACATATCTAATGATACCTATGTGGAAGCCCTGTGGGTTGTGTATACAATATGTGCATAATCTAGTTAGTTATACAGTATATGCAAGTGAAAAATGCCAGAACTCTCTAGCGGAAACAGTAGGCACAAATGGAAGTGTCCAAGGGATGACAAAGTCTATGCAAGTGTATAGGATCATACCAACAACATCCTAGTTTTGAAGCTTCACAAATGGTTCGAAGTATACTTTCCAAATTTCTGAAGGGACCTAACCTGCCCTTGCCTGGAACTACGTTCCAAATTCGCCTTTCTCTGTCCACCACATAGTCAATGCATGTTATTTGTATATGCTTAAGTCCTGATACATGTCTGGCTCACCATACAATCATAGTGTAGGATTATAGCCAAAATCTAGTGCAGAATCCATAGCTTCAGGTCTGGGTCACTTGGTCAGAGGCACCCGTGACTTGACTGAACACCAGTTGTGAATTGTCAATGTGCCAGTCCCACTCCTGTACTAAACCTGTGTCTGAATAAAGCTCATACTACACATATAGAGCTTCTTCTGGTCATCTGAACAATCCAATACTGCTGATGGAGGATTTTTATCACACCAACCATCACACAGAAAGAGGTAAGGAGAGAAAAGTGTCGAGAGTCAGGCAGAAGGTTGAAAGGAAAAGAGGTGTTACGGTATGTAGGAGTAGAAGTACAAGCCTATAGGCAGGGCTGGAGGTACAAAGGTATTGGCAGATATAGAGGTCAGGGGGTGTAGGTAGTGACAGAGTTACTGGGGTCTGGTCAGTGGTAGACGTAGTAAGGCATTGATAGAGTTACTTGGGTGTAGGTAGGGTTACCAAGGTAAAGGTGTGATATAAATAAGGGTAGATGCATTAGGTTAGAACTAGGGGTAAAGGTGTAACTGAAGATGTAAGGGTAGAAGTAATAGGTATATGTACGTTTGGCGATCCTAGGGGGTAGGAGTAGAGGCACTAGAATATGTTCAGTGGTAGAGATAACAGGGTATGGGTAAGAACAGATGTATTAGGGCACATGTTGTGGAAAACCTACAAGACAATAGCCAGCACTAGTGATTATATGGTAGGGGCAATGGTTCTTAGGTTTAGGTAGGGAAGGAGAAACTAGGGCTTTGAAAAAGGTAGATGTAGAAAATTATAGGTAGAGATAGAATTACTAAGTTGTAGAAAGGGAAGGGATAGAGGCACTACCATATAGGTAACAGTGCACCTTGTATCTAGGGGTTGATGTAGTAGACTATAAGTAGGGATTTGCAGTCCCAATGTATAGGCGGGGATGAGGTTCCAGGGTATATTAAGGGGAGAAGATACTAGGGCATAAGTGAGGATGAAGGTATAAATAGGAAAAAAGGTTTTAGGGTCCAGGCACAGAGATAACATGGCATAGGAGATGGAAGATTTATTAAGGCATAAATGGGGGGGGGTACCAGGCTATAGGTGAAAATAGGGGGTTTAGAGTACAGGTACTAGTAGAGATATTAGGTTTTACTTAGAAGTAGTAGGGCATATTCTAGGGTAGAAACAAAAGGGATCAGTAGGTATAGTGGCACAAGCTTATAGGTAAATGAAGAGAAACTAGGATGTAGGCAGGGGCGTGGACAAAGAAAAAGGAAAAAGAAGGATGGAGGAACTGTCTTAAATATAGAAAGAAGTCAGGGAAAGAGGCAAGAGAGACAAAGAGAGGAAATAGAAAAGGTATTTCCTCCCATAAAAGACAAACATGGACCTGTGTGATCCTAGAGAAAAAAGCCCTAAAATCTAACTGGCATGTTGATGTGCAGAAACCATTATTCATGACAGAGGCACAGAGAGCATCAACATCTTTGACAGAAGGAACCTCGCTTACAGTGCAGTAGCTCAGAACATTAGTTGAGCAATTGGATTCTAAACACAAAATAATTTAGTCATCCAATATTATAAATACCATGGAACAAGCTACAATATCTGAAAATGTGCCCTTACAAAATACCTGGTGTGAGAAGTTGGCCTGGCATATGCTGTCCACTAATTATAGTGGGCACCTTGCACCAGTCCAAACAACCCCTTATTGGAGATAGGTTAAAGACAACCTTATTGAAAGCTATCCTAGTGGTAGCTATGGAGAGCAGCCTTCAGGCTAAGTCTTGAAGGAATGTAAAGCAGCTTGTTTTACCAGTCTATAATCTCTTGAGTGATCAAATGAAAGAGCACCACACCAGGTATATATTCAAAATATATGTATTTATTGCTAAACACACCCCTCTAGTCTCTTTATGAGGCTAGAGTTCGAAGTACATAAGTTATAAGTTATTTAAACACAGTAATAGCACAAATACACGTTTGGGCCCTAGGGGCGTACCAAACCATATACCAATAAAGTGGTATAAGAACCACGACTGAGCTAGACACTAGGCCTAGAGCCTCTAGAAGTGCTTGGACCACAAGGAACCACCCAAGGTAGTGACACAGGGGACCCACGGGGGACGCGTGCAGTGTAATTACACAGCCGCGAATCGCCGTTAACTTCTATGGAGAAAGTCGCGGTTTGGAAATTAAAGAAAAGGGACACTTAAAGAAGGACTTGGAGCAAACCCTTTGAGAACTAGGTCGTTCTAGAGTCTCTACTCACGGGAGCACCAGAGTACTCTTGTTACCTCACCCAGGGAAGCCGGGTGCATAGGTGCCTTTCGGGGTCGGGTTTCGTCGTCGATTTGAATGGCGATCTGCTGCAAAGTGCTGCTGGCGACCAAGTGAAAAGTGTCCGGGTGGATCCAAAGGTGGATCGGAGATCTGAAGAACCTGAAAGCAGAGGGGTCAGAGTCTGGGTCACTAGCCAGTGACCAGGAAGGCGATGAGCAGATGCCCACCGATGTCGAGTGCTTCAGGTAGGTTGACAGTCATCTTGACTCTTCAGCCACGAGGTCCAGGAGGCGTTGTTGGTGACCAGGAGCAGGATTCGGGCTGGTACACGATGTTTGTCGAGTGCTGAGGTGTCGGCGACCGGATTGGACCCAACAAGCCTTGGCAACGGCAAGTCTCAATGTAGATGAAGATTGACGATGATGCAGAACAGCAAAGTCTGAGGAACTCACCCAGCAAGGATAAGTGAGGGCAAGCCTGGAGCAACCAGGGAGCCCAAGAAGAAAAGGATTGGCCTTCGGGAAGAGCTACTAGCCAACGGGCTAGCGACCGCGAAGGAGCCTCGAGACGGTGCACGTGGAGCTGGCTCACAGGACACTCGTGGAGTGGAGGCCAGTGATCTTCGGTGCAGTTGGTGCTGGAGGCTAGGGCTACTCGGAGCCCAAAGCACGACTTCGTGGGAGACCCAGAAGAGGATGCACTTGCAAATGCGTGCAGTGTCCAGGGGTCACGGTTCCACGTTACTCACGACAGCTATGGGCCTCAGCTTTGCTGGAGACTCAGGGCAGCCTCGGGGAAGTCTGGAAATCCACCTCTGGTGATGCAAAGACTTCGGCGTCCGACGGGAGCTTAGGCAATGCAGACCGGACAATTGCTTCTTTGGTGCCTGCCAAGCAGGGGAGTCACTCCTTGACCCCAAGGGAGATTCTTCTGTCCTCTAATCTTGTAGTAGAGCGTCGAAGGTCCAGGATTCTGTGTCAGAGTTTCGTCCAGGGATAATCTAAAGTCCTAAGGACTGGGTTCCTATACTTATACTAAGTTTAGGGGTTGGACTTACTCTGTGGCCCCACCTATGGGTGGGTCAGGGCAGAGGGGTGGCTACACCCCTTTCCCTTTGTCCCGTTCGCGCCAAAGCAGGGGCTGCAAGCCTCTGATCCGGTTTGAACTGGGGTATGCACAGGGACACCAAGTGTGCCCCCAGTGCAGGACTTCAAAGCACCCGAAAGTGCTCCCGCCCAGCCCCAATACACACTATCCTGTCTGGGGAGGTGGTCACACCTCCCTGGGACAGGAAACCTATTGTCCAGGCCTCCCTGCCGGAGTTTCGGTCAGCAGCAGGAGGCCAGACTTGTGTCTGTGGCAGCAGCATCCATTTTGTGATGCCAGGGCTTTAGAAAGAAGTTACCGGCCAAGCCAGGGTTAACATGTCTCTCCCTCTAGAAGGGTGGAATGCTACCCCCGCTGCCAGAATTTGCGGGGGGGTAGTATTCCAAGATGTTTGACACCAAACACGACATGTTTCGGTGCAGCCATTCCAAAGTTAGCATTTAACGCGAGGTTATAATGCGCTTAAGAGTATATGGTCAGGCTGCACTACTAAGATGCGGTCTGCCTTGGGACTGAATAGGTCGTATTGACGGAGGGTTGCTGAGCACAGGTTTCTACAGGCCCCTCCACCCAGACAGACCATGAGGCGCACTTTTGCCAAAAAATAATTACTACGTGTTCAGAAGCAACCGTATGTATATATGTTTCCCAATGCTCACACAATAGGTGTGCATTAATAATTTTTCACTTCACTTTATTATAGGTCCGGCACGGAGTGGTACACAAAGGGCTGGTCCCTTTGTTGTCCTGAAGAAAAGGTTTAGGGGATACCTTGAAACATGTTGACATAATACAAGGGATTATAATTACATAACAGTTACATTTCCCTTTTATTAACCCCCTTTTTATCCCTACCAACTAGGAGCAGGAATAAAACAATAGCTCACTAGTTAGGTAATTTTTTTTTTTTTTTTTTTTTTAAAACATCACTTACACCACTCCCCCCTACACTGCACGACACATAGCCTCACAAGGTAAGTGCTCCTACGTAAATCCGCAAGTCGCAGCACGCCCCAATCAGTAGATGTTTGGGATGGCCCCAATGATGAAGCATGTCACCTAGGGGCAACCCTGGGTGAGTGAGGGGACACAAGAAAATAAATTTTTCTTTTCTACCAGTAGAGGTGGCCTTCACCCCAATTGGTGAACCCGCCCTTGTTTCTTGGCTAGGTTCTTTTGATCCGTCACCTACGGATTCTTTTTGATGTATTCTGATCACACAGGAGGGTGAACCTAGCCCAATCCTCCTCCTCCCCCTTTTTCTGATTGACAGGCTGTACTACAAACAGCATCAGAGAAGGGTCTCCGAACGCTGCAGAGGGGCCCTGCTCATGCAGGGGCACCCTCTCACCTAGGAACCACGCACTCTGCCTTCAGGATTGATAAGGCCTGCCATAGAAGTGACTTATAGGTTTATATGTGTGTATGTATATAGTGGTATAGGTAGCCTATATCACAGTAAGGGGTGCATGCACCACCTTACCCAGGCTGCAGTAGCAGACCTGTGGTGTCAGTTTGGATGGCCTTCCAGGGGTGGCACAATACATGCTGCAGCCCCTGGTAGGCCTCTGAGGTACCTATGCCCTGGGTACATAGTATACCATATACTAGGGACTTATAAGGGCACTCCAGATTCCAATCAGAGATGTGCCTAAGGCACATGGAAACCATTTTAGAGTGGAAGCAGCTAGGCTGGGGTTCTGATTAGTAGGGCCCCAGCCAGACTAAGGTCGAAAAACAGTGAAGCATCAGCAAAAAGTGGGGGTACCCATGTGAAGCAGATCCTACTCTCCTACACACCCCCCCAAATGTAGGGACATTAAACTAACCTTGCCCAGTTAAGTCTTCATGTTCTAAGTGGAAGTACCTAGAGAGTCCATCTGCATTGGCATGGTTACTCCCAGGTCTATGTTCCACTGTGAAGTCCATCCCCTGTAGGGAAATGGACCACCTAAGCAGTTTGGGGTTTTCACCCTTCATTTGTTTTAGCCATAAGAGGGGCTTATGGTCTGTTTGAACAAGGAAGTGAGTACCAAACAAGTATGGCCTCAACTTCTTCAGAGCCCAGACCACAGCAAAGGCCTCCCTCTCAATGGCTGACCAACGTTTCTCTCTAGGGGTCAGCCTTCTGCTAATGAAAGCTACTGGCTGATCCTGACCTTCTTCATTCAATTGTGACAGTACAGCCCCTACCCCCAATTCAGATGCATCAGTTTGAACAATGAACTTCTTGGAGTAATCAGGACTCTGTAGAATGGGAGCAGTGCACATGGCCTGCTTCAGGTCATCAAATGCCTTTTGAAAGCTAACTGTCCACTGAACCTTTTTGGGCATTTTCTTGGAAGTTAAGTCATTCAGGGGTGTCACTATTGATCCATACCCCTTGACAAATCTCCTATAGTACCCAGTCAGGCCTAAGAAGGCTCTCACCTGAGTCTGGGTAGTTGGAGCAGTCCAGTCCATGATGGTCTGGATCTTGCTCTGCAAGGGTTGAACCTGGCCTCCACCCACAAGGTGGCCCAGGTACACAACCTGACTCTGTCCTATCTGGCACTTGGTGGCCTTGATAGTCAGGCCTGCCTTTGCAGGGCCTGTAAAACATTCCTGAGGTGGACCAGGTGATCCTCCCAGGTGGAGCTAAAGACAGCAATATCATCTAGATATGCTGCACTATAGGCTTCCAGACCTGTAAGGACTGTATTCACCAACCTCTGAAAAGTGGCAGGTGCATTCTTCAGGACCAAAGGGCATCACCACAAATTGATAATGCCCACTAGGGGTTGAGAATGCTGTTTTTGGCTTTGCAGCATCAGCTAGTCTGATCTGCCAGTAGCCAGCTGTCAAGTCAAATGTGCTTAGATACTTGGCTGAGGCCAAAGTGTCTATTAGCTATCTGCCCTTGGTATTGGATGGGCATCAGTACTAGTGACTGCATTGAGACCCCTGTAGTCCACACAAAACCTCATCTCTCTTTTTCCACCACTGGTGTGAGGTTTTGGCACAAGGACCACTGGACTAGCCCAAGGGCTAACTGAGGGTTCAATAACTCCCAAATCCAACATCTTCTGGACTTCAGTCCTGATACAGTCCCTGACATGGTCAGGTTGCCTATAAATCTTATTTTTAATAGGCAGACTGTCCCCAGTGTCCACTTCATGAGTGCACCAGGTGGTCTGACTGGGTGTCAGTGAAAACATGTGTCTAAACTGATTGAGCACTGTCTACAATCAGTTTGCTGCTGGGTAGTGAGGCTGCCTGCCAAGGCTACACCATCTACTGACCCATCGTCAGGGTTCTGTGAGAGCAGGTCAGGGAGTGGGTCACTCTCTTCCTCCTGCCCTTCATCAGTAGCCATGAGCAAGCCCATGTCTGCCCTGTCCACATATGGTTTTAACCTGTTGACATGGAGAACCCTGTGGGGACTCCTGGGTGTTCCTAGGTCTACTAAGTAGGTAACCTCACCCTTCTGCTCAACAATAGTGTGGGGTCCACTCCATTTGTCTTGGAGAGCTGCTGGGGCCACTGGCTCCAACACCCACACCTTCTGTCCTGGCTGGTAAACAGTCAGTACAGCCTTTGGTCATGCCAGGCCTTTTGAAGTTCCTGGCTAGCCTCAAGGTTTTTAGTTGCCTTTTTCATATACTCAGCCATCCGGGAGCGGAGACCAAGTACATAGTCCACTATGTCTTGCTTTGGGGGCTTGAGAGGTAACTCCCATCCTTCCTTCACCAAGCACAGTGGACCCCTGACAGGGTGGCCAAACAAAAGTTCAAAAGGGCTGTAACCAACCCCTTCTGAGGCACCTCCCTATATGCAAATAAAAGGCAGGGCAAGAGTATGTCCCATCTTCGCCTAAGCTTTTCTGGGAGCCCTTTAATCATGCCCTTCAAGGTTTTGTTGAATCTCTCAACTAAACCATTGCATTGTGGGTGATAGGGTGTGGTGAACTTGTAAGTCACTCCACACTCCTTCCACATTGCTTTTAAGTATCCAGACATAAAGTTAGCACCCCTGTCTGATACAACCTCCTTAGGAAAGCCCACTCTTGAGAAAATTCCCAGGAGGGCCCTTGCCACCACAGGTGCTGTAGTGGTCCTAAGGGGAATAGCCTCTGGGTACCTGGTGGCATGATCCACTACCACCAGGATAAACCTGTGCCCAGATGCTGTTTGGGGATCCATGGGACCAACAATGTCAATCCCCACCCTTTCAAAGGGAACCCCCACCACAGGTAGTGGTATCAGGGGGCCTTTGTAGTGCCACCTGCCTTCCCACTGGCCTGGCAGGTTACACAGGAGCGACAAAACTCCTTGGTGTCTTCAGACATGTGGGGCCAGTGAAAGTGAGGGACAATTCTGTCCCAAGTCTTGTTCTGGCCCAGGTGACCTGCTAAGGGAATATCATGGGCTAGGGTCAATAGGAAGCCCCTGAACTTCAGAGGTATAACCAACCTCCTGGTAGCACCAGGCTTGGGGTCTCTACACTCTGAGTACAAAAGTCCATCATCCCAATACACAGTATGGGGACCACTAGCTTTCCCAGCAGCCTCAGCAGCAGCTTGCTGTCTGAGGGGTTCAAGAGAGGGGCAGCTCTGCTGCTCCTGGCTCAGATCTGCCCTGGAAGGTCCCCCTGTCCCCAAGAACTCAACCTGGTCAGGTTCAAGCTCCTCTGGGACAGTTCCTTCCTCAGGACTGAGATCATCCCCCTCAAGGGACTGATCTTTCTTCTGAGCCAAGGGGAAGGCACTGCCTTTACCCTACTACTCCTCCTCTTGGAAGGCACTTGGTCCATTATTCCAGAATCCAAGGCCTGTTCAGTGCTAGACATTTTGGCTTGTGACCTGGTCACAGCAAACACATCTACAGGGATCCCCAGCATTTCTGCATGGGTCCTGAGCTCCACTTCTGCCCAAGCTGAAGTTTCTAAGTCATTGCCAAGCAAGCATTCGACTGGTAGGTCTGCACTTACCACAACCTTCTTAAGGCCAGTTACCCCTCCCCAGGAGAAGTTAACAACTGCCAGAGTATGGTCTGTTCTGACATTGCTAGCATTGGTCACTTGGTACATCTCACCAAGTATAACTTGCCCAGGATTCACAAGGTCTTGTGTCACCATGGTGACACTTGCCCCTGTGTCCCTAAATGCCAAAGCCTCTCGTCCATTGATTAAAGGCTGTTGTCTGTACTTGCCCAGATTACTGGGACTCACAGAGGAGGTCACATCCATGCCTCCATCACAGACTAACACAGCCTGAGTGAGTTCTCTGACTAGGTCAGAGCCCATCCTCAGTACCCAGGGTCAACCCTACTAAACCCTTGGCTGTAGTACTCCCACCACTAACTGTAACTGTACTAGGGGGAACAGGTGCCTTAGGGGCATTGGTGGGGGCTGGACTTGAGTCTTTGGACTTGGTGCAATCACTGGCCCAGTGGGTCTTTTGCTTACAGACCTTGCACTATGGTTTTCTTTGGCCTTTCCCTTTGGTAGACTGTGAATCCCCACCTGAAGAAGATTTTTGGGGGCCTTGTGAAGACTTTTGATCTTTACCCTTCTCCCCACCCTTATCAGAGTTCTTAGAATCTTGCTTCTTAGGGTCACCACCTTGGTTCTGGACCTTCTGCCTCACCCTGGTTCTGACCCATTTGTCTGCCTTCTTTCCCAATTCTTGGGGAGAGGTCAGATCAGAGTCCACCAGGTACTGATGCAACAGCTGATTTTGACAGTTATTAAGAATCTGCTCCCTCATTATCAGATTGTACAATCCTGTGAAGTCACACACCTTACTGCCCATCAACCAGCCTTCCAGAGCCTTAGCAGAACAATCCACATAGTCTACCCAGTCTTGAGTCTGTGCTTTTTGGGCATCTCTGAACTTCAACCTGTATTGTTCAGTTGTTAGGCCAAACCCATCAATAAGAGCACTCTTCAAGACCTTGTAATTATCAGCATCCTCTTCTCTTACAGTGAGGAGCTTGTCTCTACCTTTGTCTGCAAAGGAGAGCCACAAGATTGCTGCCCACTGCTCCTGAGGGACCTTCTGTACTTTACAGGCCCTCTCTAGAGCAGTTATCCATTTGTGGATGTCATCCCCACTCTGGTAGGGAGGGACAATCTTGCTCAGGTTTCTATGGTCATAAGACCTTTCCCTATCTTTAGGGATATTGCTGCCACCATGGGACTCTAGTCCCAACTTTTTTCTCTCTTTGTAGAGATCTAGGGACTCCCTGTCTATAGCCAATTGCTGTTTTCTGAGTTCAAGCTGAGCTTCCTCATACTGAATCAGCCTCTTTCTCCTCTCATGAGAGGATTCCCTCCTATGAGAGGAGACAGAGGTCCCTATTGAGGTGCCAGAGTGGTTAGACTCCTGAGAAGGAGACCTAGACCTTCTGGGCACACTCACAATCCTTCCTGGGGGACAAAGTGGAGGTCATCCTGAGCCTCCTCCTCATCCACAGGAGGAATTGGGTTTTCCAGGTCAGGGTCATTGTCACCCTCCTGGTCAGTTCCAGAGGGGGGGCTGGGGGTGTTGCTACCCCTGGCCCCATCCTCATCTTCTGCCCCACCCTCTGCACCTACCCCTTCAGTCCCTAAGGGCCTGCTGAGATCATAAGCCTCTAACATCTCTCTCAGATGTTGGGTGGTGGGGCTTTGGCCTGTCTTCAGTTTCCTCAAATTGCATAATGCTCTCAATTCCAAGAATGGGAGAGTATCATACTTGGAGGGAAGAAGCCCAGGGGCTTCTGGCAAGGACTCACTGGGTCCTGGCTTTGAAGACATCACTAGTGAGGTGTGGTGTATGCACTACCTACTCTAGTGTGGCCTACTAAACTCTCTTGAGTTGTAGAAAGGGTGTGCTATCCCTTAACACACAACTCTAAGTTCAGTAGAACTTACTGTATACTAAGCTTAATTTATATGTACCTTAGGTACCTTTAGTGGTTTTCAGTTGATCAATTCAATTGAGATTATCTGGTAAAACAATAGCAAGCTGGAATCCCACACGCTGCACACCAATGTGAGAAGTTGGCCTGGCATATGCTGTCCACTAATTATAGTGGGCACCTTGCACCAGTCCAAACAACCCCTTATTGGAGATAGGTTAAAGACAACCTTATTGAAAGCTATCCTAGTGGTAGCTATGGAGAGCAGCCTTCAGGCTAAGTCTTGAAGGAATGTAAAGCAGCTTGTTTTACCAGTCTATAATCTCTTGAGTGATCAAATGAAAGAGCACCACACCAGGTATATATTCAAAATATATGTATTTATTGCTAAACACACCCCTCTAGTCTCTTTATGAGGCTAGAGTTCAAAGTACATAAGTTATAAGTTATTTAAACACAGTAATAGCACAAATACACGTTTGGGCCCTAGGGCGTACCAAACCATATACCAATAAAGTGGTATAAGAACCACGACTGAGCTAGACACTAGGCCTAGAGCCTCTAGAAGTGCTTGGACCACAAGGAACCACCCAAGGTAGTGACACAGGGGACCCACGGGGGACGCGTGCAGTGTAATTACACAGCCGCGAATCGCCGTTAACTTCTATGGAGAAAGTCGCGGTTTGGAAATTAAAGAAAAGGGACACTTAAAGAAGGACTTGGAGCAAACCCTTTGAGAACTAGGTCGTTCTAGAGTCTCTACCCACGGGAGCACCAGAGTACTCTTGTTACCTCACCCAGGGAAGCCGGGTGCATAGGTGCCTTTCGGGGTCGGGTTTCGTCGTCGATTTGAATGGCGATCTGCTGCAAAGTGCTGCTGGCGACCAAGTGAAAAGTGTCCGGGTGGATCCAAAGGTGGATCGGAGATCTGAAGAACCTGAAAGCAGAGGGGTCAGAGTCTGGGTCACTAGCCAGTGACCAGGAAGGCGATGAGCAGATGCCCACCGATGTCGAGTGCTTCAGGTAGGTTGACGGTCGTCTTGACTCTTCAGCCACGAGGTCCAGGAGGCGTTGTCGGCGACCAGGAACAGGATTCGGGCTGGTACACAATGTCTGTCAAGTGCTGAGGTGTCGGCGACCAGATTGGACCCAAGAAGCCTTGGCAACGGCAAGTCTCGATGTAGATGAAGATTGACGATGATGCAGACCAGCAAGGTCTGAGGAACTCACCCAGCAAAGGTAAGTGAGGGCAATCCTGGAGCAACCAGGGAGCCCAAGAAGAAAAGGATTGGCCTTTGTGAAGGGCTACTAGCCAACGGGCTAGCGACCGCAAAGGAGCCTCAAGACGGTGCACGTGGAGCTGGCTCACAGGACACTCGTGGAGTGGAGGCCAGTGATCTTCGGTGCAGTTGGTGCTGGAGGCTAGGGCTACTCGGAGCCCAAAGCACGACTTCGTGGGAGACCCAGAAGAGGATGCACTTGCAAATGTGTGCGGTGTCCAGGGGTCACGGTTCCACGTTACCCACGACAGCTACGGGCCTCAGCTTTGCTGGGGACTCAGGGCAGTCTGGAAATCCACCTCTGGTGATGCAAAGACTTCGGCGTCCGACGGGAGCTTAGGCGATGCAGACCGGACAATTGCTTCTTTGGTGCCTGCCAAGCAGGGGAGTCACTCCTTGACCCCAAGGGAGATTCTTCTGTCCTCTAATCTTGTAGTAGAGCGTCGAAGGTCCAGGATTCTGTGTCAGAGTTTCGTCCAGGGATAATCTAAAGTCCTAAGGACTGGGTTCCTATACTTATACTAAGTTTAGGGGTTGGACTTACTCTGTGGCCCCACCTATGGGTGGGTCAGGGCAGAGGGGTGGCTGCACCCTTTCCCTTTGTCCAGTTCGTGCCAAAGCAGGGGCTGCAAGCCCCTGATCCGGTTTGAACTGGGGTATGCACAGGGACACCAAGTGTGCCCCCAGTGCAGGACTTCAAAGCACCCGAAAGTGCTCCCGCCCAGCCCCAATACACACTATCCTGTCTGTGGAGGTGGTCACACCTCCCTGGGACAGGAAACCTATTGTCCAGGCCTCCCCTGCCGGAGTTTCGGTCAGCAGCAGGAGGCCAGACTTGTGTCTGTGGCAGCAGCATCCATTTTGTGATGCCAGGGCTTTAGAAAGAAGTTACCGGCCAAGCCAGGGTTAACATGTCTCTCCCTCTAGAAGGGTGGAATGCTACCCCCGCCGCCAGAATTGGCGGGGGGTAGTATTCCAAGATGTTTGACACCAAACACGACATGTTTCGGTGCGGCCATTCCAAAGTTAGCATTTAACGCGAGGTTATAATGCGCTTAAGAGTATATGGTCAGGCTGCACTACAAACAGCATCAGAGAAGGGTCTCCGAACGCTGCAGAGGGGCCCTGCTCATGCAGGGGCACCCTCTCACATAGGAACCACGCACTCTGCCTTCAGGATTGATAAGGCCTGCCATAGGAGTGACTTATAGGTTTATATGTGTGTATGTATATAGTGGTATAGGTAGCCTATATCACAGTAAGAGGTGCATGCACCACCTTACCCAGGCTGCAGTAGCAGACCTGTGGTGTCAGTTTGGATGGCCTTCCAGGGGTGGTACAATACATGCTGCAGCCCCTGGTAGGCCTCTGAGGTACCTATGCCCTGGGTACATAGTATACCATATACTAGGGACTTATAAGGGCACTCCAGATTCCAATCAGAGATGTGCCTAAGGCACATGGAAACCATTTTAGAGAGGAAGCAGCTAGGCTGGGGTTCTGATTAGCAGGGCCTCAGCCAGACTAAGGTCGAAAAACAGTGAAGCATCAGCAAAAAGTGGGGGTACCCATGTGAAGCAGATCCTACTCTCCTACACCTGGTATATGTACAACGAAAGGCAAAAAGGCTCCTTTTTTGAGTTATAGTGTTGATATGTGAGGCATAAAGAAACGTTATCAAACAAACCTTTGTAAAAAACTAGTGCCATAGTCATACGAAAAGAAAACACAGGCACAGTCCTTCCAGGTGATACTACATCTATTTCACCAGGGCCTGTAATGTTATGTTATTTTAATCTTATAAGGCTCACAGCTACCCAAGGGTTTCCCGGCGCCGCCTGATATGAACAAAAGAAAAAAGAAAGTGCTCTACATATTGAACAACCAGGTTTTTAAACACTTACGAAAATTCTCGTAAATAGTTAAGTCCGAAGTGACGTAGGGAGGGAGTTCCATAAAGAGGGACCTAGACAAGAGAAGGACCGGCCGCCCATACGCGACAATCTGGTCCTAGGCACCGTAAATTTTGCCTGAGTGGCGGAACGTAAGAGACGTAGTGGGAGGTAAGGATGAACTAAAGCATTTAAGTATTGGGGTGCCTTACCAACTTTGAATTTGAACATATAGCTCAGGGCTTTGAATTTAATGCGATTCTCAACCCTGGTCCAATGTAGATCCCTAAGAGAACCTGAGATGGAAACTGTTTTAGGAACCTTACAAAGTAGCCTAGCCGCCACATTCTGCACCATCTGCAGTTTACGTAACACATCCTTATTGGCTCCTAGATACAAAATGTTTCCGTAGTCCAGTCTAGAAGTGACAAGAGCCTGGACCACGGTACGTTGCGTAAGAGTACGTTGCGTAAGAGTAGTTCCTTTGCATCTAATGATACGAGAATAACACCAAGAATGCTTTGATGTGATTTATACTCCCATTTGTATCACAATCTTTGGAATGTTTTGGTTCATACACATCAATCTGTTCATTCCACGGATATGCTGGCATATCACTTTCTGCTCAATATGTTGCCATTGCTAGTAAACTTCTTTTCCAGTCACAGCATCACATTCTAATTTATTAGGGTCCTCATTATGAGTGGACATTTAATTCTGATGAGGTTGGTATTAACACTGTTACCGTCCACATAGGACTTCTCAGATCCATGCAAACAACACAAATCTGTTTGATTTCCTCGTAACCTTTGGCTGCTTTCAGCAGCCAAAATCCCTGGGTGAAAGTCTGGTTCACAATTAAGAATTACCTAAGAATTTAGACAACAAATTACCAATTTCCCCAGGAATTCCTCATTTCGTAGTCTACCCTCAGGTCCAACTGAGATTGAAATGGATTTTCTCCATTGGGGATTTTCTGGTACCCCTGCTACTGGTAACTCCTGGGATAGGAAACTAGCAGCTCGTTTCCCAGATCACTCAGAATAGGTCTTAGTTATCAAAGAAAGGACTAAAACACTACAATGAACATTGCAAATCCATGCAATTATATGAACGTGGCAGGTTTTCAAATTAACTTGAGGTTTGTGACTTATTTCATTTGTCCTCTGTTTTTGGGAGGCTAATATAAAACGGGTTTTATCATATCATTTACGAATAATTCAATGAAAGCTCATAGGTTTGAGATCAACTTTGAGCAACTTTCATGTATCATATGGATACTGTATTACTAGTAATATGTACAGTAATGCGCACACAACTCTCATTGCTGATATTAGGCCTTACACGAGTAGAGTCCACAAATTGCAATCTAAGAAGCATACTGTAAAACAAGTACTGTGTGTTCACACCGTTTTACCTACTGTAACACAGTATGATAGAAAATAGTGCACTGTAGCATTGTAGATATAGCTTGCAGCTAAGGGGGAGTCATTGTGTCGAGTGACATTTGAAGGACGAGTGCTTCATTTCTCAGCACATAGGCTTAAAACAAATGTGAAGGCTGCACTCACAAGACATCATGCAAGAAACAACATTACAAGATGCTGTTGGACTGTTTTTTAAATGTTGCATGTTTTCTTCACGTTTTCATCTTTATTATTCAGCAGTGCAACTGCTCTAATCATTGCTATAGTTGCTTGGGTTTTCTTTTACACTAGGTTTGATTGTGGACAAATTTCTATCGTGATCGTGGACTTCTCAAAAGTAAATTGGGATGGTACGTGGGGGGGGCAGCTAGAAATAACCCTGCTTGGGTCTCTGACAGACCTGAGTGGTCAGTAGGCTTACCAATTGTAAGACAGAGAGATCCCTGCCAGTTCTCTTCTCTCTGCAGGCTCTAGAGAATATCGACACAAGTCTAGGGGCAAAGAGATATCTACCACCAGTGCCAAAAACTTTGATGCACTTCATAAGCATTAGCAAGATATGTTCTGTTTAGCCAAAGCCATATCTCAATTTTTCAATTGTTCATACTATTGTCCTATTGACTCAGGGGCATATTTATGAGACTCTTGCGCAGCCGTAGCATCGCTTTTTGTGATGCTCCAGCGACGCAAACTACAAAATCATATTTATGAGGTCATGCAAAGCAACTTTGCATGCTTTTGAATGACTGCATAGATATGGAGTTAGGCAAGGCAGCGCAAATCGTTGTGTTGCCTTACTCTGCGCTAGGGAGGTGTTGCATGAGCATTGGGGTGGGTGTTCCCACACAACACCCATGGATTTAGATGCTTGCCCAGATTTAAAAAACATTTAAACCTAGGGATGTGCGAAAACCTTACACTTCCCCAGGGAAGGTCAACGAGGAGAGATAACTTTATTTCTCCTCATTTTTCCATGTGTGCTGCGCAGCACACATAAAAAGTGGAAAAAGCCTCCCAGGGTTGTTTTTGTGCAGGAATGTGCCCCTAGCTGCACAAAAACAACCCTGCCGACACAGGCACCCTTGCAGCATGGTGCAAGGGTGCCTGCATTGGTGCTGGGCTGATGAAATTGCACTAGTGCAGGGACAAAGGATAGGAATGCACCATATTGGATAAATATGGTGCATTCCTGCCCTTTCACTTTTACGTAGGGCAGCACAGCAAGGTGACATGCTGTGCTGCCCCAACACCAAATCCCCATACATGAGGCCCTCAGTATCCAAAGCCAAAGTAGCAGTAGTGCACTTATGAACCATTAGCAAGGCAGAATCCAGGGTGTTAATGAAATACTTTGGTTGCACCTTGAAAAAGTCATTTGTATAACACTTGCTTTGCTCAGATGATCCTGTATTTATTGCACTGAAAAGCAGGGGTACTGGAGACCTTTTACTAACAAGAATCAAGAAAAAACATTATTGTCTTCTAATAGCCATGCTAATTAATCAATTAATCAAGGCACAAAAATATAGCAAAGTGGATATCATAGGCACTGTCTATCTCGTTGAGATGGGCCCAGGCAAGTAAAGGAGAAGAATGTCCTGCACAGGTAATGGGAACTTTGAACATTTGTGCAGCCACCAGCTGGATTGCCTCCCCTAGCCATTTACATTGAGGGCCTGAGTCTCAAAGGGCCCTCATGGTGAAGGCATCCCAGTCATGAGGGAGTCTCTGCACTCTGGGGAGAATCTCCACTAGGAGAATTCTCACTGCGGAGATTCCGCCCGAGTGCGGAGACTCCCCCACGACTGCGTGGCCTGCCCCATGAGTGTGGAGGCCCTTTGTGAATCACGCCCTCAGTACCTGGATGATAGTTTTAACTTTTGCACGAAAACATGAACATTAACAAAATATGTGGGAAGTTCTAGAACATTTTTGCACCAACCATATTTATACTAAGATCAAAGAGTGTCAAATTGACTGTGCATCAACTGGATTTCCGAGCCATATCAATACCTCAAAATATACACATGGTTACAAAGAAAACTTATTAAAAAGGCTGTGCAGAGGGCAAACCTTTCACAAATATCAATAAACCAGGCACTGTGTAAAGTTTTGTGAGACTACAGAAATACTCCTCATGGGTCAACTGGAAAATGTTCTTTAAAATTAATGTTTGGTCAGTCAAGATAAACTCGAATACTACATCTGCCAGCAGATCCACCAAAGGATCATGAAGAAATAGTGCAGCAAGATAAAGAAGCGAAGAATAAAATGAAATATTATGCAGAGAGTAGAAGAAACTGTCAAGATCAAGAGTACCAAATAGGTGACTTGGTACTAGTAAGACAACAGCAAATAAGGAAGTCACAAAGCAGATTTCATCCTATACCTATGGAAATAACAAAGGTTCAAAGAACAGCGCTAACAGCAAAATATAACAGCAGAATAATAACAAGAAATAAAGCATTTTTCAAAAAACTTAAATCAAGTAATGGACAAGAAAGCATGCAATTGCATATTCAACGAGATAAACAAGTGCACAGAAAATCGGAAAGAATTTCAAGAAAGGCTGATCGATTGATTAAATATTGCTAAACTAAGATATATATATATATATATATATATATATATATATATATATATATATATATATATATGCCAAAACGAACTTCTGTAATCCCAGAAAGCGGCACGGACACCTTGGAAAGTTGCAGCAAATATCTTTAATGACTGCACAAGCAATGCGTTTCAGCTTACGCCTTGATCACGCTAAAGGCCAAGCAGTAATACACATCAATTTAACCAGTGCTATACAACATAGAAAAGGGACTGATGATGACACCAATAGTGAACAACATCTATGGTAAAAAACGGCGGCCATCTTAACACTATAAATATGCATACATCACATCAGCTGAATAGTTGGTTAAACTGTTATACTAACACAGACCTTGGCAACTAAATAGCCTGGTAACACAAGTTCATACATGCGTCAAGAGTGTTTTCGTGATGTCATGAATAATACATCACTAAATCAGATGTAATATAAAATATAATTACAAAAATGATTATATAGCAACAGTCATCACAGAATAAAATTCCAGTACCATATCCAGCTTGACAAAACGCCCCAGTATCTCAATTAACACCGACCAATATACATTAATAAAGCAACTGTATGACTACGTTTTAACAGTGAATACTTGCAGCAAATATAATATTACAGTCGGTGATCCCAGGGCCAGAGAAGTCAACAGATAATTCTGCCCAAGTGGGTATAAGATGCATTACATGTTGTGTCGATGATAAATAAGTGGCCTGATAAAACATGTGCCCAATACCTAAAAAAGTGAAAAAATACATAAAGTTAAAATACAAAATGAAAAGCGGAAAAATCACAGCGAATCCAAATACATAGTAACATTGCACATATGATATTAATTATGTAGGTGTACTGATAGTTCCTCACTTGAGTTTAACCCCAAGGGAGCCATAGTTTCCATGTCAATGATATATCTTGACTCTAATTGACGAAGTGAGAGTTGTCTGTTCCCTCCTCGTACATTCTCAGGAACAGCATCAATGACAACCATTCTGAGAAGTTTCTCATCTTGAAAGTGTTGATCAAAGTAATGTCTTGCTACAGGGTATTGTTTGTTGTTGTGACGGATGGCCCTGATATGTTCAAGCACACGTTTTTTGCACGATGGATAGTGCTTCCTATGTAAGCCTTATTACAGGGGCAAATAAGCGCATATACACAGTAGACCGTGTTGCACGTAAGGGCTTTCTTAATCACAAATTCCCTTCTGCTGCTAGATATCAAAAGCGTAGCGCAGTCGATGCTGTTACTGCAAGCTTTGCAATTATTACAGCATCGAAAGCCCGGATGACTGCCGGTAGTGGATCTGATGTTATGGGTCACACGGTTAGGACTAAGTTCGTCTCTCAATGATCGATTTCTTTGAAAGGTAATTTGAGGCTGGCTGTTAAGATGTTTCTGAAGACTAGTGTCAGTTAACAATACATGCCAGTGTTTTCTCAATATCTGGCGAACATCCTGCGCTTGTCCAGAGTAGGTCGTAATAAATCTCAGCATGTCTGACTCAGTTTGTCGTTTAGCTGGATGTAATAGCTGATTACGAGTTACATCGTCTACTCTATTTCATGCTTCAGATATAGTTCTACGGCTGTAGCCTCTCTCCTTGAAGCACTGGGACATGATTTCTTTCTCTTTCAGGTAACTACTTTCAGAGCTGCAATTTCGCTTGGCGCGCAACAGCTCGCCATAGGGGATGCTATAAACCAACTTACGAGGATGGGCGCTCGAAGCACTCAGGATACTATTCCCGGCTGTAGTCTTGCGAAACAATTGTGTCTGTATAGTACAATCTGAAATTTCAACCAAAACGTCCAAAAACTCTATTCTTGTTTTACTGATATGTTCTGTAAAAACAAGATTGTGACTGTTGTCATTTAGTTTTTTAACAAAAACCTTGGCTGAGTCAATATCTCCATTCCAAATTAAAAAGATGTCATCTATATAACGCTTTGTACTTGAAGGGAGGGGGCCGTGCCACCCCCCTCCTGGAGCCCTCAATGGCCCTGGGGACCGCCACCCCCCACGGCCGGCTCCTGCAATGTCCCGGGGTGCCCACCCCCGGGACATTGCTGTTTGCTATGGCAGGGCGGGAGCACGGCTCCCGTCCTGTCATACCAAACCCTGCTTTGCTTTTTGGAAGCAGGAGCAAGAAACCTGCTCTCGCTTACAAAAAGCAAAGCAGATTGCTTTTGGGCAAGGGGAGCTGCATGTCAGCAGCTCCCCTTGCCCAAAAGCAATGCCGACTCCCGCAGGAGACGGGGAGCCGGCTGGGACCATGGAGGCATTGGGGCGCCCCCCCATGGTCCCCAACTAGAGGGCCGGCCCCGGGGGATGGGGTCCCCAAGGCCAGAAGTGGGCCTTGGGAGGGGGGCCACGTGGCCCCCTCCCTTTATTTATTTAAAAAAAAAAAAAATTAAGAAATGGGTGAGCCTCTCGGGATGGGGTCCCCGAGGCATAATTTAAGTATTAAGAATAGTGGGCCTTTTTTTTTTCTTGTGTGCTTGGAGTCGCGACTCCATCACGTCCAGCACGGCCCTCCAGTGTAAACGCGTTGGGTTCGCGACTCCAAGCAAAGCTAAAACCACCACTTCCCCGGGGCATTCCTAATTAAGTGTGGGGGGCCTCGTGGCCCCCCAAGCCCTGGGGACCGCCACCTCCCCGGGGCTTTGTTTATTAATGGGGGGGCCTCGCAGCCCCCCAAGCCCCAGGGACCACCACCTCCCTGAGGCTTTCCTAATTAATGGGGCGGGGCCTTGCGGGCCCCCCCAAGCCCCGGGGACCACCACCTCCCCGGGGTTTTGTATTTGAAGGGAGGGGGGCCGCGCGGCCCCCCTCCTGGAGCCCTCGATGGCCCTGGGGACCGCCACCCCCCAGGGCCGGCTCCTGCAATGTCCCGGGGTGTCCACCCCCGGGACATTGCTGTTTGCTATGGCAGGGCGGAAGCATGGCTCCCGCCCTGTCATACCAAACCCTGCTTTGCTTTTTGGAAGCGAGAGCAGGAAACCTGCTCTCGCTTCCAAAAAGCAAAGCAGAGTGCTTTTGGGCAAGGGGAGCTGCATGTCAGCAGTTCCCCTTACCCAAAAGCAATGCTGGCTCCCGCAGGAGGCGGGGAGCCGGCTGGGATGGTGGGGGCATTGGCGCTCCCCCGCGGTCCCCAACTTGAGGGCCGGCCCCGGGAGATGGGGTCCCCAGGGCCAGAAGTGGCCCAGGGGAGGGGGGCCACGCGGCCCCCTCCCTTTATCTGTTTAAAAAAAAAAGAAATGGGTGAGCCTCGGTGGATGGGGTCCCCGAGGCATAATTTAAGTATTAAGAACAGGGGGCAATTTTATTTTCTCACGTGCTTGGAGTCGCGACTCCATCGCGTCCAGCGCAGCCCCCCAGTGTAAACGCGTTGGGTTCGCGACTCCAAGCAAAACTAAAAAAAAAAGAATATCTATGTTTTATTAAAGTAAGAATAACTGTTGGGATATAAGGTGGCTCTAAAAAGAGCCCTTGTTTTTATAATGAGTTTGTTGTAACTACATGTAAGTGCGGATGCACAGCTTTAGGTTGTTGAGAAAAACTCTGTTTCCTTGATCTGTGAAATGCACTCCATCACTTCTGTAGATGTCGTTCATATCAAAACGTAGTTTGTTGTTGTAGATGGACCCCATTCTATGATCTCTGAGGTATGCCGAAACAGCTTTATTAACATTCTTCCTAGCTTTCTCAAACTGTGGACAGAATTGATTTGACCAGTTCCATTTCTGTCTTTAGCATATGTTAGAGCATACAAAGACAGTTTGAGGCAAAAGCAACATCAACTGTGCAAAGGTGTCCTTCATTAGCATTCCCAGACCTACACCAGTCAATGTGCCTAGGTCATTGCCACCACAGTGCACAATCATGAGGTCAGGGGGTTGGAGATGAAAAAAGGTTTTAACCAAAGGCAACAATTGGTACCACTTTAATCCTCTCTGTGCAATCCATTTAATATCCACATTTTGCAAAGCTAGGTCTTTGTCAATACATCTGCGTTCAGCATACCTTTTGCACCAGAAAACATAGCTGTGTCCAACAATCCATACTGTAAGCATCTTGAAGGGATGTGTGGAAGTAATGAAAAGATGTTTGTAGCTGAGGTAGTCAGTTGGTAGAATGAGAGGTATCTAAAATGGTGGACAAGATGCTGTTTTTAAAAAGTAGAGAATTGATTGGCTGCTTAAGAATATTGTACATTCAAAAATAGGGTGCATGTTACTTTCTTTAAAAAGCATGTTTCTGATTGGTTAGTAAACATTTTTTGAAAGGTACAGTAGATAGGATAAGGTGATATTTTGCAAACGTCAACCACACCTGCTGTTTGTATTTGTAAGCTTCTGTGCTGAACTTGAAGATATGGTGAACTTGTGATCTGTTAGTTCACTTCAATGTTCCATGAACTGTTGCTATGGAAACTGGCATTCGGCAGAAGGGGGAAGGGTTGAATGTTATCTGTGGTTTTAAAATGTGGATTTGTTATTCATATATAAGTGATGTATTTTTAAAGTAAGATTTCCCAAATCAGTACTATCTTTAGAAGTGGTGTGTTCTTAAAAAATAGTGGTATTTTTATTTGTAATATATTTTTGAACTCCCGTATGGATTCGCGGTTCCAGAACCAGTTTGGCCACTTTTAGAAGTCAGTTGGTAAGGGTTAATATGTCTAACCAATAGAAATGTGTTCCACAATTTGAAATTATGTAGGAAGCAATGTGATTTGTTACTTACATTTATTTGTGTGGAGAAAGAGAGGGAAAGTTTGCCATTACTGGTTTTACCTTGTTCAGAGCAGTGCATTACATTGATTGTGTGCATAAGAAAATCTTTTATGAGTTTGTGATATTTCATATTCTACAAATCAATTTGGAAGGTGAGTTATAAATTTGTGAGGTGTATTATGTATTACCTTTATTTTTAAAGTTAAAAAATTATTCAAGAACTGTGATGTTTGAAATATATTATTAAATGTAGAGATGTGTATTGTAGTTTGTTTCATTGTATTTAAATGCTGTTTGAAAAAGATTTTGTATAGTAATATATGTATATTGGAAGATGGATTAGTGATTATGGTAGTTTGGTTTAGTGTGTGGATATGTACATTTGTAGTATACCACATAATTTTAGGAGTTGCTTTCAAATTGGATGGGCAGTCTGTCAAGTTTTAAGGTGTGCATGGACTTGTGTCTGAAGTATGTCTCTACTTGTATATGTATTTTCATATGTCTTATACATTTGAAGGTGCATGATGTATAACAAAGATGTGTTGTTGCTTTTTATGTGGTAGGTTCTAGATTGTGAGTAGAAGTAGAATGGTGAAGATGCAGCACAAAAGTGTGGTTTAAAAGATGTTGAGATAAGGTATTAGTGATTAGAGTACTTTTTATAAGTCTCTGGAGAGGTACTGTTGAAATATGCCACATAATGTTTGGTGTATGCTTCAAATTCAAACTTTGTTGTGTGAATTTTTGACATGTGCATAGTGTTGTGGTACAGACATATGCATGCATGTTTTCAGGAATATGATGAAACTTATACCACAGACATGTGAAGGGTTCCTGTTTTGTATTTGCTTAGGTGTAACATTATAAGTAGTTGTAGAATGGTAAAGCATCAGCTCAAAAGTGAGGTTTGAAATATGTTTGTAGAGATATTATTAATTAGAGTAATTTGTATGAGTTTGTGGAAAGGTATATGTCACTTTTACCACATAATTTTCACTGTCAGTTTGAAATTTGAAGTGTAGTTTGTGAAGTTTTAAGCTCAGGTACTACTTATGCACTTATGGAATCACCCAGGCACTACCCTAGTACTCCTCCAATCATCTATGCACTACTCTTGTTCTCATGCAATCAGCCATGCACTTCCTTTGGACTTCTTAAATCACCCAGCCTCTACCCCAGAAGTCGTTCGATCACTCAGGCAGTATGTATGCACTCATAAAATTACCCAGGTACTCCTTCTGCACTCCTTGAATCACTCAGACACTACAATAGTACTACTTCAGTCACCAAGGCAGTATCGATGCACTTATATAATCACCTAGACACTTCCTATGTACTGCTGAAATTTCCCAGACATTACCTGTGCAGTCATGCAATCACGAGGCATTATGAATGTATTCCTCTAATCTCCCAGACATTAGTTCTGCAGTCATGCAATCATGAATGCATTAGCTATACACTGGTTTATTCACCTAGGCACTACCCTTGCACTCCTCTAATCACCAAGGTACTACCCTTGTTCCCATACAATCACCCAGGCACTACCCTTGCATTCCTTCAATCACCAAGCCAGTTTCTACTTGTATATGTATTTTCATATGTCTTATACATTTGAAGGTCCATCATGTATAAGAAATAGGTGTTGTTGCCTTATATGTGGTAGGGTCAAGACTGTTAGCAGTAGTAGAATGATGAAGATGCAGCATAAAAGTGTGGTTTAAAAAGAAGTAGAGATATGGTATTAGTCAGTACGGTACTTTTTATACGTCTCTAGAGAGGTACAGTTGAAATATGCCATATCATGTTTGCTGTTTGCTTCAAAGATGAAGTTTGTTCTGTGAATTTTTGAAGTGAGCATAGTGTTGTGTTACAGACATATGCATGTATGCTTTCAGGATATTGCACTTTTTCACTCACTGAGGTACTAAAACAGTAGTACTTTAATCACTCAGGCAGTACCCATGCACTTATAAAATCACCCAGGCACTTCCTATGTACTTTTGAAATCCCCCAGACATTACCTGTGCAGTCATGCAAACGCCAGGCATTATGGATGTATTCCTCTAATCCCCCAGACATTACTTGTGCAATCATGCAATCAAGAATGCATTAGGTATACAGTGGCTTAATCACCTAGGCAGTACCCTTGCACTCCTCCAATCACCCTGTGAGCATCTATTCACTCCTCCAATCACTTAGCCAGTGCCCATGCACTTATAAAATCATTCAGTTACTAGCCATGCACTTATAAAATCACTCAGTTACTAACCATGCACTTATAAAATCACCCAGGTAATTCCTATGTACTCCTGTAATCCCTCAGATGTTACCCCTTAACTCATGGAATCATCCAGGCATTACTTATGAACTCCTTAATCCCCCAGACCTTACCCCTGCACTCATGCAATCACCAGGTATTACCTATGTACTCCTTAAACCCCCAGACATTACCTCTGCAGTCATGGAATCACCAATGCATTAGCTATACACTTATTCAATCACTGAGGCAGTAACCTTGGACTCCTCCAATGACTCACACATTACCTCTGCACTCATACAATCACCCAAGTATTACCCATGCAGTCTTCCAATCATTCAAGCACTACTTGTGCACTCATGCAATCACCCAGGCACAAACCTTGCATTCCTTCAATCAACCAGCCACTACCCCTGAAGTCCTTCGATCACCCAGACACTACCTATGCCCTTATAAAATCACCAAGGCACTACTTTTGCAGTCCTTGAATCACTTAGACACTACAATAGTACTACTCCAATCATGAAGGCAGTATGATATGATATGGGATTTATATAGCGCATGGCTACCCTACGGCTTCCCCGCGCTGATGATGCAAGCAGTGGTAAGAGACGGAGCCCATTAGTGGTTTACAAGTATCCATGCACCTATAAAATCACCTAGGCAGTACTTTTACACTTCTCCAATCATTGACGCACTATGACAGTACTTTTCAATTCACCCAGGCAGTACTGATGCACTTATAAAATTACTCAGTCACTTCCTATGTACTCTTCTAATCCCTCACATTTTAGTCCTTAACTGATGCAATCAACCAGGCATTATCTGTATACTGCTTAATCCCCCAGGCATTACTGTTGCACTCATGCAATCACTCAAGCACTACAATAGTACTACACCAATCACCAAGGCACTATCCATATGCTTATAAAATCACCTTGGCACTTCCTATGTACTTCTGAAATCACCCAGGCCATATCTGTTTACTCATGCAATCACCTAGGCATTACCTATGTAGTCTTCTAATCAACAAGGCATTACTTCTGCAATCATGCAATCATGAATGCATTAGCTACACCGTGGTTTAATCACCTAGGCAGTAGCCTTGCACTGCTGCAACCATCCTGTGAGTATCTATGTACTCCTCCAATTACTTAGCCAGTGTCCATGCACTTATGCAATCACCTAGGCACTACCCTAGTAGTTCTACAATCATCTAGGCAGTACCCTTTTTTCTTATGGAATCACCCGGGCACTACCCTTTAAGTTGTTGAATCACCCAGCCACTACTCCTAAAAATCCTTGATCACCCATATACTACATATGCACTTATATAATTACTCAGCCACTATTTTTGCACTCCTTGAAACACTTAGACACTACAGTAGTACTACTCGAATCATGAAGGCAGTATCCATGCACTTATAAAATCACCTAAGAAGTTCCTATGTACTCTTGAAATACCCCAGACATTATCTGTGTACTTATGGAATCACCAGGCATTACATTTGTATTCTTATAATCCGCCAGACATTACTTCTGCAATTATGCAATCATGAATGTATTATCTATACAGTGGTTTAATCACCTAGGGAATACCTTTGTTCTCCTTCGATCACCGTGTGGGGATCTATGCAGTTCTGTAATCACTTAACCAGTGCCCATGCACTTATCTAATCACCTAGGTAGTACTTTTACACTTCTCCAATCACTGACGCACTTTGACAGTACTTTTCAATTCAACCAGATAGTACTGATGCACTTATAAAATCACCCAGTCACTTCCTATGTACTCTTCTAATCCCTCACATTTTAGCCCTTAACTGATGCAATCAACCAGGCATTATCTTTATACTGCTTAATCCCCCAGGCATTACTGTTGCACTCATGCAATCACTCAAGCACTACAATAGTACTACTCCAATCACCAAGGCACTATCCATTCGCTTATAAAATCACCTAGGCACTTTCTATGTACTTCTGAAATCACCCAGACCATATCTGTTTACTCATGCAATCACCTAGGCATTGCCTATGTAGTCTTCTAATCAACAAGGCATTACTTCTGCAATCATGCAATCATGAATGCATTAGCTACACAGTGGTTTAATCACCTAGGCAGTAGCCTTGCACTGCTGCAACCATCCTGTGAGTATCTATGTACTTCTAAAACTACTTAGCCAGTGTCCATGCACTTATTAAATAACCTAGGCAGTACCTTTACACTTCTCCAATCACTGACGCACTATCACAGTAGTTTTGCAATCACCCATGTAGTATTGATACAGTTATTAAATCACCCAGGGACTATGCACTCACCCAAGTATTACCCATGCAGTGTTCCAATCATCCAAGTAGTACTTGTGCAGTCTTGCAATCACCCAGGCACTAATCTTGCATTCCTTCAATTATCTAGCTACTACCCCTGAAGTCTTTTGATCATCCACCTACTACCTATGTACTTATGAAATCACCCAGATATTAGTTTTGCACTTTTTGAATCACTTAGACAGTACAATAGTACTACTCCAATCAGTAAGGCAGTATCCATGCACTTATAAAATCACCTACGCACTTCGTATGTATTCCTGAAATCCTTTATATGTTACCTGTGTAGTCATGCAAACAGCAGGCATTACATTTGTATTTCGCTAATCCTCAAGATATTATTTCTGTACTCATGCAATCATGAATGCATTAGCTATACACTGATTCAATCACCTAGGCAGTACCTTTGCACTACTGCAATCATCCTGCGAGGTACTATGCACTCCTCCAATCACTCAACTAGTGCCCATGCACTTATAAAATCACCTAGACAATACCTTTACACTTCTCCAATCACTGAGGCACTATCACAGTAGTTCTGCAATCACCCATGTAGTACTGATACAGTTATAAAATCACCAAGGAAATTTCCATGTACTTTTGTATTCCCCTAGATATTACCACTCAACTCATACAATTACCCAGGCATTACTTATGTACTCTTTAATCCCCCAAACATTACCTCTGCAGTCATGAAATCACCAATGCATTAGCTACACACTTATTTAATCACTGAGGCAGTACCCTTGCACTCCTCCGATGACTCACACGTTACCTCTGCACTCATACAATCACCCAAGTATTACCCATGCAGTCTTTGAATCATCCAAGTACTACTTGTGCACTCATGCAATCACCCAGGCACTACCCTTGCATTCCTTCAATTATCTTACTACTAGTCTCGAAGTCCTTTGATCATCAATCCACTACCTATGCACTTATGAAATCTCAGAGGCATTACTTTTGTACTCGTTGAATCACTCAGACACTACAATAGTACTACTCCAATCACCTAGGCAGTATCCATGCACTTATAAAATCACATATGCACTTTCTATGTACTCCTGAAATCCCCCAGACATTACCTGTGTATTCATGCTATCACCAGGCATTACATCTGTATTATTCTAATTCCCCAGACATTACTTTTGCAATCATGCAATCATGAATGAATTACCTATACAGTGGATTAATCACCTAGGCAATACCATTGCACTCCTCCAATTACCATGTGGGGATCTATGCACTTCTTTAATCACTTAACAAGTGCCCATGCACTTATAAAATCACCCAGGCAGTAGCTTTACAGTTCTCCAATCACTGAGGCAGTATGATAGTACTTCTCAAATCACCAAGGCAGCACTGATGCAGTTATAAAAGTACCCAGTCACTTTCTATGTACTCTTCTATTCCCTCAGATATTACTCCTCAAGTCAAGAATCACCCAGGCATTAGCTAAGTACTCGTTAGTGTTACAGACATTACTCCTGCAGTCATGCAATCACCAATGCATTAGCTATATAGTAATTCAATTACTCAGGCACTACCCTTGCAATTCTCCAATGACCTACACGTTACCCTTGCACTCATACAATCACCCAAGTATTACCCATGCAGTGTTTCAATCATCCAAGTACTACTTGTGCAGTCAAGCAATCACCCAGGCACTACCCTTGCATTCCTTCAATTATCCAGCTACTACCTCTGAAGTCTTTTGATCACCCAGCTACTACCTATGTACTTATGAAATCACCCAGGCACTAATTTTGCACTCCTTGAATCACTTAGACAGTACAATAGTACTACTTCAATCAGTAAGGCAGTATCCATGCACTTATAAAATCATCTAAGCACTTCCTATGTATTCCTGAAATCCTTTAGATATTTCCTGTGTAGTTATGCAATCAGCAGAAATTTCATTTATATTCCTCTAATCCTCAAAATATTACTTCTGTACTCATGTAATCATGATTGCATTAGTTATACAGTAGTTTAATTACATAGGCAGTACCCTTGCACTCCTGCAATCATCCTGCGAGGTACTATGCACTCCTCCAATCACTTAACTAGAACCCATGCACTTATAAAATAACCTAGGCAGTACATTTACACTTGTCCAATCACTGAGGCACTATCATAGTAGTTCTGCAATCATTCATGTAGTACTGATAGAGTTATAAAATCACCCAGGGATTCCTATGTACTTTTCTATTCCCCCAAATATTACCCCTCAACTCATGCAATTACCCAGGCATTACTTATGTACTCCTTAATCCCCCAGACATTACCTCTGCAGTCATGGACTCACCAATGCATTAGCTCTACACTTATTCAATCACTGAGGCAGTACCCTTGCACTCCTCCAATACTCACACATTACCTCTGCACTCATACAATCACCCAAGTATTACCCATGCAGTCTTCCAATCATTCAAGCACTACTCGTGCAGTCATGCAATCACTCTGGCACTACCCTTGCACTCCTTCAATTATCCAGCTACTACCCCTGAAGTCCTTCGATGACCCAGACAGTACCTATGCACTTATGAAATCACTGAGGCACTACTTTTGCAGTCCTCGAATCACTTAGACACTACAATAGTACTACTCCAATCATGAAGGCAGTATCCATGCACTTATAAAATCACCTATGCAGTACATTTACACTTCTCCAATCACTAACGCACTATGACAGTACTTTTCAATTGACCCAGGCAGTACTGATGCACTTATAAAATTACCAAGTCACTTCCTATGTACTCTTCTAATCCCTCACATTTTAGTCCTTAACTGATGCAATCAACCATGCATTATCTTTATACTGCTTAATCCCCCAGGCATTATTGTTGCACTCATGCAATGATTCAGGCACTACAATAGTACTACTCCAATCAGCAAGGCACTATCCATTTACTTATAAAATCATCTAAGCACTTCCTATGTACTTCTGAAATCACCCAGACCATATCTGTGTATTCATGCAATCACTTAGGTATTATCTATGTAGTCTTCTAATCCCCAAGGCATTACTTCTGCAATCATGCACTCATGAATGCATTAGCTACACACTGGTTTAATCACCTAGGCAGTAGCCTTGTACTGCTCCAAACATCCTGTGAGTATCTATGCACTCTTACAATCATTTAGCCAGTGTCCATGCAGTTATAAAATCACCCAGGCAGTACCTTTACAATTCTGCAATCACCGAGGCACTATCACAGTACTTCTCCAATCACCCAAGCAGTACTGAAACACTTATAAAATTACTGAGACACTTTGTATGTACTCTTGTAATCCATCAGATATTAGCTTTTAAGTCATGTAATCACCTAGGCATTACCTATGTACCCCTTAGTCCCTCAAACATTATCCCTGCACTCATGCAATCACTAATACATTACCTATACACTGATTCAATCACCTATGCACTACCCTTGCACTCCTTCAATCACCTCGCCACTACCCCTGAAGTCCTTTGATCACCCAGCCAGAACCTATGCAGTTATGAAATCACCCAGGCATTATTTTTGCAGTCCTTGAATCACTCAGGCACTATGTAAGTAAGTCCGTTTTTATATAGCGCAGCTACTCACCCTTACGGGTCTCAAGGCGCTGGGGGCCGTCGTGGAAATTAAGTGAGCTATTGCCCAGAGTCACATGGTGCTGAGCTGAGCTGCCACTGGAGCCGGGGATCGAACCGTGAACCCTGTGCTCTGAAGTCAGCTGCCCTGGCCGCTGCACCACACCTCTCCACTATAATAGTACTACTCCAATCACCAAGGCACTATCCATTTGTTTATAAAATCACCTACTCACTTCCTATGTACTTCTCAAATCAGCCAGACATTATCTGTGCACTCATGAAATCACCCAGGCATTATCTATGTAGTCTTCTATTCCCTTAGACATTATGTTTCTACTCATGTAATCACCAATGCATTAGCTATACAGTGCTTCAATCAGCAAGGCACTACTGTTGCACTACTCCAATAACTCTGGCAGGATCTATGCACTCCTCCAATCACTTAGCCAGTACCCAAGCACTTATAAAATCACTCAGAAACTAACTATGTACTTATGTAATCACCCAGGCACTACCATAGTACTACTTCAATCACCCAGGCATTACCTTTGTTCTCATGCTATCACCCAGCTACTACCTCTACACTCCTTCAATTATCCAACTGCTACCTCTGTAGTCCTTTGATCAGCTAGCCGCTACCCATGGACTTATATAATCACTGAGGCACTACCCTTGCACTCTTCCAATCACAAAAGCACTATCCCTGTAATTATATTATTACTCAGTAAGTAGCCATGCACTTATAAAATCACTCAGGCACTACCTTTGCACTCTTTCAACCACTCAGGCACTACTTTAGTACTCTTACAATCACATGTATGATATAAATCAAAATTCATATGCAAGTAGAGGTATACCTAAGTTACAACACAGATCTTAGTCACAATATAATGCAGGCCTTAAAAGTTGACAAACTGCACTTTACATATTATTTGGGTAGCTGTACAAAAATCCTTTAGTTGTAGTCTATGATTCTGTTGTATAGATTATGATGTCTTCTAATTGTAGGTATTGTGCAGTGTCTGACCTTGCTTTGAATGCAATTGAAAATATGTCTTTAATTATACATGATAATATTTGAATATAATTATTTTAATAATATTAAACTATTTTCTAAAATTATTTAAAATTGTTTTTGTTTTCAGATATTTACCATTATTACTAATAAAGTTTGAATATGGCAAGAAAAGATCAAAAGATAAGAAAAAAAGAAAACAATACTATTTAAAGTAAAGAGAAAAGCAGAAGTTAGATGAAGTACAATTTGAGAAATTGAAGAGAAAGACTTCTGATAAGAGAACAAAACAATTTGTTAAAAAAGTTTTAAAGAAGTTAATGCTTTTTGAAAATGGACTACAGAAAAAGAAAAGTAGTAGAACAAATCAGAAGGAAACAAAAAAAAGGACAAAATAATGGAAAATCAGGTTATGGGAAAACAATGTATGTTGAAAGAAGGATGAAACAATTTCAAGACATTAGAAGGAGAATGTATAAAAGTAGAGTACTACAAAATGTGTTGAAAGATTGCAGAAAATATAAAAAAGATCAGCATTTTTCAAGAAAAAAGAACAGATTGAAAGTGTAGTTGAAAAGGCTTTTGAATTGAAAAGAAAATTGTTTATATTAGTATTGAAGAGAACGAAAACATTAAATAAAATAATGCACTTTTTGAAGGAGAAAAGTAAAAGAAAAAGACTGGTTAATAGAAGTAACTTTTGCAAAATATTTTCTGGGAATGGAAGCACACTTCTAGTACGGAACCTTTTTTCAATGAAGAAAGCTATTTTCAACAAAATGCATTAGTTCACGCAGTTGATACCTGTGGTCGTTGCTACGAAGTTAAAGACGGTTGTCCAATTGAAAAAGAAAAGATCGTTCCTAGAAATGTGGAAGAAGTAATAGGTGAAGAAGTTCAAGGGAGACGTACACAGGCTCCAGTGTTTAAGTGGGATTGTAGTAGTATTTGTAGTGTACGACAGGAATCTATTGATATATTACTAAATTTCTTACGAGATTGTGGAAAAAAAGTGGAAAACAGAAGATTAAGATGTTGCAAGGACTAGATCCTTGTAAAGTGAGAAAATATAATAACTTGCAGGGTCATTCTCTAGCTTGTCTTTCTAGGAAAGTGTGTAAAAGTCATTTTCATCATTTAAGAATGTTAGCAGTACATCATTCAGAAATGCGTAAGTTAGTAAGAAGATTATACCATGTAAAAAGTCCTGCATTATGTCTAAATGAAATTAACACAGCTCTTTTGCATGGTTCAGTGTTGGATGTAAAAAAGTTTCTGATGATATACAGTTTCGTTTCTTTGGTCCTCAAGAGGAGTGTAGAGAAAGTGAGAGTTTGATAAGTGTAGGTGTTGAAGAAGAGATGGAAGATACTACTACTGTGAATTTTGAAAAAGAAATAACAAAGTTTAAGATAGTTTCTGGTGAAAATCCAAACTATGTTTGTATTTGTTGTCGACATACTCACTATAGAAGTCAAACTAGGAATGTAGATCTATATTTAAAAAGTGATAAGGAAAACAATGATAAATGGAGGCAATTTGCTGCTTATTTGTTTGTGGAAGGTCGTTTTGAGTTGGGTAGTATTCAATGTATTTGTAAATATTGTTACAACAAATTAGAAGAGAACAAAATGCCAGCTAGAGCTATACATAACAACCTAGAGTTGGTAGCTATACCTCTGGAACTGGAAGATTTAAATACATATGAGTCCATTCTTATTCAATCTGTGCACCCGTTTCAGGCTATAATTCGTATGGAGCTTAAAACAGGAAAGCTGCCTCCAACAGATCTACAAAGAGGTTTAAAAGGAAGAGTTGTGTATTTACCTTTAGATTTTAATAAAAATATTGAAACTGTTGGTGTAGAGAGAGAGGATAGTGAACCTGTAGTTATTCTAGTTAATGGTGTTCCAACAAAGGGGCCGATTCTGATGCGGGTTGGAAAAGCTGCCCGACCGAATCGGTTGGGAAATGGTGTCCGACCCACTCGGATCGGGAAAGTCCGACCAGCGGAGTAGGATGCATCCGGATGCTTCCAGATACGATTTGGTTGAACTCCCATTGACTTCAATGGGAACATTTGTTCCTAACCGCATCAGAATTGGGCCCTCGGTCGGGAAGACACGTTCCCGATCCGATTTGGAAGGAGCAAATGCCGTTAGGAGGCCTTCCTAACCGCATCAGAATCAGGCCCTCGGTCGGGAAGCTTTTCCAACCCGCATCAGAATCGGGCCCAAAGAGTCTGAAAATTTGGCAAGAGTTAGTAGATGTCACCAAACTTCAAAAGGCTACATTATATCTTGTAGAAAACAATATTTACTATAAAACTGTAAATGTAGAAGAACAAGAAAAATGTTTAGAAAATGAAACAGAAATTTCAAGTGGCCAAATCGAAAAAGTGGAGAACTCCAGGAGAGAAGAAATTTATGAACATTATAGTATACACCCACTACATTCAAAAGCAGTTCTATTGAATTATTCCAAATGAAAAAAGCGAAGGGAACTCCCATGAGTGTATGGGAAAAAAGTTTGGAAGCTCATTGTTTTCCACAGCTGTTCCCGACTGGAAAAGGTGGACGATATGATCAACGACCAGTTCAGATTCCAGCTTCAGAATATCGTACATTAAGACTGTACTTAGAAGATCCAAGATTTAGACAGTGTATTCCATATTTATTTCATCTTTTATTCGAAAGTGACTTATCTGGACTTTCATATGCAGTGAACCATCTATTAAAAACAGGAGTTAATCTTACACATGTTTCTGCAAAGGAATTCATGGACAAAGTTAAACAAAGAGACGATCATTTAGAATCTCAGTTAATTAATTTGATGGTGTGTCAACGTGGTACTAATGAGTATTGGTATCGTTGTCACGGAGAACTTAAATGTATGTTAAGGAACTTAGGAACCCCTATGTGGTTTGTTACGCTTAGCTGTGCTGAGTACGCATGGGACGATTTACTTGATTTTCTACGACAAGCAAATTCAAATGTAAAAAACATTGAATTGAAGACAGCTGGAGAACTGTGTTCCTTGGATCCTGTAAATGTGTGCAGATATTTTAATCATAGGTTTGAAGCTATGATGTCTTTTATCTGCAATAAAAATAATCCACCTCTTGCAGAAGTCATTGATTTCTTTTGGAGAAAGGAATACCAAGCTAGAGGTGCACCTCATATTCATATGCTGTTATGGATGAAGAATGCACCAAAATTTGGAACTGATACTGATGAAAGTGTTTTGTCTTTCATTGAAAAATATATTACCTGTGCCATTCCAAAAGAAGGAGGAGAAAACAACTTGAGACACAAAGTTTTACGGTTTCAAAGTCATCGATGTGGGAAATATTGTCGACGGAAATTCAAAACAAAGGGAAGATTTTATACAAAATGTCATTTTAGATTCCCACGTCCAGTAATTTCAAAAGGAAGAGTCAACAGTTTCATGTCAGCAGTAAGGCATACTATAACTCGAAAATCTCCAAAGAATACTTACAACATAAAAAGAACTGAAGATTCAAAGTATATTAATGACTACAATCCAGTGATTTTGACAATGTGGAATGCTAACATGGATATCCAGTATGTTGCAGATAATTCGATTGCTGTTGCTCGCTATGTTACGTCATATATAACCAAATCTGAAAAGACGGAGTTGAAAGAAATGTGGGAAGAAATTTCACAAGAGAAGACTCTTAGTAAGAAATTATACAGCTTTAGTTTGAAGATGCTTTCCCATCGAGAGATTGGATCCTACGAATGTTCGTATCGGTTGACCTCTGCAAGTTTATATTCAAAGTCAAGAGGAATCATTTGGGTAAGTCTTGGTCTTGCTGCAACACGAAATCGAGTATTGAAATCTGTACGAGAAATTGAATACTTAGCATTGAATGAACCAGAAAGTATAGATATTGTTAAAACAAATATGTTGAATACGTACTATCCCAAAAGGAGTCCACATCTGGAAAACATATGTCTCTATGAATTACTGCAACATTGCAGCTTTAAAAGAAATATTACAGAAAATATAAATGAAGAAAAATATGCAGTAATTGGATGTGAAGGATGTTTAGTAAAACATGCCGAAGGTAATCTTATTAACCACAGGAAACACAGTTGCGAAACTCCAGATAAAAAGGAATTTTTCTATTTAGCACTTCTGCAACTTTTCAAGCCTTGGCGTAGTGAAGCAGATTTACTTGGAGAATTCGACTGCTATGAAGATTCTTTTAAGGTATGTAAAGCTAATATTCAATGCACAATTTTCCCTACTTATCTACAAATGTTAAATGAAGAGATTGAACAAGAAACTACTATTGCAGCTGAAATAGCTAGAGACAGTTCTCAAGATAGTCAGAGTTCTGCTCCACTAAGTCAAGATCCTCTAGGACAACCAATTCTTGAAAATGAAGCAGCAATAGCCATGAATGAAGTAGAAACTGCAATGTAAGAAGCACAACAGGATATTATTGAGTTGGGAAACTTGGAAGAACAACTAAATATTGAACAGAAAGAAATATATCAGCAAGTGACAGAACAGATACAGCATGGTTTACTGCATGACAAAAAATAATGCCAATGCACATCATTTAAACCTATTCGAATGTATATCAGTGGTCAAGCTGGTACAGGAAAATGTTTCTTAATTAAAGTTTTAACCTAGTTATCTACAGAAAACCACTGAATCACATTTATCTTGTGTTGTAACCGCTCCAACTGGGTTAGCAGCACACAACATTAAAGGGATTACATTACATCGATTTACTCATGCTACCAGTTGAACATGAAAATAAGTTGGAATACCACAAGCTATCTGAAGAAGCTTGTTATGAAGTCTCAAGAGTACTGAAGAAAATGAAACTTCTGATCATTGATGAGGTGAGCATGGTCTCAAACTTAATGCTTGCTTTTGTATATTTAAGAATGCAACAGATTTTAAAAACAGATTATGATGTTTTATTTGGAGGAAAACATGTAATTGTATTTGGCGATCTACTACAACTTACTCCTGTGAAAGGACAACCAGTTTTTAAAACACTTGTCCATGAAGACACTAGGAAATCTTTGGGAAGTATTGGAAATGTAAACATTTGGTCTCATTTTGAATATAAAGAACTTATTAAGAATATGCGACAAGTAAGTGATGAACATTATGGAAACATTCTTCAAGATATAAGAATTAGTGTTTTGAGAAAACATGGTAAAGAAGCTTTACAAAGTCGGCTACTAACAAACTTGTTTCCAAATGAAAACATAGCACCTGACATAATATACAAAAAAATTAGAGAAAATAACTCTATAATTTGCCTAATGCCAACACTGTAAGAGTGTTCTACATTCAATGAATAACTTTTGAAGCTGGAAAAACAACCAATAATGAAAATGGAAGCCATTGTTAAATAGAACACGAAGGAGTTACTATTATTCTCTCAGAAAAATTAAAATCAAAATTGGATTCTTTGGAAAAGTTTATATCTAAGACTGCTGGTTTGGAAAAGACTTTATATGTATGTGAAAACTGTCAGGTAATTTTACAGCGTAATTTGGATGTAGAAAAAGGTTTAGTAAATGGAGCAATGGGAAAAGTTGTTGATTTTGTTAATTATCAGAACAGAGATGGAATTGAATTTTTGAAGATTAAATTTGATCAGATTGACAAGGTAAAACAGATTGCACGTTGTGCTGTTTGTTTTTTGCTTGTAAAAGACTTGTATGTTCGTAGAAAACAGTTTCCTCTTTCTTTAGCATATGCAGTGACAATTCATAAATCTCAAGGTTTAAGTGTTGACAATGCTTTGGTAAATATTGGAAGTACAGTGTTTAAAGAGGGCATTGCATATATTGCATTATCTCGAGTAAGAACATTATCTGGTTTGTATTTAATTGATTTTGATGAGAAAAAAGTTAGTTCTGATGTAAATTTTGTAAAAGAGTATAATCGGTTAAGAAGAGTTTATACTCCTTACTTAGGTGAATATCCCATATATGAAAAACATATACTATGTCCAAAACGGAAATATGACAAACATTCTAGTGAGATTGAAAAAAAGAAAACAATTCAAGAGAAGCATGAAGCTGCCAAGAAAATGAAAATGGACTCTGTTGATGATATTGTAGGATACCAGTTAGAAAATAGTTCAGGTATCAACTGCTATGCTAATGTAATTCTAAATGTTGTCTTTTATCTAGAAGATCTTTATCATAAAGTTATGGAAAATCAAGAAAAAGATTCTGTTCTTTATTACATCATCTTTTTCAAAAGTTGGTAAGTGATAGAACTAAAATCCATACTGCTTCTGGCATTCGGCATCTTTTGGATATATGTACTGGTTCTTCGCAATTTACACAGAATATACAACAAGATGCACAAGAGTTTCTTATGTTTATGCTTGCAGTATTGGAAGAAGAAGGTATTGAAATTGAAAATTTGTTTGGACTAAGTTACAGATGGGATCATAAATGTGAAGAGTGCTCATTTTCTTCTACCACTGAAATAGACACTGAACGATTCATATATTTGACAATACCAGATTGCAAATCAGTGTCTTTTAACAAATTAATAAAAACAGCTAATCAAGATATGAAATGTTCTCATTGTAAATCAGAAATGTTGTCAACATTATTTATAGAAAGATTTGGACAATATGTCATTTTAATGCTACAACGTTGTAGAGCAGAAGGAAAGAAATTGGAAACCAAAATTAAAAATTTTGTGGCAAGTCAAATATCAATTTCAGGAAGAACTTTTAAAGCAGTGGCTATTATTTTCCATGATGGACTTACTACAACATCTGGACACTATACTGTGTATTTAAAGTGCAATAAAGGATGGACACATTGTAATGATGCCCATTTGGAATTCAAATGTCGGTTGCCTTACGAATTACCAAATTCATATCTAATATTTTTGATGCCAAAGTTTTGAAAACATCATTCGGCCTATTGGGAAGATGCGAACACGAATTAACAAGTTTATTTTGGATATTTTGAATGCAAATAGATTTAGAAACATTATTCGTCCTATTGGGACAATGTGAAGAATTACTGTTTGGATTATTGTTTGTGCTAATTCTTATTGCGTTTGCAAAATTGTGTTTGAAACAAGTAGTTTATATATTTGTTCTTTATATGATACGCGATCTAAATGAGAGTGTATATTTTAGAAAATGTATTTCAGAGAAGTAGATCATTTAATGTAGTTGAAGAATGTAATTTAGAAACTGTAGATAGGTAAACAGATAGTTGAACTTGTTAAATATTTTCAACACAGATTTGTTTTTTTTTACAATCTTACTGATTGTATTTTTTCCCCGCTGTTATATGATGATCAACATTGAAATCACTGTGTATGGTGAAATTCAATAGAATCTGAAAACAGCAAAAAGGGAAACTGAATATGTTATGTAATTCTAAAATTATGTTGTGTTCTTTAAAACTATAATATTATATGCAATAACATATTTTTTTCCTTCTCTTTTACAGAAAGTAATACTAAAGTTTGAAAATATTTTAAATTTAGTTTACAATGAAACAAATGTAAAATAGTTTCAATGAGTTTGATATCTACTTCAATAAACAAGGTAAGATGAAATAATTGTAATAAGCATAATAATATGAAGTAATGTTTACAGCCACTTTTAATGTAGTCATTCATGTTTTGAAAATCTACAAACTCACTCATCCAATCACCTCAGCACTACCCATGCACTCATCCAATCCCTCCACCACTATCCAAGCACCTATAAAATCACCAAGCACTACCCTTGCACTCCTCCAATCATCCAATAACTACCCACGCACTCATGCAATCATCCAGGCACTACCCATGCACTCATGCAATCATCCAGGCATTACCCATAAACTCATGCAATCACCCAGGCATTACCCATGCACTTACAAAATCACCCAAACAATAACCATGCACTTACAAAATCACCCAGGCACTACCCATGCACTCCTCCAATCACCAAGGCACTACTCATCCACTCATGCAATAACCCAGGCACTACCCATGAATGCTCCAATCACCCATGCACTACCCATGCACTCCTCTAATCACCCAGACACTACTCATTCACCCCTTCAATTACCCAGCCAGTAGCCATGCACTCCTCCAATCACCCAGTCACTTCCCATGCACTTATATAATCACCATGCACTATCCTTGCACTCCTCCCATCACCCAGGCACTACCCATGTACTCATGCAATCATCCAGGCACTACCCATGCACTCATGCAATCATCCAGGCATTACCCATAAACTCATGCAATCACCCAGGCATTACCAATGCACTTACAAAATCACCCAGGCACTACCCATGCACTCTTCCAATCACGCAGGCACTACTCATCCATTCATGTAATAACCCAGGCACTACCCATGCACTGCTCCAATCACCCATGCACTACCCATGAACTCCTCTAATCACCCAGACACTACTGATTCACTCCTTCGATTACCCAGCCAGAAGCCATGCACTCCTCCAATCACCCAGTCACTACCCATGCACTTATAACATCACCATGCACTATCCTTGCACTCCTCCAATCACCCAGGCACTACCCATGCACTCATGCAATCATCCAGGCACTACCCATGCACTCATGCAATCATCCAGGCATTACCCATAAACTCATGCAATCACCCAAGCATTACCCATGCACTTACAAAATCACCCAAGCAATACCCATTCACTTAAAAAATCACCCAGGCACTACCCATGCACTCCTCCAATCACCCAGGCACTACTCATCCACTCATGCAATAACCCAGGCACCACCCATGCACTGCTCCAATCACCCATGCACTACCCATGCACATCTCTAATCACCCAGACACTACTCATTCACTCCTTCGATTACCCAGCCAGTAGCCATGCACTCCTCCAATCACCCAGTCACTACCCATACACTTATAAAATCACCATGCACTATCCTTGCACTCCTCCAATCACCCAGGCACTACCCATGCACTCATGCAATCATCCAGGCACTACCCATTCACTCATGCAATCATCCAGGCATTACCCATAAACTCATGCAATCACCCAAGCATTACCCATGCACTTACAAAATCACCCAAGCAATACCCATGCACTTAAAAAATCACCCAGGCACTACCCATGCACTCCTCCAATCACCCAGGCACTACTCATCCACTCATGCAATAACCCAGGCACCACCCATGCACTGCTCCAATCACCCATGCACTACCCATGCACATCTCTAATCACCCAGACACTACTCATTCACTCCTTCGATTACCCAGCCAGTAGCCATGCACTCCTCCAATCACCCAGTCACTACCCATACACTTATAAAATCACCATGCACTATCCTTGCACTCCTCCAATCACCCAGGTACTACCCATACACTCATGCAATCATCCAGGCCCTACCCAAGCACTAATGCAATCATCCAGGCATTACCCATAAACTCATGCAATCACCCAGGCATTACCAATGCACTTACAAAATTACCCAAGCAATACCCATGCACTTACAAAATCACCCAGGCACTACCCATGCACTCTTCCAATCACCCAGGCACTACTCATCCACTCATGCAATAACCCAGGCACTACCCAGGCACTGCTCCAATCACCCATGCACTACCCATGCACTCCTCTAATCACCCAGACACTACTCATTCACTCATTTGATTACCCAGCCAGTAGCCATGCACTCATGCAATCATCCAGGCACTACCCATGCACTCATGCAATCATCCAGGCATTACCCATAAACTCATGCAATTACCCAGGCATTACCCATGCACTTACAAAATCACCCAAGCAATACCCATGCACTTACAAAATCACCCAGGCACTACCCATGCACTCCTCCAATCACCCAGGCACTATTCATCCACTCATGCAATAACCCAGGCACTACCCATGCACTCCTCTAATCACCAGGACACTACTCATTCACTCCTTCGATTACCCAGCCTGTAGCCATGCACTCCTCCAATCACCCCGTCACTACTCATGCACTTATAAAATCACTGTACACTATCCTTGCACTCCTCCAATCACCCAGGCACTACCCATGCACTCATGCAATCATCCAGGCACTACCCATGCACTCATGCAATCATCCAGGCATTACCCATAAACTCATGCAATCATCCAGGCATTACCCATGCACTTACAAAATCACCCAAGCAAAACCCATGCACTTACAAAATCACCCAGGCACTACCCATGCACTCCTCTAATCACCCAGACACTACTCATTCACTCCTTCGATTACCCAGCCAGTAGCCATGCACTCTTCCAATCACACAGTCACTACCCATGCACTTATAAAATCACCATGCACTATCCTTCCACTCCTCCAATCACCCAGGCACTACCCATGCACTCATGCAATCATCCAGGCATTACCCATAAACTCATGCAATCACCCAGGCATTACCAATGCACTTACAAAATCACCCAAGCAATACCCATGCACTTACAAAATCACCCAGGCACTACCCATGCACTCTTCCAATCACCCAGGCACTACTCATCCACTCATGCAATAACCCAGGCACTACCCATGCACTGCTCCAATCACCCATGCACTACCCATGCATTCCTCTAATCACCCAGACACTACTCATTCACTCCTTCGATTACCCAGCCAGTAGCCATGCACTCCACCAATCACCCAGTCACTACCCATGCACTCATGCAATCATCCAGGCACTACCCATGCACTCATGCAATCATCCAGGCATTACCCATAAACTCATGCAATCACCCAGGCATTACCCATGCACTTACAAAATCACCCAAGCAATACCCATGCACTTACAAAATCACCCAGGCACTACCCATGCACTCCTCCAATCACCCAGGCACTACCCATGCACTCCTCTAATCACCCAGACACTACTCATTCACTCCTTCGATTACCCAGCCAGTAGCCATGCACTTATAAAATTACCATGCACTATCCTCGCACTCCTCCAATCACCCAGGCACTACCCATGCACTCCTCTAATCACCCAGACACTACTCATTCACTCCTTCGATTGCCCAGTCACTACCCATGCACTTATAAAATCACCATGCACTATCCTTGCACTCCTCCAATCACCCAGGCACTACCCATGCACTCATGCAAACATCCAGGCACTACCCATGCACTAATGCAATCATCCAGGCATTACCCATAAACTCATGCAATCACCCAGGCATTACCAATGCACTTACAAAATCACCCAAGCAATACCCATGCACTTACAAAATCACCCAGGCACTACCCATGCACTCTTCCAATCACCCAGGCACTACTCATCCACTCATGCAATAACCCAGGCACTACCCAGGCACTGCTCCAATCACCCATGCACTACCCATGCACTCCTCTAATCACCCAGACACTACTCATTCACTCATTCGATTACCCAGCCAGTAGCCATGCACTCATGCAATCATCCAGGCACTACCCATGCACTCATGCAATGATCCAGGCATTACCCATAAACTCATGCAATTACCCAGGCATTACCCATGCACTTACAAAATCACCCAAGCAATACCCATGCACTTACAAAATCATCCAAGCACTACCCATGCACTCCTCCAATCACCCAGGCACTATTCATCCACTCATGCAATAACCCAGGCACTACCCATGCACTGCTCCAATCACCCATGCACTACCCATGCACTCCTCTAATCACCAGGACACTACTCATTCACTCCTTCGATTACCCAGCCTGTAGCCATGCACTCCTCCAATCACCCCGTCACTACTCATGCACTTATAAAATCACTGTACACTATCCTTGCACTCCTCCAATCACCCAGGCACTACCCATGCACTCATGCAATCATCCAGGCACTACCCATGCACTCATGCAATCATCCAGGCATTACCCATAAACTCATGCAATCATCCAGGCATTACCCATGCACTTACAAAATCACCCAAACAAAACCCATGCACTTACAAAATCACCCAGGCACTACCCAAGCACTCCTCTAATCACCGAGACACTACTCATTCACTCCTTCGATTACCCAGCCAGTAGCCATGCACTCTTCCAATCACACAGTCACTACCCATGCACTTATAAAATCACCATGCACTATCCTTCCACTCCTCCAATCACCCAGGCACTACCCATGCACTCATGCAATCATCCAGGCATTACCCATAAACTCATGCAATCACCCAGGCATTACCAATGCACTTACAAAATCACCCAAGCAATACCCATGCACTTACAAAATCACCCAGGCACTACCCATGCACTCTTCCAATCACCCAGGCACTACTCATCCACTCATGCAATAACCCAGGCACTACCCATGCACTGCTCCAATCACCCATGCACTACCCATGCACTCCTCTAATCACCCAGACACTACTCATTCACTCCTTCGATTACCCAGCCAGTAGCCATGCACTCCACCAATCACCCAGTCACTACCCATGCACTCATGCAATCATCCAGGCACTACCCATGCACTCATGCAATCATCCAGGCATTACCCATAAACTCATGCAATCACCCAGGCATTACCCATGCACTTACAAAATCACCCAAGCAATACCCATGCACTTACAAAATCATCCAGGTACTACCCATGCACTCCTCCAATCACCCAGGCACTACCCATGCACTCCTCTAATCACCCAGACACTACTCATTCACTCCTTCGATTACCCAGCCAGTAGCCATGCACTTATAAAATTACCATGCACTATCCTTGCACTCCTCCAATCACCCAGGCACTACCCATGCACTCCTCTAATCACCCAGACACTACTCATTCACTCCTTCGATTGCCCAGTCACTACCCATGCACTTATAAAATCACCATGCACTATCCTTGCACTCCTCCAATCACCCAGGCACTACCCATGCACTCATGCAAACATCCAGACACTACCCATACATCATGCAATCATCCAGGCATTACCCATAAACTCATGCAATCACCCAGGCATTACCCATGCACTTACAAAATCACCCAAGCAATACCCATGCACTTACAAAATCACCCAGGCATTACAAATGCACTCCTCCAATCACCCAGGCACTATTCATCCACTGATGCAATAACCCAGGCACTACCCATGTACTCTTCCATGCACCCTGGCATTACTCATGCACTCCTTCAATCACTCAGACACTACCGCTGCAGTCATGCAATCAATTATGCACCCACTACACATGCACTCTTACAATCTCCCAATATTAGCCACATAATCATGGAATCACTCAGGTAGTACACTTGCACATCTCCAATCACCGAGGCACTATACATGCATTCATGCAATCACACATGCAGTACCCATTCACTTCTCCATATATTACACTTACCATAATTCATACAACAATTACAAATGTGTCTATTTTTAAACCAAATAGGCGGTTCTGAAAAGAACCATTTTTTTCTTATTTTTTTCTTTTATATTTTTTTGTGTTTTTTCAACTCTTTTTTGTATTTTTTTAGTGTTTTTTTAAAAGAATGAAAAAATTAACAGAACCAACGGTGAAAGGTTAAAAAACAATATGCAATTTCAAAGTCAATGCAAAAACAAAACAAAAAAAAATTAACAATGGTGGCTATTAATTGCAACCACTACGGCATCCAATGATTGCTCGCCATGGCACAAGATTGCTTTGCATTTTATGCAAGTCTGCTGCACTCTGGCAAATTGAGGTACAATCTGCGGTGTTGATGTTGCAGACGAACCAGATGAAGTGCTTGCTTGTCCACTGTTGTCCTGTCTTGCTTGCTTTTCAAGGTCACGTCTGTTCTGTTCTCTCGCAAGATGTCGTGGATGAATAGTCTGCAAATGCTTAAGCATCGAAGAGGTGCCACAGGAGTACTTCTTGTCAGACCCTCGGGACAAGACATTGTTACATAAGGTGCACGTAACCTTACGGGCATTAACTTTCTTCTCCGCAGGTGGAAATGTGAAGAAAGCCCATACGATACTTTCGTATCTCACCTTCACTGGTTCTTCCAACTTATCTTCATCTTCAAGTGGAAGCTGCCCTGCTGGATTTAAAGCAGCCATTTTTTGATGAAGAAAAAAAAACACCCCCCAAAAAAAGAAGAGCAAAACAGAAGACCTGTCACTCCTGAGATGCAGTTGAAAGAATAAAAAAATAGGGGAGGGGGTCCTTCAAGTTCTAGAATCAAGAGCTTCTTAACCAATCAAATGCTTTCTTTTGAAGTCACATGGGATTCGCGCACCTGGCGCGCAACAGGCGCGCACTCAGCGCGAATTCCGAAAAATATATTTAACAATAATATATCTTTTTTACAATTACAAATTAATGATATTTACAGTTATATTAAGTAATCTCTTGGTATAATATATATAATAAATTATATACATATACTTTTAAAACTTAAAGATTTGCGATGGATTCGCGCACCCGACGCGACCTCCGGAACTACGTACGTGATGTTACGCGGGGTGGAAATTCGCGTACTGGTCACTTACGAAGTGCGCAGCCTACACGACTTAACCAATATGGCGGCTTGAATTCACGCACCCACCCACCAAAACAGGTACACGATCGGTACGCGAATCCACTTTTTTATAAATAGAAATAAATAAAAATGTATATTTATTTTTTAGAAATAGAAAATAATACATTATTTTTATAAGAATTAGAAAACTAAGAAAAAATATTTTTGGGACATTATACTAAGAAATTAGTATTTAAAAAACCTTTGAAATTCACTGAAAAAACCATAGGTTTCAGGGACGTTATAGTTAGAAATTAGTATTTAAAAAACCTTTGAAATTCACGGAAAAAACCATAGGTTTCAGGGACGTTATAGTTAGAAATTAGCATTTAAAAAACCATAGAAATTCACTGAAAAAAACCACAGGTTTCAGGGACGTTATAGTTAGTTGCACATTTCACTCGTACAAAACCAGAGAAATTCGGCCGTGATAGTTAGTTGAGCTAACTATAACTTGCGCCCCCGCAATGCACTGCTGATGACGTCACATATTACATCACTCATGACATGGTCAGTGACATCACTGATGACATCTCAAATTACATCACTGATGACATCATCCACGTGATCATCTGATGCACCTCCTCACACCCTAATAAAACATTGATACACCCACTCTAAAAATACAGAATGCTAATCTCGAAACCATAGACACACCAATACCAGTTAGTACATACACACTCAGTAATTCCTAGATCTACACATACATCTACTCACTCACCCATACAGTCACTCATACATGCAGTCACTCATCAATACATCCAATAGCATATGCAGTCATACATCTATACAGACACTGACACACCGCCACTTACTCATAGACTTACTCACTCACCTAGTCAGTCACGCAGAGAATCAATTACACTCCCATTTACTCACCTATGCAGTTATACACACACCACCTCACTTATTTATACAGACTAACACATACTTACTCTTATATACAATCACTGACACAAGGACACACTCATGCATACAGCCACTCTCACAATCACTCACTCTCACATATAGTCACTTATATACTCCAACACTCACATATACAGCCTTTCACATGTGTAGTTACTCACACATGTACCACTGAGACATCCATTCACTCACCAACACAACCATACACACACTCACCCACCCATACAGCCCTTCATAGATGTACTCTTGAACCAATACACCCAGTGAATCACCCACTCACACATCTATGCACAGAGTCACACATCCCCCTCCCACCCACACAGACACTCAGGCAACCATACAGATACTCAGACAACCAATAAATAACCCATAAAGACACTCATGTAGCTACTCACCAACCCATGCAACCGCTTACACACCAACAGACAGACTGATACAGACATTCACACAGTTTAGTCACTAACCCATGCATTCAGTAAGACACGTTTAATCACTCATTTATACAGTCAGTCACGCACCTACTAAATCATCCATTCAGACAGTCATACACCCACTCATTCTTCAAAACACCTTGGACTATATATATATATAAAACATATTTAAACTTTACAGAAACACACAGTCACTGGATGATGTCATCAGTGATGTCATTTGAGATGTGTGATGTCATCAGTGATGTCACTGACCATGTCATGAGTGATGTAATATGTGACGTCATCAGCAGTGCATTGCGGGGGCGCGAGTTATAGTTAGCTCAACTAACTATCACGGCCGAATTTCTCTGGTTTTGTACAAGTGAAATGTCCAACTAACTACAACGTCCCTGAAACCTGTGGTTTTTTCAGTGAATTTCTATGGTTTTTTAAATGCTAATTTCTAACTATAACTTCCCTGAAACCTATGGTTTTTTCAGTGAATTTCAAAGGTTTTTTAAATACTAATTTCTAACTATAACGTCCCTGTTTTTTCAGTGAATATATATATTACCTACTGGCGGTCGCCAGTAGGTAGTTATAGTTAGGACCACGTTTCCATAGGAAAAGCATTTTTGATGTGCTTATAACTTTGGCGTGCGTTTGACAAATCTTTACGAAATTTTCCAAAAAGTTCCTCTTTTCAGGTCAGCTCCTATCCTGAAAGTTTGTGGGGGATTCGTCAAGGGAGGGGCTAAGAAAAAAGGGGGGTCCCAAAACGTGTTTTCTCCATGCAATTTCCATAGGAAACTTTAGACAAGGCTACAGGTCAAACTGCTGAACGGAATAACGCCAAATTTGGCACAGAGAAAGGTCTTGGTCCAGAAAGCACGCTTTCGTTTAAATCGGGTAAATCCGTTCAGTAGTTTTAGAGACATATCAAATTTTCCAGATATCGATATTTAAGAATTCTGACATCTGATTGGCTGAAGCGTTACGAGCACGAGCTTGCGGCTCATTGGCTGCGAACTGTTGAAACTAGGACGTGTTGGCAGCCATTTTGTGATTCAGTCTGTCAGCTCACAACTCTCCCTCTGCAAGGCATCAGGTCCGTAGTTCTACCTCTTCGAGGCAACACTAAAAATATGCCGCAGCTCTGTCTGTGCGAGATACCCCTTTCACGGTCCCTCTACCCACATCACCAGCTCGCGGCTATGCCTTTAGAATCCAGTCGTCAGCTCGCAGCTCTGCGACTGCGAGCTGTGAGCCATTTTGTGACTCAGTCCGTCAGCTTGCATCTCTCCCTCTAAAAGGCATCGCATCCGTAATTCTACCTCTGCCAGGCAATACTGAAAATATCCTGCAGGTCTGTCTGTGCGAGATACTCCTTTTATGCTCCCTCTTCCCACATCATCAGCTCACGGCTATGCCTTTAGAAGGCAGTCCGTCGGGCCCGCAGCTCTACCTCTGTGAGCCACCTCGTTAGCTCGTAGCTCTGTCTGTGCTAGGAGGCGCGTCGGCCCGTTATTCTCCCTCTGTGAGTTAGCCTGTCGGGTTGCAGCTCGAAGGGCTCGCAGCTGTATCTCTGCGAGCCAGCCCGTTAAGTGATAGCTGTGTGTCTGCTAGCAGGCCTGTTGGCCCGTTGGTCTCCCTCTGCGAGTCCGGCCACAGCTCTCCCTCTGCGAGCCAGTACGGTGCTGTGCTTTTGCGAGCCAACGGCTCATAGGTCTCCCTCTGCGAGCTGAGCCCACGGGCCGTAGCTCTTCCTCTGCGAGCCTGCCCGACGGCCCGCAGGTGACACTCTGCGAGCCGAAATTGGGAATATAAGGCGGCTGTAAAAGAGCCCTTGTGTTTATTAGTTGGAGCTACATGTAAGTGCGAATGCACAGCTTCAAGTTAATCAGGAAAACTCGGTTTCCCTTATCTGTGAAGTGTACTCCATCACTTCGGTAGATATCAGCCATATCAAAACGTATGTTGTTGTTGTAAATCGACCCCATTCTATGGTCTCTGAGGTATGCAGACACAGCTTTGTTGACATTCTTCCTAGATTTTTCAATCTTATGACAAAATTGGTTTGACCATTTCCACTTCTGTCTTTGGCATATATTGGAATATACAAAGACAGTTTGAGGCAAAAGTAACATCAATTGTCCAAAGGTGTCTTTCATAAGCATTTCCAAACCTACCCCAGTCAATGTGCCTAGGTCGTTACCACCACAGTGCACAATCATGAGATCAGGGTGTTAGAGATGCAAACAGGTTTTAACCAAAGGGAGCAATTGGTGCCACTTCAATCCTCTCTGTGCAAACCATTTAATGTGCACATTTTGTAAACCTAGGTCTAAGTCAATATGTCTCTGTTCTGCATACCTCTTGCACCAGAAAACATAGCTATGTCCTACAATCCACACTAGCATTTTGAAGGTATGGCTACAAGATATGGATAAATGTCTGTAGCTCATGCAGTCTGTTCCTAGAATAAGAGATATGTTTAAACATGGGGAACTACTTTTTTTACATACAAAACATTAACCGATTGGGAGATGAAATGTATTGTGTCCTAAAAAGTATGGTGTATATTAGTTTTGATGAAAAGCATCTTTGTGATTGGTTAATAAAAAAGCAGTTTATACGTGGAGTACATATTATAGGATGAAATTTGCTCAGCTCAACCACACCTGCTAATTGTATTTGGAAGGTGCAGTTCAAACTTGAAAGAATGGTGAACTTTTGACCTCCACGTGCCGTTAAATGCTGAAAAAAATGTTGCAAAAGAAATATCGGTAGGTTTAAAAAATGATGAACTTTTAACCTGCACGTGTCAGTAGAATGTTCTAGAAAGTGGTCATACAATACCTTGAACTTTTCACCTGTATGTGTCCTTAAAAAAACAGTTTTTATGGAAAGTTAAAAAATAACCAATAAAGAGAGGTTTTGCAATCTAAAAAAAATAAGGAACTATTTTGATTTGTTCTTTATATGTATTTATGTGTGGAGCAACAGGGAAATTCTGTCATTACTGGTTCCATTCTTGATGAAAGCGGTGCATTAGATGTACTGTGTGACAAGAAAATAATTGCATGCGTTTGTGACATTTGAAATCTGCATACCAACTACGAAGGTAAATTAGAAATTAAGAAGGTGTGTTATGTGTTTTGTAGTAGTGGTTAAGTATTTGAGACGATATTTATAACTTTCAAAGTGAATGACAACAGATGCAATGGAGCCAACGATCATGCAGCTCAGACACCCAACACTGCTCCGACACCCCCCGCCACCAGCCCCTTGTACGCCATCCCCCCCTCACCTCCCCCCCACACAAACAAATGTGACAGCAACCTTAGGAAATCTGGAATGTAACAAATTGGCTGATGTCGCACAATTATAGTAAAGAAGATGCATGTGAGGTTGGACAAATAAGAATCTCAGTCATCTATGGATTTACATATAAAACATTTTATTTAAACACAACAACAAAATAAAAGTAGGTACAGGTATGGCGTGTCATCCCTCGACAATTTGTGAATCACAGCCTGCAAGACAAAAGAAAGATAAGATTGTGCGTCATGCGTCCATGAAAGGAGAGAGAGAGAGAAAGAGTGAGAGAGAGGAAGAGACAGAGAAAGAAAGAGTGAGAGAGAGGAAGACAGAGAAAGAGAGAAAGAGTGAGAGAGAGAGGAAGAGAGAGAGAAAGAGAGAAACAGTGTGAGAGAGAGGTAGAGAGAGAAAGAGTGAGACAGAGAGGAAGAGAGAGAGAGAGAGAAAGAAAGAACGAGAGAGAGAGGAAAAGACATAGAAAGAGAGAAAGAGTGTGAGAGAGAGAAAGGAAGAGATAGAGAGAGAGAGAAGAATGTGAGTGACAGAAAGGAAGAGATGGAGAGGGAGAGTGAGAGTGAGTGTTGACACTGTGGAGAAAATCCTCACAGCTCACCTTTCTGCCACCGGTGTGTCTCCAACCACGTGCCGGGACATAGTGCAGTCTTGAAGTTTAGTCATCTGAAACATAGTATAGAATCAGTAATGGCAGAGTACATACAACTGCACACGCCTAATTCTCTGTTTTGCCGCTGCACACGCAGGCTGCTGCACCCCATCGACTCCCGCCGCCCAGAGGTGTCTGCCCGCCTCTGCGCACCCAGGCTGCTCTACCCCATCCACTCCCACTGCCCAGAAGTGTCTGCCCGCTGCTATGCACCCAGGCTGGTGCACCCCATCCAGTCCCACTGCCCGGAGGTGACTGCCCGTTCCTGCACACCCAAACTGCTGCATCCCATCCACTCCCACTGCCTAGAGGTGTCTTCCCGCTCCTGTGCACCCAGGCTGCTGTACCCCATCCACTCCCACTGGTCGGAGGTGTCTGCCCGCTCTTGTGCACGCAGGGTGCTGCACACTATCCACTCCCACCTCCCAGAGGTGACTGCTCGCTGCTACGGAAACAAGCCTCTCTGCTCACCTTCCGCCACCGGCGTGTGTCTAAGAGGGTCCACCACGTGCCGAAGCAACCTCCTCAGTCGTGCATACACGCGGTCAAGCCGAGCTCACAATTCAAAGTGGGTTTTGATTGCAGGATGGCCACGCATCATCGCAGACTGCACACGCGCTCAGCTCTGGTGGCACTAACTCAGTGGAACTGAAGTCATCACCTCGTGGCGGGAGGTCCGTGTCGGGGGGGGTCGTCAATATGTGAATCACAGCCTGCTAGACAAAAAGCAAGATAAGATTGTGCGTCATGCACCCATCAAAGGAGAGAGACAAAGAAAGAGTGACAGAGAGGAAGAGAGAGAAAAAGAAAGAAACAGTGAGAGGTAGACAGAGAGAAAGAGTGAGAGAGAGAGGAAGAGAGAGAGAAACAGTGAGAGAGAGAGAGAGGAAGAGAGAGAGAAAGAGAGAAACAGTGTGAGAAAGAGGAAGAGAGAAACAGAGGAAGAGTGAGAGAGAGAGAAAGAGAGAGAGAGGTAGAGAGAGAGAAAGAAAAAAACAGTGTGAGAGAGAGGAAGAGATAGAGTGAGAGAGAGAGAGGAAGAGAGAGAGAAAGAGTGTGAGGGAGAGAAAGGAAGAGATGGAGAGGGACAGTGAGTGCCCACACTGTGGACAAAACCCTCACAGCTCACCTTTCCATCACCGGTGTGTCTCCAACCACGTGCCGGAACATAGTGAAGCCCTCAAGCTTACTCATCTGAAACGTAGGATGGAATCAGTAATGGCAGAGTACATACAACTGCACACGCCTAATTCTCTGTCCCGCCTTTGTGCATCCAGGCTGCTGCACCCCATCCACTTCCACTGCCCTGAGGTGTCTGCTCGTCGCTGCGCACCCAGACTGCTGCACCCCATCCACGTCCACTGCCCAGAGGTGTCTGCCCGCTGCTGCGCACCCAGGCTGCTGCACCCCATCCACTCCCACTGCCCGGAGGTGACTGTCCGCCGCTGCGCACCCAGGCTGCTGCACCCCATCCACTCCCACTGCCCGGAGGTCACTGCCCGCCGCTGCGCTAACAAGCCTCTCTGCTCACCTTTCGCAACCTGCGTGTAGAAAAGAGGGCCTACCACGTGCCGCTGCAAGCCCGGGGCCCGCGGACACAGCACCCTGCATATCATGCAGCCCCGCTCCGCAGGCCACTAGGTCTCACATTTGGTGCTGGGTCTTGATTTCGCCATGTCAGAGGACATACCAGTGCACCGGGCTTTTCATCGCAGGCTGCACACCCGCTCAGCCCTTGCGGTGCCACTAACTCTGTGACCAGCGAGGCGACGCCACGTGCCGGTAGGCCTGCGCTTTCTGATGGCTCAGGCCTACACTGCGCTCCAGCAGGGCACACAAAACCTGAGCTGTCCAGACCGCCGGGACGGGCCATCACCGCAGGCTGTACACCCGCTCAGCAGTTACGGTACCCGTACCTCAGTGGACCGAAAGTCACCGTCCCGTGCCGGTGTGCCTGTGCCGGCCGCAGTGCATCCGGTGCGAGCAACTCTGAAATGGCGTCAAGCACGTGCGCCCGGTCTTTTTTATTGGCAGGGTCACGTGTCCTGTGACGCCTGTGCTGGATGGGTGTGGTGTGGGTGTATACTAGCCGTGAGGGAGTGGCCCTGGCGTACTGACAACTAGGGTGTAACCAGCAGATCACTGCAATGAAAATCTGGGCCATGTAGCGTTGTTGTCCTTCCCTGTAAGCATAAGCGGAGTGGGCTGGCCTGGCGTATGCCAGTCCTGCGTGAGGCTGTGAAGAATGACTCCGGAGCTATGAGTGTGGCTCTGTTCTGGGCTGTATGAGGAATCAACTGATGCGGGTGTCCCTGTTGTAGTGCTGACGTCACCCGGGTCGCAAGCGCCAATGTGTCACTCTGTGAGCCAAGTCCCACAACATGGCCAACATGGAAGGTACGGGGAATCACTGACCCTACATTCATCCATAGTTCCACACATGAAAGATGGTGGACATGACACATCTGTGTGGAAATGAATGTTTATTGCACATTCAGTGGAGTGTTGCAGCTGTAGCAATACAGGGCCATGCAAAGTTCAAGTTTCAGTTTTTGGCACATGGAGGGCAGCCAATTAGAGCCATCTTGTGTTCGGGGTTAGGCTGCGCCAACATATGTACTTATACAATTACTCCGCCAATCTCCAAGCACTTATAAATTCACTATACACTCTCCTTGCAGTACTCTAATGATCCAGTCTCTACGTACGTACTTGTACAATGACCGAGAGAAAGTTACATAACCGAAGTTTTCCCCCCTGCCAGAGGTAACATGGTTGCATACCCTGTCCACAGCACAATGTAATGTGGTAGGGCCCAGGGGCGGCATCTTGCATACATAATGAACACACGGACACAGATAGATAGTGAAACTGGGTACGGGCACGTGCGCTCGACTCATTTTTATTACCAGGGTCACATGTCCAGTGACGTCTGTGCTGGATGCGTGTGGGGTGAGTGTAAGCCAGCCGTCCGGGAATGGTTGGTGCTGGCAACAAGTACAACAGTAATCATTTGATCAGACACACAAATTCAATCATAAAGGGTCAATGATTTGTGCTGCACTAAGGTAGGGGCAACAGATGTGAAATAATACACACAATATTGTATCGTAAAGGGTCCATGACTTGTGGTACACTGAGGTAGGGGCAGCAGATGTGAAATTATACACAAAACATTGTATCATAAAGGGTTCATGAGTTGTTCTGCACTGAGATAGGGGCATCAGAAGCATTCAGCGTGTGCGCAGCCAGCGATGATGTGTGGTGCGGGCGAGCCGCACTGGGAGCAATGTCTGTTGCCTACTGGACTGAGTCATCTGCAATCGCGACTCAATGTGAATTGTGAGCCCTGCTATCCGCAGTGTAGATCGAAGGCAGTAGTCAGCACAGACATCGAAGAATGCTTTTAGTCACTTCCTGTTTACAAAATTCGAGGACATAGAGTACAATTCTCTCTGCAATAAATAAATCATGTCTCAATTTAAATTGTGAGCTCTGCTAACCGCAGTGTAGGTGTATGGAACAAAAGATGAAACATTTATGGAATACACTGTCGAAATATGTAGGTTTCAGGGACGTTATAGTTAGTTGTTAACCACAAAAAGCTGCTCCTAAAGTAGTGACCACTGTGAGGTTTGGGTTAAATTGTGAGTGAAGGCATCTCACAAAATGTAACGGACTGGTCTCACACACCACCTGGTGTCATGCTTCATCATTGACCAGTCCTCGCCCTCTAAAACCTTGGTTTGATAGAGGGCGGGCATACACCTGACGACAGGGATGCACTTCTAAACTAAGTGGGGGCCCATGTACAAGTTAGTGTGGTTAAAAATCATTATAGTTATCCTTGTTGTGTTTTTTAATGTGAAAGGTAACTATATGATATTAAAATCAGATGACGGTATGTGAGGGAGTTAATGTCCCCTAACCGTTATGTGAGAGGTCGACATGTTTCTGCCGTGTTGGCCCAGGTGGGTCCAGGGCATTCATCAGGACCTAAATGTATAGCGAGGGCTCCGTTCTTACCAACTGGTGGCAAGAGAATACCACTGTGTGGGCGTGATCAGTGTCACTTTCCACAATGTGATGGCTTCTAGATTCAAGCCTGTAAAAGAAAATATTGAAAAAAACATATAAACCAACAAACCATCATCGTGGTGGAGTACTGAACACAATACATGCACTGTTTCAGTAGAATGTGAGTGACTACTCGTGTGACATGTGACACTCTATTTGTGTACACGATTCCAGAGATGCAAATGGTGAGAACAAGGGTCTCACTATTCTTACCCTAAGTACCAAAGCTACTTGCCCCATGGAAGGAGGGGAGGGGAAACCCCTGAAGTAAACCATGTTGAAAGAAACACAGATCACAATTGGCGTGAAAAAATGCGGTCTGTGATGAGAAAAAGCCCACATAGCATTCAACCACATTTATACCTGGGGTGGTTAGATTAACCATACATTCATTCAGCCTTCATTCAAACCCTTACTGTCTGAAGGGAAGTTTCCGCGTGGTTCCTAGGTGACTGCTCCCGTTCCTCCCCGATGTAGAAATGAGGAGAAAGTCATCGCGCTATATATAGTGCATCCTCTTGAGTTAATTGGTGTTAAGTGGTTCGCAGGTGATGCTAGGTATTGTCAGGTGTGTGGTTTCCTGTGTCCCTAAAAAGGGAAGCCTGATCTAACCATGGCGGCCATGCGCGCATGTTCAGTGCGGTATTCTGAGCTAGCTCTGACTCAGCTGTGGAAGTTATTATCAGGTGCGCGACTTCCTGTGTCCTTCGTACGAGTGCCTGATTAAAAGATGGCCATCTTAAGAGGATGCACTATATATAGCGTGATGACTTTCTCCTCATTTCTACATCGGGGAGGAACGGGAGCAGTCGCCTAGGAACCACGCGGGAAACTTCCCTTCAGACAGTAAGGGTTTGAATGAAGGCTGAATGAATGTATGGTTAATCTAACCACCCCAGGTATAAATGTGGTTGAATGCTATGTGGGCTTTTTCTCATCACAGACCGCATTTTTTCACGCCAATTTTGATCTGTGTTTCTTTCAACAGGGTTTGACTTCAGGGGTTTCCTCCCCTCCTTCCATGGGGCAAGTAGCTTTGGTACTTAGGGTAAGAATAGTGAGACCCTTGTTCTCACCATTTGCATCTCTGGAATCGTGTACACAAATAGAGTGTCACATGTCACACGAGTAGTCACTCACGTTCTACTGAAACAGTGCATGTATTGTGTTCAGTACTCCACCACGATGATGGTTTGTTGGTTTATATGTTTTTTTCAATATTTTCTTTTACAGGCTTGAATCTAGAAGCCATCACATTGTGGAAAGTGACACTGATCACGCCCACACAGTGGTATTCTCTTGCCACCAGTTGGTAAGAACGGAGCCCCTCGCTATACATTTAGGTCCTGATGAATGCCCTGGACCCACCTGGGCCAACACGGCAGAAACATGTCGACCTCTCACATAACGGTTAGGGGACATTAACTCCCTCACATACAGTCATCTGATTTTAATATCATATAGTTACCTTTCACATTAAAAAACACAACAAGGATAACTATAATGATTTTTAACCACACTAACTTGTACATGGGCCCCCACTTAGTTTAGAAGTGCATCCCTGTCGTCAGGTGTATGCCCGCCCTCTATCAAACCAAGGTTTTAGAGGGCGAGGACTGGTCAATGATGAAGCATGACACCAGGTGGTGTGTGAGACCAGTCCGTTACATTTTGTGAGATGCCTTCACTCACAATTTAACCCAAACCTCACAGTGGTCACTACTTTAGGAGCAGCTTTTTGTGGTTAACATTTATTGTTGGAGGCTGCTAGCTCCTAGAACCCCGCGCCTCTTGTTCCCCTCTCCACACAGTGTGGAGCTCATGTGTTTTTTTGATTTTACGTTATAGTTAGTTGCCTACTGGACTCTGAAATTAATGAATGAAGACTGAATTTGAATTGTGAGCCCTGCTGAGCACAGTGTAGGCCGAAGGCAGCGGTCAGGAAGGGACTACAGCCACCTGGCGTTGACTTGAGCTGCATACAGTTAGTGGTAGGTGTGGCGCTCAGAGTGTGCGCAGCCAGCGATGATGCAATGTCTCTTGCATACTGGACTGCGTCATCTGCAATCGCGACTCGATCTGAATTGTGAGCCCTGCTGACCACAGTGTAGGCCAGAGGCAGTGGTCAGGAAGAGCCCAGAGCCACGTGGCGTTGACTTGAGCTGCATAGAGTTATTGGTAGGTGTGACGCTCAGCGTGTGTGCAGCCAGCAATCATACAATGTCTGTTGCCTACTGGACTGCGTCATCTGCAATCACGTCTCGATCTGAATTGTGAGCCCTGCTGACCACAGTGTAGGCCGGAGGCAGTGGTCAGGAAGAGTCCACAGCCACATGGCGTTGACTTGAGCTGCATAGAGTTAGTGGTAGGTGTGGCGCTCAGCATGTGCGCAGCCAGCGATGATGCAATGTCTCTTGCCTAATCGCGACTTGATCTGAATTGTGAGCCCTGCTGACCGCAGTGTAGATCGAAGGCAGTACTCAGCACAGACATCAAGGAATGCTTTTTGTCACTTCCTCTTGACAAAATTCGAGGACATAGAGTACAATTCTGTCTGCAATTAATAAATCAAGACTCAATTTGAATTGTGAGCTCTGCTGTCCGCAGTGTAGACTGCCATTCAGTGTTCCTTTGGACTTGCAAGATGAATTTGGTCATTGTACTAAAGCTATAACTGATATAAAACAAGTTCTTGAAGCAAGGATACTAAAAGGATATTATGTAGGTTTTAGGGACGTAATACTTAGTTGCCTACTGGACTCTGCAATTAATGAATCAAGAGTCAATTTTAAATGTGAGCCCTGATGACTGCAGTGTAGGCCGGAGGCAGTGGTCAGCAAGGGCCCACAGCCACGTGGCGTTGAGTTGAGCTGTACAGTTAGTGTCACCTGAAGCAACCAGCGTGTGTGGAGCCTGCGACGATGCATGGTCCGGGCGGGCCGCACTGGTAGCAATGTCTTTTGCCTAATTAATTCTGACTTAATAAGTCCACGTGGCGTTGACTTGTGGTGCACTGAGTTAGTGGCACCTGAAGCACTCAGTGTGTGCGCAGTCTGCGATGATGCGTGGTCCGGGCGGGCCGCACTGGGATCAATGTCTCTTCCCTACTGGAGTGCGTCATCTGCAATCGCGACTCGATCTGAATTGTGAGCCCTGCTGTCCGCAGTGTAGATCGAAGGCAGTAGTCTGTACAGACATAAGTCTGTGGTGCTCTGCTGCTGGGTTCGCAGCGGGCCTGTGTCGAGGACTCCGGCGGTCACGGCGGAGGCCTCGTGGCAGGGTGAGGGCTGCCGCCCTGGCAGACGCTTTGGCCTTCCCACAAGTGAACCACGCCCACAGCCCCAGCCTATTTATTCATACTTCTACGCTGGAGTGGCGTACGTTGGACCAGCACACTCCGATTCCGCTTCCAAGGGGGGACAACACAGCTACATGACTGAGATCTTCCCCACTGCCTGAGGTAACATGGTTGCATCTATTGTCCACAACACTACAAGCACCAGCAGTATATGTCCACATGGAGAGGTTTGTGCTCTGCATAGTGAGGTCTGTCCACCACATCACCGCTACACGTGGTATTGTGTGCATTTTTATTGATGGGTGACTTGCGTCCTTCACACATACTTGGTTGCCACATCTCCCAAGATTCAGCTATTGTGTGGCTGAGGGACCATGCCGTTTTTGGAAGGTCCGCTGTCGTGTTCTGCGTTGCCTCGGTGGTAGTAGGGAGGGGGGGTGGTCCGGGGGGGAGGTCCTGAGTGTGATGGCAGTGGGTGTTGTGGCCTTCTTGGGTGTCGGAGCTGCATGGTCAGTAGCTCTATGACATGTGTTGGTCTTCAGATGTGGTTCTGGGCTGGTCTCCCTTTCACACTGTAGGTAGTTGTCCTGCTTTACACCAGTAAAAGGCAGATGTTAAATTCCTACTGCTAACGCAGCTTATCGCCTGTTTTTGGATCGCACCCCAGATTTGGCTGCTCGTTCAAAATATCGGGAAGTGGTGTTTTCGTGTTATTTTTGCACAGGAACGCCTACTCTGCATATTATTAGCGTTAGTTGTCGCTCTCATTTGTGGCAAATTTTTTTGCGGCAGCTATTGTTGGAAAACTGGCGATATTGGCTGTTTTCACTAGGTTGAGAATGGAATGATAATTTAAAATCACTGAAAATACCATAGGTTTAATGAACATTATAATTAGAAATTATCATTTCAGAAACGTTTGAAATTCACTGAAAAAACCATAGGTTTCAGGCACGTTATAGTTAGAAATTAGCATTTAAAAAACCTTAGAAATTCACTCAAAAAACCATAGGTTTCAGGGACGTTATAGTTAGAAATTCTCATTTAAAAAACCTTTGAAATTCACTGAAAAAACCATAGGTTTCAGGGAAGTTATAGTTAGCTGGACATTTCACTCCTAAGAAACCATAGAAATTCCACTGTTATAGTTAGTTCAGCTAACTATAACTCGCGCCCCCGCAATGCACTGCTGATCACATCACATATTACATCATTCATGACATGGTCAGTGACATCACTGATGACATCACTGATCACATCTCAAATGACATCACTGATGACATCACTGATGACATCATCCATGTGACAATCTGATGCACCGTCTCACACCCTAATATAACCTTTGATACACCCACTCCAAAAAACAGAATACCATTTTTGAAACCATAGACACACCAATACTACTTACTACAATCACTGGTTCTTAGGTCTACACACTCATCCACTCATTCACCCATACAATCACTCATACATGCAGTCACTCATCAATACAACACTATCATATGCACTCATACACTACACAGACACTCACACAGCAGCACTCATCCAGAGTTACTCACACACCTATTCAGTCATGCAAATAATCAATCACACTTACATTTACTGACCTATACAGTTATACACACAACACATTACTTATTCAAACAGAAAGAAGCGCATAATTGGTCTCCTATACAATCACTGATACAAGTACACACTCATCCATACAGCCACTCTCACAATCACTAACTCTCACTGTTAGACCTGGCACCATTGGCGTGGGTCTCCCCTCCATTTCTCGCTTTTTGTCTCCTCTGTGTTTGCTGATATTAGATGCTCGGGGCGCTGTGCCACGGCCATTCCGTGCCACAGCGCGAATGCTCCCTATGGTAAATTGACTGTATGAATTGATGTTCCCCTAATTGGCTCATTTGGTTTACCTGTTAGTCTCTAGTATCATGCACCGTGCGTGCCCAGGGCTGGTAGACCGAATGCTGCTGGTGGGCCTGCAGCGCTGATTGCGCCACCCACGGAAGCAGCTTGTAAAGTGGAAAGTCGAATTTGGTATGCCTGAGCTCAGAATATTAACGTACATCTTTTAGTGAGGGTTATTTCTATATTGTGTGTTCAAAAATACCACTTTGGGGAAGTGGGTATTTTCTTGCCTAAAATCTTCCAGTGTGCTCTGCTGTTATGTGTATTGGCCGTCTGGTTTTGGAGGGACAGGGTAGGCTGAACCCGACCTGGGTCGAGTAGAGGAATCTGCAGCTGGAGTATGGGGAGGGGTGACCCTTTGGTCTGAGCAGGGCTGGGCCTGGCAAGGTGAATGATGGCTCCAGCCCCCACTGTGCGTCTGATAGCAGACCCCTCTTCCTCAAAGGCAGGATGCCGCCTCGTAAACAACGTGCCCCCAGGACCTCCCCGAACTGGTTCTGACTGGGTTCAGTGACTTGTGATTTTTGAGAGAACAAAGACTTGTGGGGTATAAAGATCTGTGCCGAAACCCCTACACGGTGTGTTACTTCTGGATGCCAAGACAAACCTCTGTCCATGTAACTAGAGGGAAAGGACTTTGAAACTTTCATCCATCTTGCTGAAGCAACTACCCAAGGGCCTGATTTGAGCTCGCCTCCTGCCGAAGTCTCAGGGACATTAGAGTTCACCCATCAGCCGTCTGGATTCCTATTTGAGGGGGATTCTACCCGCAGGTGAGGCCTCTGTCGAGAATTCCGGAGCCTCTGGTTCTACTGCGGGGAAACGCGGGCTGAAAGTCGCTATCGCTATTGTGGGCCGCTGCAGCTGAGGAGCTGTGCCGCTGAGTGCCCGCATTTGCCATCCTACGAAACTCATCGCTATCGCTATTGTGGGCCACTGCAGCTGAGGAGCTGTGCCGCTGAGCGCCCACATTTGCCATCCTATGAAAGTCGCTATCGCTATTGTGGGCCGCTGCAGCTGAGGAGCTGTGCCGCTGAGTGCCCGCATTTGCCATCCTATGAACGTCGCTATCGCTATTGTGGGCCGCTGCAGCTGAGGAGCTGTGCCGCTGAGTGCCCGCATTTGCCATCCTACGAAACTCATCGCTATCGCTATTGTGGGACGCTGCAGCTGAGGAGCTGTGCCGCTGAGTGCCCGCATTTGCCATCCTACGGAAATCAACGCTAACGCTATTGTGGGCCGTTGCAGCTGAGGAGCTGTGCTGCTGAGTGCCCGCATTTGCCATCCTACGGAAATCGTTGCTATCGCTATTGTGGGCCGCTGCAGCTGAGGAGCTGTGCCGCTGAGTGCCCGCCTTTGCCATCCTTCGGAAATCATCGCTATCGCTATTGTGTGCCGCTGTAGCTGAGGAGCTGTGCTGCTGAGTGCCCGCATTTGCCCTCCTACGGAAATCGTTGCTATCGCTATTGTGGGCCGCTGCAGCTGAGGAGCTGTGCCGCTGAGTGCCCGCCTTTGCCATACTACGGAAATCATTGCTATCGCTATTGTGGGCCGCTGCGGCTGAGGAGCTGTGCCGCTGAGTGCCCGCACTAGTCACCACTTCCAGGATCTTGTTACCCCCTGCGGGTACCGCTGGATGCCCGCCTTTAAGCCCAGTCCCAGGATTATCGTGAGTGCACACCGCGGACCGCTACAGCTGGGAGCTGTGGCCGCTGCGAGTCCGCCTGTCATCACCGCGGCTTCCTTGTGAGGCTGCATGCGTGCCCCTTTACATCCCAGGTACATTGTGCATCACCGGGTTGCGTAGACCCCGGCCCCGAACTAAGTCCGTTCCACCCCCGTTTCGAATGCCTTTATTGCTTTTAAAGTGAATCTGTAATTGTGTGCATTGTGGTTCCTTGAGTGCTTTTAGCCTCGTGCTCAGTCTATATAAAGATAACTATTTTTCTATAACTACTTGTGGTGTCCGTTTATAGCGTCTCTCCTGTGTTGTTGTGTATGGTCATAAATGCTTCACACACTGCCTCTGGCTGGGATAGGCCTGTCTGCTCATGCTACGTTACCGCAGGGTTGAGCAGGAGTTATCAAAGGGTGTAGCCCCCTTACTCTGACTTAGGAAGAAGGATCCCTATTTGGACCTCGGCGCCAGCCGCGGCTAACTAGAGATCCCCATTTCTAACATTGGCGGTCAGCAGTGAGGATCAGGACTTGTATTTGTGATCCACATACAATAACCAGTGTACGCTACTAGTGAGTGTAGGCCTAGGCGCAACCACGTACGGTTTGATTTTGTTCTATTGTCGATTGTAATTGCCAGTTATGTCTACAATGGGTAGGCCAATGTCCAATGCTTCGGAGGATCTCATCTTTGAGGAAGAGAGGTTACAAACCTACACTTCCAAACAGCTAAAGTCTTTTTGCAAGCGATTCACAGTCCCTGTAGCGGGTCTCTCTAGGAAGGAGGAGTATCAGAAGACCCTTAGGGCCTGGTCAGAAGCGAGAGAGTCCGCTAGGAATGAGGGAGAGAATGCTGGAGGGCAGCAGGATGACGAAGTGGATTTAGTGGGAGGTAAAGCACTTTCCAATCCAGGTACTAGTGTGTCCTCAAAGAGTCTGTCTCCAGAAGAGATGGAGGACAGGGAGAGAGATAGGAGGCATAGTTTGGAAATGGCCAAATTAGAAGGTCAGAAGGACCTAGAGAGTAAAAAGTTGGATATTGAGAATAACAGGTTGACATTTGAGCTTGAGAAAATGAAACTGGAGCATGAAAGAATATTGAGGGAGCTGGAGATCAAGGCTAAGAGTTTAGAGATCTCCCCTCTGCTGGCAGCATACCGTTAGTACCTACCGAGAGTAGAGTGTATATACCCAAGGATGTCATCAAGGATTTCCATAAGAGTGAGGATATTGGGCAATGGTTTGCCGCATATGAGATAGCCATGGTGTCCCACCGGGTCCCTGAGAAGGATTGGGGAGCGGGGTTGTGGGAACATTTTGTGAGTGATGGGAGGGATACCCTGTTGGATCTGCCTGAAGAGAGCAGGATGGTGTATGCCCATATGAAAGAGGCCTTGATGACGCGATATGGTTTGACCCCAGAAATGTACAGGCAGAGATTTAGAACCTGTAAGAAGTTAGAGGGTACCACTTGGGTCGAATATGTGTCTTTTTTTGCAGAGCAATGGATCGCTGGGTGAAGGGTAGAAAACTTTTGAGCAACTGTATGATTTGTTTGCATGGGAGCATTTATCTAGTAACTGTTTTCCCGAGCTACGCCTGCATCTTGTTGATAGCAATCTAACTATCCCTAGGAAGCTTGCTGAGGAGGCTGACCGCTGGGTGAGCACCCAGGTTCGCAAGGGTCCTGTGGGAGACTTCGCCAAAGGTGGGCAGGGTCCCCAGCAGAGAAGTGGGGGGGACAGGGGTAAACCGAGGGAGTTCCAGAGAGGTCCCCAAAGTAATTCCCAAGGGCACCAAGGAGTGGTGTCCCAGTCTCCCCCTGAGAAGAAGCCAGTGCCCCCGACAGGTAGGCCTGTTCATAGGGGCCCCTTACTTGTTTTAATTCTGGTCAAGTGGGCCACCGGTATTATGATCCCCAGTGTCCCCAGAGGACCTCAATGCCCCGCCCCGCGCACCACCCCGCCAGCTTGCTAGTGTAGCCCTGGGAGGGGAGGAGATGGGTGCCCAAGGTGGGTGGGATCCTGTGGAATTGACCCTTGTCTCGCTAGGAGACTTTGAGAAGGTCCCTAACCCCATGCTGCCTGATAACACTAAGAAGTACAGGCAGTGGGTGACCATCAATGGCCATAGGGTGGAGGCTCTGAGGGACACCGGAGCTAGTGTGACTGCTGTCAGCTCCCGGTTGGTGTCCAAAGAGCAGGTTGTCCCCCATGCATTCCTCCTAGTAGTGTCAGCAGACAACTCTGAGAGCCAGTGTGAGGTGGCTCAGGTTCCCTTTGAGTGGGGGGGTCTCAGGAACTCTTCAAGTAGCTGTGAGGCCAGCCATGCCGGTAGACTGTCTGTTGGGCAACGATTTAGAAAACTCCCCGTGGGCTGCGGTGGAGAGGAAAGCCCAATTGGAAATGTTGGGTCTGCCTGAGTGGGCGTGTGCAACCACTCGGTCCATGGCAGCCAGTAAGGACATTCAGAAGAACCTGGAGCCTGAAAGTATGGCCCAGGCCCCTGCCTTACAGAGAAGGGGTAGGGGGCGCGGGAAACCGGCCCCCATAGTTCCCACGGTCCAGAAAGGAGCAGACCTTGAGGGGGATGCCCTGGAGCCTACAGGGGAACAGGTAGCCGAACTGGGGGACCTGCCTGAGCTGACCCATTGGCAGCAGGAAGGAGGGCCCACCAGGGAGGAATTTTGTGAACAGCAAAAAACGTGCCCTTCTCTCGAGGGGCTGCGGCGACAGGCTGCAGCCCAGGCGGCAGGTGATCAGTCAGGGTCACATCTGATCTATTGGGAGAATGACCTCCTTTAAAGCGAGCCTAAGGTTGCTGAGCCTGGGTCAGCCCGTGTGCTGGTGGTACCCCCGTGCTTCAGAGCCTTCCTACTGGGGCTGGCTCATGACGTGCCATTGGCAGGACATCTGGGGCAGACCAAGACCTTCGAGAGGCTGGTCACCCACTTTTTTTGGCCCCAGATGTGCAGAAGCTCAGATGCTCACTGCAGGACATGTGAGACTTGCCAGGCAAGTGGGAAGAGTGGGGGGAAGATCAAAGCCCCAGTCCAGCCCTTTCCAGTTGTCAGTACCCCGTTCGAGCGAGTGGGCATTGACATTGTGGGGCCTCTGGACCCCAAGACAGCCATGGGCAACAGGTTCATCCTGGTCTTGGTGGACCATGCCACCCGGTACCCTGACGCCATCCCACTCCGGACAGTGACGGCCCCCGTGGTGACGTGCACTGATGGGGATTTTCTCCCGTGTGGGGTTCTCCAGAGAGGTGGTGTCTGATAGGGGTACTAACTTCATTTCCAAATATATGAAGTCTCTGTGGGAGGAGTGTGGGGTAACCTATACGTTTACCACCCCTTACCACTCCCAAGGGAATGGGCTGGTTGAGAGATTCAACCGGACCCTCAAAGGCATGATTATGGGCCTAGAAGAGACCATGAGGCGTAAGTGGGACGTCCTCTTGCCATGCCTGTTGTTTGCTTACCCTGAGGTGCCACAGAAGTCCCTAGGGTTCAGCCCCTTTGAACTCCTCTATGGTCACCCGGTAAGAGGGCCTCTGAGTCTGGTCAAGGAAGGCTGGGAGCAATCTCCCAGGAAACCTCCCCAGGATGTGTTTAGTTACATGCTGGCCTTCAGGAACCAAACTCAGTGTTTCAGAAAGCTTGCTGAGGCAAATCTGGAAGCCAGCCAGGAAGAGATGAAACGTTGGCACGATCAGAATGCCACTCTGATTGAGTTTCAGCCTGGTCAAAAGGTTTGGGTCATGGCCCCAGTGGAGCCTTGTGCGCTCCAAGATAAGTGGACCGGACCATTTGAGGTGGTGGAGCGCAAGAGTCCTGTTACCTACTTGGTGGACTTGCGGTCTCCCCGGAACCCCTTGCGGGTCCAGCATGTCAACCGCCTGAATCCCCACTTTGAGAGGTCTGAAGTGGGCATGCTCCTGGCCACAGATGCTGGAATGGAGGAGGAGGGTGAGCCTCTTCCTGACCTCCTGTGTGCAAATGAGCAAGACAGGTCAGTGGAGGGTGTGGTCCTCTCTGCCACACTGACCCCTGAGCAACAGAGTGATTGTCGCCAACTGTTGGGACAATTCAGTGATCTGTTCTCCCTGGTGCCTAGTGTCACTGATTGGTGTGTCCACGAAGTGGACACTGGGGACAGTCCTCCTGTTAAGCACAAGGCTTACCGAGTGACTGACCGGGTTAGGGCATCCATTAAGGAAGAGGTTTCCAAAATGTTTGCTTTAGGGGTGATTGAGTCCTCTAGCAGCCCTTGGTCCAGCCCAGTGGTCTTGGTACCAAAAGCTGCTGCGCCTGCTGCCACCCCAGAACTTCAGTTCTGCGTGGACTACCGAGGTCTCAATTCAGTCACAAAGACTGACGCGCACCCCATCCCCAGAGCTGATGCGCTCATAGATCGGCTAGGGGCTGCACGGTACCTCAGCACGTTTGATTTGACATCTGGGTATTGGCAGATCGCCTTAACTGATGGGGCAAAGGAGAGGTCCGCATTCTCCACACCAGATGGGCACTACCAGTTCAGGGTGATGCCCTTTGGGATGAAGAATGCCCCTGCCACCTTTCAGAGGTTGGTCAACAGGGTGTTGGATGGGCTGGAAGATTTCAGTGCCGCCTACCTGGATGACATTGCAGTGTTTAGTTCCTCATGGGAGGACCACCTGCGCCACCTCTGGGAAGTGTTGATGGCACTGCGAAGGGCAGGCCTCACAATCAAGGCAAGTAAGTGCCAGATTGGACAGGGTTCTGTGGTGTACTTGGGACACCAGGTGGGGAACGGCCAGGTGGCGCCCCTACAGCCCAAGATTGAAACCATCCTGGCTTGGGAGCCCCCCAAGACCCAGGCACAGGTGAGAGCCTTTTTAGGACTCACAGGTTATTACAGGAGGTTTGTCAAGGGGTATGGCAACATTGTTGCACCCTTGACTGAGCTGACTTCTAAGAAGCAGCCCAAGATGATGAACTGGACTGACACCTGTCAGAACGCTTTTGACGCCCTGAAGACTGCCATGTGCACAGCACCTGTACTTCAGGCGCCCAACTTTTCAAAAGAATTTGTTGTCCAGACAGACGCTTCCGAGCATGGTGTGGGGGCCGTTCTGTCACAGATCAATGAGGAGGGCCTAGACCAACCTGTAGCCTTCATTAGTAGGAGGTTACTCCCATGGGAACAGAGGTGGAGTGCAATTGAGCGTGAGGCATTTGCTGTGGTCTGGGCACTGAAGAAGCTGAGGCCATACTTGTTTGGGACTCACTTCCGGGTTCAGACAGACCACAGGCCCCTCAGATGGTTGATGCAGATGAGGGGAGAGAATCCAAAGTTGTTGAGGTGGTCCATTTCCCTACAGGGTATGGACTTTACGGTGGAACACCGCCCTGGTACAGAGCACGCCAATGCTGATGGTCTGTCCAGATTTTTACACCTTAGTGATGAGAACTCCCAATTGGGTGGGTAGTTCTCCCCACATTTCAGCTGGAGGGGACATGTGTTAGACCTGGCACCATTGGCGTGGGTCTCCCCTCTATTTATCGCTTTTTGTCTCCTCTGTGTTTGCTGGTATTAGATGCTCTGGGCACTGTGCCACGACCATTCCGTGCCCCAGCGCGAATGCTCCCTATGGTAAATTGACTGTATGACTTGATGTTCCCCTAATTGGCTCATTTGGTTTACCTGTTAGTCTCTAGTATCATGCACCGTGCGTGCCCAGGGCTGGTAGACCGAATGCTGCTGGTGGGCCTGCAGCACTGATTGCGCCACCCACGGAAGCAGCTTGTAAAGTGGAAAGTCGAATTTGGTATGCCTGAGCTCAGAATATTAACGTACATCTTTTAGTGAGGGTTATTTCTATATTGTGTGTTCGAAAATACCACTTTGGGGAAGTGGGTATTTTCTTGCCTAAAATCTTCCAGTGTGCTCTGCTGTTATGTGTATTGGCCGTCTAGTTTTGGAGAGACAGGGTAGGCTGAACCCGACCTGGGTCGAGTAGAGGAATCTGCAGCTGGAGTATGGGGAGGGGTGACCCTTTGGTCTGAGCAGGGCTGGGCCTGGCAAGGTGAATTATGGCTCCAGCCCCCACTGTGCGTCTGATAGCAGACCCCCTCTTCCTCAAAGGCAGGATGCCGCCTCGTAAACAACGTGCCCCCAGGACCTCCCCGAACTGGTTCTGACTGGGTTCAGTGACTTGTGACTTTTGAGAGAACAAAGACTTGTGGGGTATAAAGATCTGTGCCGAAACCCCTACACGGTGTGTTACTTCTGGATGCCAAGACGAACCTCTGTCCGTGTAACTAGAGGGAAAGGACTTTGAAACTTTCATCCATCTTGCTGAAGCAACTACCCAAGGGCCTGATTTGAGCTCGCCTCCTGCCGAAGTCTCAGGGACATTAGACTTCACCCATCAGCCGTCTGGATTCCTATTTGAGGGGATTCTACCCGCAGGTGAGGCCTCTGTCGAGAATTCCAGAGCCTCTGGTTCTACTGCGGGGAAACACGGGCTAAAAGTTGCTATCGCTATTGTGGGCCGCTGCAGCTGAGGAGCTGTGCCGCTGAGTGCCCGCATTTGCCATCCTACGAAACTCATTGCTATCGCTATTGTGGGCCACTGCAGCTGAGGAGCTGTGCCGCTGAGTGCCCGCATTTGCCATCCTATGAAAGTCGCTATCGCTATTGTGGGCCGCTGCAGCTGAGGAGCTGTGCCGCTGAGTGCCCGCATTTGCCATCCTATGAAAGTCGCTATTGCTATTGTGGGCCACTGCAGCTGAGGAGCTGTGCCGCTGAGTGCCCGCATTTGCCATCCTACGAAACTCATCGCTATTGTGGGCCGCTGCAGCTGAGGAGCTGTGCCGCTGAGTGCCCGCATTTGCCATCCTACGAAATCAACGCTAACGCTATTGTGGGCCGTTGCAGCTGAGGAGCTGTGCCGCTGAGTGCCCGCCTTTGCCATCCTTCGGAAATCATCACTATCGCTATTGTGGGCTGCTGCAGCTGAGGAGCTGTGCCGCTGAGTGCCCGCATTTGCCCTCCTACGGAAATCGTTGCTATCACTATTGTGGGCTGCTGCAGCTGAGGAGCTGTGCCGCTGAGTGCCCGCCTTTGCCATCCTACGGAAATCATCGCTATTGCTATTGTGGGCCGCTGCAGCTGAGGAGCTGTGCCGCTGAGTGCCCGCACTAGTCACCACTTCCAGGATCTTGTTACCCCCTGCGGGTACCGCTGGGTGCCCGCCTTTAAGCCCCGTCCCAGGATTATCGTGAGTGCACGCCACGGACCGCTACAGCCGGGAGCTGTGGCCGCTGTGAGTCCGCCTGTCATCACCGCGGCTTCCCTGTGAGGCTGTGTGCCGTGCCCCTTTACATCCCAGGTACATTGTGCATCACCGGGTCACGTAGACCCCGGCCCCGAACTAAGTCTGTTCCACCCCCGTTTCGAATGCCTTTATTGCTTTTAAAGTGAATCTGTAATTGTGTGCATTGTGGTTCCTTGAGGGCTTTTAGCCTCGTGTTCAGTCTATATAAAGATAACTATTTTTCTATAACTACTTGTGGTATCCGTTTGTAGCGTCTCTCCTGTGTTGTTGTGTATGGTCATAAATGCTTCACACACTGCCTCTGGGATAGGCCTGTCTGCTTGTGCTACGTTACCAAAGGGTTGAGCAGGGGTTATCAAAGGGTGTAGCCCCCTTACTCTGACTTAGGAAGAAGGATCCCTATTTGGACCTCGGCGCCAGCCGCGGCCAACTAGAGATCCCCATTTCTAACACTCACGTATAGTCATTTATATACTCCAACTCTCACATACATTGTCTTTTACATATGTAGTTAGTTGGACAAGTTAGTTGGACATGTACCACTGAGACATCCATTCACTCACTAACACACCCATACACATACTCACCCATGCATACAGCTGTTTCCACATGCACTCTTGAACCCATACACCCAGTGAATCAACCACTCAAACATGTATGCACAGAGTCACACACCTCCCACGCACACACACACACACTGAGGCACCCATACAAATACTCTGGCAACCAATTAATAATCCATATAGACACTCATGTAGCTACTGACCAACCCATGCAGCAGCTTATACAACAGCAAACAGACTGATATAGACATTCACACAGTTTAGTCACTAACCCATGCATTCAGTAAGACACATGTAATAACTGAATTAAACAGTCAGTCACACACCTACTAAATCCTCCATCCAGACACTTATACACCCACTCATTCTTCAATACACCTTGGTATATATATATAATACATATTTAAACTTTAAAGAAAAACACATTCACTGGATGATGTCATCAGTGATGTCATTTGAGATGTGATCAGTGATGTCATCAGTGATGTCACTGACCATGTCATGAATGATGTAATATGTGATGTGATCAGCAGTGCATTATGGGGCGTGAGTTATAGTTAGCTGAACTAACTATAACAGTGGAATTTCTATGGTTTTGTACGAGTGAAATGTCCAGCTAACTATAACGTCCCTGAAACCTATGGTTTTTTCAGTGAATTTCAAAGGTTTTTTGAATGATAATTTCTAACTATAACGTCCCTGAAACCTATGGTTTTTTCAGTGAATATATATATATATATATATTCTGCTCCAAAGTAACCCTGGGCGGTGAACTACGCTACGCTCGCGGAGTTTGCGGAGTTTCGGTAACTTCGCGATTCGCGTAGAACGCGAAGTTACCGAGCATTTCGCAATTTGCAGCGTAGCGTAGCTGTTTTTCTTCTTCGCGCGCTCAATATGCGTTCTCGCGCGCGCGGTAACGACCTACCGTGATTCTGCGTTCACCGATGCGATTTCCTATCCGTTCGCGGGCGCCACGAGATTTGGAATCCGGCCGCAAGATCCCTCGAGAGTGTGCGAACGCGAACACGTCATTCGGACGCGCAATCTGACTTCCGGCGGCAGTGTTGGTAAGATCGCGATCCCGAACACGAAGAAACTACAATCTGGCGAAGAATATCTCTCGAGCATCATAAAACCTTCTCGAAAATGATTATTTTGCTCCATAAAACTCCTCAGATTGTGATTTGTCTGTAGTTTTTTGTGCAAGGAGTCCTTTTTCTTTTTTTACTTTTTTTCAAGAGGAAGGAAGTGCCCCTGAGTCTCCAACTTCCTGTTCCTGTCCAGCAGGCTCCTCCTAGTGCTTTGTCCATGTGCTGTTCACTTTCATTTGGATTTGGAGCTGGAAGGATCACTTTTTGTGTCTGTCTGCTGCATCATATCATTGGATTGGATTTGAGGACTTTTGGATTTGAGATTTTACAAGTAAGTTGGAGAACTGGTGTACTTGTTTGTTTAATTGGGGCTTGTTTGTACTTACATTTTTTTGGGATTTTCATCGTTTTTAAAATGTATTGTTGTGTCCTGGGTGGCCTGTAGTTTCAGTAGGGGCCTAGTTGTTTTTCTTTGATTGAAATTTCAGCCAGTAGGCCCAGCGGTAGCCATGGGTGCATGTTTCTGTGGTGTCTGTTGAATTTAAACATCATGTAGGGCATGGATGGCATTGGATTGAATTGCTAAATGTGGTTTTTGGGGTGTATTTCACTTTTTGGGTGTGTGTTAATAAATAAATACCTTTGTTGGATGTGTGTGTGTGCTTGTTGTGTAACTTTCCAACCTTTCGTAGCCCTGTGGATTTTCGTTTTTGCATTTTTGTATTAAAGCTGTGTTGTTTAGCAGGCCTCCTTTGTCTGGTCATATTATAGGCCTGCTTGCGTTCATTGTTTTCCATGGCCTGTTGTGACTGTGAGTGACCATGTGGCTTGGGGCCATTTTGTGGTGGTAACTAGTAGTGTGCTGCTTTTTCCATATAGACCTGCATGTCTTTTCTTTGTTCCCCTTGGCTTATGCTTGTTGTTGTTGTTGTGGCCTGGCCATGTGTGTGGCGGCCATTTTGTGAAGGCAGGCAGTGTTCTTTTGCCATAGGCTTGCATTGTCTGTCTTCCATTTCTTTTTGTTGTCGGTGGCTAGCGGCCATTTTGTGGAGCCATCCAGGCAGTGTGCTTTTGCCATAGGCCTGCATTGATTGTCTGTCTTCATTTTCTTGTTATTGTGGGTGGCCTGGCCATGTGGGTGGTGGCCATTTTGTGGAGCAAGGCAGTGTGCTTGCTTTTGCCATAGGCTTAAGCTTGTGGCCTAGTCTGCCAGTAGGCCCAGAGGTAGTCATCATGGGTGCATAAAAACTGTTTCTGTGTTGTCTGTTGAATTTTAACATCATTTAGGGCATGGATGGCATTGGATTGAATTGCAAAATGTGGTTTTTGGGGTGGTATTTCAGTTTTTGGTGTGTGTTAAATTAATAGGCCTTTTCAGCCAGTAGGTAACCCTGGGCGTTCAGCTCGCGGACTTTTGGCAACTCCGAACTGCGCGACAACGCGGACTTACACTTTTTTTTTTCTTGGTGCGCCCAATATGCGTTTTCGCGTGCGCGATAATGACTTTTTGTGACGATCGCGATGCCGAACACGCAGAATGTACAATTTGGCGAAGAATATCTCTCGAGCAGCATAAAACCTTCAGGAAGATGATGATTTTGTTCATTTTGCTAAAAAAACTCCTCAGGTTGTCATTTAGATGTAGTTTTGTGAGCAAGGAGTCATTTTTCTTTTTTTACAATTTTTTAAAGAGGAAGGAAGTTCCCCAGAGTCTCCAACTTCCTGGTCCTGTCCTTTGCCTTCGCTTTCTTGTTATTGTGGGTACCCTGACCATGTGGGTGGCAGCCATTTTGTGAAGCCAGGCATTGTGCTTTTGCCATAGGCCTGCATTGTCTCTCTTGTCTTCTTTTTCTTGTTGTTGTGGGTGGCCTGGCCATGTGGTGGCGGCCATTTTGTGGGACCAGCCACTGTGCTTTTGCCATAGGCCTCCAAGCTTGTGGCCTAGTCTGCCAGTAGGCCCAGAGGTAGTCATCATGGGTGCATAAAAACAGTTTGTGTTGTCTGTTGAATTTAAACATCATTTAGGGCATGGATGGCATTGGATTGAATTGCAAAATGTTTTTTTTTTTGGGGGGTCTATTTCACTTTTTGGGTGTGTTAAATAAATGCCTTTTTTGCGTGTGTGTATGTGTTGTTGTTGTGGTTGTTGTGTAACTTTCCAACCTGTTTTTAGCCAAGTGGATTTTAGTTTTTGCATTAAAGCTGTGTGTGTTGTTTATCAGGCATCCTTTGTCTGGCCATATAGGCCTGCTTGAGTTCATTGTTTGCCGTGCATTGTGCCTGTGAGTGACCATGTGGCTGGGGGCCATTTTGTGGTGGTGGTTAGTAGTGTGCTGTTTTTGCCACATAGGCCTGCGTGTCTTTCCATTGTTCCTCTTGTCTTACTGCTTCCAAATCCATCCCCATTGCCAGCTGCAGTTCCCTGATGCTGCATCCATCCCACGTGATGCACAAATTTAGGCCAAACAGGCTCCACTACATTTTTGTTTTTGTTCTTTGCTATTCTTATTCTTCCTGAGTGTACACAGTACACCAGGAAAGCCCTGGCCTTGTTGTCAAAGTCTCATAAATGGCTACACTGTTGTTGTTCACTGAGTTTCTAAAATTTAATAATTGAGACAACCACACACTAAGTTATATATTATATTAGTTTGATTTGTGCTATCGTTTGACTGATGTTCTTCTGGCTTTTTTGCTTTTAGGTGCACAAAAGACTGAGGAGGAGGTGTGTCATCATTGCCCGTTGTACTGCCAGACAGACGTCCTGCTGCTGTACACGAGTCGCACGACGTGACGTGTGACCTGACCAGACATCTCTGCAACTTGTGCAACTGAGTGCTGCTGACATCTGAAGAAGATGGGCCCAAAGAAAGCAGGTACCAGGTCCTCCAGTACCAAGAAAGTTGCTATTGAGAAGAAGGAACAGAAGAAGGAAGTGACACTTAAGTCTGGTGTGCCGCCCAATACCTTTTTTGGGAAACCCAAAATTACGCCTGCAGAAGCGGTGTCCGGGGGGCAAGCTGGGGGCAGCACCTCCGCATCAGTGGGCCCAACCCACCAACCCAGGCCCAAGCACATGAGTGTGGAAGAGGTAGCCAGCCTAATGGTGGAAAGCAGTGATGCTGAGCCTGAGATAAACTTATCGCTATCTCAAAGTAGTACCCAATCAACGCAGGAGGAAACACAGCAGATAAGTGGTCAACAACAACAGCCGCAACCACCGCCCGCAATAGTAGTTGTTGTTCCTCCCGAAGTAGGGGCAGTTCAGGAAATTGAGCCTCATGCAGAGGTAGAAGAAGAGGAAGCCACTCATTCAGAAGATCCATTGTCTTCCAAATCCCCAGCAAGGAAAAGGAGGGTTAGTCCATCAAGTTCTTCGCCAAGCCCCCTTCTGATGATCTAGATGCCACTTGGAAGCCACAAACTGAGTCTGAGAGGGAGACACGTCCCAAGACCAGGCTAGGGAAAAGGAAGGTTCCAGAAAGCCTTACACTTATGGAGGTCGATGTAGAACAGCAGGATGATGATGATGAGCCAGTCATCACGAACATCACTCCCGGCCCCGAGGAGATGGAGACCAACATTATTACCCTATCCAAAATCGCTGCGAGGGATCTAGCACGCATACCTCCAACACAGGTAACACCAACACGACCTACAGCTTCCATATTTGCATTAGCAAAGGCCCGGCAGGGACCTACATCCAGCACAACCACCACCTCAGTAGAAGTAGGTAGTGGTACAGCACAGAGTCAAATTCAACACACACCCTCCAGTTCATCCGGCATTGGAAGTGGCACCTCCAGCAGGAGGCAAAAGTTAAGCTCCCCAGTTTGGGACTTCTTTACGGTTAGCGAAAAGGAGGAGAACATTGCTATATGCTCCATTTGTAATACCTCTGTTAGTCGTGGTAAGCTTGGTACAAACTATGGTACCGGAGGCCAAATAACCCATCTGAAAAACACCACTTGATCAGCTGGGAGGACCACCTTTGCGGCATAAAAACTGCAACCATTGGTGTTGGTGGGGATAAAGGAGTAGAAGATCCGATCACGGTGGAAGAGGAAGGACAGGGAGTCATTCTCTCTGGTAGTGGTACACAAAGTCGCCCTGTCCCCAGCAGTGCAGTGTTAACGTCGCCCACATCTTCAGCAACATCTCAGTGGCACAAGAGTAAGAGTCAGCCTGAGACAGCAAGGAGTACCGCAATGAAAAAAAGTGCGTTGTTGAGCCTAAGAGAAAGGAAAACCATGCAGCCTACCATTATCAGCATGTTTGGGGGGGAGGGGCAGTACGAACGCAACCACCCAATAGCACGTTTGTACAATGCGAAGTTGGCTAAAATGTTAGCACTGGACCTTCTCCCTTTTTCTTTTGTTGAAGGGGTGGGTTTTCTGGAATTTGTGACAGCCATCTGCCCAAAATGGCATGTTCCCAGCCGCTACTATTTTGCCAGAGTTGCTGTTCCAGCACTACATCGCGACGTGCTGGAATTGCTTGCAAAAGCCTTGAAGCAGAGTGCTGTTCAGAGTAGCCACCTGACAACAGACATGTGGACCAGTTGCCAAGCCACTGATTACATGTGCATCACTGCACAGTGGATCTCTTTTGCGGGGGTTAGAGAACAGATATCTGCTGGTGTTGACGCTGCTGAGATTTTTCATGCCACTCGCAAACATGCAACTGTAGCCATGTTTGCCATGGAGAAATCTCATACTGCTGCAAACATTTTGGAAGAGTTTAACAGCAAGGTCTTTGAGTGGCTGCGCCCACGAGGGCTTAACATTGGTTTTGTTGCCACGGACAATGGCAGTAATGTAGTTAGGGCCATGCAAGATGGTCACTATTTCAGGGTCCCGTGTTTGGCACACTGCATTAACATTGTTGTTCAAGACTTTCTGAAAAATGAATACAAAGTCAGCAACTTACTGGCCACCTGCAGAAGAATATGCACACATTTCAGCCATTCTTTTAAAGCCCGGAAGCAGCTGAGGGTCATTCAATGTGAGCATAAAATGCCAGTCAAAGCACTCATCCAGGAGGTGCCAACACGTTGGAACTCAACTTATTACATGCTTGATCGTCTGTTTGACCAGTACATACCACTCAATGCTTATGTCATGCAAAGATTAGGGGAACCTACTGTGAGAGGCATGACCGTTGAGATGGGTCAATGGGACCTAGTTAAATGCCTGACAGAGATGCTACTTCCTTTTGAGATCTTCAGACGTGAAGTCAGCAGGGAGGACTGTACTATGGGCCAAGCTATCCCATTGTTGCACATGCTAGAGCAACAGCTGAAGGAGGTGTCTGAAACGTACGCAGGTGTGGATGACAAACAAGACGCATATCATTTGGCGGAGTCCTTAGCCGCTCGCTTATCTGACAATACAAGGATTCAAAATAACATTGTGTCACAACAACATTACATTACTGCCACAATTTTGGATCCACGGTACAAAGTATTTCTGAACAGTAAGGCAGTAATTCCTAGGCTGAACCCGACCTGGGTCAAGTAGAGGAATCTGCAGCTGGAGTATGGGGAGGGGTGACCCTTTGGTCTGAGCAGGGCTGGGCCTGGCAAGGTGAATGATGGCTCCAGCCCCCACTGTGCGTCTGATAGCAGACCCCCTCTTCCTCAAAGGCAGGATGCCGCCTCGTAAACAACGTGCCCCCAGGACCTCCCCGAACTGGTTCTGACTGGGTTCAGTGACTTGTGACTTTTGAGAGAACAAAGACTTGTGGGGTATAAAGATCTGTACCGAAACCCCTACACGGTGTGTTACTTCTGGATGCCAAGACGAACCTCTGTCCGTGTAACTAGAGGGAAAGGACTTTGAAACTTTCATCCATCTTGCTGAAGCAACTACCCAAGGGCCTGATTTGAGCTCACCTCTTGCTGAAGTCTCAGGGACATTAGACTTCACCCATCAGCCGTCTGGATTCCTATTTGAGGGGGATTCTACCCGCTGGTGAGGCCTCTGTCGAGAATTCCGGAGCCTCTGGTTCTACTGCGGGGAAACGCGGGCTGAAAGTCGCTATCGCTATTGTGGGCCGCTGCAGCTGAGGAGCTGTGCCGCTGAGTGCCCACATTTGCCATCCTACGAAACTCATCGCTATTGTGGGCCACTGCAGCTGAGGAGCTGTGCCGCTGAGTGCCCGCATTTGCCATCCTATGAAAGTCGCTATCGCTATTGTGGGCCGCTGCAGCTGAGGAGCTGTGCCGCTGAGTGCCCGCATTTGCCATCCTATGAAAGTCGCTATCGCTATTGTGGGCCGCTGCAGCTGAGGAGCTGTGCCGCTTAGTGCCCGCATTTGCCATCCTACGGAAATCAACGCTAACGCTATTGTGCGCCGTTGCAGCTGAGGAGCTGTGCTGCTGAGTGCCCGCATTTGCCATCCTACGGAAATCATTGCTATCGCTATTGTGGGCCGCTGCAGCTGAGGAGCTGTGCCGCTGAGTGGCCGCCTTTGCCATCCTTCGGAAATCATCGCTATCGCTATTGTGTGCCGCTGTAGCTGAGGAGCTGTGCTGCTGAGTGCCCGCATTTGCCCTCCTACGGAAATCGTTGCTATCGCTATTGTGGGCCGCTGCAGCTGAGGAGCTGTGCCGCTGAGTGCCCGCCTTTGCCATACTACGGAAATCATTGCTATCGCTATTGTGGGCCGCTGCAGCTGAGGAGCTGTGCCGCTGAGTGCCCGCACTAGTCACCACTTCCAGGATCTTGTTACCCCCTGCGGGTACCGCTGGGTGCCCACCTTTAAGCCCCGTCCCAGGATTATCGTGAGTGCACGCCACGGACCGCTACAGCCGGGAGCTGTGGCCGCTGCGAGTCCGCCTGTCATCACCGCGGCTTCCTTGTGAGGCTGCATGCCGTGCCCCTTTACATCCCAGGTACATTGTGCATCACCGGGTCGCGTAGACCCCGGCCCCGAAGTCCGTTCCAACCCCGTTTCGAATGCCTTTATTGCTTTTAAAGTGAATCTGTAATTGTGTGCATTGTGGTTCCTTGAGTGCTTTTAGCCTCATGTTCAGTCTATATAAAGATAACTATTTTTCTATAACTACTTGTGGTGTCCGTTTGTAGCGTCTCTCCTGTGTTGTTGTGTATGGTCATAAATGCTTCACACACTGCCTCTGGGATAGGCCTTTCTGCTCGTGCTACGTTACCACAGGGTTGAGCAGGGGTTATCGAAGGGTGTAGCCCCCTTACTCTGACTTAGGAAGAAGGATCCCTATTTGGACCTCGGCGCCAGCCGCGGCCAACTAGAGATCCCCATTTCTAACATTGGCGGTCAGCAGTGAGGATCAGGACTTGCATTTGTGATCCACATACAATAACCAGTGTACGCTACTAGTGAGTGTAGGCCTAGGCGCAACCACGTACGGTTTGATTTTGTTCTATTGTCGATTGTAATTGCCAGTTATGTCTACAACGGGTAGGCCAATGTCCAATGCTTCGGAGGATCTCATCTTTGAGGAAGAGAGGTTACAAACCTACACTGCCAAACAGCTAAAGTCTTTTTGCAAGCGATTCACAGTCCCTGTAGCGGGTCTCTCTAGGAAGGAGGAGTATCAGAAGGCCCTTAGGGCCTGGTCAGAAGCGAGAGAGTCCGCTAGGAATGAGGGAGAGAATGCTGGAGGGCAGCAGGATGACAAAGTGGATTTAGTGGGAGGTAAAGCACTTTCCAATCCAGGTACTAGTGTGTCCTCAAAGAGTCTGTCTCCAGAAGAGATGGAGGACAGGGAGAGAGATAGGAGGCATAGTTTGGAAATGGCCAAATTAGAAGGTCAGAAGGACCTAGAGAGTAAAAGTTGGATATTGAGAATAACAGGTTGACATTTGAGCTTGAGAAAATGAAACTGGAGCATGAAAGAATATTGAGGGAGCTGGAGATCAAGGCTAAGAGTTTAGAGATCTCCCCCTCTGCTGGCAGCATACCATTAGTACCTACCGAGAGTAGAGTGTATATACCCAAGGATGTCATCAAGGATTTCCATAAGAGTGAGGATATTGGGCAATGGTTTGCCGCATATGAGATAGCCATGGTGTCCCACCGGGTCCCTGAGAAGGATTGGGGAGCGGGGTTGTGGGGACGTTTTGTGAGTGATGGGAGGGATACCCTGTTGGATCTGCCTGAAGAGAGCAGGATGGTGTATGCCCATATGAAAGAGGCCTTGATGACGCGATATGGTTTGACCCCAGAAATGTACAGGCAGAGATTTAGAACCTGTAAGAAGTTAGAGGGTACCACTTGGGTCGAATATGTGTCTTTTTTGCAGAGCAATGGATCGCTGGGTGAAGGGTAGCAAAGTGAAAACTTTTGAGCAACTGTATGATTTGTTTGCATGGGAGCATTTATCTAGTAGCTGTTTTTCCGAGCTACGCCTGCATCTTGTTGATAGCAATCTAACTAACCCTAGGAAGCTTGCTGAGGAGGCTGACCGCTGTGTGAGCACCCAGGTTCGCAAGGGTCCTGTGGGAGACTTCGCCAAAGGTGGGCAGGGTCCCCAGCAGAGAAGTGGGGGGGACAGGGGTAAACTGAGGGAGTTAAAGAGAGGTCCCCAAAGTAATTCCCAAGGGAACCAAGGAGTGGTGTCCCAGTCTCCCCCTGAGAAGAAGCCAGTGCCCCCGACAGGTAGGCCTGTTCATAGGGGGCCCCTTACTTGTTTTAAATGTGGTCAAGTGGGCCACCAGTATTATGATCCCCAGTGTCCCCAGAGGACCTCAATGCCCCGCCCCGTGCACCACCCCGCCAGCTTGCTAGTATAGCCCTGGGAGGGGAGGAGATGGGTGCCCAAGGTGGGTAGGATCCTGTGGAATTGACCCTTGTCTCGCTAGGAGACTTTGAGAAGGTCCCTAACCCCACGCTGCCTGATAACACAAAGAAGTACAGGCAGTGGGTGACCATCAATGGCCATAGGGTGGAGGCTCTGAGGGACACCGGAGCTAGTGTGACTGCTGTCAGCTCCCGGTTGGTGTCCAAAGAGCAGGTTGTCCCCCATGCATTCTGCCTAGTAGTGTCAGCAGACAACTCTGAGAGCCAGTGTGAGGTGGCTCAGGTTCCCTTTGAGTGGGGGGGTCTCAGGAACTCTTCAAGTAGCTGTGAGGCCAGCCATGCCGGTAGACTGTCTGTTGGGCAATGATTTAGAAAACTCCCCGAGGGCTGTGGTGGAGAGGAAAGCCCAATTGGAAATGTTGGGTCTGCCTGAGTGGGCGTGTGCGACCACTCGGTCCATGGCAGCCAGTAAGGACGTTCAGAAGAACCTGGAGCCTGAAAGTATGGCCCAGGCCCCTGCCTTACAGAGAAGGGGTAGGGGACGCGGGAAACCGGCCTCCATAGTTCCCACGGTCCAGGAAGGAGCAGACCTTGAGGGGGATGACCTGGAGCCTACAGGGGAACAGGTAGCCGAACTGGGGGACCTGCCTGAGCTGACCCATTGGCAGCAGGAAGGAGGGCCCACCAGGGAGGAATTTTGTGAACAGCAAAAAACGTGCCCTTCTCTCGAGGGGCTGCGGCGACAGGCTGCAGCCCAGGCGGCAGGTGATCAGTCAGGGTCACATCTGATCTATTGGGAGAATGACCTCCTTTACAGCGAGCCTAAGGTTGCTGAGCCTGGGTCAGCCCATGTGCTGGTGGTACCCCAGTGCTTCAGAGCCTTCCTACTGGGGCTGGCTCATGACGTGCCATTGGCAGGACATCTGGGGCAGACCAAGACCTTCGAGAGGCTGGTCACCCACTTTTTTTGGCCCCAGATGCGCAGGAGCTCAGATGCTCACTGCAGGACATGTGAGACTTGCCAGGCAAGTGGGAAGAGTGGGGGGAAGATCAAAGCCCCACTCCAGCCGTTTCCAGTTGTCAGTACCCCGTTCGAGCGAGTGGGCATTGACATTGTGGGGCCTCTGGACCCCAAGACAGCCATGGGCAACAGGTTCATCCTGGTCTTGGTGGACCATGCCTCCCGGTACCCTGAAGCCATCCCGCTCCGGACAGTGACGGCCCCCGTGGTGGGACGTGCACTGATGGGGATTTTCTCCCATGTGGGGTTCCCCAGAGAGGTGGTGTCTGATAGGGGTACTAACTTCATTTCCAAATATATGAAGTCTCTGTGGGAGGAGTGTGGGGTAACCTATAAGTTTACAACCCCTTACCACTCCCAAGGGAATGGGCTGGTTGAGAGATTCAACCGGACCCTCAAAGGCATGATTATGGGCCTAGAAGAGACCATGAGGCATAAGTGGGACGTCCTCTTGCCATGCCTGTTGTTTGCTTACCGTGAGGTGCCACAGAAGTCCCTAGGGTTCAGCCCCTTTGAACTCCTCTATGGTCACCTGGTAAGAGGGCCTCTGAGTCTGGTCAAGGAAGGCTGGGAGCAATCTCCCAGGAAACCTCCCCAGGATGTGTTTAGTTACATGCTGGCCTTCAGGAACCAGACTCAGTGTTTCAGAAAGCTTGCTGAGGCAAATCTGGAAGCCAGCCAGGAAGAGATGAAACGTTGGCACGATCAGAATGCCACTCTGATTGAGTTTCAGCCTGGTCAAAAGGTTTGGGTCATGGCCCCAGTGGAGCCTTGTGCGCTCCAAGATAAGTGGACCGGACCATTTGAGGTGGTGGAGCGCAAGAGTCCTGTTACCTACTTGGTGGACTTGCGGTCTCCCCGGAACCCCTTGCGGGTCCTGCATGTCAACCGCCTGAAGCCCCACTTTGAGAGGTCCGAAGTGGGCATGCTCCTGGCCACAGATGCTGGGATGGAGGAGGAGGGTGAGCCTCTTCCTGACCTCCTGTGTGCAAATGAGCAAGACAGGTCAGTGGAGGGTGTGGTCCTCTCTGCCACACTGACCCCTGAGCAACAGAGTGATTGTCGACAACTGTTGGGACAATTCAGTGATCTGTTCTCCCTGGTGCCTAGTGTCACTGATTGGTGTGTCCACGAAGTGGACACTGGGGACAGTCCTCCTGTTAAGCACAAGGCTTACCGAGTGACTGACCGGGTTAGGGCATCCATTAAGGAAGAGGTTTCCAAAATGTTTGCTTTAGGGGTGATTGAGTCCTCTAGCAGCCCTTGGTCCAGCCCAGTGGTCTTGGTACCAAAAGCTGCCGCGCCTGGTGCCACCCCAGAACTTCAGTTCTGCGTGGACTACCGAGGTCTCAATTCAGTCACAAAGACTGACGAGCACCCCATCCCCAGAGCTGATGAGCTCATAGATCAGCTAGGGGCTGCACGGTACCTCAGCACGTTTGATTTGACGTCTGGGTATTGGCAGATCGCCTTAACTGATGGGGCAAAGGAGAGGTCCGCATTCTCCACACCAGATGGGCACTACCAGTTCAGGGTGATGCCATTTGGGATGAAGAATGCCCCTGCCACCTTTCAGAGGTTGGTCAACAGGGTGTTGGATGGGCTGGAAGATTTCAGTGCCGCCTACCTGGATGACATTGCAGTGTTTAGTTCCTCATGGGAGGACCACCTGCGCCACCTCTGGGAAGTGTTGATGGCACTGCGAAGGGCAGGCCTCACAATCAAGGCAAGTAAGTGCCAGATTGGACAGGGTTCTGTGGTGTACTTGGGACACCAGGTGGGGAACGGCCAGGTGGTGCCCCTACAGCCCAAGATTGAAACCATCCTGGCTTGGGAGCCCCCAAAGACCCAGGCACAGGTGAGAGCCTTTTTAGGACTCACAGGGTATTACAGGAGGTTTGTCAAGGGGTATGGCAACATTGTTGCACCCTTGACTGAGCTGACTTCTAAGAAGCAGCCCAAGATGGTGAACTGGACTGACACCTGTCAGAATGCTTTTGACGCCCTGAAGACTGCCATGTGCACAGCACCTGTACTTCAGGCGCCCAACTTTTCAAAAGAATTTGTTGTCCAGACAGACGCTTCCGAGCATGATGTGGGGGCCGTTCTGTCACAGATCAATGAGGAGGGCCTAGACCAACCTGTAGCCTTTATTAGTAGGAGGTTACTCCCATGGGAATAGAGGTGGAGTGCAATTGAGCGTGAGGCATTTGCTGTGGTCTGGGCACTGAAGAAGCTGAGGCCATACTTGTTTGGGACTCACTTCCGGGTTCAGACAGACCACAGGCCCCTCAGATGGTTGATGCAGATGAGGGGAGAGAATCCAAAGTTGTTGAGGTGGTCCATTTCCCTACAGGGTATGGACTTTACGGTGGAACACCGCCCTGGTACAGAGCACGCCAATGCTGATGGTCTGTCCAGATGTTTCCGCCTTAGTGATGAGAACTCCCAAGTGGGTGGGTAGTTCTCCCCACATTTCAGCTGGAGGGGACACGTGTTAGACCTGGCACCATTTGCGTGGGTCTCCCCTCTATTTCTCGCGTTTTGTCTCCTCTGTGTTTGCTGGTATTAGATGCTCTGGGCGCTGTGCCACGACCATTCCGTGCCACAGCGCGAATGCTCCCTATGGTAAATTGACTGTATGACTTGATGTTCCCCTAATTGGCTCATTTAGTTTACCTGTTAGTCTCTAGTATCATGCACCGTGCGTGCCCAGGGCTGGTAGACCGAATGCTGCTGGTGGGCCTGCAGCGCTGATTGCGCCACCCACGGAAGCAGCTTGTAAAGTGGAAAGTCGAATTTGGTATGCCTGAGCTCAGAATATTAACGTACATCTTTTAGTGAGGGTTATTTCTATATTGTGTGTTCGAAAATACCACTTTGGGGAAGTGGGTATTTTCTTGCCTAAAATCTTCCAGTGTGCTCTGCTGTTATGTGTATTGGCTGTCTAGTTTTGGAGGGACAGGGTAGGCTGAACCCGACCTGGGTCGAGTAGAGGAATCTGCAGCTGGAGTATGGGGAGGGGTGACCCTTTGGTCTGAGCAGGGCTGGGCCTGGCAAGGTGAATGATGGCTCCAGCCCTCACTGTGCATCTGATAGCAGACCCCCTCTTCCTCAAAGGCAGGATGCCGCCTCGTAAACAACGTGCCCCCAGGACCTCCCCGAACTGGTTCTGACTGGGTTCAGTGACTTGTGACTTTTGAGAGAACAAAGACTTGTGGGGTATAAAGATCTGTGCCGAAACCCCTACACGGTGTGTTACTTCTGGATGCCAAGACGAACCTCTGTCCGTGTAACTAGAGGGAAAGGACTTTGAAACTTTCATCCATCTTGCTGAAGCAACTACCCAAGGGCCTGATTTGAGCTCGCCTCCTGCCGAAGTCTCAGGGACATTAGACTTCACCCATCAGCCGTCTGGATTCCTATTTGAGGGGGATTCTACCCGCAGGTGAGGCCTCTGTCGAGAATTCCAGAGCCTCTGGTTCTACTGCGGGGAAACACGGGCTAAAAGTTGCTATCGCTATTGTGGGCCGCTGCAGCTGAGGAGCTGTGCCGCTGAGTGCCCGCATTTGCCATCCTACGAAACTCATCGCTATCGCTATTGTGGGCCACTGCAGCTGAGGAGCTGTGCCGCTGAGTGCCCGCATTTGCCATCCTATGAAAGTCGCTATCGCTATTGTGGGCCGCTGCAGCTGAGGAGCTGTGCCGCTGAGTGCCCGCATTTGCCATCCTATGAAAGTCGCTATTGCTATTGTGGGCCACTGCAGCTGAGGAGCTGTGCCGCTGAGTGCCCGCATTTGCCATCCTACGAAACTCATCGCTATTGTGGGCCGCTGCAGCTGAGGAGCTGTGCCGCTGAGTGCCCGCATTTGCCATCCTACGGAAATCAACGCTAACGCTATTGTGGGCCGTTGCAGCTGAGGAGCTGTGCCGCTGAGTGCCCGCCTTTGCCATCCTTCGGAAATCATCACTATCGCTATTGTGGGCCGCTGCAGCTGAGGAGCTGTGCCGCTGAGTGCCCGCATTTGCCATCCTACGGAAATCAACGCTAACGCTATTGTGGGCCGTTGCAGCTGAGGAGCTGTGCTGCTGAGTGCCCGCCTTTGCCATCCTTCGGAAATCATCACTATCGCTATTGTGGGCCGCTGCAGCTGAGGAGCTGTGCCGCTGAGTGCCCGCATTTGCCCTCCTACGGAAATCGTTGCTATCGCTATTGTGGGCTGCTGCAGCTGAGGAGCTGTGCCGCTTAGTGCCCGCCTTTGCCATCCTACGGAAATCATCGCTATCGCTATTGTGGGCCGCTGCAGCTGAGGAGCTGTGCCGCTGAGTGCCCGCACTAGTCACCACTTCCAGGATCTTGTTACCCCCTGCGGGTACCGCTGGGTGCCCGCCTTTAAGCCCCGTCCCAGGATTATCGTGAGTGCACGCCACGGACCGCTACAGCCGGGAGCTGTGGCCGCTGCGAGTCCGCCTGTCATCACCGCGGCTTCCTTGTGAGGCTGCGTGCCGTGCCCCTTTACATCCCAGGTACATTGTGCATCACCGGGTCACGTAGACCCCGGCCCCGAACTAAGTCCGTTCCACCCCTGTTTCGAATGCCTTTATTGCTTTTAAAGTGAATCTGTAATTGTGTGCATTGTGGTTCCTTGAGGGCTTTTAGCCTCGTGTTCAGTCTATATAAAGATAACTATTTTTCTATAACTACTTGTGGTGTCCGTTTGTAGCGTCTCTCCTGTGTTGTTGTGTATGGTCATAAATGCTTCACACACTGCCTCTGGGATAGGCCTGTCTGCTTGTGCTACGTTACCACAGGGTTGAGCAGTGGTTATCAAAGGGTGTAGCCCCCTTACTCTGACTTAGGAAGAAGGATCCCTATTTGGACCTCGGCGCCAGCCGCGGCCAACTAGAGATCCCCATTTCTAACACTCACGTATAGTTATTTATATACTCCAACTCTCACATACACTGTCTTTTACATATGTAGTTAGTTGGACATGTACCACTGAGACATCCATTCACTCACTAACACACCCATACACACACTCACCCACGCATACAGCTGTTTCCACATGCACTCTTGAACCCATACACCCAGTGAATCAACTACTCAAACATGTATGCACAGAGTCACACACCTCCCACGCACCCACACACACACTGAGGCACCCATACAAATACTCTGGCAACCAATTAATAATCCATATAGACACTCATGTAGCTACTGACCAACCCATGCAGCAGCTTATACAACAGCAAACAGACTGATATAGACATTCACACAGTTTAGTCACTAAACCATGCTTTCAGTAAGACACATGTAATAACTGAGTTAAACAGTCAGTCACACACCTACTAAATCCTCCATCCAGACACTTATACACCCACTCATTCTTCAATACACCTTGGTATATATATATAATACATATTTAAAATTTAAAGAAAAACACATTCACTGGATGATGTCATCAGTGATGTCATTTGAGATGTGATCAGTGATGTCATCAGTGATGTCACTGACCATGTCATGAATGATGTAATATGTGATGTGATCAGCAGTGCATTATGGGGCGTGAGTTATAGTTAGCTGAACTAACTATAACAGTGGAATTTCTATGGTTTTGTACGAGTGAAATGTCCAGCTAACTATAACGTCCCTGAAACCTATGGTTTTTTCAGTGAATTTCAAAGGTTTTTTGAATGATAATTTCTAACTATAACGTCCCTGAAACCTATGGTTTTTTCAGAGAATATATATATATATATATATATATATATTCTGCTCCAAAGTAACCCTGGGCGGTGAACTACGCTACGGTCGCGGAGTTTGCGTAGTTTCGGTAACTTCGCGATTCGCGTAGAACGCGAAGTTACCGAGCACTACGCAATTTGCAGCGTAGCGTAGCTGTTTTTCTTCTTCGCGCGCTCAATATGCGTTCTCGCGCGCGCGGTAACGACCTACCGTGATTCTCCGTTCGCCGACGCGATTTCCTATCCGTTCGCGGGCGCCACGAGATTTGGAATCCGGCCGCACGATCCCGCGAGAGTGTGCGAACGCGAACACGTCATTCGGACGCGCGATCTGACTTCCGGCGGCAGTGTTGGTAAGATCGCGATCCCGAACACAAAGAAACTACAATCTGGCGAAGAATATCTCTCGAGCATCATAAAACCTTCTCGAAAATGATTATTTTGCTCCAAAAAACTCCTCAGATTGTGATTTGGCTGTAGTTTTTTGTGCAAGGAGTACTTTTTCTTTTTTTACTTTTTTTTTCAAGGGGAAGGAAGTGCCCCATAGTCTACAACTTCCTGTTCCTGTCCAGCAGGCTCCTCCCAGTGCTTTGTCCATGTGCTGTTCACTTTCATTTGGATTTGGAGCTGGAAGGATCACTTTTTGTGTCTGTCTGCTGCATCATATCATTGGATTGGATTTGAGGACTTTTGGATTTGAAATTTTACAAGTAAGTTGGAGAATTGGTGTACTTGTTTGTTTGATTGGGGCTTGTTTGTACCTACATTTTTTGGGGATTTTCATCATTTTTAAAATGTATTGTTGTGGCCTGGGTGGCCTGTAGTTTCAGTAGGGGCCTAGTTGTTTTTCTTTGATTGAAATTTCAGCCAGTAGGCCCAGAGGTAGCCATGGGTGCATGTTTCTGTGGTGTCTGTTGAATTTAAACATCATGTAGGGCATGGATGGCATTGGATTGAATTGCTAAATGTGGTTTTTGGGGTGTGTTTCACTTTTTGGGTGTGTGTTAATAAATAAATACCTTTGTTGGATGTGTGTGTGTGCTTGTTGTGTAACTTTCCAACCTTTCGTAGCCCTGTGGATTTTCGTTTTTGCATTTTTGTATTAAAGCTGTGTTGTTTAGCAGGCCTCCTTTGTCTGGTCATATTATAGGCCTGCTTGCGTTCATTGATTTCCATGGCCTGTTGTGACTGTGAGTGACCATGTGGCTTGGGGCCATTTTGTGGTGGTAGTTTAGTAGTGTGCTGCTTTTTCCATATAGACCTGCATGTCTTTTCTTTGTTCCCCTTGGCTTATGCTTGTTGTTGTTGTGGCCTGGCCATGTGGGTGGCGGCCATTTTGTGAAGGCAGGCAGTGTTCTTTTGCCATAGGCTTGCATTGTCTGTCTTCCATTTCTTTTTGTTGTGGGTGGCTAGCGGCCATTTTGTGGAGCCATCCAGGCAGTGTGCTTTTGCCATAGGCCTGCATTGATTGTCTGTCTTCACTTTCTTGTTATTGTGGGTGGCCTGGCCATGTGGGTGGTGGCCGTTTTGTGGAGCAAGGCAGTGTGCTTGCTTTTGCCATAGGCTTAAGCTTGTGGCCTAGTCTGCCAGTAGGCCCAGAGGTAGTCATCATGGGTGCATACAAACTGTTTCTGTGTTGTCTGTTGAATTTTAACATCATTTAGGGCATGGATGGCATTGGATTGAATTGCAAAATGTGGTTTTTGGGGTGGTATTTCAGTTTTTTGGTGTGTGTTAAATTAATAGGCCTTTTCAGCCAGTAGGTAACCGTGGGCGTTCAGCTCGCGGACTTTTGGAAACTCCGCACTGCGCGACAACGCGGACTTACACTTTTTTTCTTCTTTGTGCGCTCAATATGCGTTTTTGCGTGCGCGATAACGACTTTTTGTGACGATCGCGATGCCGAACACGCAGAATGTACAATCTGGCGAAGAATATCTCTCGAGCAGCATAAAACCTTCTCGAAAATGATGATCTTGTTCATTTTGCTCAAAAAACTCCTCAGGTTGTCATTTAGATGTGGTTTTGTGAGCAAGGAGTCATTTTTCTTTTTTTTACAATTGTTTTAAAGAGGAAGGAAGTTCCCCAGAGTTTCCAACTTCCTGGTCCTGTCCTTTGTCTTCACTTTCTTGTTATTGTGGGTGGCCTGGCCATGTGGGTGGCAGCCATTTTGTGAAGCCAGGCATTGTGCTTTTGCCATAGGCCTGCATTGTCTGTCTTGTCTTCCTTTTCTTGTTGTTGTGGGTGGCCTGGCCATGTGGTGGCGGCCATTTTGTGGGACCAGCCACTGTGCTTTTGCCATAGGCCTCCAAGCTTGTGGCCTAGTCTGCCAGTAGGCCCAGAGGTAGTCATCATGGGTGCATAAAAACAGTTTGTGTTGTCTGTTGAATTTAAACATCATTTAGGGCATGGATGGCATTGTATTGAATTGCAAAATGCAAAATGCAAAATGCAAAATGTGGGTTTTTTTGGGGGGTCTATTTCACTTTTTGGGTGTGTTAAATAAATGCCTTTTTTGCGTTTGTGTATGTGTTGTTGTTGTAGTTGTTGTGTAACTTTCCAACCTGTTTTTAGCCATGTGGATTTTAGTTTTTGCATTAAAGCTGTGTGTGTTGTTTATCAGGCATCCTTTGTCTGGCCATATAGGCCTGCTTGAGTTCATTGTTTGCCCTGCCTTGTGCCTGTGAGTGACCATGTGGCTGGGGGCCATTTTGTGGTGGTGGCTAGTAGTGTGCTGTTTTTGCCACATAGGCCTGTGTGTCTTTCCATTGTTCCTCTTGTCTTACTGCTTCCAAATCCATCCCCATTGCCAGCTGCAGCCCCCTGATGCTGCATCCATCCCACGTGATGCACAAATTTAGGCCAAACAGGCTCCACTACATTTTTGTTTTTGTTCTTTGCTATTCTTATTCTTCCTGAGTGTACACAGTACACCAGGAAAGCCCTCGCCTTGTTGTCAAAGTCTCATAAATGGCTACACTGTTGTTGTTCACTGAGTTTCTAAAATTTAATAATTGAGACAACCACACACTAAGTTATATATTATATTAGTTTGATTTGTGCTATCGTTTGACTGATGTTCTTCTGGCTTTTTTGCTTTTAGGTGCACAAAAGACTGAGGAGGAGGTGTGTCATCATTGCCCGTTGTACTGCCAGACAGACGTCCTGCTGCTGTACACGAGTCGCACGACGTGACGTGTGACCTGACCAGACATCTCTGCAACTTGTGCAACTGAGTGCTGCTGACATCTGAAGAAGATGGGCCCAAAGAAAGCAGGTACCAGGTCCTCCAGTACCAAGAAAGTTGCTATTGAGAAGAAGGAACAGAAGAAGGAAGTGACACTTAAGTCTGGTGTGCCGCCCAATACCTTTTTTGGGAACCCAAAAATTACGCCTGCAGAAGCGGTGTCCGGGGGGCAAGCTGGGGGCAGCACCTCCGCATCAGTGGGCCCAACCCACCAACCCAGGCCCAAGCACATGAGTGTGGAAGAGGTAGCCAGCCTAATGGTGGAAAGCAGTGATGCTGAGCCTGAGATAAACTTATCGCTATCTCAAAGTAGTACCCAATCAACGCAGGAGGAAACACAGCAGATAAGTGGTCAACAACAACAGCCGCAACCACCGCCCGCAATAGTAGTTGTTGTTCCTCCCGAAGTAGGGGCAGTTCAGGAAATTGAGCCTCATGCAGAGGTAGAAGAAGAGGAAGCCACTCATTCAGAAGATCCATTGTCTTCCAAATCCCCAGCAAGGAAAAGGAGGGTTAGTCCATCAAGTTCTTCGCCAAGCCCCCTTCTGATGATCTAGATGCCACTTGGAAGCCACAAACTGAGTCTGAGAGGGAGACACGTCCCAAGACCAGGCTAGGGAAAAGGAAGGTTCCAGAAAGCCTTACACTTATGGAGGTTGATGTAGAACAGCAGGATGATGATGATGAGCCAGTCATCACAAACATCACTCCCGGCCCCGAGGAGATGGAGACCAACATTATTACCCTATCCAAAATCGCTGCGAGGGATGTAGCACGCGACCTCCAACACAGGTAACACCAACACGACCTACAGCTTCCATATTTGCATTAGCAAAGGCCCGGCAGTGACCTACATCCAGCACAACCACCACCTCAGTAGAAGTAGGTAGTGGTACATCACAGAGTCAAATTCAACACACACCCTCCAGTTCATCCAGCATTGGAAGTGGCACCTCCAGCAGGAGGCAAAAGTTAAGCTCCCAGTTTGGGACTTCTTTACGGTTAGCGAAAAGGAGGAGATAATTGCTATATGCTCCATTTGTAATACCTCTGTTAGTCGTGGTAAGTATGGTACAAACTATGGTACCGGAGGCCAAATAACCCATCTGAAAAAACACCACTTGATCAGCTGGGAGGACCACCTTCGCGGCATAAAAACTGCAACCATTGGTGTTGGTGGGGATAAAGGAGAAGAAGATCCGATCACGGTGGAAGAGGAAGGACAGGGAGACATTCTCTCTGGTAGTGGTACACAAAGTCGCCCTGTCCCCAGCAGTGCAGTGTTAACGTCGCCCACATCTTCAGCAACATCTCAGTGGCATAAGAGTAAGAGTCAGCCTGAGACAGCAAGGAGTACCGCAATGGAAAAAAGTGCATTGTTGAGCCTAAGAGAAAGGAAAACCATGCAGCCTACCATTATCAGCATGTTTGGGGGAGGGGCAGTACGAACGCAACCACCCAATAGCACGTTTGTACAATGCGAAGCTGGCTAAAATGTTAGCACTGGACCTTCTCCCTTTTTCTTTTGTTGAAGGGGTGGGTTTTCTGGAATTTGTGACAGCCATCTGCCCAAAATGGCATGTTCCCAGCCGCTACTATTTTGCCAGAGTTGCTGTTCCAGCACTACATCACGACGTGCTGGAATTGCTTGGAAAAGCCTTGAAGCAGAGTGCTGTTCAGAGTATCCACCTGACAACAGACATGTGGACCAGTTGCCAAGCCACTGATTACATGTGCATCACTGCACACTGGACTCTCTTTGCGGGGTTAGAGAACAGATATCTGCTGGTGTTGACGCTGCTGAGATTTTTCATGCCACTCGCAAACATGCAACTGTAGCCATGTTTGCCATGGAGAAATCTCATACTGCTGCAAACATTTTGGAAGAGTTTAACAGCAAGGTCTTTGAGTGGCTGCGCCCAAGAGGGCTTAACATTGGTTTTGTTGCCACGGACAATGGCAGTAATGTAGTTAGGGCCATGCAAGATGGTCGCTATTTCAGGGTCCCGTGTTTGGCACACTGCATTAACATTGTTGTTCAAGACTTTCTGAAAAATGAATACAAAGTCAGCAACTTACTGGCCACCTGCAGAAGAATATGCACACATTTCAGCCATTCTTTTAAAGCCCGGAAGCAGCTGAGGGTCATTCAACGTGAGCATAAAATGCCAGTCAAAGCACTCATCCAGGAGGTGCCAACACGTTGGAACTCAACTTATTACATGCTTGATCGTCTGTTTGACCAGTACATACCACTCAATGCTTATGTCATGCAAAGATTAGGGGAACCTACTGTGAGAGGCATGACCGTTGAGATGGGTCAATGGGACCTCGTTAAATGCCTGACAGAGATTCTACTTCCTTTTGAGATCTTCACACGTGAAGTCAGCAGGGAGGACTGTACTATGGGCCAAGCTATCCCATTGTTGCACATGCTAGAGCAACAGCTGAAGGAGGTGTCTGAAACGTACGCAGGTGTGGATGACAAACAAGACGCATATCATTTGGCGGAGTCCTTAGCCGCTCGCTTATCTGACAATGCAAGGATTCAAAATAACATTGTGTCACAACAACATTACATTACTGCCACAATTTTGGATCCACGGTACAAAGTATTTCTGAACAGTAAGGCAGTAATTCCTTTTTCTGAAGTGGATGTTGCCAACTACAAAACTTTGATAGCTGAGTAAGTCACTAAGTTCGAAAACGAACGGCTGGTAATTACAGGCTCCCCGCCCCAGGCCATAACAAGTACTACAGAGCATCCAGAGTCAAGTTCTACTTCGGAGCCTGAGGGCAGTGCGTTTGCCTCCCAGCAGTCACCGACACCAACACTACCAATAACATGAACAACAGCAAGAACAGGATCATCCACAGTACAATCGGCAACTGATTGGTTTCTACGGCAGGGGTATGGTAAGTCCAGTGCTGATGCAAAGGCAAAACAGGCCGAGCACATCGGAGCACCCCTGAGCATTGAGCGGGCGGTCCAGGCCTATCTGGAAGACCCAACAGAGGTCTTCATGGATCAAAACCCATTGGTGTATTGGTATGGGAAAAGAAGCCAATGGACAGTGCTCAGCAGGCTGGCTATAAAGCATCTGGCTTCCCCTGTTGCAAGTGTCTCTTCTGAGCGTGTTTTCAGTGCTGCTGGTGCCATTGTAACTTTGAAAAGGACCAGTCTCTCGCCCAAAAGCGTGGAGAGGTTAACCATGATCAAAATGAATCAGCACTTTATACCACCGGATTACAAAATACGTGAATCACAGCAGGAAGAGGAGAGCGACTTCGATGACGTAAGTAGTGGGTTACAGGACCTACTTCTGTCCGAACCACCAGAGTTTGAGGACGAGCCCTCTTCCCTGACAACTAGGCTTTCAAATTGTTACTTTCTTCCTTCCTTTATTTGTCTGTGTATCTGTCTTTCTGGTTCAAATCAAATCACAACAAATCCATCACCACCGTCTTCTCTTTTATTTCCCTATTGGAGTTGCACGTCTGTGCATTTAACTGTCAACTCCTCAGAGTCCTGCTCCATCTTCCTGACTCGCCCTAATTAGATTTCCATCAAGCCAGACATTGGAGTACAAGAAATGTTGCCTCTAACAGTCCCTCCATAAGAAGTGAAACGTGACTATAGCTATCCTCCATTTTGTTTCCGAGCCGAAACTCATCACTGTCCGAAGGCTATCGCCTCTGCAGACATCCACAACTCTTCACTGTCAGAACTTGGGCAGGCATCCAAAAGTAAACTCATCACTGTCAGAAGGCTACAGCCTCGGCAGGCATCCAAAGCTCATCACTGTCAGGACAGAAGGTACTTGGCAGAGAAAGACAAGACTCTTCGAAGAAACTTGCTGACATTTCTGCAAACTCAATTGACCAGCAATGACCGCTACCCAGGCCGCGGCCCATCACATCGCTGACCATGTGAACCAACTTAAACTGCGACAAAGTGCCACAGATGAATAAGACGAAAACAGAAACAGTGACTACCAACACTGAAAATGAATGTGGAGTAATAATGATGAGGCCACTGCCTCGTTAAAAAAAAAACACACACCTGTCAGAACTAGGCATCTGATCATGTGACAGCCAAAGAGAAGAGCAAGACAGGTAATGATGGCATGCATTGGATGCTTGCTGACTCTGAGCGATTGCTGTTGTTTGTTGTGTTGATGTTGTGCATGAAGTCGAACTCTACTAGTAAATCTACAAAGTGAAAGTGACTCAAGTGACAGTCAATGTTTCCCTTCTTGTTGTTTAATAACCAAATTGTACTCCTACTACTGCAGGTGCAGGCCAATATCCGTTGTAATTTTTTAATATGGAATATGGACTTAATCGGAGACTAGTCACTACAGACTGAGTTGGAGTTGGACAACACGTACCACACCATGATGATTGACCATACTACCTTTGCACGCAGTCAGTCAGTTGGATGGGAGATGATTGATGGAATAACTGCGTTTCATGAAGTGGCATAAAAGGTAAACACAACAATTCAGCAAGAAAGTAAACACAGCAGACCTACATGTCCATGTAGTGGTGGAGTCGAGTGTAGTCATATGACTGACAGCGGCGCATTGATTTAGTCACTTAATTTTGAAAATGCTAGGTTTCTGTATATGCCTTTTGTCTGGCTCTGTCAAAATTTAAGGTAAATGGAGGTTGGGTCACGGCCTGGTGCCGTGGGCCTGTTCTGTCCTGTTGTTGTTGTAGCTTAATGCTGTAAACAGAATAGACACGATGTATCCAAGCCGCCTCAGTCTGAAAGTGTTCTCTCTTCTCTTCTTGGACTCCACTGTAATTGATGCTTTTTTTTTATTAATTGATTTTTCAATTCCCCTTTTGTTTTTCCATCTACACTTACAGGCCGGCCTTTACCCTGTGCTATACTGGGAGAAACAACTCACACTTACCTTACCAATCCGCATCAGGCAGGCAGTGTGGCACCCAAGATTGATGTGCTCAGCGTCCATGGAAGATAGGACCAAGAGGAATGACGAGATTCAACTCCACAATTTGACCAGGATAATACAGTAACTTTAGTATCATTCATCATTCGTCTTTTAATTAATTTGATTCCTTTTTTCTCTTCAATCATTACGACTGTGTGTACATAGTTTACTATCCCCCACCCTGCCCCTCCCCCTCTCCACATCACCGCCTAGCAGCACTCCCACCACCGACCGCTACTGCATAAGGTACTTTGTTTTGATTGATTGTGTAACCAACAGATAGGCCACCCTTTGCAGGCTGGCTGACACATTCGAAAATAAATTAACATAGGTAGGGAGTGGTCCTCGGAGTCGGAGGAAGGCGCTTGATAACTAACTATACACAATATATATATATGATGTGGTTGCAAACTACTGTGAGTCAACTGTATTCTGAAAATACAACTTGTATTCCCCTCGGCTTTGCTACTCTGGCGCGGTTTCTTTTACATTCTCTTCAAACTAAGACTCTGCATCCAGTGACGGTCTCCACCTATGCTGTCTATGATGAATACATACAGGCATCCATCCATTCTAAGTAAATGTCTATCATTCTTCTTAATCTCTCCACAAACCTTAGTTTGTTTCACCAACAACCACCCATGCGTCCACTCCTTCCTTGCTTGCCTTGGCTTTGAGTTTCACCCAAACACCGCTGATGATTCTTGCTATCCCCAGTATCCACCCATACTGTGTCGCCCACCCAGGCAGGCTTCTTCTTTCACCTTCCACTCATCCTTCAACAACACATGCATCTGATTCCGATCAGCCACCTATGCATGCTTCCTACGTATCCTTCTCTGCCAGTCATATTACATCTCGCCCGTCCTTCCTCCTTCCACCCTTCTTTCCCTTTTTGTTCAACACATCCATCAAGGTCATCTGATCTGACTTTTAGTCTTCTCCATAAAACTTTCACAGCTGACTTGGAGTCAGATAGAAGAGGCCATTGGTTACTCAACTCACGCTGCTAATGCTACTGCTAATGCATTGCTAATGCTAAGTAAAGGGTGTCTTCTTCAACCGTTGTATAATATTCACTACAACTTCATACTTAATAAGTCTCAACAGTACAGTGAGTGAAGTGAACACCCTTCCAGCTAGTGTAATGTCAATAAGTAATGAATATAACTTACCACCGCCCGCCACTGCTGCTGGCTCACCCCCTGTATCTCCTGCAGGTGCCGCATCTCCTGCCCCCTCCGGAATGGCCGCATCGCCATCGCCGTGGTTGGTAGTATGCCTAGAAAAAACATTACACATTTTTAGATGCCTGTACACCTCCCCCTATTTATTCGTTTCCACTAGCAAGATTGAAAAAAAAGTTAATACATACATATACAACATACATCACTAGTCCAAATCGGGTACTAGAGTAGAGTCAGTAGACACTAGTAGTGTTATGGTCCCTAGGGTCATTATTATAGTACACTCTACTCTTTGCAAAGTTAGCCTGAGCCATGCAACCATTTTCGCTTCATGTCTTTTGCGCATGTTACCTCGCAGCTTGTTGTGCAGTAAGACGCCTTTTTGAGCCCACATGAGCTCATACAGCTACTGTCTGAGCGTTGCATACAAGAGGTCGAAAAACAAGCCACTTTGTTATGGAGTTCGGTTAGTCCGTATTGCTTAGCCATAAGTAACATGTTACACTTTTTGGAATGACTGAGAAATGCTTGCATTATACTATCTAACGAGCACCATTTTTCTAATAACAGGCAGAAGATTCCCTTCTACGAACCAGAGATTTGCAGAGCTTATGAATGATGCATGTAACCAGTACTTCTACGTTCTACGGTGAGGGGTCTCCCAGAATTTGCACAGATCTTTTGTCTTCTATCATGCACTTGTAACAATGTTTATTGTTTTAATCTTATGCATTTTGCTATTGGAGCTGGCTGTAGTACACTGAATTTTATAGAACAACGTACAGAGCTTGTTAGTTGAAAAAATAAACCTTTTGAACTTACACATAGACTCTGTGGTATTTGGTGTGGTGGTGGACTTACACGAGTGAGTGAGCAAAAGGGTGTTATGTTCTGGGTTGTGTAATCATTGGGTATCTTCGGGTGGGGGTTCGGGGACCTAATGAGACACTATAGCTAGTCGGTCAGGGGATTGTGGGTTCACTTCTGACTGAGGTGTGAGGAAGGTCCAACCTCCCATCACCAACATCCTATTTTCTTGTGCATAGTTCTGTATGTGGCTGTGCAGAATCCCCACAACAGTAGTAGTATGTACTATATCCTATCAAAAATAGTCAAATATCTGGTTGGGCATTTTGTTGGTGGTAATTGTCAAAGCCTCAAGATTAAGAAGACTAGAAGAGGACAACCCAATGGACTGGACTCAGTGGCTAGAGCTATTGGTCAATCTGAGTTTTATTCAAAACCGTAAAATAAAGAGTGGCAAACTGGGCAAGCTTAGCTACAGACAGACTAATAGTAGTAGTACAGAGAGTCATAGTGGCAGAGGCAGTTAGAACTTAGAGGCAGGGATAACCAGAAGTCAAGATCAAAGAAGCTTTTGTAAAAAATAGAATTAGGAAGTGGAACCAGAATTAATAGTTCGGAAAAAATAAAGTGCAGTTAAAGTTAGGGAAATATAATTGTTAATATTAACCACTGGAGGACTTACTGGGGCCAGCAGCAGGGCCCTCGGTAGAGGAGCGGTCCTCTGGTTGTCCCGCCAACTCGGACCCTGTCTTCTTGCCCCTGGGTGCTGCTGATCAGTGATCATGTAAGATATAATAAAGAAAGAGACAAACATTAATGATTGCTGTGAAACACATAAATTATTTTAAAAACGCTCAAAAAACATTTTAGGAAACAATAATTGCAATAAAATTGACCTATCTAATCAGATCGACTACTGGCTTGCGGGATTCACGGACCGTCTACTTAATTATGAACACAAATACAGTGTTCCATTCTGATTGATTTGAATCCAGAATACTAACTAAGCCTAAGTACCACCTGACCTAGCCCACCTATTCCAGACGGGCCAATTGTTCACTAAGTCTGCATTTCCATTTTTTTTAGCCCATAGATGAGATGGAGGACACATGCATAAATTTGTGCATACACCAAATTGTTGGTTGGTTGCGTGTCTGATGTTCTGCTACTGACTGACACTGCTAAGCCTACCACTCACTAAACAAACTACAAAAGGTTCTACTAAGGACTGGGGTAAGAAGCAGCACTCAGTGACAGAGGATGTGTCATGCAGACCGCTAAAAAATTATCAACTAATACTAACTAAACCTAGTATCACTATCAATCCATCCACCACTATTTGACAGGAGGACTAAGGAAGGACTAGAGTCTCTCTAGCAATAGCATTTCCTAACTTAAGTTCTCTAAAGTAAACTCTTACATAATAATAATCAGCCCAAGCGAGCGCAAAGTTGCAAACAAGTAAGAGTAGCGCCGAGCACCTGTGTCCTACAATCACAGAAGATTTTGAAACGTAATTTACCTGCAATGTAAGCAGCAGTATTCTTGTTATTCGTAAAAAAATGATACACAATACTTATACTACTATATATTAGCTACTCACCAAGCCCCACGACCTCGACACCTAGCAGGTCCAACAGGTCCTGCTCCCGGTCCAGGATGTCTGACCACCGGTGGGCCAGCTGGTTATGGGTGCGCCGGACTCCTGAGCAGCAAAACACTGCCCGGCGCACCTTCGCCCACCGGGCGGTGACGCTCCTGGGTAGGGTACCCGGAGCCTGGCCTGCCGCCTGCTGCCAAGGTCAAGGGGAGGTGGCGCAGCACAAAAACAAGGGCGGCCACCTCCTCCTCGCAAAAAGCTGCCGGGCTTGCACTCCTGCAGGGCGCAGTCTGCCGCAAGGCAGGTGGCTCTTGGGCGCACGCGCCTTGCCCTTGGAGCCGGTAGTGCTACTACCCTTCGCCATGGTTCTGGGGTGTGTGAGAGGCGGAAGAGAAAAGTTAGAAGGAAAAAATAAAGTTAGGGGAAGAAGTAGGAGCTTAAAGAAGGAAGTAATATAAAACAGTAGAAAAGTAAAAAAAACACAGTAAAGGTAGAAATAAATACAAAATATAGACTGAGGGACAGAGAGAGATAGATAATAAATTAAAAAAAATTGAAAAACCGTGTAAAAATTAAGGATTGCAAAGATTGAGGAAGGATAGAAAAGCAGGCCCAGAACCATAGCATAGAGTGAAAAACAAGATGGCCGCGCCCATCGCGACCGCGTGGGTAAGTTCGCGCAATATTTCCCCCCGAGCACGCAAAAAACGTCGCGAACACGTACAACGCGTTCCCGAACATGAAATGCGCATCGCGAGCACGCTATACGCGACCCGGAACAGGAAATAATGCATCGCGAACGGGCGGGACAAGTGAAAAACAAGATGGCCGCGCCCATAGGCGACCGCATGGGCAAGTTCACGAGATATTATCCCCCGAGCACGCAAACAGCGTCCCGAACACGCACAACGCGTTCCCGAAGAAGAAAAATGCATCGCGAACGGGCGCGGCAAGCAGCTACGCATGCTCGCGTAGCTACGCGTAGCTCGCTTAGCGCTTTAACAGCTTCACGTAGCTTCGCGTAGCGCAACTACGCGAACTACGCCCAGGGTTACTCCAAAGGTTGTCCACCTGGTGAGTAGCACTCGATCAACAGCTTTGTTTATGATAGGCAGGGACGAGGATCCGCTTGTAGAAGCTGTTCCGTAATGGAAATGCCTGACGCGTCTCGAAGCTCCATATGCTTCTCTTCAGAGGCTTGAACGGAGACAGTGTGTGCAAACGCTGAACCCACTTTGCCATTTTCATATTGCACATCCACCAATGGGAAGCTCGAATGAGACTGTGCATTGTGGGAAATGTGGTCAGAATAGCACACAAATCTTGTCCTGTATGGACCCAGCAAGTGGACTCGTCCTCAATCCTGTTTACGGCTGCTGGCCCACATAGCCGACATGATAGTTACCATGTCGGGTGGCCCCCATAACATTACGGGGTGGTGCACACTCCGCGGCAGGATGGCCGCGTAGATACATCTCTGCTCCAAAGGTTGTCCACCTGGTGAGTAGCACTCGATCAACAGCTTTGTTTATGATAGGCAGGGACGAGGATCCGCTTGTAGAAGCTGCTCCGTAATGGAAATGCCTGACGCGTTCGAGCTCCATATGCTTCTCTTCAGAGGCTTGAACAGAGACAGTGTGTGCAAACGCTGAACCCACTTTGCCATTTTCATATTGCACACCCACCAATGGGAAGCTCGAATGAGACTGTGCATTGTGGGAAATGTGGTCCGGATAGCACACAAATCTTGTCCTGTATGGACCCTACAAGTGGACTCGTCCTCAATCCTGTTTACGGCTACTGGCCTCACATAGCCGACATGATAGTTACCATGTCGGGTGGCCCCTATAACATTACGGGGTGGTGCACACTCCACGGCAGGATGGCCGCGTATTACATTCTGCTCCAAAGGTTGTCCACCTGGTGAGTAGCACTCGATCAACAGCTTTGTTTATGATAGGCAGGGACGAGGATCCGCTTGTAGAAGCTGCTCCGTAATGGAAATGCCTGACGCGTTTCGAAGCTCCATATGCTTCTCTTCAGAGGCTTGAACGGAGACAGTGTGTGCAAACGCTGAACCCACTTTGCCATTTTCATATTGCACACCCACCAATGGGAAGCTCAAATGAGACTGTGCATTGTGGGAAATGTGGTCCGGATAGCACACAAATCTTGTCCTGTATGGACCCTGCAAGTGGACTCGTCCTCAATCCTGTTTACGGCTGCTGGCCCACATAGCCGACATGATAGTTACCATGGGGCCGATTCCGATTCGGGCCGGAAATCTTTCCGACCGAGCCGGACCCGGAGAGATTTCCGACCGAATCGGACCCGTGCAGCCCGACCGAACGAGTACGATGCGTCCGTATGCTATCGTACTCGAGTCGGTCGGACTCCCATTGAAGTCAATGGGAGCCGGTCGTACAACGCATACGCGGGCTCCCATTGCCTCAATGGGTGCGAGGCGAACAAGGGCGCCCCCTACAGCGGGTACGCGGCAAAGCGACTCGCGCCCTACACGCACAGGTAGGGGGGACCCATGGGTCCCCCCTGTGTGCGACTTGCGCGGCTACGCATACAGGGGGGTCCGACACGGACCCCCGAAGTATGGCTCCGACTGCTCTTTCGAGCCGGACGGCGCGTGTCGGTCGGACTGATCGCGGCGCGCATCGTACTTACCCGGCCGCGGAACATCTCCATTGTGCGGTGCGAGTCGTGTCCGAGCGAGTCGGTCGGTGCGGTTAGACCCGGGAACGAGTCGGTCGGAGCGGTTGGGATGCCCGAACGAGTCGGTCGGCGATTTCGCATCTTACTCGCTCGTCTGGATGCGCGTACGAATCGGTCGGGAAATAGGGCTCCGAATCGGATCCGGTCATGCCGAATCCGATTCGGAGCCCTACCGGCCGAGATCGGAATCGGCCCCCATGTCGGGTGGCCCCCATAACATTACGGGGTGGTGCACACTCCGCGGCAGGACGGCCGCATGTTACATTCTGCTCCAAAGGATGTCCACCTGGTGAGTAGCCTCGTCCCTGCCTATCATAAACAATGCTGCTGATCGAGTGCTACTCACCAGGTGGACAACCATTGGAGCAAAATGTAATACGCGGCCGTCCTGCCGCGGAGTGTGCACTACCCCGTAATGTTATGGGGGCCACCCGACATGGTAACTATCATATCGGCTATGTGGGCCAGCAGCCGCAAACAGGATTGAGGATGAGTCCACTTGCAGAGTCCATGCAGGACAAGATTTGTGTGCTATCCGGACCACATTTCCCACAATGCACAGTCTCATTCGAGCTTCCCATTGGTGGGTGTGCAATATGAGAATGGCGAAGTGGGTTCAGGGTTTGCACACACTGTCTCCGTTCAAGCCTCTGAAGAGAAGCATATGGAGCTTCGAAACGCGTCAGGCATTTCCATTACGGAGCAGCTTCTACAAGCGGATCCTCGTCCCTGCCTATCATAAACAAAGCTGCTGATCGAGTGCTACTCACCAGGTGGACAACCATTGGAGCAGAATGTAATACGCGGCCGTCCTGCCGCGGAGTGTGCACCACCCCGTAATGTTATGGGGGCCACCCGACATGGTAACTATCATATCGGCTATGTGGGCCAGCAGCTGCAAACAGGATTGAGGACGATTCCACTTGCAGAGTCCATGCAGGACAAGATTTGTGTGCTATCCGGACCACATTTCCCACAATGCACAGTCTCATTCGAGCTTCCCATTGGTGAGTGTGCAATATGAAAATGGCCAAGTGGGTTCAGGGTTTGCACACTGTCTCCGTTCAAGCCTCTGAAGAGAAGCATATGGAGCTTCGAAACGCGTCAGGCATTTCCATTACAGAGCAGCTTCTACAAGCGGATCCTCGTCCCTGCCTATCATAAACAAAGCTGCTGATCGAGTGCTACTCACCAGGTGGACAACCATTGGAGCAGAATGTACTACACGGCCGTCCTGCCGCGGAGTGTGCACCACCCCGTAATGTTATGGGGGCCACCCGACATGGTAACTATCATATCGGCTATGTGGGCCAGCAGCCGCAAACAGGATTGAGGACGAGTCCACTTGCAGAGTCCATGCAGGACAAGATTTGTGCGCTATCCGGACCACATTTCCCACAATGCACAGTCTCATTCGAGCTCCCCATTGGTGGGTGTGCAATATGAAAATGACGAAGTGGGTTCAGGGTTTGCACACACTGTCTCCGTTCAAGCCTCTGAAGAGAAGCATATGGAGCTTCGAAACGCGTCAGGCATTTCCATTACAGAGCAGCTTCTACAAGCGGATCCTCGTCCCTGCCGATCATAAACAAAGCTGCTGATCGAGTGCTACTCACCAGGTGGACAACCATTGGAGCAGAATGTACTACACGGCCGTCCTGCCGCGGAGTGTGCACCACCCCGTAATATTACGGGGGCCACCCGACATGGTAACTATCATATCGGCTATGTGGGCCAGCAGCCGCAAACAGGATTGAGGATGAGTCCACTTGCAGAGTCCATGCAGGACAAGATTTGTGTGCTATCCGGACCACATTTCCCACAATGCACAGTCTCATTCGAGCTTCCCATTGGTGGGTGTGCAATATGCAAATGGCGAAGTGGGTTCAGGGTTTGCACACACTGTCTCCGTTCAAGCCTCTGAAGAGAAGCATATGGAGCTTCTAAACGCGTCAGGCATTTCCATTACGGAGCAGCTTCTACAAGCGGATCCTCGTCCCTGCCTATCATAAACAAAGCTGCTGATCGAGTGCTACTCACCAGGTGGACAACCATTGGAGCAGAATATATATATATATATATATATATATATATATATATATATATATATATATATATATATATATATAACTATGATGTTTTTCTTTTCTTCTCTTTTCTTGTCTTTTCCTTCTTGTTATGTTGTGTAAAGAAAGGGGGGGCGGAGAGGGGAGAAATGTAGTAATGTGATGTAGTGGCACAAGGATGTCATGTACAATAGTTAAGGGAGGAGTATTCTAGTGTGGAAGGAAAGTACTGTTACAAAGGGTTACGGGGCAGTTATGCTAGGGGACGCAGGGTAGAGACTGCATTACTGGTATGCTCCAATAATCGTAATACAACTCTTCACTGGACTTCCTGGGTGTTGTTAAAGTCCGTTACACTCTTGCTTATATTTTTCCTTTTGTTTCAGCTCCTAACCATTTTCCTGTAACCTAAGGGGGGAAGCATTTTTCCCAACTTGGTCATGAGGAGTTCAGAACATACAGGCGCATTAATAGGGACCCTCTTAGCTGCATGTTATTGCTCTATGAAGGTTGGGGATGACAGGGGTCTGCACCCTTGTCGTTGCGGTGACGGCCAGGTCTATGGCAGCTGCCTACAGGGTGGACGTGCCTCATGTGACGAGGGTGCTTGCTGGGTGGGCTACCTGACTTCTTGCCCCGGCTGGGGGAATGGCCGCTCCATCTCACGCGTCAACTCCAGTTTCCACTTCGTCACCAGTGCAGAAGGGCGGAGCGCAGACAAGGAGGCACGCTGACACTCTGTCACACGTACAGGATTTGAGGTAATGCATCCAAACACCCCTTTCATTAGCTCCAATTGTCACACTCGGCATCAGGGTACGTGCATGCTTCGGAGTGTGACACAGGTACCAGTTGGCACACTGCAGGCCTTACTGTTTTCTGTAAAGTTTGACTTATGCAAAACCATTTCTGTAAAATTTAATTTCAATATGGGTAAGCTCATCCTCAATTATCATTAAAGTCTTGATTCTCAAACAGAACCGGCAAAAATATAATCTTTGCAACCTTTGCAAAATTGCATAGAGCATGGCAAAACATTGCCCACCCCTAATTTCAATGTTTTTTAATGACATGTCTAGTGCTTTCAATTCCTCCTTATATGATACACACGAAGACTGGCATTGCGCATGTACTACATTGCTGGTGAATGAATTTTATTTAAAACGGTGCATTCAACTTGTATGATAAGAAAGCACAAGAGGGAATAATACGCCTTAATGTAAACTAATCCTTTGGAAGCCCATGATGAAGTTTTATGAGATAGCTGTAAAGATGATTTATTCCTATTGTAAATCGCTTCGGTTGTCATAGTGACATTGTACTGACTACTAAGGCAAAGACATTGTTATCTCTGGGTGACAGCTCATTCCCTGTTACTGTTCAATGTTCTATAATCTGCACCAAAACTAACAGTTTTAAACAAAAGCATTGCAACAACTACCTCCCTTGCTACTTATGGAATGAAAAGTTGCTTTTGACAGTGTATCTTGTTAAAAGACCCAAGACGTGGAAAACTTCATGCTGGGTGTTTGTAGCGCATGAAAGTGTGACCGCACCTCCAACCATGGGCACCTGAAAGTGATGTGGCAGAAAATGCAGTGAAGATAATTGACATCATATACAAAAACACCTGACCCACGACCAATAATATCGTAATCAATTTCAATATGCCAAATGGTTACTCCAATTCTTTTTATAATTTAGTTTAAAAAACATCAGTGATGATACGGTGGTTGTGTAGTGAGAAACTGGCTCGGAGCTCTTATAGACATGATGCAAATGATATAGACATGATTCACAAAAATGAATGTGTCCGTCTGTAACGCAACTGGTGCTCTTGTAAAGCGCTCTGATACCTTCGGGTCTAGTTCGCGCTATATAAAACTAACAAAAATACACGTGACAATCAGTGATGAAGAATGTATATAAAAAAAAACAAGAACAGTATCGCCCATTTTTAGGTCGAGCCTGGACAGCGCTTGTGCTTCTCTGTGAGGCATATTGTATCCAGAATATGGGGTTAAAGCACACCCATAAATTATCATTGGTTCTTTGTTGTGCCATTCTGAAATCCTGCCTTTTGATTGGTGCATTCCTTGTCATATGCCCTCCTTTAGGTGCTCGGTTCCCGCCTAGGAGACATCACTAATTGATCACTCTGTTTGCCCAACCAACACGTTTGTGGTTCCTCCTGGGTGTCCTTCTTAAGGTGATTTATACAGAATGTTGGTGCATTGTCCCTCGTTTATTGTTGCTTCCCCTGGTCACTTCTCACTGTGGCATGGAAGCACTCCTGTTCACACGCTCGGGAGCTTGTGTTGGAGCCAAAATGCATATGTTTTTTAATAGGCATTTTTCGTTATTTACATTTTGCCACTTGGAATCGCTCTCCGCATCAAATGCACACCGTGAATCTTTTCTCAAAACGGTCTTCATGCTTGATTTTTCTGCAGAGCACCCGAAGTTCATTAGGTATGTGTTGAATTCAAGATTGCAGGGTGCAGTAACTTATGTGGCCAAAAGTGGTCCCAAGGGACACCTCGTGACAGCCTGTGGTACGGCACCTTTTCCCTTCTTCGTGCACAATAGCAATAGCCTTATGCAAATATCATCCCTCCTAAGAGCACGTCCCTCTGCTGTGACCTTGGTGTGAGGTCATGCTTTACCGATTTGATACTCTCTGAAGTCATAACCTGAGGCAGCGTGCCTTATGTTTTTTTTGAGGCCTGCTCTTGTCTGCCTGAGCCAAGCCCTCAAGATCATATGTCTTCTGTCTGGTGTCACCTCCCGTCTACTGGGAGGTGTGTCTGAAGTCTTATCCTGTCTCTCTGCGAGGGTGTAATGCCTCTCCCTGTGTAACAGCATTCTCCCCGATTGCGAGCATTCCCTTTTAAATGAAGTCAATCCTTCTCCTTGTTCGGGCCAATCTCACTTTGTGGGAAGTCATGCCCTCTTGTTTGAGGCGGTGACCCTCTTTCTAGGGTCATGACCTCTATCTGTGTATGCCATATTCTGTCATTTCATGTATTCTGTTTCTCAGCCCTATGACTTTAAATGGAACCATTCTGGCCACCCTTAACCGAATGTGTTCCAAATACCGCGACATATTTGGATAACAAATGAAGGCTTGACACTTGAAACGTGGTGCCCTCATGACGTCGAATGAGGTGACAGGACACGCCCAGCAGCTGGATTCTCTTTTGATATGTAATCGACACTTCTAGGAAGCATGTTCTGTCATTGATATGTATTTATAGGTCTTCCAGTAGCCCAGACACATTCCATGTGGTACCCAGGTTACCACCATAGACTGCAATCCGGTAGGCTGCACCTTATGAAAGTGCGATAAGTAACTTGATCAGCCAGCAGTCAGTGCTACACAGAGCAAATCCAGAAACTTTCTCAACTCGTCCACCCTGTGGTTTGCCAATGAGAGACTGCCACCATTAAACTGAGAGAGCATGTCCTGGCTACTAGATTGCAAGATGTCTCTCACACACTTGGAATTGTGCGAACCCACCTCACATGTGCAGTTTTTGGCACTGCATTGTCGGTTGGCATTACATGGCCTCTGCTTCGTCAATTACAATGCCGAAAAGAACCTAGGTATGAAATGAAGTTAAAAAAAAGAACATTGCACAGATGGTCAGGAAATGGATGCCACCGTCAGGAAATGGCTTCTGGTCATGAGAATAAGAAGGTGGGCGAGATTTCTGGAACACCGAGCCAATCCTTCATTTGATCCAAGTACAAAGAGGACGGTTGTGGAAATGGAGCGGCGGCTAGGTCTGAAACAGACCTTCCAGCGAAATACTTATCCTGGTCACTTTTCGCAACTTAACACTTTCTCTCTTTCACTTCCTTTTTCATTTACAAGAAGTTTGACACTAAAAGCACTGATACTCTCGCTGAAACAGTTTCAAGCTCCAGACAGCAGGGAGTGGTGATGTCTGGACTCTTGTGTAGTTGTGTTACATCTGTGCACTATGTTGTAATTGGCCAATCAGCTCAAATGCGTGATGCCGCAGGAATGGAATGGTAAGTGTGGAAAGGAGGCTGTGTGAGTCTGAGCAGACAAGTTCATGCTCCACGTGGGGGTGCCCTACCCACATACCTACATCTACTTCTTTGCCTTGAAGTCAGTAGCGGCTCAAGGAGGGAGTGCCGCGGGGCGGTCGGACGGGGCGGGGGTGGAGCAGGGTGGGTGGTAGTAAACTATGGCATACGGCCGAACAGAGGTAAGTAAACAAATAAATAAATAAAACGAATTTCATTGCGCGCGCTGCATCGCATTTGGCAATGCAGCGCGCGCAATGAAATTTGTTTTATTTATTTATTTGTTTACTTACCTCTGTTCGGCCGTATGCCGTAGTTTACTACCCCCCACCCTGCTCCTCCCCCGCCCCGCCCTACCGCCCCGCGGCACTCCCTCCATGAGCCGCTACTGCTTGAAGTGTACATGGAACTAACTGAATAAAGAAGGGTGCTGCATGAAATGGTGAGTCCGAACTTATCACTCAAAAGGAACTTTCATTGCAAACAACTGCTTACTCGACCTACATCACAAAGGTCACCTTCCCCTGACCTTGCTTATAGCCGATAAGATTAGGGGCTATTGTATTGTAGTTTTGCTTTTCCCATTATAAGTATGGATGCGCAAGCCCAGTTGTCTACAGTGCAGATTTCTAAAAGCCCGGAATGGCTTTAATGACATCGGGCCATTACTGAGCTTTTTTCGCAGGCCTCTTCCATACTTACCCTTCTGTCGGTCAGTGTGTCTGAAACTTGTCATCATATTCATCATCATCAAGCTTTATTCAGCCATACAGGCCATAAAAGCACAATAGAAACACTGTTTGAAACCATCAGATCACAATAAAATCATCCAAATATCAACTGTCCCCCACATTTAAAAGAAAAATAAGAGTACTTAAAGAAATATTTTAAAATCCCAGTGAATTACAAATTTCAAGATAGCTTTTTGGGCTCACAAATAAAAGTCCTTACAAACTCATAACCTTGAGCTAAAGTGCGTATCTCTTTCTCAGTTTCAGTGCTTGGGTAATACAATTTAAGACTGAATAACATATAGTTGTGGACTCCAAGCGCTGTAGGAAACACAAACCCTCCTGGTGATTATTAAAAAATCTTCCTCTAAAAATTGGGCACAGAAACCGTAACCTGAGAGAGGAATATAGCGTGCAAAAGAGCATAAAGTGCTTTGTTGATTGTTGTGATTTCCCATCACACGGACAGTAAGGTAGTGAAGGAAACCAGGTACCTGGCAGAGTTGGAAAGCCACCAAAAAGGGAATCTTGTTCCTGCGTAACCGAGTCAGGTAGAACTTTAGCTCGGGTTCATTTACCCAGGTCAAATAGGGCTCCATACCTTTAGATGTAAAAAGTGACACATATGATTGAACCGTGACCAGGTTTAGTACCTTCATGAGCCTAGCTTCCTCACTATATGCAATATATTTTTCTTTTTTTTAATTCTTTGCATTTAGGGATATTTTATCTGGTTCTACAAAAAATTCGCTCAGTCCCAGGTCATAAAAAGTGTTCTTAATATACTTGAGTCACTTGTGTAATCATATTACTCTGCAAGAAGCAATCTTTTATTATATTATGGGTGAAGCCCGGCTCCTGTGTGTTCCAGATTTTGCACCATAATTGAATGGGGGCCATGCCTACCTTATCTTCCAAAAAGCCCATGCCCACCTCCTTATGGGTAATAGAACTTGGGGTGGTGTTTGGGGTCCCTAATAATCTATTTAATAATGTATTTTCTGCTCCTTGTAGAGCCTTAGGAATGGAATAACCCCATACCCCAGCCCCGTATGTGCCCTTGCTAAGAGCTTTACTGTTACAGAGCATAATCATTTCTGGGAGGGGGTTTTGTCCTAACTTCTTTGCAAAACTAAAAATTGACTCAGAAGCTGCCTCCATCCCCTGTCTTTTCTGAATTAATAACCTTTCCTAGTTCATGTTCTCATCACACATCATACCTATGTAACTAAAAGCTTTTGTTTTTTGAACTGCAGTCCCCCCAATAAAAAAGTTTTTTGACCGGGTATTCGTTGGGCCACAGGACATAAGATAAGATTTCTTTGAATTCACCTTCAGCTTCAGATCTTGCATAAAATGATTAAAACCATTTAAAAGTGATTGCAAGTAATTTGCTGTGCGTGCAATTAAAACTGTGTCATTCACGTACAATAGTACAGGGACTGAGCGGGTACGAATTTTGGGGACGTCACAGGTGCACGAAATTAAAAAGGTCTCCAAGGCATTTATATACGCTAAAAATTAAAAAAGGGGCCGAAATACAGCCCTGTCTGACTCCACGCTTGACTTGAATAGGGGACGTATAGTCTCCTTGTTGCGTATAGCAGACCCTCATATGGGTATCTTGATGTAAAGTTTTTAAAAAATGAATTAATGCTGGGTCAATCCCTGCATGGTCCAAGATTCCCCATAAAATGTCCCTTTCCACCAAGTCAAAGGCACAAGAGAGGTCCATATGTATGACCCCTCTATTGGCCTTAGCATATTTACCTAAGATCAAAGTTAGGTTCAGAGTTTGCTCGGTGGTACCCAAGTCTGGGCGAAAACCATATTGCACTTCCCTAAAGAAAGAACTTGCTTTCGCCCACTTCTGTAATTTTGCTAAAATTACCCTACCAAAATTTTTAAATGAGGTGGGTCTGTAGTTTATTGGCGAATTTCTATCACCTTTCTTAAAAATGGGAACAGTGATAGATTCCTACCAGGTCTCTATAGCTCCCTTTTTAACAACTGGTCTAAAAACTTTTGTTAACAACAGGGCCCAGATGTCAAGGTTATGTTTAAAAAACTCTGCTGGGACCCCATCCGGGCCTGGTGCCTTCCCAGTTGCAGAACTTAAAATCGCTTTGCTAACTTCACCTATCGAAATGGTCTCACTAAATTTGAGAAGTTCTGGGAGTGAAACAGAGGGTTCAGTTACAGCAAAGGTGTACAGGAAACTTGGGCAGTGGAGCCAATCCACTTAAATGGTTTTAAAACATTTCACAGTCCAGCGATCGAGTCTAAGCATGGCCGACCGAAAGGGGGCCTGTGTATTTACGTGTCAAACATGTTAGATCCTCTAAATACTACAGTGATTGCAACAAGAGTATTCTACCAAATTGTGTCTTTCCAAATCTCTGCACAAGCAACTCTGGCCATTGTCAATCTTTATAATAACGCGTTTACAGCTGAAATTATTACAGCTCTCCACCAACTAGAGCATGACTTGGAGAAAGCTTTTCCTACGAATTGCAGGGATCCAATTATCTTATGGGGTGGAGATTTTAACATACGTATATGCCCTGTGTCATCTAATAAGGTATGTGGTATGACATCCCCTGATAACTGCGAGATTAGCCACTTTCTTCATTCAGAGTACGGAGACACTCTTAATTATTTAATTTTTAAGTATAACCTGTGCTTTTGTAATGAATTAACCCGTACACCAGTTATAGTGAGGTGTACTTACAATGGAAGGGGTGATAACAGTGTGATAGACTTCCTACTGTTCCCCCAGCGTTATTCAACACTGGTTTTAGAGTTTCGCATTTATGAAATAGCAATTAGCGATCATTTCCCCCAAAGTGTCGCCTTGAATCTTGATCTTTCTGGCCAGCCACAAGGAGCACTAAAAGTCACTGCACTAGAGGAAATTGCGATTTCCCGCCGCAATGGGTATGCGTTAAGATGGTCCCTGGTAGATCCATCTAACTTTTTAGCAAAATTGATTCAAAAAGAGAGGGAGGCTTTTGAAGTATGCCTAGGTGAAAATATAGAGGCGCAAGAGTTTATTTTAGCATTTAATTGTCTAAAAAAGGGCATTGGGGAGGGGCTCCATGCAAAGCAGAAAATAGCAAAGGCGGGTGCTTGCGGCTGGTTCGACTCAGCGTGTTCAAAAACTCACAGAAACCTAAAACTAGCATTAGCTGAACAACCACGATTGGTTAGCAAGGTCCGGGAATGCAGACGAGATTATAATATGGCCATTAAACAGCGGAAAAGAAAGCTGAAGGAGGAAACGTGGAACAGATTACTTGAGGCTAGTCTGTCCAATGATAATACCGCGTTTTGGCGTGTCATCAATTCTCCTTCCCGTAACTCCTTAGACTGCCCCCGAGCAGAGATAGCCATCACAGAGGCTGCATGGATAGCACATTTTACTAATCTATATGCCCCTGAGGAAGATATTGTAGTCCCCACGCCTATTGTTTTGGATTATACTGGGCCCGCCCCTCCTACCACCGCTTCTAATTCCACTGGACCTGTAAGGGTCTCGAGATACCCAGAATTTTCCTTGGACAAAGTTGTGCTGGCACTGAAAGCAAGCAAGGGGGGTAAAGCGCAGCGGCCTGACGGGATACCTATAGACCTGTTTAAATTTAACACTGATCTTTGGGGCCCCATCCTTACTTTGCTATTCAGAGCCTGCCAGGACCAAGGTTTTTTACCCACCTGGCCTGAATCACTCATTGTCCCTATCTTTAAGAAGGGTGACCGCAATAACCCAGCGCAATACAGGCCTATCTCGCTCCTGGATTGCCTCTTTAAGGTTGCTGGTCGCATGCTTTTAGGTCTACTCCAGGACTGGGCCTAAACAAACAACATCCTCTCGGACCTACAGTATGGTTTTAGGGCTGGGCTTGGAACGGTAGAGCAGGCCATTAATCTGGATTTACTAATTGGCAAGTATGTGCATCTGAAAGGTGGCAATTTGTTTTTGGTTTTTGTAGACTTATCTTCTGCTTTTGATTTGGTAGCGCATGATAAGCTATGGGCAATCATGGCCAATATGGTTGTGGACTACACTATTGTGAACTTTTTAAGAGACTTGTACGCCCAAGGCAGAGGTAGAGTCCGTTATGGACTTGATGGGTCCTGCACTGAGCCATTTAAAATAGGAAGAGGGGTATGCCAGGGATGCGTAATGGCCCCCTTCCTGTTTAATCTCTATATTAATAGTGTAGGCGACATATTGGCAAATAAATGTACAGATTTACCCCAGGTGGGACATCGGCCAATACCAGCTCTTTTTTACATCGATGACGCGGTGTTAATGGCCCGTACTCCCATTGCCCTGCAGCGTCTAGTTGATGAGTTCGCGCAATACATGCAAAACCTTGGGCTAAAAATTAATATCAGTAAAACCTTCGCCATGAAGATCGGGAAGAAGGCCACTCGCTGCCGTGATATCTTTATTGATGGCTTCACAATCCAGTTCACAGAGTCATTCTCATATTTGGGCATTGTCTTTAATCAATCGGCAAATTGCAAAGGGGCGATTAAATCTAGGCGACTCCATTTTATGAAAACGATAATGGCACTACTACGTTTTGCTAGACAGCTTGGCATTAAACATCCAAAGGAATTGATGACATTTTATAAGGCCAAATGTAGATCCTCTTCTATGTACGGGGCGGAGCTCTGGGGGCACGGAAAGATCGATATACTTCAGCTTGAATAAAATGCTTTTTTAAGGTCTCTCCTTGCCCTCCCGAAAAGTAGCCCAACCTATGTGTGTCACTCTGAACTAGGAGCCCCTTACATAGCAGATTTGATCAGGATCCAGCCAGTGCTACTATGGCACAAAATATGGTCATCGGAACATACAACCTTAAATCGAGCCATAATTGCTGACTGCCAAAAATCTTCAAATGCCCTTAATATCCCTTGGCTTAAATATGGGTACAATTTTCTGACAGATCTCGGCCATCCCGAGTACTTTAACCGCCCTGAGAGTTTGGCCAATGTTCAAAGAAAAACTTTGAAATTGAAATGCATTTCACTATTGGAGGAAACCAGATTAGCTTCTGAAATCTGTAAACCCACTGTGTTGAGGAATCAGATGATCTTGACTAGTTTTGAGATGCAACCATATCTAGCCAAGGTGTATAATCCGCGCCACAGGTTTGTGTTGACCCGCTTCATGTTGGATATTTTCCACCGTCTAATTAGTTTTCCTACTATTAACAACTGGTCACCTGACCTGGAGAACTGCACGTGTGATGCTACCTCACCACAGAATACCATGCATACTGTGCTTTTCTGTAAACATTTTTCAAGGCTGAGAAAAAAACTCGTTAAACCCTTGTTATTACAGTTGGGTTTTACACAATGCCGCCCGGCTTTTATTTTTCTGCAAATGCTACCGAACTTATATATATGTGCAGTAATGTCTCGATTTCTGCTGGCCATCATTAATTATAGGAAGCAGTTGTAAATAGTAATTAAGTGATTATGTAGTGATGACAGTCCTTTTTAATATTCATGTTTTATATAGAATAATTTTTGTACACTGTTTTAAACTATTTTAAATTTTGTCACAGCTGTTTTTGTGTAGCTTTTATGATTCACATGGTGACTTCGAATAAAGCTTATTTTGATTTGATTTACAGCTAAAGGATTGATGTCCTCATCGTTTGGGCTAAAAATACACGAGAAATGCTTTACCCATTCTGTCTCTAATATGTGTCATTCAATGCCCATGGGTGACCTTCCAGAAAGGAAAGGGCGGTATACAATCTTCAAAAAACTTGTCATATAGCCAGGACTTGCCTTACTTTACAGGGCCTCTATGCAATAAAGTGCCAAAGCAAGATGCCACATGAGAAGATCAAACTAAAACTAATAGCTTAAAATGCATTGGAGTTCCCAAAGAGAAAAATTTAATTTTGCCTGGGACTTCAAAAATCATTGAACTGGAATTGAAACTGTAATAAGACCTGTTTTCACCACTCAGGAATACAGGGATGCTAATTAAGTCTCATTTACTGGAATAAACTGGTCTGTTCTGAGAGGAGTGAGGAACACAACATTTATCAGCACGGACAGTGCGGCCCTAGTTATATTTGCGTAACACAGGCCCCAGCAGATCTACCATGCAGGCGTCCTCTCTCTCTTGGCCCCCATTCATGCCAAGGTTAATGAATATTTGTGAGATATGGAAGACTCAGGGGGGCATATTATCAAGCGGCAGCGATAATTATCGCTGGCCGCGCTTCGCGTGAGATTTATTATCGCCGGCCAACGCTGGAAATTATCGCCATGCTAGCGCTGTATTAACAACGCTTAGCGCAATGGCGATAATTATTCCAGCGATAGCGGTGTTTTCCATGGAACATCGCTGGTTTTCCAGCGATGTTCCATGTAAAACGGCGATATCCTTGATGATAGGGCCTGTGGTCTTAGCCACACAATCCACCCCCCATGTTAGGTATGCCTTAGTCTGGAATTTAACAGACGTTAAATTCCAGCGTTAAGGCATAGTTAATGCGATTTCAAATATCGCTGACCCTCGTTGATGATATCGCGAAGCTGGGTTAGCGATATTTTCCCATGGAGTTTTGTCAGGCACGCCTCCTTTGCATCTCATTAACGATGCGATGCGAGGCGTGCTGACAACGGGCGCTAAGGCAAGGAAACACGCGCTAGCATGTCCTTGTTAATAAAGCGACAATATTATCGCCGCTTTTCGCCCAAAAACGGACGCTTAAGCGGCGATAATGTTATCGCCAGCCCTTGATAATATGCCCCCAAGTCCCCTCAGCACAGATTGCAGCAGAGCATGCGTTTACATTTGATTTATATTGGAAGTGAGATTTTTGTTACCTTGAGTTTTAAAAAAATGCACCATTGTTGTTTATTTAGCATCTCACTTCCAATAAAAACAAATGGAAAATATGCTCAGCTGTAATTTTTATTTTATAAACGCATTAAGGGTGCTATACCTTATGTGGCTAATAGAGGTCCCTTTAAAACTCTACAGGGTCACCTAGTAACAGCCTGTGATACCACACCCTTTCCTTGCTTCGTGGAGTTTCTTTTATTCCTTATGCTACTGCTGGGATATTTTTTAACAAAAATAATCTAACAAACTTTTTTATTTGCAGTGCCAATAGCCCAAACTTTCACTAATCCAAGACTTATTACATTGCAAATGCTTGTTCTATATACAATCGTAAAAAGGTCGATTATGGTAGTCGACGATTCAATCCCCTAAAGAGAAGATAAGTGAAAATGAAGATAATTGGCAGCATGATCACGTCGGGCCGATTCACAGAACTAATCTGAGAAAAATCCTAAACTTACTACTTTTGGTATTCACAGAAGGCATTTAGTAGTAGTAAAGTTAGGACTCCTAACTTTACTACTACTAAACTGAGACAAAATCCTAACTTTACGACTTTCGGCCGGCATTGTTGGTGATACCAGGGCTGCGGTATGAAGTGGGGCCATAAGACGTGCAGTGTCCACAGGTCATGGTGCAGGCAGCGTCATCGTAGTTTCTGAAGCACTGTCGTAGGTAGACCCAAGGCTACGATGCAAAGTGGGGCGATGTTTAATCCGGTGCCGACAGTTCGCGGAGCAAGCAGCGGTGTCGGTTGACGAGGATGGAGTCAATGGCGCCAATGTCAGTGGACCAGGGCACGGTGTGGGATGGGTTGAGGTGATGCTTTGTGTGCCTCACAAGTGGTATCCACAGGCCATGGTGCAGGCAGCAGCATCAATGTCGACACAGAGTGATATTGCCGGTGAGTCCAGGCGGCGATGTGAATCAAGGCAATGTGAGGCGTGGTGCCCACAGGCTACGGTGCAAGCAGAGGCTCGATGATGGTGTCGGCTGGCGGCATCAGTGAGACCAGGGTTGCATTGGGAAGTGGGCGATGGCCCGGGCGGTGCCTTCAGGTCACAGAGCCTGTAGCGGCATCGTTGACAGTGTAGTAGTTGTTTTTCTTCTGTTGCAGCACAAAACACACAGTTCCCAGTGCTTTTGGTAGATGAACCTGAAGTCTTTGATGTTCCTGAGACTTAATCTGCAGATGGAAAAGTCCACTGTTAGTGAATCTACCATTATTAGGACTCAAATATATTCTAACTAATGCAATACAACAAAAAACTGGGTTAACATATACGTTCTATGGCATCTGAAATATTGTGATAATCAACAGCTCACTAGAAATTCAAATATCAATTTGTGTTTTCAACCTAGCATACGTCTCTCAATCCCATGCCTCATTTGCAAGCACTCTCTACACAACAGGAGACAAGCTCTACTTCAAGCCCTTGGGGAAATTCCGGAAATAAGTTGCAGAAAGCTCAGTCTATTCCTTTCACCGCCCAGGACAGAAGCATCAAGCAGCAGGCCAACACACAAAACACACAGCAAAGTGGGCGTACCTCTTGACAGTTTCTCCAGCTCTTCTTCTTGGCAGGTTCCTTAGTTCAAAAGAGTTCTAAAATTCTGGGGCCAGGGCCCAAATTCCTATACCATTTCTGATCTTTAATGTTGGCAAAAGTCAAAGAAAAGTTCTTCTTGCTCACAAGATTCAGTTCTTTCCTGCTCTCTCCCAGATACTCTTTAGGAGGTGGAGACTACTTTGTGCAGGACAGGCCCGGCCCTATTTCGTTGCCAGTGACAACTCCTCCCACTACTCTTAGCCCAGGAAGACCCATCAGCCTCGTGACGAGCCATCAGGAGATGCAGGGCACATATAAGCTTCCATTTGTGTGGCTGTCTAGAGTGTATGCAGGAGGCCCCAGCTGTCAGCTACACAGACGTGGATTCCACAGGCAGGTACAGAATGGTTAAGCCAATGCCCACTTTCTAAAAGTGGCATTTTCAAACACGCAATTTAAAAAAACCCTTCACTAAAAGGTGTATTTTTAAATTTTGAGTTCAGACATCACAAACTCCAACTTTCTATCATCTTCCAATGAGAATCTGCACTGGAAAGGTGTTTCCAACCAGACCCAATGTTACCCAATGGAAGAGATAGCCTTGCAATAGTGAAAAACGAAATGCACAGCATTTCTCTATCAGGACAAGTAAAAAACACTACTACATGTCCTATCTTTTAAGTATACTGCACCCTGTCCATGGGGCTCCCTTGGGTCTACCTTAGGAGTGACGTACATGCTATAAAAGTGAAGGTTTGGGCCTGGCAAGTGGGTGCACTTGCCAGGTCGACATGGAAGTTTAAAACTGCGCGAACAGACACTGCAGTGGCAGGTCTGAGATACATTTGAAAGGCTACTTGTGTGGGTAGCACAATCAGTACCGCAGGCCCACTAGTAGCATTTTATTTACAGGCCCTGGGCACACCTGTGCCCAATACTAGGGAATTACTAGTAAATCAAATTAGCCAAATAATGGAAATACCAATCGATAACACAATTTACAGAGGGAGCACTTGCACTTTAGCAGTGATCAGCAGTGGCAAAGTGCTCATTGACAACAATCCAGCAAAAACGAAGTCCAGCATACCATCAAAAACAGGAGGCCAGAAATGTCACTACTGCACTCAAGGCTCATCTAGAACCCTATCCTTCTTCAACCAGCAATTTCTTTGGATGCTTTTTGGAAGACAGAGGAGGCCTACATGTTGTAGATGCCTTCATGAAGGTTCAGGAGAGGGACAAGTCCAGATTTAAGCTCAAATCCAGAAAATCCGACCAATCAAAAAGTGCCTGGTCTAACACTCTCCCTATGATGTCTGAAACTCATTAGAGCCCCAGGTTGATTATACTATATCTATTTATTTCCTTCAAGTTCCTCATTTCTAGAGGATGATGCAGCTTTGGGGGAGATGAACAGAGAAATCCGAGCATGAAACCAAACGAGAGAAAGGTGTGTATTTTGACAGCCTATTGTACAGCTTCCCCACTTGCATCATAACATAAAAAAAGTTAGTACAGGTGACAAAGTGTAAATCATTTCCCTAGGCTGTCAAACGGCAGACAGATCTTACAGAAGTAATAACCTATGATGTGTCTCAAAGTGCAAATTGAAGGCCGTTATACCCCCACCCACAGTGTGGCATGTATCATTATCGGGCCCATTCCTCACCCCAGTCAGTGAACTGCGATGAGCTCCTTAGTGGTATGGAGTGATATCATTTGCAGGACCAAAGGGATGAACTCAATATTAAAATCACCTCAGAGTAGGCGAATGCACTTTTTTGCATCTTTCTGTAGAGAAAATAATTCAACCCCTTAGGTTTTCAGTCAGAATGTTTCTGTCAAAGATCTAGCCTACTCAGAATCTGTGGCATTCATCTGGACCTAGATTCCTACAAATACAGGAGCTTATTTACAAGTCCCTTGCGCTATCGGTGTGTCACTTTTAAAATGGGAAAGAGTGACACACCGGCGGTGCAAGGGGCTTGTAAATAAGCCCAACAATGTCAAGGGGCAACCTGGAAATGGAATGCTGGCTAGTTAAATGTTTTTAAGATGCATGTAAAGTAAGATAAAATAAAAAGGTTTGAAAATCAGCTGATATTTTATCCGTGGGGATCAAGGGTTCTCAAGGTCCAATCAGTGGCTTGTGTGATGAAACAATGTAAGGTTGTTTCTGATAACATGTCCCATGGAGGCGGAATTGTCCATGGACAACATTAGAGATTCAGGGGCTCCGCGCAGTAGCAGTAGCCTTGACGGCATACTATGGGGATGTCTTCATACCTTAATGGCAGATTCAGAGAGAGGAAGACCCAGGGATGGTGGATTGAGGTTCTTGTCCCACTGTAGTCCCGCAAATAGCTAATATTTCGGCTCTGTTTCCTCGCCTTTGGATACGAAGAGCCATATTTATGACCCGGTTTGCATCGCTCTTGCACCATGCAACGTGGTGTCAGAGCCACACTGTTAGAAATGGGGTTTCTGGTTGGCTAGGTTATACACCCAAGCCAGGCAGAACCCACCAATCTAGTCAGAGTAAGAGAGTTACACACCCAAGATTACCCCTGCTCACCCCCTTATTAGCTCTGCAGAGTAGTCAGGCTTATCCCAGAGGCAATGTGTAAAGCGTTTGCGCAACACACACACACACCAGGGACACACTAGGCACACCACAAAAAGAGACTCCACACAAGGTTACATAAAAATATGTACACAAAAACACATTAGACCACAATCACATAAATCACTGTACCACTAGGCACTTGTCATGAAGTCACATAGACCATAAATCAATGTGCAGGTCATGTAAACCAGATTAGACCATCTGCACATAAATCACAGATCACATAACCCAATATTCACCTTGCCAGCTGGGCAATAGTCACAATAATGCGTAGATCATAAATCCCTTTGCCATAAGGCAATTATCATAAACACAATTAATGCACTGAAGTAAATAATTCTGAGTTGTACAAGTCATAAACACATTATGAAACAACACTCTCACTGTGTCGCTTATGCCGTCCCAATATACATCATTGCATCAGGACCCCAACAAATGGAGCAGTTACATAATGCCCCCAACATATGAATCACCTATTATCCCTCAGGGCCTAACAGGTCACTCCTGGTATCAAGGAATGAAACAAATGCAGTAATCATAGGCAAAACACCTTCATTAAATAAACTTTCCTCATAACCTTAGGCCATGAGAAATGCCGCCGTTTAGGGTAGAGACAAAATCCCACTTGATTAAGGGTACATGCAGCCATTTTCATGCGGCCAATTCCAGATTGAGGGCATGTCCTGGGCTCGCCCCACAATGGCCACAACCGTCAGGATTAGGTGCCCCCCCAGGCAGGTTCAGACATGAGAGGGGGCGCACCCACATCCCACGTTGGCGGGGAAACATTGGTAGGTCCCCCGCTCATAGGGTGCTCAAAAGATAGATGCCTGCTTTACTGAAGTGGCACCTCGCTCTCAGGCAGCACCTCAATGAGGGATACTGGGCCCAAAGAAGAGGGGGACAGGCACCCCCTTGGTCCCTGGTCAGGACCCACGGGACATAGGCAGGGTGGCCTCCCGTGCTGCACTACACGAGCGGAAAAAGGGTTCCCTCCTGATTTGGGGCTCTCACCGGTGCAGCTGGGAGGTGGCGGCTCTCTTCCCTTCGAGGGCGTCCTCTTGTCTCTGGAGCCGGCGTCTGTTACCGGGGTGGCAGTAGCTCCCTCACCTTCAGGGAGCGTGCTCGCCGAGAAGGCGCGGGTGCACCCGGTGCAGCGTCTTGGTGGGGGCAGAGCGTCAGAGGGCTGCGGCCCTTCTTCCGCCTATGCTCCTGCGGTCAAGAGGTTGGCCTGGTTGCCAGGCAACGCCTCGCCCTCCTGTGGTGCTCACCCCACTGCCGAGCGGCCGCTTTCTCTTTAGCACTCTTTGTGGAAATGGCCCAGCCTTGAACTCAGGCCCACGGCGGTGCGGTGGACAATGCCCAAGGCGAGTAAAAATCTATGGAGCGCTAGAAGGCCTCCCCAGGTGGTTTCCCACAAAAAGAAGCAAAAGTAAGATCCTCCACCTCCCAGAGCTTCCAGTCAGCACAAGAAGTCTTAAGTGGAAATGAAATACACATGGAGCTCTTGGAAAGTACAGCACCCAGAGCTCTTGGTGATAAACACACAGAAACTTTGATGTCCCTGAGTTTCCTAGAACAGGATGCCAGCACACACAAGCCCTTGGAGATTTGTTTTCCAAGCACGATACCACAGCAGGGCAAAAAGAGTCAGTCCTTTTCCTCCACCACAGACAGAAGCAGCAACTGCAGGCCAACCCACCCCTCACTCATAAAAGGCAGTGCTCCTCACACAGTCCTTCCACTCTTCTTCATGGGGTCACAGCCCCTGTACTTATAGTTCAAAAGTCTTTGTTCTGGGGCACTTCACACATTTTTCAGAAGTCCACAACACCCCTATTCAAATCCCAAGCCCAGACCCCAGACACTCTACAGGGGGGCAGAGACAGTATTGTAGAAGGCAGGCACTGCCATATTCAGGTGCAGGTGCAAATCCTCCCACCACTTTAAATGCAGACCAGACCTATTCAGGTGCAAGGGAAACTCCTCCCACTACTGTAAATGCAGCCAAGGTCTATTCAGCCTAGCACTGGGGCACCCAGGAAAGGCAGGACACACCTCAACCCCCCCTTGTGACTGTCTAGAGTGTATGCACATCCCATCTCTCCTGTCAGTCTAAACCAGATGGTGAATACACATCCAGGCAGGGCACAAACACTCATAAGCACACAGAAATGCCCACTTCTAAAAGTGGCATTTCTAAAATAGTAATAGCAAATCTGCTTTCACCAATAAGCAGGATTTATTATTACTATTCCAAACATACCAAACATAGCCATGCTACCCCTTTCATATCAGACATTACCACTGAAGCACATATCAGGGAATCCCATAAGCAAACCTATGAGAGGGCAGCCTACAGCACTGAGAAACCAAATAGGCTGTTTGTCACTACCATGACATGCCACACAGTTAATGAACATTTCATAACTTTTACCTACACAGCACCCTGCCCATAGGGCTAGCTAGGGCCTACCTTAAGGGTACTTGTATGAAGTAAAAGGGGAGTTTCAGACGTGGCAACCACTTTGCATGCCACATCACCACGGCAGTAAACTGGGCGCGCAGGCCCTGCAGTGGCAGAGGCCTGAGACAGGTTTGAAAGGCTACTTCGGTGGGTGGCACAAGCAGCGCTTCAAGTCCACTAGTAGCATTTAGTTTACAGGCCCTGGGTATATAGGATACCATTGTACAAGGGACTTACAGGTAAATTAAATATGCCAAACAGATGTAGACCAATCTTACCAGGTTACAAGAGAGAGCACATGCACTTTAGCCCTGAACAGCAGTGGTAAATTGCCCAGAGTTATAAAACCAACAAAAATAGGTTAGAAAAAATGCACGAGGAAGGTAAAAAGTTCTGGGATGACACTGCAAAAAGGGCCAAGTCCAACAGACACAAACATTAAGTCAGATTTTTGAAGCCACTTGGCGTGGCTCTAAAAATCTGGAGCAATGCAACACAGTGCAAATCGATGAATTGCATTACTCTGCACAAGATAGGCATTCCATGGGTGTTTCCACACAACTCCCATGGTTTTTGACGCATTTCCAGATTTACCAAACCTGGTATACCTGGGAATGCGCCAAAACGATACACCTCCGAAGGAGAGGCGTAACAAGGAGAAATATCTCTATCTCTCCTTGTTACTTCCTCTTTCTATGTATGCTGTATTCTGCAGCACACATAGATAGAGGCATAAGCCTCTAAGGATTCTTTTTGTGCAGAAAGGTTCTCCTTTCTGCACAAAAACAATCCTGCATGCAACGCAGGCACTCTTGCACCATGGTGCAAAGGTGCCTGCGCTTGTGCTGGGAAGCCCATTGTGCATCAGTGTAGGGGGAAAGGACAGGAATGTGCCTTATGCCTTCAATATGGCACCTTCATGCCCTTTCCCAGTGACACAGTGCAGTGCAACAAGGTGACTTGCTGCACTGCACTGTGCCACTTTGCCATAAATATGGCCCAAACTGCTTCATGGGTCCAAGTCTGCGCATGACAAAACAGTGAACCTCGGCCCTCCGACAGTGTGACTGTAGGGTAAGAGCTCTATATAAAGCACTGTGGGTAGAGAAACCCCATCCTCTCCCAGGCGGAGAACTACCACTGCTAAGGAGGGTCAGCTGAAAGCACCTACAGCCACACTCTATGCACTGAATCCTTTCAACGAGCCTCCTAGTAGTGGACCCATCTGCAGAATTGTGTACGGTCACTGTGTTGAATTCTTGGTAGGCTCAATGACCCCAACACGTGAGAAACTTCACCATGAGTCTAGCGGTAGGCAAGAGGTTTGCTCAGAGTCAGATGCCTAATTGTTGCTGTTGCAGATCATGAGGAGAATTTGAGCTTTGCCAAACATTAATTTGTGTGCAGGGGAACCACTTACATGACTACACCATCATTATGTTTAAACTCAATCTGACCCTCTACCTCGTGGTGCACCACCCTCAACTACAGCGTAAGAGGTGACCGGAAGTGCCTCAGATGATCAGTTGGCCATGGCCAAGTTGCTAGCCTTGAGTCCAGGCAGGAAGCCCATTGTATTCCTTTTCGACTTCTGAATTACAGACAGACCCTACTGTTGCTCCTTGTGATCGGACTGCTGAATAGTGGCAGACTGCCACCATGACCACATACAAGTCGACCTAACCACTTCTGTTTTTAGAGGAGGTGAGCAATGGGAAGTAGTCGCAAAATACACAGCCCACTGAGTCACACTAGAAACCATCATGAGGGAGATAACAATAGGATCCGAACTGGGCAGGGTGAATAAATGACAACTTGAACTGTTGAACTGACATCTGAAATCAAACCTTGCGAAGCAAAATGGCATCTTTCCACAAGATGCTCACATCTCTGGAAAAGAGAGCAGGTGACGAAGAGGACCGCCTAAAGAAGGTCCCAGACTGGGGATATAAAATAGGGTACTTATGCTAGAAAGTGGTGAACTTGTAGTGCTGCTTGAAGAGGGGGCAGTGTTCACTTATACACACGCCCCAGTATTGATGCAAAGGGAAAAAATGAGGGACTTTCCGATAGCTCTCTTCCCAGAGTTTTAAAATATTTTATTGAACCACCAAGACCCACATAGCCTTTTTTGGGGGGCACAAACAGGCCCGGCAAGTCATACAGATGGCCCAAAAGCATATTCCCTACATGCTGGGAAGTCACAATATTCATGCCTGCCTTGAAGGCTGAATCTCCACAAACTGACAATCAAGTGTTGGACACTATACAGACCACCACTGATGGTAAGTCTTTTGACTACACAGACACAGAAGACCTTGGATGAATTCTTGATAGCCTTGACTTGGCAGACGTGGACACTACTGCACTCAAGGCTCATCCAGAACCCTATCCTTCTTCGATCAGCATTTTCTTTGGATGCTTTTTGGAAGACAGATACAGCCTACATGTTGTAGATGCCTTCATGAAGGTTCAGGAGAGGGACAAGTCCAGATTCATGCTCAAATCCAGAAAATCCGACCAATCAAAAGCAACATAAGATGGGCATTTGGATAGTCTATTAATGATATTCTGTGTTCTACTTCCTATACCACCTACACTCTATATCCTTTGGCATCTTGCTGTATTAGTGTATGCCACCCATTTATACTAATCTACCTACCCTATTTGAGGGACTGTCCTCCAGGATCATGTTGAGCTATCTTTCCTGACTTGCCATTCTTCCTGCTCCATGTCACACCCCCTATCTCACTACACCCTTGTCTCACATGGAGCAAAAGCCTCATCATTAATGATTCTGAAAACAACTCTGCTAAGTACAGGTACCCTGACATTCCTAGTCTCCTGGCAGCCTTCTCCAACGGGGGCCACAGAGCTTGCTAATAAGGAGTATTGGAAGGACTCACTTCCCCCTCCTCTCGGCTTTTCCTGACAGCACTCTACCCTACCCTACCTCACCTTTCTTTTCTTTTCAAAAACATAATTGCAGTTTATGAAATCCAAAACGTGTTACCCCTCCCTAGACCCTTAATACCGTAGTCAGGAGAAGTCCAGTTTGCTCGAGATATGCCTAGACTATTGGGCGGCGCTCTTCAACAATACGTCCCTCCCACAGAATCCTCTTATATCACGGAGCAGCTGACCGCACCCCTGTTACCCTGCTTCTTTTCCCACCACCTATGTATTCAAACTTGCACTAAGAACAGATGTTCCAATGCCTACAGCTGCACCAGAGCCTGCTAGAGAGTTACCTACATAAACCACAGCTAACAATAACATTGTACTCTGAGATTAAACTTGGCACTTGCCCACCCCCGTCCAACCCCTACAGCACTCTACCCTGCTGTCTTTTTTTGCCCAGTGAGTCATGTAGATTTCTCTACTAGCCTACTTCTCCACTGACCCCTCGCACTGATCTAGGGATTTTAACAGCATGCACAACATATCTTCACTCCAACAGTCCTCAGCACCTTTGAGAGTTATATCCATCGAAGTGAACAGACTGTTAACTACATCAAGGGGAAGAACATATAGACCTATCTTGCATCTAAAAAAGGCTTCATAGTCCTCCTACATAATATGTCTCCTAAAGAAAAGGATAAACTGAAAAGATATTGGTCGGCAAAGGGCTTCACATTTGGTACACTACATCTACAACAGAAATGGTACTTTACGAAATAATAGCTCTAAGAAATGTGGGTTGGCAATCCAGATATGAAAATCTTTACCATCTGAAGTTTTGAAAATGTGGGTAAAGAAGAAGCGAGATTTGTCTTTACCAAGATCGCACTGCTCAACAAATGCCTAAGATTGTTTCGATCTTGCAACTAATCACACAAGCACACTGTTCTTCTCATACATCTCTTTACTAGTGACAGAAATTGGCTGGACACGGAAGGTTGTAGGAGGCATTTTGAACTGGGCACTTGATCCTATCCTGGACAGTACTGGACTGCCTGATGTCCTGAATGGATCAGATAGAGCTCTGCCTTGGGACTTGATTGCCGACTATTGGCTCAAAGATGTATAGGGACTCCTTCACCCAATGGATATCTGTGGTTGGTATATGACTCCCAATTGAGACTGGATTACTTCCTAGTTACGTCACCCTTACTTCTACATACCTCAGGCTGTGAAACTCTGGAAGGAGCCAACTCGGACCATGACTCAATTCTGCTGTCACTAGAAGAAGGAATTTATAAAAACGTACATGATAGAGAACAAAGTCTTAGTTATTTCAACACAGACGCTGCAGTGAGCAGGCAACACAACTCTAAGAGGCCAACTGCTGAGAGACACTGACATCCTTATGAATCAGTGTCATTTTGACTCCACCCATTCATGACTGACTAGGCCACATTTATGTCTGGCGTTATATATTTGTGTGATTTAACATTATTGAAAGTGTAGTGCACTTGAACCAATATAGAAAGTACATTTACTGCGTAATCTCAACATTTGTATGTGTGCATGCATATTAACACTTCTCTTACAATAACAATGAATTGTAGTTCTCAAATATATATGCATATGTGTGGTTTGAACAATACTGTTGCTTCATATATATATTTACATACTCACTTGAATAATACTTGCATTTATTTTTAATCGGAAATGTATTCAGTCACTTAGCATTTTACATTTAAATTGTAACCATATACGTATCTGTATATGCCTTAAATGTGTATTTAGATGCTTGCTATACTAAATTGACCAAAGGCTGTAAGCTTTTGGATTTCACAGTGCTTAACCTTAACATGAATGCTTGCTTCGGATGCGATGTTTTTCTCTGCTCTGCATGTGTTGAAGAGTGAGCTCATAGTTAAAGGAAGACACATTGTGTGAAAGAGATAGTGGGGTTTGGAAGGCGTATCATTTAGTAAGAATAAGAAATTTTAATGAATGCAGGGAGGACTACTGTCCATACGCAAGGAAAGATGAGAGGAATCCATAGACATTTTGAATGTGCAGACCAAAGAAGAAGAAATCTCGAGTATAGTTGCCTACAAATGACCTAGGATTCTAGAAGGTTCTTTTGTGAGTATAATTGGGTGTTCCACTGTGACTAGATTCAGATTCCCTTTTGTCTTTAAGAGGAACCAACCTCTTTGTGACCTTTCTGTTTTGTGGCTTCATGCTATGCAATATACTTTACCTTTGAGAGCTTCTACAGACGTTGTGCTATGCTGACACCTTTCTCGATTTCCTGCATTAAATAGGGTTTCCCTCATTGAGGTCAATTCACCAAAATGCCAAGGGTAGCAGAAGAAACATCACATGCCCTTTGACTCTTCCTCCTCCCCAATGATGTCACAAGAAGTGACATCATGAGACCTTTTGACCCGTGACATCACAGGAAGTTATTTATACTACATGACCTTTGGCTTGGTGTCAATACAGGAAGTAATGCATCTGAACTTAGGTTAGTTACATCACACAAAGAAACCAGAAAATCTCTACAGATACACAAGAAGAACTCTATAAACAAACATACTTTATTCAAAACTTTTGAAAATGGTGCTACATACATTGTCCTTTCAGATAATATCTACAGTTAGATACAGGATTAAGATAATGCATCATTGGTTGAGAAATAGTGTATAACAATAAGAAAACATGCTGACCAAGTTGAAATCAGCCAATATAGATATTGCATAACTTATAATATAAGAAGGCTGATGGTTCTATGATACTCAGCACAAGTTGACTTTGTCATTTAATTTGATTTAGAAACTAAGAGTACCATGTAATTAAATCTCAGTCTTTGATTATTAATAATAATAATAATAGTTCATTTGTAGAGCGCCTGGCTACCCCAAAGGTGTGTCCCCGCGCTAGAAGCAAAAACTGCATGAAAGACTGCTGGGCTAATGTTTATACAACCAGGTTTTCAGTCCTCTGCGGAAGGTAGGTTCAGATTTCTCTGCGCGTAGCCATAAAGGTAGTGTATTCCAGTTCTTGGCCGCTAGGTAGCCAAAAGATCGGGCGCCCATCCTAGCTTTCCTTATCCTGGGGACCTTGAGCAGGTGTGCTCCTGTCGATCTTAGTTGACGGCTGGGATTGAATGGAGTGAGAAAGTCATGTAAGTAGCTGGGGCCTTTCCCTTGTAGGCTCCTGTGACAAAAACACATGGCCTTAAAAATAACTCTTTTCTCGATAGGCAGCCAGTGTAGGGAGTCTAGAGCTTTAGTCGTGGAAGCACGGCTAGAAAGATTGAGAACAAGGCGTGCCGCTGCTTTTTGAATACGTTGGAGACGCATCATGCAGTCTTTTGGCGCGCCTAAATAGAGGACGTTCCCATAATCGAGTTGTGAGGTCACCAGAGTGTGAACTAAGGTTTTTCTGGCTGATACAGGGAGGACGTCAAGGGTTTTTTCAGCATCCTCAAGGTGCTGAAGCATCTCCCTGCCACTTTCCTGGTTTGGGACTCAAAAGAAAGTTTGGTGTCGAGCCATACTCCTAGGTTTTTAACCTCAGTTTTGGACTCCGGGACAGACCCCAATGTTTGAGGCCACCAGGCTGTATCCCAGATGGAGGGTGATTTCCCAATGATCATGACCTCCGTCTTACTACCATTCAGTTTAAGGCAGTGGTTGGACATCCAGGAGGCCAGATCATTGAGACATGAGGAAAATTGTAGCGCAGATTCACCAGAGTCTTGTGCCAGGGTCACCACAAGCTGAGTGTCGTCAGCATACGACACCATGGAGATCTTGTAGTTGTCCATAATCTTGGCCAACGGTCCCATGTATAGGTTAAAAAGGGTGGGACTCAGAATAGATCCCTGTGGGACCCCTTGGCGGAGTGGAAGGGGTTTGGAGCGATGGGGGTTTTGCAGAATTTGGAAGCTGCGATCCTCCAGGTAAGACCGTATCCACTGTAGCGCTACCCCATTTAGACCACACACCATTAAGCGTTGGATGAGGAGCTTGTGGGATACCGTGTCGAAGGCGGCGCTTAGGTCCAGCAGGACCAAGGCCACCGTCTGACCAGCATCCGCTCGCCTCCGTAGGGTCTCTGTTGCGAAGAGGAGAGCGGATTCAGTAGAGAAGGATGCTCTAAAGCCAGACTGCGTCGGATGAAGGAGGTTGTGTGTATTGATATGCTCCACCAATTGTTTGTTCACAACCTTTTCAGTGAGTTTAGATATGTAGGGGAGCAAGGAGATGGGGCGTAGGTTCTCCAATAGCTCAGGATTGGCTGAAGGCTTTTTCTTTAGAGGTATAACAATCGCATGTTTCCATGCCAGCGGAACCTCTCCACAACTGAAGGATGTATTCATTAGTTCATGTATTTTGGGTATTATAAGTTCAATGCCCTCCTTTAATCTGTTCGGTACCGCTGGGTCATCTGGGGAGCCTGATTTGATTTGTAGAACCATTTCCTTGAGCACCAATACGGGTGGGGTGAGGAACTCGCACAAGGGTGTCGGGCAAATCTCATTAAGTTCCTCATCAGGACCATTGAGGCAGTTGCGGGCTTCCTCAGGGAAGGAGTCACATATAGTGGATACTTTTTGTAGAAAGTAGTCTGCGATTACGTCGCAGCGCTCTTCAGAGCTGCTAGGTGTCGCGAGTGTTCTTTCCAGGGACGAGAGCTCTTTTAGAGTGGCGTACAGTTCCTTAGAGGAGTTCTCGGCCATGTCGATTCTCTCTTTATAGTACATGGAGCGCCTCTTTTGAGGAGGGAATGGTATTTATTCTGTGCTGCTTTGTAAGCTTCTTTCGAGTCTTTTGAGAAAGCTATCCTCCATTTCCGTTCTAGGCGTTTACATCCCTGTTTGGCTATTCTGAGCTCATCATTAAACCAGGGTGCCGATTTTGATCCACGCTTAGGGGGCTTTGTGGTCCAGGGGGCTGCTTCGTCAAGTGCCTCTGTTATCCATTTATTAATTGACATGTTCGCTAAATTGACATCGTTGTTCAACAGGGGTGGAGTTTTTGAAGCGCCTTGGAAAAACTCTCATGGTTAAACTTGGACCAGTTTCTGCGTGGGCGAGTCGGATCAATGTTTTCCACGGGTAGTTGTTTAGGGGGGGGTATACAGAATTTTATGAGGTGGTGGTCAGACCACGGGACAGGACTAGGTTGTTCCACCACCAGCCCCGGGTGATTGGAAAAAATGGAGTCTAATAGGTGGCCTGCGCGGTGTGTTGGTGCCAGGGATTTAAGTTCGAGCTGTATGCTGGCGAGTTCTTTACATAGATATTGTGCCTCAGTCTTGAGGTGATCTTCCATGTGGAGATTAAGATCTCCCAGAACTATGAGGTTGTTATATTTAAGAGCCAGCTGAGTCGCCAGATCCGTCAAATTGACTATGAAGTCATTGAGTGGCTCAGGTGGGCGGTAGATTAAGAGACCATGAATTGCGGTCTTATTACCTCTTCTTAGGCTAAAAAAAGCTGCCTCTGAGTTACCAATTTGCGCTTTTTCGAGCGTGCAGTTGAGGGATAGGTGGAAGATTATAGCTATTCCACCTCCACGTTTTTTTGTACGGTCTTGTCTAAGCATACCGTAGTTGTTAGGAAGTGCTTCAAGTATGTCGGGGGCAGAGTCATCACTGAGCCAGGTTTCTGTGAGGAACATAGCCTCAGGTTGGTGGTCAGTGAGGAAATCATGAATTTCTGTTTTGTGTTTGACCAGGGATCTACAGTTAATAAGGGTGAGTTCCATATGAGCTTGCTGGGGTGCAGTATTACATGTTTTTAGACTGAAAGGGCAACTGGAGCAGCGAGTGGTCCCTTCCCCTGCCTGTAATTGGTGGAGGCAGTCTGCAGCCAGTTGCTTATCCAGAGACCGTAAAGCGGTACTCGAGTAACGCAGATGCTGGGCCGATTTCATACAGGCAAAGTGGTTGGCCCCAGGCCCCGGTCGGCCGCCTTCGGCGCGCCGGCGGCGCGCCCGCAGCGCACGTCCGCTGCGCGTTCGCTCACACATGCCACTTAAGTAATGTGGCTGTGTCAGCTGATCACGCAGGCCGGGAGAGTCAGGGGGAGGAGTCACGTCCCTCCGCTCAATCGGTAATCACCGTGGCGGACCGGGGATCGTGGAACACAAGCAGGTGAGAAATTCTAACACACACTAAAGTCTAAAGTCTGGGCGAGTGAAACAGCAGTAGTTCTTTTTAAAAAGAGCACCACGAAAAGCAACTAAATTAAGAACAGGTACAGCAATATTTTTAAAAGCAACACGAAGCAAGCAGTTTGAGAACAGATAGAGCAAATGTTAGGAGCAAGATTGCAGGTAACAGTGCTATTAAACTCCCCCCAGCACAATCTGTTAAAGACACATTGCCTTATTTTTAAGGCAAGAAAATTCTAATCTGAATCTGTGTCATGCTCGGACATGCAAATATGAATAGCTGGGATAGATGGTCACAAGTAAACTGGCAGAGGTCACAACAGGATGCCTAACCCTAATCGATGTCCATGGCTTTGGCAGTTGCCCATATAAGATTGGCAGAAGGCGAGCTCACATAAGCCATGTCTCCCATGATTATGATTTCATGCTTCTTAGTTTTAGCCTGAGACAATTTGTGCTCTTACAATTCTACATATACTCTCTTGCATAGCTGGAATGTGACCCAGTGATTACCTCGAATTCATGAGGATCTAGATGACCTCAGAAAAGCTTGCAAATGAATCTAAGTAAGGAGGTGTGGGAGAGGTTGGAATCACAACATACTGCAGAGTGGGTAGTGATCTGGGAAAGAAGCAAGTGAGCCAACTGACCTATTTAATGAAAGCAAGAAGTAGGAGGTTAATAGAAGATAATTTCTGCATCCTGTCGAAGCTTTCATCCCAGCAGCTTTAAAGCATTGACAAAGAGAGGTCAGCTCCAGTTCAGACTTTAACATTTTAGTAATTGACTCCTAATTCTCATAGCTGGAGTGAAAGCTGTTCTGATATCCAAAAGTTACATATCATGAGGGAAGTAAAGATACGTAAATCTCACAGCTGGGTGAGAAGTAGACACTGCATGACCAACAGCCATGCTGGGAAGAACAGAGAGGATCATCCACTACCCTATCCTCTTTTGTCTCAGCTCTGTATAGTTTTTCCCTACCCCGAACCTCCAGCTGAGTAGATAAGTACATTTTCTAGGTTGGAGGGGGCTTCAGAATGTAGAAGGATGGATGCTATAAGGGTGGGTGGTAAACTCCGCTCTACTGGCGGAGTTCTCTGAGTTTCCCCCACTCAGTTTGACAAAAACTCAGCCAACTGCCAGCAGATCGGAGTTTGCCAGCGCGCTCGCCACTCACCCCGCTCGGCCACCCTAAAACGCAGTTTTGTGACACAGGGAATTCTTTGGTTTGATATGTCCCAGTCCTTTTGTAGGCAAGGCTTAACTTGAGCATTTTTTCAGGGCTGGTTGAGCTTGTTTTCTGTCATGGTGCTGTGCAGTCCTGGCATCGTCGGAAATGTTTCTGTTCAGGGAACCCGAGCGGTGTGCGAGGAGGTCCTGAGCTCGGTGCCACCATGGTGTTTGGGTTAGTGGTAGTACTGCTAAATCGCTTCTTGGGGGACTACATGGTGAATCTGGACCACAGCTCCCAACTGAAGCTGGGCATCTGAGGAGGTGAGAGCTGACAGGTGGGGCACAACATGTGAGCGCAGTGTATCGTCTTTATATATGCGTTAGAGGACACTGCAAATGCCAAGACACAGTATGTGTGTATATACTGAGACACAGCATATGCAGGCTTGTGTGTGTGTGCTATTAGCTAGTGTACACAGTTTGTGAGTGGGCCAGTGTGTGTACATGTTGGGATCCTTTATGACTCAGTCTCTGCCCTGAGCAACATTGACGCTGAATTCTGTTCTGTGCGGGCCCTGGGGGTAGAGCCCCAGCAGTATTTCAGAAGATGGACTTGTTAAAGCGTACCAAGACATAGGCTCTATGAGGGAACAGACTAATTCACTTGCTAGACCGGACCCCTTGTTCTTTAGGAATCGCTTCTGTTAGTCATTCGCTTGGTCAAGTTTGTGTGTTCAACGCGGATTGCACTTCTCTCATTTGCTTAAATGGGAGTCTGGGGCACGAACGCATGATCGTTGTAGCAGACAGGAAGTGTATCCATCAGCCAGATGTTTCTTAACCTCGGCATGAATGCTGAGTCCTATGGTTGTTGCCGCCACATGAAAGTAAGAAGATTATTTCACTTAGAAAAGAGATGTATGCAGACTTACCCTGAATGTGTGCCTTCATCAATAAGAAAAAAATGCTCCATGTAACAAGATTCCCCCCACTGGCTTTAGATTTTTTGCTGCAGCTCAGAATGCTAATGCGACAGCAGTTATATTACTTTCATTGACTCCCAGGGAAGATTATCCGGTCTCGTGCGGCATGCCGCAGTCTTATTTGGAATTGTTAAAAGATTCTGGAACAGGAACTTGAAGTGCTTTGCAAGTTCAAGTTGAAAGATTTCGGGGCATATTTACGTTCCCTGGCGGATCCCTGCATATCAGCAGGGATGCGCCAGGGAAAATGCGTCACGCAAGTTTACCCTTGCGCCACGTCCGATGCGCCGCATTTACAATGCGGCGCATCGTGGCGCAAGGATAAGCAGATGCGTGACGCATCTGCCGGCGGAAGGTTGGCGCAGTGCTGAAGTTGTGTCGCAAGCGCGACGCAACTCCAGCACTGTTCCAACCTTCCTATCCCTAACATGGTGCGTCAATCCTTACGCCTGCTTGAAGCAGACGTAAGGATTTGACGCACCAGCTGTCGGAAAAGTGACTGCGTGAAATCTTGTAGATTTCACTACGTCACTTTTCCGAGGCGTTCCTGCGCCGAACGCCCCCTGCGCCGGTAGCGCCCACATGAAACCTGACGCAGGTTTCATGTGGCGCAGGGGTTTACTACGTGATGCATCTCCCTAGATGCGTCACGTTGTAAATATAGCGCAACGCGGCGCATGGTTTGCGTCGCCGCTGCGTCACATGCGTGACGAAACGGCGGCGCAAAAGTGGCGCAAGGGGCTTGTAAATATGCCCCTTCGTTTCTAGCAACTTGTTTTTGCAGTTAAATGGCCATATTGGGTGTTCATAATGCAGACAAAATGCATGTTACATTAGGATTGGAAATCTGTTTCACTATGAACCTCTTTTGATTTTTTTCCCTGTCTGAGTGGTCGGGCTGTGGCCTGTGGTTTACCATCCCAACTGACCACAAACTTCCTGCAAACTTTTTTCAAAGACTCCTTGTCCTGGGAAATGAAATGAATGAACACACGCTGGCCCACCACTTTGAATGCTTTTCAGTCAGGGCGTAGGAGAAACAGCCCCTCAGTTCTGCCCGAGTCTCGCCCTGCTCAGCAGTACCTTGTCACTGCACCATTAGACAAGGAGCTCTTCTGAGGTATGGAGAGCCAGACAGTGCAAAATCTGGGGTTGCAAAAAACACTAAAGTGTAACTCTGCCTGCTCAGGGAACCCAGCGGAATTTGATGGAGTTTTCCGATAACTCTGTGGAATTCCACTGAGTGAAAGTCCGCAAGCTCCACCCAGGCCTAGTATGCTATGGGGTTGTAAAAAGATAATGTGTGGTAACCTCATCCCTAGTAGGGGGAGAAATACATTGCGATCTGTATATTTCTAATCATCAGACATGTGTTGATAGTGTTATTCCAGTGAGGTGCACCATTTTTTGCTTACTTTGACAGGAAACACAGTGTTTCTGTAATTTCACTGATCAATTGAGCATTTCTTAGTAATCAAGAATGCTGCAACCTCTGACTAAGATCAAGATCGGATGTAGTGCTGCTCACTATGGAGTACTGCAATGCCCAGCTTGGGATTACTCTGGTTTAGCTATTCTTTAAAATACCACGCACACTTTAAAGGAGCAATGAAGCCTCTGATACAAAGATTAAACTGTACATTAGATCAAAATAAGGGCAATAGAGGGAATGAGTTAGAAAGATTATGAGACAATATTTGATAGAGATTGGAAATATGGGAAATGGTTTAGTTCCAACCACTGGCTACCCCCAATTGATATCATTGGGAATTTAGTCCATTGACTAGCTTAGGGTGATCCCCAGTGAGACGAGAAGACAAGACAGTAATTTCTAATGTTCAGGTGGATCAGTGCAGCAGCCTCATACATGTACAATCAAGTAACTAAATATTACCCCCAGGTCCCTCCTGTCCTCGTCCCATTCATAAACAAAATGAGATAATACTATCTCACCAACAGAAAAAAGAACGAAAGAATGCTGGCCCTACCCCACCCCCTCTCCCTGGGAATACATAAAAGTACCTATCCCAGCATTCCCTCTGTTCTTTTTTTCTGTCTTCCGACATAATGGGATGAGGCAGGATATGGGAAACTCCTGGGTTACTCACGTTTTCCACTGCCGGACAGCGGGGGCGTTGCGGCGTTGTTCACGTCTCCTCCCCTGCCTGGCTTGGGAGGAGATGTGTGGATTTCCTCCTCCTTGATGATTTGGGCTCCTGTGGATGAGGGGGAAATCTGGGCCACGCCTCCTGGGTTGCTGGGCTCGTCGGGAGGTGTGGCGGCTCTTCGCATCGGCGAGGTGGTTCCCAGGAAGGGTTTCCCTTCCGAGTGTCGTTGCCTGTCTTTCGGCAGGGAGGCGGGACCGTAAGTCAGGCACTGGTTTGCCGGTCGGCAGCACAGCTGCTTCTGAAATATCGACCGGACTGAGTAAGTATCGCATAGCGGTTTTTGGATTGTTTCTGGGCGAATCCTGCCTATATTGCTGTACTGTGCTCTGGTGCTTCTCTTATGGAACCGGCAGGTCGGGCTGGATTGTGTCCCCGTGGACCAGTCCTGGTGGCTGCCTGGTCTCGCTGCTGTGGATCAGCTCAGGCTGATCTTCTTACATCTGGCAGAGGATTCTCCTGGTGTGTCTCTGTCCAGGTGTTTTTTGTTATCGTGCAGCCATTCTTTCCTCTGGCATGTGAACTTTCTGTCACGTCTGCTTGACGCAGGGTCCGGTCTGATTGGTACCTAGTTGGGGGTCCCCCTTAGACTTCAGAGTGCTATTGGCGCCTGGTGGCGTCCTGGTGTTCGGTCTGTCATGGGGAAGCATTCCAGGAAGTGCAAGCTACAGATGCCAGTGCTTTCGGGTGGTGGGGGGTGACATTGGAGTCCAGGTCACTTCAGGGTCGTTGGTCCCTCCAGAGGGTCGGCGTTCTACGAGTTGACTGCAGTGTCACGTGCTGTAATGGGTTTCCCAAGTCAGTTGTTAGGGCACAATGTGGGGGTCCGTTCAGACAACACGGTGTCAGTGGCCTACCTGAATCATCAAGGGAGATTCAGGCCCAAGTCTCTGAATGCAGTCAGGATCCCCTTGTTTTGTTGGGTGGAGGGGCATCTGTTGTCTCTCTCAGCTGTTCATATTTAGGGTATGGACAACTGCGTGGCAGATGCCCTCAGTTGTTATTTCCCCGCCTCCCAGGAGTTGTCTCTGACTCCAGTGGCTTTTCGGCTTGTGTGCAGGAGGTTTGGTCTTCCCTATCTCGACATCTGTGCTTTCTGGCACAATGCCCAGCTGCCCCTGTTCTGCTCCCTGGTTTGTCAGGATGGATCTTGGGGGTGGATGCTCTGTCCATTCCTTGGCCGTCGTGCCTGCTGTAGGTTTTCCTCCTCTGGCAATGATCCCTCGGTTTTTGGCTTGCCTGGGCCAGGAGTCCTGGGAGTTGGTGGTGGTGGTTCAGTTTTGGCCTCGTCGGTCTTGTTTCTCCCTTTCTTTCCGTCTCCCCTACAGTGGTCTCCGATGTTGTCCCTCCCGCAAGTGCTGCTGTCGGTGTGGAAGTTGAGAGGCAGGGGTGGTGGCATCGGGGTTTCTCTGAACATTTAGCATTGGCCCTGCAACAGTCTCGTAAGCCTTCTACTTTGAAATCCTATGGGTGTCATTGGGGGAATTTCCAGCGCTGGTGTCGGGCTCTGGATTTGTCCCCTCTGGATTGCACTTTGCCGGAGGTACTGCAGTTTCTATGAGAGGGCTTTGAGAAGCGTTTTTCTGTTTCCACTTTGCGGGCTCAGAGAGCTGCAATTAAGGCTTTCCATTTCCCTTGGGGGAATTTGACGGATGTGGAGGATTTGGTCTCTCGCTTGTTGTAGAGTTTTTCCTTTATCCCGCCCTGTGGTGCAACTGTCCTTTCCCATTTTGGATCTTCCCCTGGTGTTGCGGGCTCTGGTGGGTCCTCCATTAGAGCCTTTGTCTGAGGTGGACATCAAGTTTGTGACTTTGAAGGTGGTTTTTCTGGTGGCCATTACTTCGGCTCGGCGCCTTGGAGAGTTGGGAGCTCTGATGGCTTGGGAGCCTTTTTTGTCTTTTTTGGACGATGGGGTGATCCTCGGTTGGATTCAGCTTTTGCCCCAAGGTTTCTTTGTTGCTCCATCGTTCCCAGGAATTGGTGTTACCTGCTTTGTGCGCAGATCAGGAGTCTGTCGATGATCTTACTTGGTCCTTGCTTGATGTCTGCAGGGGTTTGTGTGTCTATCTTGATCGTACACGTCCCTATAGGATGTTGGATTCCCTGTTTGTCTCTTTTGGGGTTGCCTCTTGTGGGGGGAAGGTTTCTTCTTCTTCCAATGGTCACTAGCTGAAAAAGGTCATTATGTTGGCTTACTCTCTTTCGGGTTCCCCTTCTCCGGTGGGTGGGGGGGGGGGTGGCGGCCTCCTGGGCTAAAGTTCGGGGAATGTCCCTGTCCGAGATCTGTAGGATGGCTACTTGGGCATCCTCTAATACTTTTGTGAGGCATTATCGGATCCAGAATTTGCTGGGGGATGATGCTAATTTCGGTTTGGGGGTACTGCGGGCTGTGTGCTCCTGAATTTCTTCTTCTGTTTGTTTCAATGAATCACTGGGTTTTGCTGTCCGATTTGTGTCCTGGTGGTCTGTTGTTGATAAATGCCGGTGGTTGCTTGGGTATTCTCACTTTGTTTATGAATGGGACGAGGACAGGAGAGACCTGGGGGTAATGCTCTATTACTTACTGGTAATCTTCGTTACTCCTGGTCCTGTTGTCCTCGTCCCATTCATTACTACCCTTCCTCCCTCCTGGACTTGCTGGCCTTCATCTGTGCTTGGTAGTTCAGAGGGAATGCTGGGATAGGTACGTTTATGTACTCCCAGGAGGAGGGGTGGGGTAGGGCCAGCATTCCTTTGTTCTTTTTTCTGTTGGTGAGATAGTATTATCTCACTTTGTTTATGAATGGGACGAGGACAACGGGACCAGGAGTAATGAAGATTACCGGTAATAATAGGGCATTAATGTGATGCATCACCAGCAGACATTTAAATAATGTTTTTCATGCAACCTGTATCACTTTTGATTTGGTAAGTAGAATATGCCGTCTGTCTGAAACATTAGCTTGGAGAGGCAGCTAAAAGACAATATACATAGACAGGACTGAGATATTACTAGGGTGAATATGAATTAAGTATTCTAACAATTATTTCCTTGATCAAGAAATTGAGAGGTATAGCGTTTGTCTTCCCTTTTTTTTCGAGGTTCAGGTTCCCTAAGAGCATGTTTTTGATGCATAAGGAGCAAAAATGAACGTGGGACCAAGGAAATGCAAAATGTGGGTGAAGATATACATTAGTGAGAGTAAACACAAGGGATTGAAAGGCATGATACCGAGTATTTTGAGGGAGAGCATGACCCCGGTTGTTTATATGTAGGTACCATCACAGAAAGAATTTTCGTGGCAATCACACAGTTGTGGCACACAGCCTGCATGACAAGGATTAGGGGAGGGGTGAGGACTTGCAACCCTTGCATTGTTGGCAAGATAGCTCATCAGGTTTAGGAGCCTGTGGCAGAAATCTGTGTTTCACCTGCAGTCACAGGTTTGTAGTCCAGTGACTCCCCTCTCCCTCACATCCTTCAGAGGATGATGAGATCCGAGCCATTGCGTTGGGAACAAAAAACCCATGTGCTACCTCAGCTGGAAGGAGTTGCCTTGCAGTGTATGAGTGTTATATACAAGAGAATGTTACGTAAAGAGATGTTTTACTATCGAAGATATTGCCAGCCACCTCAGAGGTACATGCCCACATATAATCACGGAACTCTTCGTCAATTGCAATATCTTGATTACAGGAAGATACATTATGACCAACAATAACATGCTGTAACCGTATCCAAGTGCTACTGTTTTATGTAATTTTACAACAGCTATTAGCCTTTCACATATTCAACACAATGGCCACAAAAATGTGATATATTTGCATCACATGACTATGGGGAGCATAATTAGAGAAAACACCAACGATAAGAACTACAAAGACTGTCCCTATATATACACACAATCCGGACTGGGGAATAATGCATTCATTGTAGAGATCTGTGTCATGTAAGATGAAAGTCACAGATTTGAATACTGGTGGCTCCACTCATTCTTCTCGAGTCAATAAAATGAGTAAGATTAAATTAAGTAATAATATTCAACATCTGTTACCAATATGAAAGGCCACAGAAATAGTAGATCGCATTATACAGTTGTATGTATACAGCTAGTTACCTTTGAATACAGTGCCTGAATAAAGGCAGACAAACTATTGCCTCTGCCTACAGAAGGTCACAATATTCTTATATGACTAATAACATCCAAGCTATGTCCTTTTTGGGGTACATTATTACAGTCACATTGGAGTTGTAGACTGCTAATGAATGTCAATCTTAGAAAAAGATAGGGTAACAAGAGGGACATACATGGCAACATTTAAGGACGCCGCCAGGCTTCAAGAAGCAGAGGGCTGCCATGTCAGACTGCTATGTAACAGCAATCAAATTGCACCCTTAGCTAGTCAATGAGGTCATAGGCATGTGTCTTTCCCCTACTCGGACAAGTCTAAGAGCTGAGCCTAATACTGACCCAAGTCATCAAGAGCCTGAAAATCTGTTGTATGGTGCCTGCTGGCTGCTGACCTGGCTTTGTTCTATTCCAAGCATGCAAGCAATAGTTGATTAGAATGTGTACTTTTCTTTATTGCACAGGTAGAGTTCAAATATATGTTGTAAGATCCAATAATGGGCACCCCCCTCTCCACGATCACCCCTCTGTAGCATGCACATCCTGGCTGGTGATCGCAAAATCTTTATTCTGTCACTGACTTGTTTCAGGCAGTTTGCTCCCATTCATACATGTATACATATTAGTGCATGCTGGGACCTGTAGTCCTGACATCGGCCTATTCATGTAATTAAACCATCATACTTGAAAAGAATGATGCGTAAATGCAAAGTCCAGCACTATCATAGCTGTGTCCTCATGGAGTGCAGTATTAATCCTGCAGGGGAAGAAGTGAAGCTGCTGCATAGGTCAAAGGGAACCGATAACACCCAAACCTAAATGATAATAATCTATAGCACAGTTTGTATGTTTGTGTGTATTTATGATTTGCCATTTCTGTAGCACAAACATAGCTGGCTGGTTAGTAAAGGAGTGCTATACATAAAAAATTTGGTTTAAAAACGTAAACATGTGAGGCAGGGTATCAATTCCATGGCCAGTGCCTGGAAGACCGACAGTGTGCGGCTGCCTTGTCAACATATATAACATTCCTTAAAAATGCACACTACCAAAATGAAGCATACTGAATTCAATGTAAATAATGTAACTAAATGTGGGCGTCCTTCCTAAGAGGAAAATAGACTCCAAGACTGGTTGGAAATGCCTGTAATATCGCTATGTCAAAGTTGTTTCCAGTAAGATTGTGTAACAAAGGAGCAATAGGTTTGTGGCCTTTCATAAGCACTTGAGGGGCGTAGCAGCTGTTTTTAGGACGTTTCTCTAGGGATACTTTCTGATATGTATCCCTGTACGTGGGTTTCATTTCTTGGTTTTACCTGTGATACGGATTCACAGAGTGCCACAAAATCAGTATTATAGCCAGTGTGTCAGGGGCCCTAGGGAAGGAAATGATCCCCCTGGCTGCTGTTTGAATTATCAAAAAAAAATAATCAGGGTTCAGTGGGCCTCTCAGGCCTCTGCACCCTGATGCCACTGCACCTGCTGCACTAATGGAAACAGCGCTCCTGCACAAAATAAGCAAAAGAAAGGCACACAAGCACAATAAAACCATTGAAATGTCCCACACACGCTATATGAAAACCATATGGTAGCTTTGTATTCTGTAATGACTTTTATTAAAACAACTGGTATGTCACCTGTGTTTGGAAAATGAGTTAATTTGGAATTTGAAAGTCAATCATTTTCATTCAGCACACATCTTCACTTGATAATTTTTGCCATTTGATAACACTCAAATTATGGGCAGGGCCTCAAAACTTAAAGTGGCTTGCATTACCTCACAACCTTGAAGGTATCATGAATATGAGATTTCTTTTTTTATTTTTAAATAACAATCTTCATGTTGTGTCATAGCAGACTGCGGAGTCCATTCAAAGCACAGCTTGCGATATTGCCACCAATAGCGTAGCAAGGATGCAATGGGCCTCGGTGCAAGCAAGGAAAATTGCCTTTTTTTTTATTGCTGATGAGGTAATAAACTCAGAAATGATCAGGGTTTAATGTGCCCCTCAAGGCTCTGGGCCCCAGTGTCACTGCATCTGCTGAACCAATGGTAGCTACGCTCTGTTTGCCACACACTGCGTGATTTAGATAGTCACTGAAAGTCAAATCCATGCATGCCAACATTAGAAGAGGAAAGTTGGAGATGTTAACAATATAATCAGGGAGAAGGTATTTCACCATTGACCTCTATTGAAGAAAAGGCAATTTCAGGCGGTGGACATCCAAAATAAAGTCATTTTCTGCTTAACAAATCCTGAATCGGGTCTATTGGCCTGCATGCAAATCTTCTAAATTATGATTGCACTGCTCATTTAAATTGGTAATTCAAAACATTTCAACCTCTATTATGCCCTTTAGTGAATGAACAGAGACATGTCTTTATGTCATCCTGGGAACAGAAATAATTTGTTGCGTACTTCATGTATGTCTTACAGAGAATGGGAGCTAGTCTTCCATTATGGTAGAAAAGTAATGTAAACAGTTTTACGTTACGGCTTAAGCTGCTCAGAGAACAAAACATTTTGGGACCAATAATAAAAACTGTTGTTCTTACGAACAGTTCTTCAGATATTAAAAAAAACATTATTCTTCACAAAGTAGTGCAAAAATCTAATACTACAGTGCGACGAATGCCTGAGGATAATACATCACCTAATGCACAGCGAAATCACTGTCCCACCCAGGCCAACGTCTACCTTTCAGGGTATTACCAGTGCAGACCTCCGCGGCTGGATAAAGAGACACTGCAGAGCCAGGCTGGGACATATGTTGCCACTGTGCCATACTCGATGTTCCACTGCTCTTGCTGCAAGTGTGGATGTTAAGGGCACTGGTCTCAGTGGGCTCTGCACTCACTTCAATGCAGTAACTGAACACTGCATCAGCTGAAAATGCTTCCCGCCTCACGCGGTCATTCATACACGCACATGCGCAAAAAAGAAGTGCATGCTGTAAGGGCGAGTGGTGACGCCACTGGCAACAGCACACAGATGAAGGGAGCCTGAAACTGTGCAAACCGTAAGACAATATGTACCATTTTCCAAATGGCCAGTATAAATGGAATGTTTTTTTTTTTATTGATGGGCCATGTTAGTAATGGGATTTCTGGTTGGCTAGGGCATTGGGCCTAAGCCAGGCAGAAACCCCCACTCTAGTCAGGGCAAGGGAGTTACACGCTGAAGATAACCCCTGCTCACCCCCTTGGTAGCTTGGCACGAGCAGTCAGGCTTATCCCAGAGGCAATGTGTTAAGCGTTTGCGCAACACACACACAGCAGCAACACACTAGGCGCACTACAAAAGAAACTCCACACAAGGTTATATAAAAATAGCCTTTGTATTATCCAAAACACATTAGAATCATAATCACACAATGTACACTGTGCCAACTCTCACTAGGCAGTATTCACAAGGGATTATATACAGGACAGGGCCAATTGGGCCACTGTCAGAACCTTTAGAAAGCACTAGTAGCACATATAAAAGACAACCAGTAACCAGTGGTACCATACTGTTCTTAGAGTATCACCTGCAACATAAACACATTATGTCTGCATCACTTTGGCATAAAACATATTATGCATAACATTTGGCATCCTCATCAGCATAACACATTATGCAACAACCATATTAGGCATAACCACATTATGCATAAACCTCATAGCATAAACACATTATGCAATATCTGTAGGCATGAACACCTTATGCATAAACATCCTAACATAAACACATTCTGCATCATCACAGTAGGCATAACATTAGGGCCTTGCACCCTACCAACACTGGCCCCTGGCCAACTGGCCTTTCACGGGGGGCCCAATGCCCCTTTGTCCAGAATGGCAGGGCGCTAACTGAACATGTGGCCTCCACCAGCCTGTGCTCAAATGGGGGGGGGCGAGGGGTGCAACTCACCCTTGTTTCCCTAAAGAAAGAACGCCCCCATGTGTAGCTGCCCGCGCTCCTGCGGTGCAGCTGTGGCCATTAATCTTGGCGCCGCAGTGCCCTCTGAGCCCCACTGGGGACTCTAAAAACAATGGCCCCTCGATGCAGCTGCCCGCGCTCTCGCGGTGCAGCTGATGCAAAAGTGAGCACTGGCACCAACAGTGTGCTAATTCGAGCCCCACTCACCGGGCTCTCCTTCTGGATTCCTCCGGTCTCTCTAACACGGGGGAAAGGCACCGACAATGTGCCTTGGCCGGCCCCGCCCACAGGACCTCCTTGGATCTGCTCCGGTCTCCTCTGTGGCCGCACCACCTCTGGCAACACTTCTACGGCTGGGGGACACAGAGCGAGGTCCCCGTTGGATCCGTACTTGTCGCGGCTCCACCCCCAGCCAGGCAACCTCTGCCTGCCTTCCGGTCTCTGGGGTGACGCCTCCGCCGGATTGGCTCCAGTCTGCAGGACAACACGCGGGGCTCCCACTGGCACACAACGGCCCGCCTTCCTCTTCAGCCTCGGTTCCGGCAACTTCCTTCCTGGTACTGGCCCCGCCTCACACCAGGCAGCTTGCCTGACTTCCAGGGGCGCCGCACCATGAGCGGCGCTTCGAACCGGCACAGAAATGCGGGGTGGTCTCCCGCTCCTCCTAGAAGCACGGGGGAATCCCTACGCCGGTATTCCCTCGGAATGTTGCGCTACCGCCGGCCACACAACAGTGGGGTGGGCTCCCGCTTCAAAAGGAGCATCAATGCGCCTCCCAATGAGCACACATGCGGGTGGGCTCCCGCTTTGCTCGGGTGTAGTGTAGGGGAATCCCCACGCCGGGACTCCCTCGAGGCACGTCTGCAGCCCAGCGCTGCAGGACCCACGCGCTTCTTCCTCTTCCTGGCGGGATTGGAGTCCCCTCCTCTGGGGCTCCAGTAATCAGAATATAGTGCTCACGAGGCGCTAGCAGCCAGAGTCCCAAAAATCCAAGCTGGGCCCAGGCAGGCCAGCTCACGGGGCCCTCCAACAGAGGGGCAGTCCCTCGTGGCGGTTCCCCCTCGGGCCCAGCAGTTCCAGCACTCAAAACAGCACCAGAAAAGCACAACCTTCATGGGGTCACAGCCCCAGTACTTATAGTACATTTTCTTTGTCTGCCCTGGCACAGGGCTTGGGGAAATCCAGCCTTAACTGGTTCTGGGGGGTGTGGAGCACTTTGTTTACAGAGCTCCCACCCTCCTTTGTCAGGATGGGGCTCTGTCATCAGACACACCGCAGGGGGGCGGAGCCAGCATTCACCTAGGCAGGCAGAGACCTATTTAGGGTCAGGGGACTACTCCTCCCACTACTCCAAATGCAGTTCCCCTATTCAGCCTAGCGCTGACTCACCCTGCCCTCCCTGGAGCCACACACACCTCACCAGCCCCTGTCACTCCAGAGCCAGACATGCAATACACATCAGGGAGGCAGACACATAGCACACAGAAATGCCAACTTCTAAAAGTGGCACTTCTAAAATAGTGATAATAAATCTGCGCACACCATTGTGCAGCATTTATTATTACTATTCCAACCATACCAAACTTGACCACGCTGCTCCTCTCATATCAGGAATTACCACTGAAACACTTATCAGGGAATCCCCAATGCATTCCTATGAGAGGGCAGCCTCACAGCCGTGAGAACCCAAAATGGCTGTTTGTCACTACCAGGACATGTCACACACTTAAGGTACATGTCCTACCTTTTACCTACAATGCACCCTGCCCATAGGGCTAGCTAGGTTCTACCTTAGGGGTGAATGACATGCAGTAAAAGGGGGGTCACAGACGTGGCACACACTTCAGGTGTCACGTCACAGTGACAGTAACACTGCGCGCACAGGCCCTGCAATGGCAGAGGCCTGAGACAGGTTTGAAAGGCTACTTTGGTGGGTGGCGCAATCAGCGCTGCAAGCCCACCAGTAGCATTTAATTTACCGGCCCCAGGTATCTGAGATACCACTTTAGAAGGGACTGACAGGTAAATTAAATATGCCAAACAGGTGTATACCAATCTTACCATGTTTACCACAGAGAGCACACGCATTTTACACTGGACAGCAGTGCTAAAGTTCCCAGAGTCCTAGAAGCACCAACACCATCTCAGAAAAAAAGGCTAGGAGGAAGGCAAAAAGTTCAGGGATGACCCTGCAAAAAGGGCCAAGTCCAACACTACCCCCTTCCAGCCAAAACGCAGGGTAGACCAATCACCACCTTGATGGGCTTCCCTGCCTTGGGCGATTGAACATGGACGCGGGCCCGCAACTGCAGGGGCACACTCCAGTTCTACGCCATTCTGAACCCATGTGGTTCCCTCTGTCAACGCTCCCAGGACCAACTAAGCTACCCCACTGGTACTCCCTAGTTGTCCGCAGCCAGGACCAGGCCCTAGGCCATCCAGATATCTCCGGTCCTTGCCATTCCACAGAGTGGGGGACAGTAACCCCTGGCACATAGTAACCATTCTCCACTCTTCCTCTCATCAGTGCAGTTCTAAACTGCCACTGATCCTCCAACCTAGGGTCTGCACCCTCAGGCTGACCAGAGGTCACGGGTGAGGCTCTCCTCCCCCTACCTCTCCTTCTGGGGTTCCGCACTCTCCTCCTTGGAGAGGCACCTTCAGAACACAACTCTCCCACCAGTTCAGGACCTCTCTCCAGCAACTGGTCTCCCAACCTAGGGTCTAAACCCTCAGGTTGCACCGGGGTCAGAGGCAAGGAATCCCTCCCTCTGCACCCCCTTCCAGAGTTCTGCACCCTCCCACCTGGAGTGGTACCCCTAGAAGACAAAACGGTGGGGACCCTGATTACAGATGTCCTTCCCTCCAGGTCAGGCAGAACCTGAACCTGGCCTCCCAACCCAGGGACTAAACCCTTGCGGTTGAACACTTGCCTGGCACACCAGGAATTCCGGGGGCGCACACAGCCTCCCCCCGAGGGTAACACATGACTCATGTGTTGTGTGACAGTCTGCCTGGCGCAGATCTCCCGACCCCTGTCCATCTGACAGTGCGCGAAGACCCCCCAGGACAGAAGTGGTGTCACCATAGTCCCTCCTAGGAGGCTCAGCCCTTCTGGCTGGCCCCTGACCCACTGGTTCGCCCACTGGGGAACACATCCCCCTCTCACCCCTCACTCTGGACTTCTGCACCCTCCACTTAGGAGTGGCACTGCCAGACACCAGAACCACTGGAGCTCCGTTTACAGATGCTCCAGGTTCTCCTGACACTAGGAGATCCCCCTCAAATGGCCTACTAGTACAGCCTAGGCCCCCAACCTGGCGTTCCCTTAGGGAACCCTCCAGGCCCTGAGACTGGGTTTCGGGCACCTTGGGACACAGCCCACACTCACTCCTTCTCCGCTGAGACAGGACGTGAGCCCCTACACCCCTCCCACTACACTGGGACCTAGCTGGGCTACTCTGAACCTCTCCCACCACACAGGTCTGGAAGATACCTGAGCCACTTCTTTTAGGATCACTCCCAAATGCCTCTTCAGACCCTCTTGCACTCACCCAGAGGTCTGCCTCCCGTGCAAGCTCCCTGGGATCAGAGAACTCACACTCCAACAGGTGTTGGCGTAACCCCGGAAAACAATTACTGAACATGTGCTCTCTGACAAACAGATTGAACAACCCTTCAAAATCATTTGCCGTGCTACCCATCACCCAACTTTTCAGTGCATCACAACATTCATCCACAAACTCCCCCCAAGACTGGTGAGACAGTTTCCTACTGCCCCTGAACCTCATCCTATACCCTTCAGGTGTGACACCCTCTTCCTGGGAACTAGGTACCATGCTCTGGGATCTGGGAGTGGGACTTCCTGCACTGGACTCCATATTGCTGCCACCACTGGACCCCACCCTGTTAAGTTATGTTAGCAGGTATTTATTAAGCGCACGGCTACTCCCAGAAGTGTCCCGGCGCTGACAAAAAAACGACCCGCAGTGCTGAGCTCAAACACCTCGGCCTAGGGCTGCTGTTGGAAAAGCCAAGTTTTAAGTTTCCTTCTGAATGTGAGGAGATCCTGGGATTGCCTCAGCGCGAGGGGCAGGCTGTTCCAGAGGCGAGAAGCCACCACTTGAAAGGATCTACCTCCTCTCCGAGAAAGCCGAATTCTGGGTGTGATGATCAGTGACTTGGCGGATGACCTCAGAGTACGGCACGGACTGTAGTGCTGCATTCTATCCCCAAGATATGGGGCACCTATTTTATGGAAGGCCTTAAAAACCAATACCAATGATTTAAAGGCGATCCGTTTCCTAATGGGTAGCCAATGCAGTGAGGCCAGGAAGGGAGTGAATCCAGACCACTAAAACTATACTCAGGTGATAATCTACCCTCCAGAGCTAGTTTCTCTCTGGCAAAGGCCCTCTCTGCCTCCGCCATCTTCTCCTGCGCTAAGACCTTCTCGGTCTCTAGCTTTTTCTCTTCAAGGACCAACGCCTTGAGACTCAACTCCTGGGCCAACAAGGCCTTTTTTTCCTCCAAACCCAGCCGTGCTATCTCCTTGGCATGCTCCAACTGGAGCGTGTCCAAAGCCAGCTGATGCTCCCTTTCTTCTCTCCTATCTACCCACTCCTCTGGGGACAGGGAAAGGGATGGGGCACTGCCCCCGGCACTGGACCCAGCAAGGGACTCCCTATCTATGGGGTCCTCACTACCTACTGGCATCCCTGCCCTGTCATTTTCTACCTCCTGTGCAGAATCTTCAGGATCTCCCTCAAAACCACCACTTAGGTATGCGGAAGGGTAATCTGAAAGGTCCCCCCAAGGCTCTAAGGGTTCTCCCCTGTGGAGGGCTTCATAGAGGAACAGTTTTCTGAGGATGTTACCCACTATTGGTATCCCCCTCTTTCTGCAGAATTCCTCTAACTCCTCCCGGGTGTATTCCAAAAGGTCATCCTCATTATAGACTAACCCCATCTTGGCAAGATACACAACCCACAGTGCAACAGGAGAACACAATTCAAAAATGATACTTTCAGGAGAAATAAAACTCAGGAAAAATAATCCCCAAACCTATGATTATCTAAATGCAGAGTTTGTAGTGCAACCAGTTGTCGCTGTGGTACTGCGCAAACGCAAGTCCTATCCTCACCGCTGACAACCAATGTTAGTAATGGGATTTCTTTTTGGCGAGGGCATTGGGCCTAAGCCAGGCAGAAACCACCACTCTAGTCAGGGCAAGGGAGTTACACGCTGAAGATAACCCCTGCTCACCCCCTTGGTAGCTTGGCACGAGCAGTCAGGCTTATCCCAGAGGCACTGTGTAAAGCGTTTGCGCAACACACACACAGCAGCAACACACTAGGCGCACTACAAAAGAAACTCCACACAAGGTTATATAAAAATAGCCTTTGTATTATCCAAAACACATTAGAATCATAATCACACAATGTACACTGTGCCAACTGGCACTAGGCGATATTCACAGGGGATTATATACAGGGCAGGGCCAATCGGGCCACTGTCAGAACCTTTAGAAAGTACTAGTAGCACATATAAAACACAACCAGTAACCACTGGTACCATACTGTACTTAGAGTATCACCTGCAACATAAACACATTATGTCTGCATCACTTTGGCATAAAACACATTATGCATAACATTTGGCATCCTCATCAGCATAACACATTATGCAACAACCATATTAGGCATAACAACATTATGCATAAACCTCATAGTATAAACACATTATGCAATATCTGTAGGCATGAACACCTTATGCATAAACATCCTAACATAAACACTTTCTGCATCATCACAGTAGGCATAACATTAGGGCCTTGCGCCCTACCATCACTGGCCCCTGGACAACTGCCCTTTCACGGGGGGCCCAATGCCCCTTTGTCCAGAATGTCAGGGTGCTAACTGAACACGTGGCCTCCACCAGCCTGTGCTCAAATGGGGGGGGGCGAGGGGTGCAACTCACCCTTGTTTCCCTAAAGAAAGAATGCCCCCATGTGTAGCTGCCCGCGCTCCTGCGGTGCAGCTATGGCCATTAATCTTGGCGCCGCAGTGCCCTCCGAGCCCCACTGGGGATTCTAAAAACAATGGCCCCTCGTTGCAGCTGCCCGCGCTCTCGCGGTGCAGCTGATGCAAAAGTGAGCACTGGCACCAACAGTGTGCTAATTCGAGCCCCACTCACCGGGCTCTCCTTCTGGATTCCTCCGGTCTCTCTAACACGGGGGAAAGGCACCAACAATGTGCCTTGGCCGGCCCCGCCCACAGGACCTCCTTGGATCTGCTCCGGTCTCCTCTGTGGCCGCACGACCTCTGGCAACACTTCTACGGCCGGGGGACACGGAGCGAGGTCCCCGTTGGATCCGTACTTGTCGCGGCTCCACCCCCAGCCAGGCAACCTCTGCCTGCCTTCCGGTCTCTGGGGCGACTTCTCTGCCGGATTGGCTCCAGTCTGCAGGACAACACGCGGGGCTCCCACTGGCACACGGGGGCCCCACCTACCTCTTCAGCCTCGGTTCCGGCGACTTCCTTCCTGGAACTGGCCCCGCCTCACACCAGGCAGCTTGCCTGACTTCCAGGGGCGCCGCACCACGAGCGGCGCTTCGAACCGGCACAGAAATGCGGGGTGGTCTCCCGCTCCTCCTAAAAGCATGGGGGAATCCCTACGCCGGGATTCCCTTGGAATGTAGCGCTACTGCCGGCCACACAACAGCGGGGTGGGCTACCGCTTCAAAAGGAGCATCAATGCGCCTCCCAATGAGCACAAATGCGGGGTGGGCTCCCGATTTGCTCGGGTGTAGTGTAGGGGAATCCCCACACCGGGACTCCATCGAGGCACGTCTGCAGCCCAGCGCTGCAGGACCCACGCGCTCCTTCCTCTTCCTGGCAGGATTGGAGTACCCTCCTCTGGGACTCCAGTAATCAGAATATAGCGCTCACGAGGCGCTAGCAGCCAGAGTCCCAAAAATCCAAGCTGGGCCCAGGCAGGCCAGCTCACGGGGCCCTCCAACAGAGGGGCAGTCCCTCGTGGCGGTTCCCCCTGGGGCCCAGCAGTTCCAGCACTCAAAACAGCACCAGAAATGCACAACCTTCATGGGGTCACAGCCCCAGTACTTATAGTACATTTTCTTTGTCTGCCCTGGCACAGGGCTTTGGGAAATCCAGCCTCAACTGGTTCTGGGGCGTGTGGAGCACTTTGTTTACAGGGCTCCCACCCTCCTTTGTCAGGTTGGGGCTCTGTCATCAGACACACCACAGGGGGGCGGAGCCAGCATTCACCTAGGCAGGCACATACCTCTTCAGGGTCAGGGGACTACTCCTCCCACTACTCCAAATGCAGGTCCCCTATTCAGCCTAGCGCTGACTCACCCTGCCCTCCCTGGAGCCACACACACCTCACCAGCCCCTGTCACTCCAGAGCCAGACATGCATTACACATCAGGCAGGCAGACACATAGCACACAGAAATGCCAACTTCTAACAGTGGCACTTCTAAAATAGTGATAATAAATCTGCGCACACCATGGCGCAGCATTTATTATTACTATTCCAACCATACCAAACTTGACCACGCTGCTCCACTCATTTCAGGAATTACCACTGAAACACTGATCAGGGAATCCCCAATGCATTCCTATGAGAGGGCAGCCTCACAGCAGTGAGAAACCAAAATGGCTGTTTGCCACTACCAGGACATGTCACACACTTAAGGTACATGTCCTACCTTTAACCTACAATGCACCCTGCCCATAGGGCTAGCTAGGGCCTACCTTAGGGGTGACTGACATGCAGTAAAAGGGGGGGTCACAGATGTGGCACACACTTCAGGTGTCACGTCACAGTGGCAGTAACACTGCGCGCACAGGCCCTGCAATGGCAGAGGCCTGAGACAGGTTTGAAAGGCTACTTTGGTGGGTGGCGCAATCAGCGCTGCAAGCCCACCAGTAGCATTTAATTTACCGGCCCCGGGTATCTGAGATACCACTTTACAAGGGACTGACAGGTAAATTAAATATGCCAAACAGGTGTAGACCAATCTTACCATGTTTACCACAGAGAGCAAACACACTTTACACTGAACAGCAGTGCTAAAGTGCCCAGAGTCCTAGAACCACCAACACCATGTCAGAAAAAAAGGCTAGGAGGAAGGCAAAAAGTTCAAGGATGACCCTGCAAAAAGGGCCAAGTCCAACAGGCCAAAAAACCTAACTGCTGTGTCAAACAAATGGGAGCCAGGGGTGCAAGCAAAGTGCCAGGGGTCTCAACCGGTGGCCTAGGGGTCGCAGTTGCTACTCCTGTTGACTCCGAATTGACATCCATGGTTTCCCTGATCCCGAGTTGTATAGGGTTTAGTAGGTCTTCTGAGATAATCTCATGTGTAGGCAAGAAGATCGAAGCTTTCAATCTACTCATCAAACTGTTTCACTTATATTATGCTTTGCTGCTACTGCATTATTCATTTTATTGTGGATTAACTTTTTTTCGATGTTTCGCTATCCTCTAGTGATTCTATAGTTTTATACTATGTTTCTGATACTGGTTTATATCAGCTTGTCTTTGAATTTGTAATAAATCAATACTTAATCCCATCGATCGACTCTGAGTTTTACTGTGTGACCAAATGGGTTACGCTGTAATTTGAAAAACTTGTAAGTTGGTCCTTACTCGTTTTATTCTTCAGGTACCTAGAACTTTCCATTGTAGGGAGGGGCAGGAAGGAGTTCACGTTTAATGCGTTATCACTTAGAATAGAGTCTGAAGCAAAACAGAAAGAACTGGAGGCCCTTTTCTGATCACTGATTGCAGAATACACAGACATTCCACTAATGTTAACTGTACTCTTCTGAAGCAAGTAAAAATAGTGCTCAATTCCGTCGTTACTCCAAAAGCAGAATATGCTCTATTATACATATGCTTCTGCCAATATCAACATGGAGAAAAGGATGGCAGGCTAATGGTGACTGAGCTTCTGCATAGGAAAGCAGTCTCAGTGATCCCTACCATCTATTATATACCGTGTTGGGTGTGTGGTTGAAAGAGTGTTGTCTTTGTTTTTGATCCATGTTGTGCGTGATGGCCACTGAGGTCCAGTTATCATGTAATGGAATGCGGCCTTTAGCAGTGTGAATGATAAAGAGTTATGATAGATAGGGACACATATTATGGTTTTCAGTAAGCTGACAGCTTTTTACAGCTCTGCAGTCTCGTTTATGTATTTCTTATGATCATAGTGCATTTGCCTAGTTACTGCACTGCATTGTCCATTTTGATACATTTTGTTCAAAGTTTATGATCCTGAGCAGGAATAGATTGAAGGAAGAAATGGTGGGGAGATCTGCTGGGATCAACTGTGACACTATCATCCCATATCTGATTTTCATAGATGCTCTAGAGGCAGTCATAGCATGCAGCTACATTTGACCTGGAGCGGAAGACTAAATTAGAGTCCCTTTTTGGCCAGCAGTTTGTGGCAGATCTCTTCAGTTATTCCATGCCTGTTTAGTTGGTGATGGGTGGTTATTGCTGTAGACTGGTACAGTACGGGGTGATAAGCATGACCTGCAGCAGATCTGTCTTATGTGAGTGTAAAGGTCAAGCAGTATAGGGGAACTATTTTGCAGCCTGTAAAGAAATTACAGTTGGCAGCTCTACTGCTGAGCATCATGGTCATTAGTATTAGTGTGGGCCAATAGGGTTTATATAAGAATTGACATTTCTATATTATATGTAGATGTGACATTTATCAGCCCTTCACAACTTACCTGGACAAAGAGAGTTGTGTGCTGGCTAGGCTGGTCCATATCTGTGTACTGTAGACTGTAAATTATACTTGAAGGCATGGTTATTATTCTGACTTCTAGCCCTAGAATGTGGATGACAAAAGGTGAAAAGTGTATGCTCCTGAATGCTTCGAAACCTGGCTACATGTGAGTTTTAAAGGTTGGCAAATTTTATTGTGAAAGCAGTGCTTACCGCGGATTTCTTATAGTAAGGTGGTAAAACGATACAGGGAGCGCAGTTACTACTTTGTTTGTATTACTTAAATTTTACTTAGAGGTATGGTGGTCCTTTTCCTGCGGAAGATTTGTAGATTATGCAGAGCACCCTGGATGTTGCTCTTCTAATCACATGGAGCCAGTGAAGTGTACAGGATTGGAGTAATTTGTTGTCTTGTTTGAAGGAGAATAAAGAGTCTTGTGGCAGTATTTTGGATTTGTTATAGTTGTGTTGGCATAGTCAAACTTGGAGATTACAACCATGAAGAGGTTGTAGCTTTTGTTGGTATCCAAGGTATGGGAAGATGGGACACAGTTTATTCATTGTGTAGAAGGGGGTCTCTGTTATCTTGTTGATGTGTGGTATCAAGGGGTGGACAGTAAACTCCGCTCCACTAGCAGAGTTCACAGAGTTTTGCCACTCTGCGATACACTTGAAGCGCAGAGTTCGGCAAAATTCCACCAACTGCCATGTGGCTGAGTTTACTGGTGCCCACCCCTTCCTTATCATCATTGGAGAGCAATATTACACAATTTGAGTGTGCTTCAGGCTGTGCTTGCTGGTAATCAAAGTGAAACAAGAATTTCTCTGTGCAGCAAGTGCACTGGTGGCACTGCCAATACGGTAGTATCCTTCTTTAACTCCAGTCTGAGCATTGCGGTGTGTGTGTGTTTTCAGTGAGGGAGCAGTGAGGAGCTTGGATGGGGGAGTGCCTAGGAGGCATTTTCTTTCCATCTCATACGTGTGCCTGTCATAGTGTCAGCCGACAAAACCCCGCTCTCCAGGGTTCTTGCATGTTTTCCAGCGGCATCTCTGAAGCTGCAGTAAGTACTGTTTTCTTCCAAGTCAGCCTGGTCGCCTTGGGAAGCCAGTGCGGGACAGCCACGCCACCTGCAGGCCTGAGGACTCTGCCGGGTGCCGCAATTTGGGTCAGAAAGCAGATGTTCAGAACTGGGGCAGTGGGTGCTGACTGGCATGGAGTCCTGTGCCCCCTAGCATACTCAGGCAGGCAGTGGGCAAGTAATGGCATCTTTTCATCTAGTGCGTGCACCCGCAGTTTCATAGTGCTGTAAACAACCACTGTTAAAGTCAGCATGCCTGGATTCTTGTTGGTGAAAGTGCTTTGTAATATGTGCCTGAATTTGTGTGTATTTCCGCAGTAATCCTAAAATAAATCCCTTTATTCGCTATACAAATCTAGAAGCTGAAATAGGATGTCCGCGTATATTTGCTACTGGAACTTTTTTATTTGTGTTTAAGGTTTTGCTACTGTTTTACCGGTTACCTGCCGTACGACCTCTTGATATGGCCTAACAACGTCATTATTTGGACAAATTCACCCAGCCCAAAGCAGTAAGGGGAGACTGATATGAAGGTTAAAAATAAATCACCAACACCGTTGTGCAAACGCAGCTTTACAGCAAGGGGGCTCAGTGGGTTTGTTACTCATCTTCTGGTTTTAATTAGGGGTGGGCAGAACTCAGTGGAATCTCGCTGAGTTTTTATGTAACTCCACGGAATCCCGCTGTGATGGATGCCTGAGGGATGACATGGTGTTGGATGTGAGGTGTTGATGAACATAATGCATGTTGCATTCATGGTGTGCACAGTGAATGACTACACTACTGTGAGTACTGGTCCATATGTTAGTGAAACACATCCTATGTGTCACTTCAGTGTGATGGTTACCATGCCTACAAAAGTAGTTACAAAGTTCATGCATAGGGATGCAGAGCACCAGTGCGGCTGGTGGTGAAGGACTTTGGTAGGCAGTGGTATGTTCTGTGGTGGAGGGCAGCCTTCCATGGGTCAGTGGTAGGTCTGGAAGGGTGGGGTTAATTTGTTGTGCTATCAGAGTGTCCTACATAAGTGTATAGGTACGTCAGTGAGCTGCATACGTTATTTGGACACTGAAGTGTGCTATTTGGTCACACACAGAAGGGGGTTGGAGTGTGGTGGCCCTCGGTGCAGCATTGTGGGTCACAAAACGAGACCTATTTTACATTTTACAGCTCAGCCCAAGGTTTGGTTGGCTACCTGGAGCCCTCAGAAAAAGTAATTAGACCAATGCCTCTCAAGAAATTGACACCGCAGGGTCAGACGCTAGGCTCAAAAATACTCTTCCCTTGTGATTTTGATGGTACTGAAGAGCCAGATGTGGATTTATATCAACTACAGCTCTTCCCCCAGTGACTGAATGGCTCAGTCCTATGACATTCAGGTCTTTCAAGTTTACTGTGGAGTTTTGTCACTAAGCATTTTAAAGTCGTTGACATCCCCAAATCACTGCTATGTTCTGGCTTAATTCTGATTTTGGTCCAAAATAATCAGACTAGTTCTAACATGGATGAGTCTTGTGTGGGTGCCCCAGATATCGTTCCTCACAAAGCAAATGAGTCTCCATCAAATTTTTGTTCACCGTTGCAGCAGATACTTTCATATTCTGACTTAGAGATGGTCTGTGAGTACTCCACCATCATGTTGGCCGATGATCATGCGGTTCCAGTTGTTCCTATTTTTCTGCAATAAACAAAGTGACTGCTCAGTCTGCTGATGATGGAAAGCATGTTCTGGTGAATGTTGTCAAAGGATCTGACAAAAGTCAGCATAGTGAGCAAGTTGCCTGAGCACCTCGTCCTTCTTCTTCTCTACTATTAGAGACTCGCAATGCTCCACAAGCAACTGTGACTGATATGCTCTCTCACATCGCCCTGGAAAATGCAGAATCTTCTTTCTCAATATTGCCTCAACTTTGTTCTTTTTTTAATAATTTGCTAGTGAGGTCACCAGAATTTTCAATGTTGAATATGTCTACATTGATGCCAGCAATCTTCCTGGAGATGCTAAAGGCCTTAGCATTGTGTAATTTACAGCAGGCTAAGCAGATTCTGTTGTTAGAAAATATCAAGTACCCTCAAATTTAATGAGGCCCCAAAAATCCCTGCTAGTAAGTTACAGCCAAATTGTGCCCCTCTTTGCACTCCCCAGAGGAAGATGATAACTAGAGGAGGGTGGAACTTGTGGAGTTTCATCCGCTTAATCCTGTGGAGTTACATGAAAACTCTGCGAGATTCCATGGAGTGCAGAAATCGGAACGTCACGCTACTCATGCAGATTTGGAGCACCTGGAGCTTGTTCCTAGCTGCAAAATCAGTGCGACCAGCACCACGCAGTGTAACAGAAGGTGCAGCTTCTTTGCTGCAGTGTGAGTAGATTTTCTACTCAAGGGGCAGCTTTCTCACCACGAATGGTAGCGACCACCCGCAATCATCCACACGGAGAAAATGCTGCTGGGTACCCTTGTAGCATCCAAAAATCATGCTAGGGGACACCAATTCTTGGTCACACTTGTTGACTTACCGTTGGGGAGCCATGCACTACAAAAAACTCCACCACGCAGTGATTGGTGGAGTTTGGCCAGAACTCTGCGTTACAAGTGAAGTGGTCAAAACTCTGCAAACTCTGCCGGTGGAGCGGAATTTACTGCCCACCCTTAATGATAACATCCATGTATCCCGGCACCCCAGGATCGTTTATCACCTGAAAGGATGGTATAGGAAAAATAGGGTTCTTTCTTGATTTCGTCTATTATCTGTGTTAGAAGGCAGAAAAGAGCCACCAGAAGGAGTGTACCTATAATATTTTGGGAAAATCTCAGATCTGTGGGATCTTCAGCTTGTCTAGGCCCAGGTAACGTCCCCAGAAGATAAGAGCAGAAAAACGTCCTGCAAAGAAATGAGGGAAAAAGAGTGATAATACTTACTCCTAATCTGCAAATCCCATCTAGCCAGTCAATATGGACAAAACAGGTTAAATTAAAGTGTATGCAAGGACAGAGGACCTGGGCTCAAGGGCAAGTAGAAAATAAAAATTCTCAGAGCTCATATTAGAAAGCTGGAATTCCAAATATTCTTTATTTCAAACTTCAGAAGGCAAGTAAGAGAAAGGCTAAACTTCACCCATTAAATCATTCAAAATTATTAACAGGTTTAAATTAATCCCTTTATTTATTTATTTATTTATGAGTTTTGTATAGCGCCTGAATCACCCCCGAAGGGGTATCTCTGCGCTGCGGAAATGCGGAAGTAAGCTGACACGGAAACGTCTAAAACAGCACAGTTTTAAGAAGCCTTCTGAATTGGAGATGATCCGGACATTGCCTAAGCGCAGTGGAAAGCTGATTCCAATACAGAGGAGCAAGGCGCGAAAAAGCTTTCCCACCCATCCTTGACTTCTTTACTCGGGGAACCACAAGGAGGGATTTTGTTCCTGAGCGTAGATCCCTAGTGGGAGTGTAATGATTAAATTTCTCAGCGAGGTAGGCAGGGCCCATGCCATACACTGCCTTGTGGATGGTGCAGCAGATTTTAAACTTAATGCGTTTACGCACCAGGAGCCAGTGAAGCTGTTGGAGAAGAGGAAGCGAGGCAGTTCTTGAGGGGACATTTAGGACCAAACGTGCCGCGGTGTTCTGGACTACCTGCAGACGGCCCAACGAAGACTCATTAGCTGATACCAGCAGCGCGTTGCAGTAATCCAGTCTGCTTAGTACCAAAGTCTGGATAAGGGTTTTCCGTGTAGAGTCTGGAATAAAAGGGAAGACTCGCCTCAACAAACTGAGCACATGGAAACAGGTACCAACAGTGTGAGTCACATGTTCCTTCATAGTCAGTGCCTGATCTAGCCGAACGCCTAGATTTTTGACGACAGTCTTAGGTGCAGGGGGGGCACCGAGATCCACTGGCCACCAATCCGGTGACCACATCAGCGGAGCCTCTCCAAAGAGCATGATCTCGGTCTTCCCTGCGTTGAGTTGGAGGAAGTTACTCCTCATCCAATTGGCTATTGCTATCATGCCTGAGGAAAAGGTGGACTGGGCAGAGAGAGTAGATTTATTGCATGAGAAGATAAGCTGCGTGTCGTCAGCTTATGAGATTGGAGTAAAACCGGAAGACCTCAAGAGGTTGGCCAAGGGAGCGACATAGATATTAAACAACGTCGGGCTTAGACATGAGCCCTGAGGCACTCCCTTGGTCAATTTCATAGTTTTGGACCAATAAGGCCCAAGGTTAACAGTCTGCGAGCGGTTGGAGAGAAAGCTTGCATTCCACCGCAGGGCTAAACCTCCAATTCCAATTTCCTCCAGTCTCCTGAGCAAAATCTGGTGGTCGACCGTGTCGAAGCGGCCGAGAGATCTAACAGCACGAGAAGTGTGGGTTGGCCACTATCTAAGGCCAACCTGATGTTATCTGTGACAGCCAACAGGGCTGTCTCCGTGCTGTATTTAGGCCTAAAGCCTGATTGCGAAGAGTCGAGGCTCCCGGAGATTTCCCTAGGGGAAATTCACTTAGATGATCTGCAACTGATTGGCTTCAATATGATCAAAGGATGTTGAGTAAAAAGGTGTTGCTCAATGTGAATTTACCTTGAAAAAACAAAGACAAGAGGCGTTTGGCAAAACAGGAACAGTCGGTTTAATTAAACGCTGCAGCCGAGAGTAAAGCACACAGAAGCGGGTCTGAGGACTGACTCAAAGTGTAATCGTTTAGAGCATCTTTTTATAAATATTTTGCGGCACCAGAAAATAATTCATAGATCCTGTTTGGGGTGAGGAATGTAGGCCTAGTCATGGAGTCGCAAATCATTCCCACCTGATAACAAACGCAGAAGGGCTTCGACCTTGCGTGGACATAATGTGGGCCAGTGGGTAAAGTATCCAGATGTCCGGAATGAGGAGCGCATCATCACTGTGTGTGCTGTGTCCTGATTGGCTGAGTGTTCCTGACTCCATCTGGCATCTAACTTTATGGTGTTTTGGGAACACGTGCCCCTCCGACCATCTGCATTTTATTGGGGCCAATCTCCTCGGACCATTGTGGTGTCGCTGCTTATCTGTGGCATTAATATGAAATGAAATGAAAGAAATGAAATTTGTACTTGTAAAGCGCACCCATACCCCCAAAGGGGTGTCCAGGCGCTGTACGCATACCGCTGTGGAACCCTTCCTGGCTTTTCCCTGTGAAATGTCCACTCCAGGGCACCCCCAGGGTGAAGCCAGGCATCCCAGCGCTGTTGGGGCCGTTGTGGAGATTAAGTAAGCTATTGCCCAGAGTTGCAGAGTGGGACCCACGATTAGAATAGGCACCGAGGCGAGAATTATCAGGTCCGAGGAAATTGAGCCCAAGACCCGCCGAGGCGGGAATTGAACTCTGGTCCCGGACCAGATCTCTGCATCAGGGTCTGCCGCTCTAACCATTGAGCCACACTTCTCCAGTATGGGATTTTCCTGTTTGAGCGCTTGTCCTGCTGGGCACGTGACACCCCACCTGTGACCTGTCAATCAGTAGCCTCAGGCCTAGGTCACAGGGTCTGCCTGACCATGTATTTCTGACTCTAGATTGATGGAGAGGTCATATTGGGGGATTTAGACAACAGTGATTCAAATTCGTTTTTAACTGCACTTGTATAATTGCATACATTGACATCAATATTAACATTGGGCACATTTCTACTCAAAAATTATTATAGCAGCAGTTTTGGAGAAAAGGGAGGACTTCCTGGAGTCCACTATCTGGAAGTCCTGTAAATCAAATTCCCCATTTTCTTAAAAACCATGGGGGTTATCAACTACTCAAATTGAACTTCCGCACTTGTATGAGTCTTGTGCAAGGAAGGGTCACAGACAGAGGCAAGACGGTGGTGATGCATGGAATCGAATTATATGAATATCTTTTCATAGTTGTTTAGTTGATAAAGATCAAATTTAGTATAACAATGCTCAATGCCATAAACCAACTGCAGACCATATATATATCATTGTTGTACTCGGGGCAGGAAAATAAACCACAACTAGGAGAACAGGCATTCCGCAGTTACTAAGATCCTGATTGGAATATTTTTGGTTTCAATGCTTTTGCTGAATTATCCATATATATCCATATATAAATCAGTCATAGAAGAATACCCAGTCTTAATGTTTGAAGAGATTTGACTGATGGTGAGCCTTTCAGTAGATTAGTTTGCTATTATTGCACAAAATGTTTCTCCTTCTAATGTGGAAATGTCCTCAGGTGGTGTCTGTCCTTTGCTGTAAAAATGTCTCTTTGTTGGGGGCAGCTTGTGATTGGTTATGACGCTGTCAAAATATTAATTAATTTTGTGCCAAAAAGAAAGGATCTGTTAATTGGTTAAATGTGTAAATTCCTTTCCAACTGCCCGTGGTTTGAAAGTGAATTGAAGAAGCTAGATAGTTATCTGTTGAATTTGAGTTGTAATTTGCATTATTTATTTTAGCTAGTGATTTTAATTTAAAATTGTCCCTTCATAAGTTTGATGACTTCTTGGAAGACCAAATGTGTTTTTTATAAAATTCCAAAAGTTATTTGTCAGACGGGTAAAAGCTTCGAAAGAATGGATCAAATAGTATTAATGTTAGTACAGCACAATTTGATCAACCTTAATGTGCATTTTGTGAAGGAAGCAGCAGAGTTAGCAGTTTTACAGTCTTATATTGTAATAAAAAGTTTTAAGAGCAAGGATATGGGCCTAAGCCGAGTAATGGAGTCTTAATCTCAGACAAGAATGTCCAAGAGTTATATATGATCAATGTTGAGAAAAACTTGGGGTCCAATTCACAAAGGTAAATTTAGACAAAAGTCTAACTTAGACCAAAATTCTAACTTTACTACTTTTCAGTGATCACAAAGGGACTTATCAGCAGTATCTATACGCCTGCGGAGGTTCCGCACTCTGGGCAGAGGTTCTGCACTCGGGGCAGAACCTCCGCCTCGAGTGCAAAATGTCCACACTTGCGGCGGAAGGTCCGCACTTGAAGCAGACCACAACACAGTGAAATAACAGAGAAAACATTGATGTTTGCCACACTACTTTTGCCTAGATTCACACATCATGAGATATATGATATCTAGTTGTACAGCCAACATAGTACAAAATTCCTCACTTCAAATTGAAAACAGCTATATGTAGGCACTGGGCTGTTACATATGTGTATGTGTAGGACATGTGCATGTAGGAAACAGTAGAGTATGACAAAATGTTACTAAACATTGAATTACACAATGAGTGAGGAACACTCATTACTTGAAAGTGAAAAAGCAAAAACTGTTGAACAAATGTGATGGGAGTAGGACCAGTTAGCTATAAAGGGAGTGTATTTGAGGAGTAATTGTGATGGCTAAGACAAACCTCTACAACAGCGTAGATCTGTCAACTAAAATATAATACCATAAACCTATGTATATGACCCTTTAAGAGGCAACAAGAACAACACAAGTATATTTGTTGCAACATCTCTTCTTCAGTTGCACCTTTAACAATTACTTATCTGTCTTGTCATGTAATGTCTTCCACAGTCAGTTCAAATGTCAATGTTATACACAAATCAAATCCTCCAATCAAATCTCAGATTTCAAATTTTCTCTCAAACACTATACACACACTATGGGGCCGATTCCGATCTCGGTCGGAGGCGCACCCAATACCATTCGGTAGGGAAAAAAGCCATGCGAAAGCCTGTTTCCCGACCGATCCGTACAGTACACCGAACGAGCAAGTACGATGAGCACAACAGCAAAAATCCGGCCGAGCCGTACTCCACCCAAACCAGGTCCTGTTCTCCGACCGAGGCGAATCCGGAAACGCCGAATCGAGTCGCACGGAAGGAAAATGCAGCCCTGTCCGGCCGGACAAGTACGATGCGCTTTCCGTACGCTCCGAACCCGTCGCTACGCACGGCACATCAAAGCATCCGGGAGAGGCGCACATAAGCTCCGATTCGCGCCACAACACGATCCACGGCTCCAAGACGAACACGGCACCGACGAGGACGACGCGAAGCGACGAGGACGAGGCGAAGCGACGAGGACGACGCCAAGCAACGAGAAGGACGAACGACACGAACCAACCATGAATCCCTTCGTCCCGATCTTACCAATATTCTACATTTACTACCGGAACAGGCACGGACGCGTACGGCGCAGAAGGTAAGCCAGACACCAACCACAAAACACATACAACACGTACACGACACATCACACACACACACGGGGATGCTGAATATACTTACACCAGCAACAGCAGCACCATAGGGGCGGGATGCCCATCACCAATGCCACATATGCACACAGGGGCCTGAATGCGCACCACCACCACTACCCAGGGGGGCTGGATGCCTACCACTACTACCACCCTCACCCAGGGGGGCTGGATGCCTACCACTACTACCACCCTTAGCCAGGGGGCAGGATGCCTACCACTACTACCACCCTTAGCCAGGGGGGCTGGATGCCTACCACTACTACCACCCTTAGCCAGGGGGCTGGATGCCTACCACTACTACCACCCTCACCCAGGGGGGCTGGATGCCTACCACTACTACCACCCTCACCCAGGGGGGCTGGATGCCTACCACCACTACCACCCTCACCCAGGGGGGCAGGATGCCTACCACTACTACCACCCTTAGCCAGGGGGCTGGATGCCTACCACTACTACCACCCTTAGCCAGGGGGGCAGGATGCCTACCACTACTACCACCCTTAGCCAGGGGGGCTGGATGCCTACCACTACTACCACCCTTAGCCAGGGGGCAGGATGCCTACCACTACTACCACCCTTAGCCAGGGGGGCTGGATGCCTACCACTACTACCACCCTTAGCCAGGGGGGCTGGATGCCTACCACTACTACCACCCTCACCCAGGGGGTCTGGATGCCTACCACTACTACCACCCTCACCCAGGGGGCTGGATGCCTACCACTACTACCACCCTCACCCAGGGGGGCTGGATGCCTACCACCACTACCACCCTCACCCAGGGGGGCAGGATGCCTACCACTACTACCACCCTTAGCCAGGGGGGCAGGATGCCTACCACTACTACCACCCTTAGCCAGGGGGCTGGATGCCTACCACTACTACCACCCTTAGCCAGGGGGCTGGATGCCTACCACTACTACCACCCTTAGCCAGGGGGGCAGGATGCCTACCACTACTACCACCCTTAGCCAGGGGGGCTGGATGCCTACCACTACTACCACCCTTAGCCAGGGGGCTGGATGCCTACCACTACTACCACCCTTAGCCAGGGGGGCTGGATGCCTACCACTACTACCACCCTCACCCAGGGGGGCTGGATGCCTACCACTACTACCACCCTTAGCCAGGGGGCTGGATGCCTACCACTACTAACACCCTCACCCAGGGGGGCTGGATGCCTACCACTACTACCACCCTTAGCCAGGGGGGCTGGATGTCTACCACTACTACCACCCTTAGCCAGGGGGGCAGGATGCCTACCACTACTACCACCCTTAGCCAGGGGGGCTGGATGCCTACCACTACTACCACCCTTAGCCAGGGGGCTGGATGCCTACCACTACTACCACCCTTAGCCAGGGGGGCTGGATGCCTACCACTACTACCACCCTCACCCAGGGGGGCTGGATGCCTACCACCACTACCACCCTCACCCAGGGGGGCTGGATGCCTACCACTACTACCACCCTTAGCCAGGGGGGCTGGATGCCTACCACTACTACCACCCTCACCCAGGGGGGCTGGATGCCTACCACCACTACCACCCTCACCCAGGGGGCAGGATGCCTACCACTACTACCACCCTTAGCCAGGGGGGCTGGATGCCTACCACTACTACCACCCTCGCCCAGGGGGGCTGGATGCCTACCACTACTACCACCCTTAGCCAGGGGGCTGGATGCCTACCACTACTACCACCCTTAGCCAGGGGGCTGGATGCCTACCACCACTACCACCCTTAGCCAGGGGGCTGGATGCCTACCACTACTACCACCCTTAGCCAGGGGGGCAGGATGCCTACCACTACTACCACCCCCACTCATAGGATGGACAATGCATGACACAACAAGCACACCACAACCTAGGGAATGCAAGATAAAGACATCCCCCCACCACCATGACAAGCCTGTGTAGGCTGTGTCAAATGCCTACAACACCGAACATGACTTTGAACATACAATGTGACCCCCTAGCACATGTGCCACACATATATGTGTGTGGCACCCACAATGCAAGCAGCCCATGACCATTGTGGCAATGGGGCCTAAACCCCCATCATCACAGTGACCAAAAGGTAAGTGTGGGGTCCATAGCTGAAGCACATTTTGACCATTGTGGCAATGGGGTCTAAACCCCCATCATCACAGTGACCAAAAGGCAAGTGTGGGGTCCATAGCTGAAGCACATTTTGACCATTGTGGCAATGGGGTCTAAACCCCCATCATCACAGTGACCAAAAGGGAAGTGTGGGGTCCATAGCTGAAGCACATTTTGAACATTGTGGCAATGGGGTCTACACCCCCATCATCACAGTGACCAAAAGGTAAGTGTTGACAAAGAAAGAGCTGCAACTGCCAAACTGCATGGATCATTCCTGGTCACAGAACCAAAAACTCATCTGTGGCAAAGTAGTGTATGTGTCCCATTGCAACATAAATTGGGTGAGCCAAATACTGCAGTGCAAATGAGACATTCCTTTGGCCATGTGCAGACAAACAACACCCATGGGGGCTGACACCGTCAACATTCATCAATGACACAATGACAGAAGTGACCATCAGAATGCAGAACCACATATTTGCACCAATGGGCACACAAATGCAGATATCCTGTGGAGACAGCAGATGTGAGGTGAACAGATACCATACCATGGCAGCAATGGGACACACAAACCATGATCACTGTGCTGACCGATGACCTAGGAGTCCCAGGGACAGCAGGGGAAACACACCAAACAACATACAGCCAATGGCACACCCAAGATATGCCAATGCAGTGGTGCAGATGCACAAACACAAACAGGCAGACCAACACTGTCATCATACACAGCAGGTGAGGGGGGTGCCAGTGTCCCCAGGCAACCACACAACACATGAGGAGAGCTGAATACCAATCATGCAGATGTGCATACACTGCCACACTAAGGTAACTCATGGATCCAAATCCCCTATGTGGGCAAGCAGGCATTGTCAGATGAGAGGGAGCACAAAACACACATGTCACACAGGCACGTAGGAACAACAACTGACACAGCAAGACACAGACACACCACAGCACCACCCCCAGGGCCCCCACAATTTGGTGACCCTTGGCTGCATAAAAATCCCACTCTGATGACAAAGATGAATGTGGTTCACACTGTGAACCACAGTCATGTGTCCTGAGCAACAAACTACCATCACACCGACACAAGCACAAATCAATCAGCATGGCCAGTAAGCCAAGGCCAACATGGAGGCAGGGGTCTAGCTGGGCAACAACTCCCATCTGCACACACTCAAGACCACACCCCTCGACCTCCAACAATGTGCAGCAGTGAAGTACACATGCACTGGTGACATTGCACATGCACCCATGACTATTCCAGGGTGGTGGGTGGGAACCAAGGTGCAGAAACACATCACACATGGCCACTCAACAAGACTCCTGAATGTCTGACACACTGCACACTACGCTGTACATGGACATGACGGCGATACCACACCAACCAATGGGATCCCAGCCACAGTCACACACCAATGAAGAAGCCAAGGTCACCCACAAAGGACACACATAGACAACAACCAACATCGCAGCCCGGACCCTGAGGAGTGCCAGCAGTCACACACACAACGTGTCACAATAACTTAAAGATAACACGAACTGAAAATCACATGACAGGGGCAAACAACAAGTGCCAAGGGGAAACCTGACTGTGACCCATCTGCGTCTGCACACAAACTCAGCCCTGACAGCAAACACACCTATGGGTGACACCCTGATGACCAGTAATGTGCCATGCACCCACATCACAGAGAACACAGGGAGAAGACTTTGGGGGAACATAGCTCAAGTCAGCAAGCATCACAAACAGGTACAACACTAGGGATCACAGCATGCGCAGATAAATGGAAGTGAACACACAGACATGCACATACAACACACACCTTGGGCGCAGGCAATGTCACACGTGTACACACTGCCATGAGGGGACTCCACTCCTGTGTGAGGAAAGCTGTGCCATATGTTGCCTCAGTAGGGCCCCATCATGTCAGCTGAGCACTTGGTCACACAATCAACAATTAGCACCAAATGAGGGCTCCCGTCACATCAGCCTGGTCATGGATGTGCCAACGGAATCATCAGCACAGATCCAACACACTTGTATAGCAATGTTGCACTGACTACACGGATGAGTCCTTCCCCATTGATGCCCAAACCTGCATGTCCAGTGGAGATGGCAACACGGTCAGGGAAGTAGACAAATCCAACAATGGCAGGCACAACAGATGTGCAGGGGTGGAAGCCACAGATATGAAATTGCTAATGTAAGTAGGAAATCCCATTGCCAAATACTGAACACATGACACCCTCAGATGCTGCTATGGATGACATGGATACACCACATGATAGGACACATTCCCCCTGGACCACATGGGTTCCTGCACAGTAACACTTCATAATCATGAGACCAGATATCACCATCACTGCAGCAAGGGCATGGTTAGCAGCACCAACAACATGTACATCTGAAGCATGAGCACTAGAGAAAAGAAAGTTGCTTTATTCAGCATATGTGTTGAATGAAAACGACGTCCAGAAAAATAGAGCAAAGGCCAATGGCCAGTCCATTGTCAAAGTTCAAACAGGGTGACACTGGCAGATGTCACCCTACGCATGCCTGCACAAAACCAGGGACAATCCACTAGGAGGGGCAACCGGGGGCAGGCCAGGCACCGCAGGGACAGGATCAGGGCTCACCAGGGAGAGTCAGGGAAGGGGTGGTGGGTGCTGGAGAGCCACTGACAACTGCAGTGGAGGTGTCTGACATGGTGTGTGCCGGCACAACTGGGGGCATGACTCAGATGTCGTGGGTGCCGGCACAACTGCAGTGGACCCTGCAGATGGAGTGGACAGGTCCGCCACTGCAGTGCCCAAGTCAGACAGGGCGGTAGTGGACTCCACTGCAGTGCCTACCTCCAGGGGAGGAGAATGGGGAACAGGCAAGGTGGGTTGGACAGAGGGGGAGGACACCCTCACCACATCAGTGGCACAGACAAGCGCAGCGGGGGGTGTGGTGCTGGGAGAGCAAGTGGCAGGGGGAGAAGGCCTGATCCTCTTGGGGATGGTATATCTGTGGGTGGGGGAACCTGGGGCAGGGTGTGGTGGGGGCACCTGTGCAGTGGGGGCCTGAGGGATGGAGGACGGAGACCTTGTGCCTGAGCTGCAGGGCGGTGGCGGGGTCTTGCTCTTAGGACTCCGGGGGACTTGCGGGTGGGGGCCTCAGTCCGTCTGCGCCTGGGGGAGGGTGTCCGGGGGCGAGGGGCACTCTGCTCCGTGTGGGTGGGCTTCCTCTTCCCCCGGGATGCTGGAGCAGCTTCATCGGTGGGGAAGAGGCCGAGGTCACAGAGGAAGAGCTGCTGTGACTTTGGGGTTGCAGGTGAGGCAAGGGAGGGTGCTTTGGAGGGAGAGGGAACTGAGGACTGCGCAGTGCATGTGGATGCGTGTGTGTGTTCCAGGGCCCCATCCCCTGTGAGTCTGGCTTCAGTCCCCTGAATGTGCGTGCGTGTGCGTTTTGTCATTGGCGTGTGTGTCAGTGTGCTGGATGTGTGTGTGCTGGTGTGTGCCTGTGCCGGTGTGTGTGTGCTTGGGATGGGTAAGGTGCTGGGGAGTGTGGATGGAGCAGAGGCAGGAGGGGTGAGGGACCGTTTGAGGAGGGACACTGCTGCCGTCAGGGAGGAGTCCATGGACCTATTGCCCCTCTGTAGGTCAGACATGCCCGATGAGATGCCCTCCATGAACGACACCAGCTGAGTCAACAGCGCGGTGTGCGCATGGAGGACACTCAGCATGGCTGTCTGGCCTACATGGAGCTGGCGAAGGAGGTACACAGACTCCTCACTCAGGGCAGCAGGGGACACAGGGGCAGGGGCTGCGGTGCCTGGCCCAAAGGAGACACGCTCCCGGACATGGGAGCCTCCACGGACCTGGGGAATGGGAGCCGATGGGAGGGCGGTGGTGGTGCTGGTGGTGGCGGGGACAGCAACACTAGCTGGGGTGTGGTGGCTGCTGACACCCGCCTCCACAAGGGAGTCATCCTCCGAGTTGCTCTGGTCCTCAGCTGAGGTGGATGCTGCTGAGGACTCCTCGGTGTGGCTCCCCTCGCCCTCCGTGCCACTGGGTCCCTCCGACCACTCCTCGGCTGCTGACCCAGTCTGGCTCTCTGGCTCCTCCTGGTCCGTGGAGCTGTCCCCTTCCGTGGCCGTGGATGTATCTGCAAACAATGGGGAAACAGACAGACATCAGTCACCTGCACAAAACGCACACACCACTGTGAGCACAGCACATCACAGAGCAAGCCCTGGCATCATTAGTTGTACATTGCTAAAAGTGCCCTAACTGAACAGGAGAAGCCAATTGTCAGTCTGATGCCAAGCATGGCACTCACATCCCACATGGCCTTGCACCCATCTGTCTGGTGTCTGTTGGATTGCAACACCCCAGTGTGGACACATGCACCAAGTACACAGTAGTTGGACAGTGCAGAGGACACGGTGTGGCATGTGGACATGCACACATCACAGCTCTTGCCACTGAGTCAGTACAGGTTTCCGGATGAAAGGGATGCCCAGAGTCAAATAGGAAATGCATGTGATGCATACCAGCGACAGACACCATGATGCACCCATGTCCTGATAGCCAGCGCCACTATGGTGTGCATGTAGCACATGTCACTCCCCTGCAGGCTCACCAATCAGTAGACACATGCCATGGCGGAGGCATGACTGCAAAGTCATACATCACTGTCTCAGTGATGTATGACTTTGCAGCCAGACAACAACACTCTGCACTGTGTCACAATAGTAGGTCATGGGGAATGCAAGTCCTGGAGCTGCACAAGTGCACATGTACATCCCCCCCACAACACATCCTCTCAACCCTCATCTGTCCAGGTCATACCTATTGGACATATGGGAGACCTGTGACACTACCCTCTGAACCTGAGCCCCTCACACTCTGCTGTGAATGGGGAACAGCTGCCTGAACTTCACATTCACATGCCCCAGTCTGCATGGGCAGCTGATCAGACACCTATGTGACACACAAGTATCGTCTCCTATGGTCACATCTCCAGTGGCATGCTGAGCCCCTACCAAGAAACTCCACAGCAGTCCTGGCGACTAATCCACAGCACACTGACACAGAGGCAGACACCTGAGGGGTCAAATCACTGCGCACAATGTGTCAGCTGATACACGGGAGTGGGAGTACAGAGTGTATTGTATGGCCTGGAGTAGGCATGACTGTCCAGCCCCACATGAATGAGGGATGAGCCCTGGACTGTAGGCAGCTGGCTAAGTATGTGTGACACACGTCATATACATACTCCTGGGGCCCAAACATTGTTCCCACCCGCAGCATGGGTGTGTGCCAGATACCCCAGCCACATGTGGTGGATCAGCTCAGCAATTGGACCACAGATCAAAGTAACACGCTGAATACATGTCAGAATACAGGCATTGTGTAAGCAATGGACCCACCCATGATGCCCACCACAGAGTCAGGGAAACAGATGCTGTCTCCCACCTTGAGTCAAGCAAACTGCAAGGACACAGTCCTAAGTGACAGAATTCCCTGCATGTAAGGGCCACACCTGGGTATCAGATGAGGAGTGGGCAGTGCACAATAGAGGGACATGGCTCCTGGACAACATGACTGCTGTACTGTGGCAGTTTAACCAGGCCCGAGGAGGGCACATAGCATGTTAGACAGAGTTCACAGTGCAGTCTTTGACTCACCCCTCCTTGCTGCTCTCTGGCCTTCAGCTGCCCATCCAGGTCTGGAAAGACCACCGCCAGGATCCTGAGCATGTGGGGGTCAGGGTCCGTGTTCCGCCCCTCCTGCGAGGAGGCGACAGCTTCAGCTGGACCCGTGCAATCCTCCGGGTCCAGCCCCGAAGGTCCTGCCACCTCTTTTGGCAGTTGCGGATCCGGCGCTTGTAGACCCCCACGGACCGGACAGCCCGGACGATGTCCTTCCAGATCTCCTGCTTCCGATGGGCAGAAGCCTGTCAGGATGACAAAGTGATAAGGCCATTACTACACATGCAACATATCCGTGCATGACACAGTTGCATATACATGTCGCAATCACAGGGGCACATGGTGTACACAGGCAGTGCACGGCTGCCCATGGACAGTTTTCCAGAAGTCACTACATGGTATCATTGCATGGGGAGTAAAACCCTGTTCAGAAGCACTGTCACTGCACCATACCTGTCCAGTGCAAGTCACTACACACTATGGGGGTGACAACTACTCAGTGAGCCTGCTAGCCAGTGGCGTGCAGACTCTCAGCCTTGCTAGTCAGACAAAATGCACATTCAGAAAGGCAGTGCACAGGACACTCACCTGCTCCCCTGGTGTCCCATACAGCTTGCTGTACTGTGGAAGTAGGCTGTCCAGCAGGGCCTGGTTCTCTTCAAGGCTGAAGGCTGGGGCTCTCTCCACAGTACGTGCCATTGCAGGGTCCAGAGGGGCAGAGACAGCAGCAGTGCAGTGGCAGATGTCGTCTTGGAGCATGTAGTGCAGGCAAGTGGGCTCTCAGGGGAACAGCCAGCAATATATATGTGCTGGAGAGGCAGATACTGTCCCTTGTGTCCAAAGTGATAGGTCCAAGTCGTTTGCATCTTCTGAATCTGGCCAATCCATGGAATAGCAGCACCAAAACACGCCCACAGCATCCTTCAAATCTTCAACTTCATGACATACATGATTTTGCAACATTGTTGTGGGTGACCAACTGATTTTCCAGCAACCGACTCGTTCGAAATTCGAAAACGCGTCCGTTGCCAGGCAAGCCCATTGTCAATGGGTGCGCACCGATCGGTCCATTGCAGTTCAACGCGCACAGGGGTACAACGCGTACCCGCACACATTGAAAGCAATGGGCCGGCCGGAGGCACCGATCGGTCCATTGCAGTTCAACGCGCACAGGGGTACAACGCGTACCCGCACACATTGAAAGCAATGGGCCGGCCGGAGGCACCGATCGGTCCATTGCAGTTCAACGCGCACAGGGGTACAACGCGTACCCGCACACATTGAAAGCAATGGGCCGGCCGGAGGCACCGATCGGTCCATTGCAGTTCAACGCGCACAGGGGTACAACGCTGTACCCGCACACATTGAAAGCAATGGGCCGGCCGGAGGCACCGATCGGTCCATTGCAGTTCAACGCGCACAGGGGTACAACGCGTACCCGCACACATTGAAAGCAATGGGCCGGCCGGAGGCACCGATCGGTCCATTGCAGTTCAACGCGCACAGGGGTACAACGCGTACCCGCACACATTGAAAGCAATGGGCCGGCCGGAGGCACCGATCGGTCCATTGCAGTTCAACGCGCACAGGGGTACAACGCGTACCCGCACACATTGAAAGCAATGGGCCGGCCGGAGGCACCGATCGGTCCATTGCAGTTCAACGCGCACAGGGGTACAACGCGCACCCGCACACATTGAAAGCAATGGGCCGGCCGGAGGCACCGATCGGTCCATTGCAGTTCAACGCGCACAGGGGTACAACGCTGTACCCGCACACATTGAAAGCAATGGGCCGGCCGGAGGCACCGATCGGTCCATTGCAGTTCAACGCGCACAGGGGTACAACGCGTACCCGCACACATTGAAAGCAATGGGCCGGCCGGAGGCACCGATCGGTCCATTGCAGTTCAACGCGCACAGGGGTACAACGCGTACCCGCACACATTGAAAGCAATGGGCCGGCCGGAGGCACCGATCGGTCCATTGCAGTTCAACGCGCACAGGGGTACAACGCGCACTCGCACACATTGAAAGCAATGGGCCGGCCGGAGGCACCGATCGGTCCATTGCAGTTCAACGCGCACAGGGGTACAACGCGCACTCCGCACACATTGAAAGCAATGGGCCGGGCCGGAGGCACCGATCGGTCCATTGCAGTTCAACGCGCACAGGGGTACAACGCTGCACCCGCACACATTGAAAGCAATGGGCCGGCCGGAGGCACCGATCGGTCCATTGCAGTTCAACGCGCACAGGGGTACAACGCGTACCCGCACACATTGAAAGCAATGGGCCGGCCGGAGGCACCGATCGGTCCATTGCAGTTCAACGCGCACAGGGGTACAACGCGCACTCCGCACACATTGAAAGCAATGGGCCGGCCGGAGGCACCGATCGGTCCATTGCAGTTCAACGCGCACAGGGGTACAACGCGTACCCGCACACATTGAAAGCAATGGGCCGGGCCGGAGGCACCGATCGGTCCATTGCAGTTCAACGCGCACAGGGGTACAACGCGTACCCGCACACATTGAAAGCAATGGGCCGGCCGGAGGCACCGATCGGTCCATTGCAGTTCAACGCGCACAGGGGTACAACGCGTACCCGCACACATTGAAAGCAATGGGCCGGCCGGAGGCACCGATCGGTCCATTGCAGTTCAACGCGCACAGGGGTACAACGCGCACCCCCACACATTGAAAGCAATGGGCCGGCCGGAGGCACCGATCGGTCCATTGCAGTACAACGCATCACTGTACATGTGACTGGCATATGTCAGCATGCCTGTCTCAGATGGACATATGCCAGCCACAGATAGCTCCCAGGGAGTGAGGGGCACACCTACATCACGACAGCCTGTCCAAACCTTATCATAAGGCATGTAAGGCTGCATTTCCTATTGTGTGTATGTTGGTGTACATGTTGTCCTGTGGGTGTCACCTGTGGGCAGCCACCCCCAGGCTGTGCACGTGTTCATGGGGACAGGATCCTGGGTGTTACGTGTACGTGACCACTGTGATGTGCAACTGTTCATATCTGTGCATGTGCCATGGTCACATTTCACAGTGGTGTTTGTGTATGTCATGTCACATACCCCGTGAGTCCCATGTGGGACGGTATGTTTGAGCCAGGGTGTCCCAGTGGCACAATAGTGATGGACCTCCACAGTCTTTGTGCATGTAGTGTTTACAATGTCTCTGATTTCATGTGCACAATGGGAGACAGTCTCCACATCCACGTTGTGTGTGCATGGACTCTGATGTTGTGCGTGTGTGTCACAGACGTCCATGTCTGTCCTGCCGTGGCAAGTGGGGCCACTACCTGTGGGGGTCATGTTTGTTTTGCTGTGGTGTACACATGATACTCCATGTGATGCCAGTGTCCATGTGGCATTACAGGGTCCCTGGGAATGTACCTGTCGTTGAGCTGTGGTGCCTGGGGCACATCTGTCCTCACATGTCACTGTGGGGGGTGATTGTGACACGGCAGCAGGAGATGGGAACTGTGACACGGCATCATGATATCCAATGGGCCAACCTGGGACAAATTGATGCCACCTGTAGGACCGTGTTGACAGATGTTGGCCATGTATGTACCATACATGTCCTTCCGGTACTGCACACTTCATGTAGTTGTGCCTCATAATGATGTATGTTGGGATCTTGAGTGTGTTCAATGCCGCATATGTGGGGTGACTGACAATCTTGCTTACTTCTCCTCTGCACTGCAGGGCTCCTGCTGTCCATCGGCCATTCCCAGACCTGGCAACGATGGTGGAACGGGACAGCATCCGACGGTACCGCTTCACCAGGCAGCTGATTGAGGATTTGGCAGTGCAGTTGTCCCCACATTTGCAGCCTGGCCGGCCGTATCCTACAGCGCTGACCCCCAAGGTGAAGGTGATGGCAGCCCTACACTTCTTTGCCACCGGTACCTTCCAACATACTGTGGCGACTGCTGGTGGGATGTCACAGACCATGTTCAGCCGTGTGCTCCGCGATGTTTTGGCGGCAATGTTGCTCTTCCTGAACCGGTACATCTATTTCCCTAGACTGCGACGACTCACTGACGTGAAGAGTGACTTTTATGCCCTGGGGAGGATGCCGCATGTAATTGGCTCCATTGATGGGACACATGTGGCTTTGGTACCACCACAGGCCCAGGAGCAGGCCTACAGGAACCGCAAGCACTACCACTCGGTCAATGCACTGGTGGTGTGTCTTGCAGACATGACCATCACACACGTGTGTGCCCGTTTCCCTGGTTCAGCACACGATGCCTTTGTGATGAGGAGTAGTCGCATCCCCAGGATGATGGCACAGATGCAGAACCAGCGTGCCTGGCTTGTCGGTGTGTACTGACTTTGTGCCATTGTGTGTGATCTGATCTGTAGTATTCCGCCCACTTTTCCAAGTCAGCTAATGTGCACTTGTCTGTCCGTAGGTGACTCGGGATACCCCAACATGCCGTGGTTGCTGACACCCCTCAGGAACCCTGTGACACCTGCCCAGATGCGCTACAATGAGGCACATGGTCGGACCAGGAGAGTGATTGAGCGGACCTTTGGTCTCCTGAAGAGCCGCTTCCGCTGCCTGGACAAGACCGGAGGGTCCCTCCCATATGCCCCTGCGAAAGTGTGCAAGATTATCATCGTCTGCTGCATGCTCCACAACCTGGCAGTGCGGAAGGAGTTGCCTCTCATCCAGGATGACAATGACCAACATCCGCCACCTGTGGAGGATCCTGGCCTGGACCACGATGCCAGTGACGATGATGATGATGATGATGGTGATGGTGATGTCCGCACACAGCTCATCACCAACTTCTTTAGCTGAATGTGAGTATCCTGAGGTGTCATGTCAATGATGTGAGTTGGCATGATGTGTGGGTGGTGCTCTGGTGCTGTTGGAGTGTGTCCATGGGCTACTTGACTGGATGTGTGTTGCGATGTGTGGTGACAGGTGGGCTGTACTCCCCAACAGTGTTGACATGCTAACTTGGTTCTGGGTGGGTATCTTGTAACATGTATTGTGCATGAGTTTTGCTGTTCTGTCCTGTACTCCATTGCTTTTGACTGTGTGTCATTTCTGTCCTTCACAGGGTACTTTCAGATTCGTTTGGTCAACTGTGTCCACCGACGACGTGATTGCACATCCAGGCTGGTAGCTGTTGTGTCCCTACAGGTGATGTGCGCCACACCCATGGACTTCCTTCCGTCTACAGTTGTTGACTGTGTGCCCGCTACCAGGTGGGGTTACCTTGCATCTGTAGTGGTTACGGCATGTTGCAACTGTGTAATAAACCTGTGCTTCACTTTGTGATGTGCGTTGTCTGTGGTCACACATTTGACTGCCATTTGCTTACTGCACCTGTGGGCTACTTGACTACAACTGGGAATGGGTGTGGTGTCTGTGCATTGCACCGTCTTCCCTGGCAACATCAGTGTAGGCAATGAGTCAGATGGCCTAGGTGTGTATGTGTCGTGTAGCCCTGGTGGTGTGTCTCCCTCATGTGTGTCACGTTGCCTGTACTCACATGCCTGTGTTGTCCTTGCTGTTGCAGTTCGCATACACAGTGTAATTTTGCAGTTCATCATCCCCATAACAGCACCCACGTTGGAATCACGACAGAGGCAAGTATGGTGTATTAGTGTGTTTATTGTGATACATTTGTGTTAATAGTGCATAGGATGGGTTGTGCTGTACATGAATCTTGCAATCCCAAGTTCCTAGGTGAATTGAAAGTCCGGGTAGACAGGATCCCCAGTATCGGGGCCACAGTTGTCTGACACATTGGTCCAACTTGTACTCCCCATGCAATGTGTGGGAGTAGTGTTGCCGTCAACAGGGTGAACAGTCTGTGCACAAAGGCGAACATCCAGAACAGGTTCAGGCTTCCTGGGAGTTGCGCTTGGCCATCGGCCTCTCACTTTTCCCTCCTCGGACGACCCCTCTTCTTGGGGGCCCTCAAGTGCAGGCTGCTGCGGTGCAGGGGACTCTCCGCCAGAGTCCTCCTCCCTCCCTGTGGCAGTTGCAGTTTGTTCGGCACCAGATGTTGTTGGCACACAGGGAGGTGTGGACTGGTTGCTGTTCATCTGGCGGAGGCATTGTAAAATGTCCCTGTGCACCGCCGTCATCTCATGCAGTGCATCCCACTTGGACTCCACGCGGGACATGTGTGAGTCCACACGGGACATGTGTGACTCCACGTGGGACATGTGGGAGTCCAAGCGGGCATGATGGGCAGCCTGCTGCTGTTTAATGTCTCTGAGGAGCCCCACTACCTGGCTGAGCTCTCCGGTGCTGGACTGGTACGCATCAGCTATGCGTACCAGTTGTGGGTCGTCATGCACACCAGCAACGTCTGCAAGCAGCGACCTTCTGTCTCCCACCCTCCCACCACCCCTGCTGACATGTGCAGTGTGTGCAGTGGCACGCACAGATAACCCTGGTCCACCTTGGGGGTTGGTGGTGGTGGTGGTGTCCATGGCCCCAGGTTGGTCCAGGGTCACTGTGCTGGTGTTGCTCCTTATTCTGTCCATGTCGGCAGGGATGGTATTCGTGGTGACAGTCGTTGTAGGGGTGGGTGCAGGGGTGCAGCTGGTGGTCCTGCTGGTGCTGCAGCTGGTGGTCCTGCTGGTGCTGCATGTTGACTTGCACCGGATGTGCCAGGTTGTTCTTCATCGTCCGAGGAGGACAGAGGCTGTACGACGCCAGTGAGCTCGGCATCCTCTTGAGCCTGGGACTGGGACTCCTCAGCGTCTGCTGCTGTGTCCCCATCATCACCTGTTTTTGGGAGACACAAACAATGTATGTCATGTTTCTGCAGGCATCAATGGTTGACACACATGACAGTTGTGACTGTGCCTCTGGGTGCGGGCCTGTACATTGCATTGTCCTAAGTCGTCACAGTCAGGGGTTGATATTGGTGTGGCACATTGTCCTGCATTATTTGGGCATTTCTATGTATTTTCTGGGGTGTGAACATGGTCTGCATTGCTTGTGTTTGGTTGACAGCCGGACCTCCTTCCCACCCACCCAGCCAGTCAGTTATCCCACCATGGAACGTGCTTGCATTGCAGGGAGTGGAAGTTGTCTCTCAGGATGTCAGTCAGTGGTGTCCTGCTGTTTGTTGGTGCACAGTTGGCAGCAGGGCCTTGTGCTCCCACAGCAGTAGCCAGTGTCAGCCATCTTGTGAGTCCTTCTCCACTCCCTGTGATGTGAGCATGGTTCAGGGTGGTGTTGATGGGCCAGTTGTGAGGCTGAGCAATGTCTGTGACTACGACTCCCATCATGCTATTGCCTCCACCCCCTTCCCAGCATGCCCATGCTTCCTTCCTTTTGACTCTGCTTCCCTGTGGGTTGGGCTGGCTGTGCTGACAGGATGGCTGGGAGTGTTGTCCTGGCAGTTGTTTGGCTAAGAGTCCCAAGAGTGTCCCTGTGCTTCACACAACATAACCCAGGGTGGTGGTGCTTTGTGGGATCTTGTGTTAGGATGGAGGGCATTGCATTCTACCAGGTGGGTACTGTGGAGTTTGTGTTGGGGGTGTGAGGGGAGGTGCTGGTGACTATAGTCAGTGCTGCAAGTCCCCCTTCCCACCCAGCCAGCCAGATATCCCACCATGGAACGTGCTTGCATTGCAGGGAGTGGAAGTTGTCTCTCAGGATGTCAGTCAGTGGTGTCCTGCTGTTTGTTGGTGCACAGTTGCCAGCAGGGCCTTGTGCTCCCCACAGCAGTAGCCAGTGTCAGCCATCTTGTGAGTCCTTCTCCACTCCCTGTGATGTGAGCATGGTTCAGGGTGGTGTTGATGGGACAGTTGTGGGGGTGAGCTATGTCTGTGACTACGACTCCCATCATGCCATTGCCTCCACCCCACTTGCCAGCATTCCCATACTTACTTGCTTTTGTGTGGAGTTCAGTGGGTGTGGGTGTGAGGGCAATGGCAAGATGGCTGACAGTGGTGTCCTGCTGTTGGTTGGTGTGCAGTACCCAGCATGCCCTTGTGCTCCCCACGACACAGCAACAGTGTCAGACATCTTTGATGGGCCTTTCCACTCTCTGTGGGATGTGCATGCGTGAGTGTGAGCTTGCTGGGCCATGTGGTGGGGGATGTAGGGCTGTGACTACGACTCCCATCATGCTATTGCCTCCTCCCCCTTCCCAGCATGCCCATGCTTCCTTCCTTTTGACTCTGCTTCCCTGTGGGTTGGGCTGGCTGTGCTGACAGGATGGCTGGGAGTGTTGTCCTGGCAGTTGTTTGGCTAAGAGTCCCAAGAGTGTCCCTGTGCTTCACACAACATAACCCAGGGTGGTGGTGCTTTGTGGGATCTTGTGTTAGGATGGAGGGCATTGCATTCTACCAGGTGGGTACTGTGGAGTTTGTGTTGGGGGGTGTGAGGGGAGGTGCTGGTGACTATAGTCAGTGCTGCAAGTCCCCCTTCCCACCCAGCCAGCCAGATATCCCACCATGGAACGTGCTTGCATTGCAGGGAGTGTAAGTTGTCTCTCAGGATGTCAGTCAGTGGTGTCCTGCTGTTTGTTGGTGCACAGTTGGCAGCAGGGCCTTGTGCTCCCCACAGCAGTAGCCAGTGTCAGCCATCTTGTGAGTCCTTCTCCACTCCCTGTGATGTGAGCATGGTTCAGGGTGGTGTTGATGGGCCAGTTGTGAGGCTGAGCAATGTCTGTGACTACGACTCCCATCATGCTATTGCCTCCACCCCCTTCCCAGCATGCCCATGCTTCCTTCCTTTTGACTCTGCTTCCCTGTGGGGTGGGCTGGCTGTGCTGACAGGATGGCTGGGAGTGTTGTCCTGGCAGTTGTTTGGCTAAGAGTCCCAAGAGTGTCCCTGTGCTTCACACAACATAACCCAGGGTGGTGGTGCTTTGTGGGATCTTGTGTTAGGATGGAGGGCATTGCATTCTACCAGGTGGGTACTGTGGAGTTTGTGTTGGGGGTGTGAGGGGAGGTGCTGGTGACTATAGTCAGTGCTGCAAGTCCCCCTTCCCACCCAGCCAGCCAGATATCCCACCATGGAACGTGCTTGCATTGCAGGGAGTGGAAGTTGTCTCTCAGGATGTCAGTCAGTGGTGTCCTGCTGTTTGTTGGTGCACAGTTGGCAGCAGGGCCTTGTGCTCCCCACAGCAGTAGCCAGTGTCAGCCATCTTGTGAGTCCTTCTCCACTCCCTGTGATGTGAGCATGGTTCAGGGTGGTGTTGATGGGCCAGTTGTGAGGCTGAGCAATGTCTGTGACTACGACTCCCATCATGCTATTGCCTCCACCCCCTTCCCAGCATGCCCATGCTTCCTTCCTTTGACTCTGCTTCCCTGTGGGGTGGGCTGGCTGTGCTGACAGGATGGCTGGGAGTGTTGTCCTGGCAGTTGTTTGGCTAAGAGTCCCAAGAGTGTCCCTGTGCTTCACACAACATAACCCAGGGTGGTGGTGCTTTGTGGGATCTTGTGTTAGGATGGAGGGCATTGCATTCTACCAGGTGGGTACTGTGGAGTTTGTGTTGGGGGTGTGAGGGGAGGTGCTGGTGACTATAGTCAGTGCTGCAAGTCCCCCTTCCCACCCAGCCAGCCAGATATCCCACCATGGAACGTGCTTGCATTGCAGGGAGTGGAAGTTGTCTCTCAGGATGTCAGTCAGTGGTGTCCTGCTGTTTGTTGGTGCACAGTTGGCAGCAGGGCCTTGTGCTCCCCACAGCAGTAGCCAGTGTCAGCCATCTTGTGAGTCCTTCTCCACTCCCTGTGATGTGAGCATGGTTCAGGGTGGTGTTGATGGGCCAGTTGTGAGGCTGAGCAATGTCTGTGACTACGACTCCCATCATGCTATTGCCTCCACCCCCTTCCCAGCATGCCCATGCTTCCTTCCTTTTGACTCTGCTTCCCTGTGGGGTGGGCTGGCTGTGCTGACAGGATGGCTGGGAGTGTTGTCCTGGCAGTTGTTTGGCTAAGAGTTCCAAGAGTGTCCCTGTGCTTCACACAACATAACCCAGGGTGGTGGTGCTTTGTGGGATCTTGTGTTAGGATGGAGGGCATTGCATTCTACCAGGTGGGTACTGTGGAGTTTGTGTTGGGGGGTGTGAGGGGAGGTGCTGGTGACTATAGTCAGTGCTGCAAGTCCCCCTTCCCACCCAGCCAGCCAGATATCCCACCATGGAACGTGCTTGCATTGCAGGGAGTGGAAGTTGTCTCTCAGGATGTCAGTCAGTGGTGTCCTGCTGTTTGTTGGTGCACAGTTGGCAGCAGGGCCTTGTGCTCCCCACAGCAGTAGCCAGTGTCAGCCATCTTGTGAGTCCTTCTCCACTCCCTGTGATGTGCGCATGGTTCATGGTGGTGTTGATGGGACAGTTTTGGGGCGGGCAATATGTGTGACTGCGACTCCCATGATGCTATTGGCTACACTGACTTGGCCAGCATACACAGAATTCCTTCCTTTGAGTGGTCTTCACTGTGTGTTGGTGTTGTTGTGGTGGCTACATGTGTGGATGTGTTTGTTAGTTCTATTTGTGCCACTGCCTAGCTGTAGTTGTGGTTGTGTTTGTACATGTGTTGGCACAGTTGGATGTGACTTTTTGATGGCATGTGTTGTGTTTCTCTGACTGACATACACATTTTGGGATGATTCTGTTCTGGTTGCTGTGTGATTGCTATGAGTGCATGGTTTGACTCTCCCCTTGACAGTGATGTGTGTGTGTTTTGTGGCAGTATATTGTGTACATTTGTTGTGTACTCACCAGGCTCTGGGATGTCCTCTAGTCCATATATGCTCACTGGCGGTAGGATGGCCCGCACCTTCTCCTCCCAGGGCCTGAGGTATATTGGCTTGGCAGGAGGGCCACTGCCGGTGTGTTGGCTGTTGATGTAGTCTTGCTTCAGCAGCTTCCGTACCCTCCTGCGCACGTCATACCACCTGTTCTGGATGTCGGTCTTTGTGCGCCGACATGGTGATTGGGCGTTCACCCTGTTGATGATCCTCTCCCACATCTTGGTTTTCTGCGACATGGGGGTCTGTTGGACCAATGTGCCAAACAGCTGTGGCTCTACCCTGAGGATCTCGTCTACCAGGACTTCCAATTCACAATCTAGGAACTTGTGATTCTTCTTGGGGGGCATGGTGATGGGTGGTGATGGTGAGTGATGTGTGTGTTGGTGTGCAGGTGAGGGTGTGTGAGTGTGTGTTTTGCTGGGTGTATGTGAGGTAGGTATTTGTTGGTGTGCTGATGGTGTGTGGCTTGTGTGAGGGATGAGCTGTGGGTGTGTGGTTGCTTTCTCTTGGGTGCTGGCAGTGGAATGGCATTTGCAAAGGCTCATGGTAGTGATTTGTGTCCTTTATATAGGTGGAGTTGTGGGTGTGTCTTTGTTCTCTGTCCCCACCCCCCCAGTATTTATTGGCTTGGTAATTGCTTGTTTGGCCTTTTTTTGGGTGATTTTTCCTTTGTGCTGTTTGTGTATGTTGGAAACGTTCTTGTGACCGAGTCGGACCCTGCATTGGTCTCGTACGGTGTTCTCCGTTTCGTTCACGCTGTGTTAGTGCAGTTTTCTATGCTGCGTACGCGTCGGTCGCGGTGTATTGTGTTGCTTCGGCTCGGTTTTGTATGCGTGTCGGTCGTACGGGCTTGTCCTCCGTCCGACTCGCTCGTGGTTTTCGCGCCTTGCATCGTACTTAGCGGTTTGGAGTTAGCGTGTACGTTTCGGTCGGATTTGTTCCGGGTGCGTGTCGGTCGGTTGGATTCGCGTGTTTTTCCGGCCGGATTGCTGTTTTCCGTGCGGCTCGGTCGGTCGACTTGGTTTCGTTACGTGTCGGTCGGATTTTTCGCGCCTTGCATCGTACTTGGCGTGTCGGGCGCCACGGGTACGTGTCGGTCGGTATTTTTTCCGGATCCGAGTCGGTCGGTGCTTTTTCCGGCCCGAATCGGAATCGACCCCTAAGTGTTTTCATTTAATTTACATTTCTTATTTTACATTAAAAAAAGCTATTGCAAGTTATCATATTTCCCAATACTTTACCATGATGAGGCGCAGGCTCCTGCCTGCGCCTCATCCCTGGTGGTCCAGTGGGAGAGCCTTGCTCTTCTGCTGGCCGCTGTTGTCTGTCTCTGTGTTTGTGCCGTTTTTCTGCCTTTCTGTGCCCGTTTTTCTGTCTTCCTTCTAGCCTCTTCACTGTCTTGTTATTGTGCCTGTCTTGTTATTGTACCTGTGCCTGTGTTTAACTTTGCTGTTTTTCTGCCTTCTGTGCCCGTTGCTCTCCGTGCCCTTTTCCCACCGCTGCTGCCCCCGTGGCCCCTCCACCCTGCCGGTTCCCGCTCCCACCTCCCAGCGGCGCTTCCCTTCCCCCTCCCCTACTTAATGGCGGCCGCTGCTGGGATGACTGAGCTAGACCTCTGACTCCTGGTCAGAGACCTGCTCTCTCCCCCAGCAGCTCTGTGGTTGTGCTGCTGCCGCTTCCCCTGTGCAGGTAGGTGTTCGAGGCCCTCCTCCACCCGCAGGCTCCTGCCTACGCCTCATCCCTGGTGGTCCAGTGGGAGAGCCTTGCTCTTCTGCTGGCCGCTGTTGTCTGTCTCTGTGTTTGATCTGTTTTTCTGTCTTTCTGTGCCCATTTTTCTGTCTTCCTTCTAGCCTCTTCACTGTCGGTTCCCGCATCCCAGCTGCGCTTCCCTTCCCTGCTTAATGGCAGCCGCGCAGCGGATGCGCGCAGCGGGCGCGCCACAGGCGGGCCACAGGCAAGCCCATCTGCGCATGTCCGTGACCCGACCGCGGCCAGCGCCAGGAACCCTGGATCTGCGACCTCCCACCGCTACAACTCCGCTGTCCTCCTCGCACTCAACCCCAGAAGGAACAACAACTGCCAGCGGTTGACGCTGAACACCACCCACGGCCAGTTCTCCTGCCGTCACTGCCGCCAATCCTTCACCTCTGACCACACCCCCACGGCCCCCGCACCGACCGCCAACACCTCCGAAGCCCTGAAGTGCATCCTCCTCAACATGCGCTCTCTGCACAGACACGCCGTAGAGATCTGGGACTTCTTTGACACCCTCTCGCCAGACGTCGCCTTCTTTACACAAACCTGGACCAACGCCTCCTCCGCCCCCGACATCGCCACCACCATCCCCGACGGATACAAGATCCAGAGGAAGGACCGCCCTAACCACCCAGGAGGAGGACTCGCCATCATACACAAGAGCTCCCTCTGACTCTCCACCTCCACCATGAAGGACTCCTTCCCCACCAATGAACACCTTCACTTCCAGTTCCAGACCAGCCCTAGAACCACACTCCGCGGCACCCTCGCCTACAGACCCCCCAGACCCCGCACTTAGTTCGCCACTACCGTCGCCGACCTCATCGCAAACCACGCCATTGCCTCCATGGACTACATACTCGTCGGAGTCCTGAACTTCCACCTCGACGACCCCAGCTCCACCACCCTCCTGGACAACCTCGCCAACATCGGACTGAAACAGCTCGTCATCACGCCCACCCACAAGGCAGGACACACCCTCAACCCCATCTTCGCAGGAGGTAACAACATCCACTTCAGCCACACCACGCAACCCCCATGGACAGACCACCACTGCGTACACTTCCACGTCGACAAACCCACGCCGCCCAAACCTGCACCGCGCCCCCCACGAAGGAACTGAAGCAAAGTCACTGAGGAACAACTCAACTCCACCCTCAACCGTGACGCCCCCACCTCCTCGACCGATGCCAACCTCACAGCCAAAGGACTCCACAGATGGATCTCCAACTGCGCAGACAAGCTTGCATCCCTACGCAACCCCGACAGACAGTGCCCCAGGAAAGCCACCTGGTTCACTGCCGACCTCCAAGAATCCAGACGCACCTGCAGACGTCTCGAGAAGAACTGGAGAAACAGCAAAACATCAGAAGATCGCACCACCTACAAAAACGCCATGACGGAATACCACCAACGCATCAGATTCACCAAAAGGACCTTCATTCAAAACAAGATCCTCGCCAACGACTGCAACTCCAAGCAACTCTTCAGCGTCATCCAGGAATTCACCAAGCCCCCCAGCGAAACCACAGACATCACCCCTCCCAGGACCTCTGCAACAAGCTTGGATCCTACTTCCATCTAAAAATCAAGGGACTCTACGACAACTTCAACGACCAGACACCCAACTCCGAAACCACTTCCTTCTCCAGCAACGCCATCCAGCCCACCATCTCCTCCTGGACCCCAGTCACCACAGAAGACACCACTTCGACCATCCACTCAGGAGCCCCCACGGACCCCTGCCCCCCGCACATTTTCCACAGAGCCACCACCACCATCGCTTCCGAACTACGACGCACCATCAACACCACCTTCAAGACCGGCATCTTTCCCGACGACTGGAAACATGCAGAAGTCAGACCCCTGCTCAAGAAGCCCTCAGCAGACCCCACCGACCTCAAGAACTACCGACCCGTCTCCCTGCTCCCCTTCGCAGCCAAAGTCACAGAGAAAACCGTCAATACACAACTAACCAAATTCATCGAAGAAAACTCCATCCTCGATCCTTCCCAATCCGGATTCCGCAGCAACCACAGGACCGAAACCGATCTACTCGCTGCCACAGACGACATCCGCACCCTTCTCCATCAAGGACACACCACGTCCCTGATCCTACTCGACCTCTCTGCAGCGTTCGACACCGTCTCCTTCCGCACACTCACCGCCAGATTCCACGACGCCGGCATACAAGGAACCGCCCTCGACTGGTTCCGCTCTTTCCTCACTGGCAGAACCCAAAGAATCAGACTGCCACCTTTCCTCTCCGAACTCACAGAAATGAACTGCGGAGTGCCCCAAGGATCATCGCTCAGCCCCACGCTCTACATGGCCCCCCTCGCCGCCATCGTCAGACAGCAAGGACTCAGCATAGTATCCTACGCCGACGACACCCAGCTCATCCTCTCCTTCTCCAAGGACCCAATCACCACCAGACTCAACTTCCAGGAAGGAATGAAGGATGTCGCATCCTGGATGAGCAGAAACTGCCTGAAGCTCAACTCGGAGAAGACAGAAGTCCTCGTCCTCGGACCCTCCCACTCGGCATGGGAAAACACCTGGTGGCCCACCGCCCTCGGCAGTCCCCCACCCCCATGAACCACGCCCAAAACCTCGGCATCGTACTCGACTCCTCCCTCTCCAGGTCAACACCGTCACCTCCAGCAGAGGATTCGGAGGGTGTTGAAACATCAACACCCTCCGAATCCTCTGAAAAATCTTCAAGTGGACCCCCCCGAATCAAGGAATGCCGTCACTCACGCACTCATAACCAGCAGACTGGACTACGAAAAACGCCCTCTATGCCGGGATCAATAAGTCTCCGCTCCGCAAGCTCCAGTCCAAATTCCCCTGATTGATTGATTGATTGATTGATTGATTTACCATAAGAAGTCTCTACATAAATGTGAACATTTCCTACTAGTAACTTTACACTTGAAAATTCATTTTTAGATGTCTCCATGCCCAGAACTGAGGGGGTGGAGACATGTGAGTCTGCACTTAGGTGTAAATCTAAGTCAGGAAGGGTAAATAGCAAAACAGTGTAGGCTTACACCTAAGTGCAAGAGGAAATTTAAATGTGAGTAAATCTACAGATGTAAATTTATCTTTGTGGTTAAGGCCCTTACTGCCTACATCTCTGCGGATAGTGAACATCATAAACAGATTGGAACAAAGGAAATCAAATCAGCAATCACAGTTTAGTGCAGTCATAACCCACAGGTCACATGCGAAGCGTTTCCTAGTTCAGGAAAGGGAGTCAGCTGGTAGTGGTCCCTGAAACAGTGCTCAATAGACTCTGAGACAGTGGAACCTCACTCAGTGGGGACTAAGACTGTTGATGGAGGAATCTAGATCACAGTTTGATGCACAGTGAGTATGCCCACAGGCATATAGGGTGTATTCTGATCACGTAGGCACTTCTTAATGTGGAAGGCATAAATGCCAATCTGATTCAGGACCTTCACCAGGGAAAATGAAGATAATAACAAACGTTGGTGGAAGGAGGAAGTCTGCTGATCAGATAAAGTCACTGACCAGCACTTGTACACTAGTCACTTGAGGCTACCTTCCTCATATATGTGATGAGCGATATAGAGGAATTTAAGGTAAGCACAGTCAGTCTTGTTCTTGCTCCCCTAGAAACACTCCAGCAGGCATCCTGTCAGGCATCCACTGCTAACAGAAACACAAGTCTTCAAGTCTTTAGTTGCACAATGAGAAAAAAAAATTGACTGGAATGTGGCACAGTGCAATCACCAGTGGTTGAGTATAATTTAGGGATTCCAGCCATCGCGTTTTTGTGTCTCTCAGAAAGACTCACAAAGTATGACGAGTAAAGATTACAAGTGATTTCCAGTAGCTCACTGTGCCATATAACTTAAGCTGTAACTCACTGATGAGGCTGAACAAGGTTGAAATTGTCCAGGGTCACTGCAGTATTGTAAAAGGAGCCACAGATTCTTGTTTTGCCCAGTCTCAAATACAGCTAGCACCGGTGCTACCTGAAGAGGGTCTGGCCCCAAGTAAATGAGGAGGACACTTTTGTCTTTGTGGCCTCATCATAATATGCGGGCACAGAGGATGTCAGGATATGCAATAACTGTGCATCACAATGAGGTGGCACACAGTCTGTGTGCCCCCGTGACTGCCCTCTGAAAGGGGGAAAAGGAGGGACCCTTCTGAGGTCCCCCCGCAGGTGGGTGCAGTCATTCACTGAAACCACGTCCAGGAGGTGACCTGTTTCAACCCTTTGAAGTGCAGGCTGGGAGAAGCCTACTCTATGAAAGAAGGAGTGGTTGCTTCAAACACCCGCTCTGCCTTTCACTAGAGTGCTGCCCAAAAAGGAGGTGCAAGTTTGCGGCTGACCTGGGAACAGTGCATTACATGTTGTAGAGCACACTGTGCCTGTTTGCACCTGGCACATCTCGTTTATGGTACAACACAACAAAAGCAAAGACAATCCACCCTACGTTTAACATGGCCACCTGTTCTTAAATAAATAGGATCTGGAAATGTGTTAGCACCTTTTAAAAGTAAATGGGTCAAAGCCAAATTACACAGTTTATTGTGTCTACCTCACATTACTTGATGAATGTTTCTTTGACAGACATTCTATTCAATATGAGATGAGATTAAGGTGGTGTACAGTCAAAATTTCTATGGAGGGGTCATTATATCAATGTGTTGCAAATAATCGCTTCAGATGGGTACTGTATCTTTGTGCATGCTTAATTGGACATGAACATGGCAGTGCAGCCGTGGAATAGCAGATCAGAAATAAAGAAGATGCATTGGCAATGATTTCCTATCCCCGATATACCTAATGAGAGGTTGCAAGCCAAAGAAGCATCTTTTTTCTGACAACGCTCTATGGATGATGGTATTCCAGAACTAAGTTGATCTGTTTGGACTATTAAGACATAGGCCCCTTCAAATTCTTACCAACATATAAGGGTCAGGTATATGCGCATAGCAGCACATTTTTTGCATTTCAATTGTGCCTCAGACATGCCATCTCAAAAGAGAGATACAAAAAGAAAGCTGGGCATTGAATTGAGTACTGGGTATCATACACCATTAGCAATGTATATGTGAGCGGGGCTAACAAGTGTGTATATTGCACAAAACCTACAAGCTTAACATCTATTGATTGGTGCACTGACTTTACTTTTAGGATCTGTACGTATATATACATTGATTTACACTAATATTTCAGATAAATATTTTTACAAATTTTTCTAACTGAATACATTTTTTCTATACTTTATATAAGAAGATCTCCACGAGATGTAGAAATCAAAAAACGTTCTCTCTCTCAAAGTAGCTTGCAAAATCAATGTACATTAGCAAAAGACATCTTTTCTGATCTTAAATGGTGATTCAATTGGCACGTCAAGGGTCTCTGAGACAAAGGATTGAGACGACCATCATGAAACACTTGTTGGACAAGGCAAATCAGTTTAAACATGATTATCTGTTTGACGGGAACCAGTGAAGTTTAGGTAATACAGGTGAGATAAAGCCAAATCTTTTTAGATTCAAAGTTAGCCTTGCTGCCAAGTTCTGTACACAGTTGCTAGTTGCTGTTTGTTCAGTAATGTAGCCAGTGATCTAAGATAGATTCTGCTAGAAAGTCATCCTTTTGCCCTGTTCACCCCTATTTGTTTGCTGAATGATACTGGTGTTAACTGACTCTGACTGTGCCTTGGGCTCTGCTACCTAGGCCCAGGGAGGTCAGTGCTATGTGTAAAATGGTACATGTAATAGAGTACACTTACAATTGGCAATGACAGACCCTATAAGTCTCTAGTATATAATAGGGCTGGGGGTTTAACTACCTATAAGGACCTAGTATGTAACAGGGCATGGAAGTTTAGAGGCCACCATATTTCCTGCACTTGCATGTGTGCACTGCTGAGTGCCTGCTGTCGTTTTAAAAGCAGCCTAGCCTTGCAGGATGTCTTTAAAAGTAAAATTGTGTGCAAACTCAACTTTGGTGGTATGGGCAATTTAAAAGTGATAATCTACCTTAGTTTTACATATTAGGTACCCCCAGGGTCTCTCCTAGGTGTCCCAGGGGTGGGGGGGGCATGTAAATATAAGCAGAGTTCTTATAAAAGATGTTTTAATCTTCCCTAGTGAGGAAAAAACTGCCCATTTAATTTTCTCCATTGTAGATACCTAGCTCCATAGGCAGTGTAAAATATCCTTCAAGGACTTAAAAAATTGGTATTGATAAATCCCATCAACTTGCGACTGTTGAATTTATCATAACTAGTACAAAAGAGAAGTTATGGAACTTTCTCTTCTGTAAGCCAAAATCTAGCCTTCTAGTGGTCCCTGCTGATTGGTCAGCCTTATCAGGCTTAGCCAGGCTTCTTTGATTAGGTGATAAGTGGCCTGGCAGGAGCAGAGATTATCTTATGGAGAGCACTCGGCAGCTAGGAAGGATGGGGCCTGCAGAGGGAGCTGGGTAAATCACACTGAGCTCAAAGAGAGAGCAGATCAGTAAAGAATGCCAGGCATACCTACCCCCACGTCCTAGCCAGATAGCAGGTTTAGAACAGGAAATTGCAGAGGTCAATCAATCAATCAATCACAGAATTTGTAAAGCGCACTACTTACCCGCGAGGGTCTCAAGGCGCTAGGGAAAAAAGGGGGGGGGTGCTGCTACTGGTCGAACAACCAGGTCTTGAGTAGCCTCCTGAAGGTCAGCAGGTCTTGGGTCTGTCGTAGGCTTAGTGGAAGGGTGTTCCAGGTCTTGGCGGCGAGGGGGAGAAGGATCTGCCGCCGGTGGTAGTTCTTCGAATGCGAGGGACGGTGGCGAGGGAGAGGTCGGCGGAGCGGAGTTGGCGGTTGGGGACGTAGAAGAGGAGTCGTCTGTTGAGGTAGGCTGGGCCAGTCTTGTGGAGTGCCTTGTGTGCGTGGATGAGGAGTTTGAAGGAGATTCTCCTGTCGACGGGGAGCCAGTGCAGGTTCCTCAGGTGGGGGGTGATGTGGCTGTGGTGTGGTACATCGAGGATCAGGCGTGCGGAGGCGTTTTGTATGCGTTGCAGTCGCTTGATGAGCTTGGCCGGGGCTCCCGCGTGAGGGCGTTCCCATAGTCAAGTCTGCTACTGACGAGGGCCTGGGTGACTGTTCTTCTTGTGTCTGTCGGGATCCACCTGTAGATCTTGCGAAGCATGCGGAGGGTGTTGAAGCAGGAGGATGAGACTGCGTTGACTTGCTTGGCCATGGAGAGCGTTGAGTCGAGGATGACTCCCAGGTTGCGTGCGTGGTCGGTGGGTGTCGAGGCTGCTCCCAGCGTCATTGGCCACCAGGAGTCGTCCCAGGCTGAGGGGTTGGAGCCGAGGATGAGGACCTCTGTCTTGTCCGTGTTCAGCTTTAGTCGGCTGATCTTCATCCAATCGGCGACGGCCTTCATTCCTTCATGGAGGTTGGATTTGGCGGCGAGGGGGTCCTTGGTGAGGGAGAGGATCAGTTGAGTGTCGTCGGCGTAGGAGATTATGTTGAGGTCGTGCTGTCTGGCGATGCGTGCGAGCGGGGCCATGTAGATGTTGAACAGTGTTGGGCTGAGGGACGATCCCTGGGGTATGCCGCAGATGATCTCGGAGGCTTCGGATCGGAATGGTGGGAGGCGGACTCTCTGGGTTCTGCCAGCGAGGAAGGAGGTGGCCCATTCCAGGGCCTTGTCTCGGATCCCTGCGTCGTGGAGGCGTGCGCGTAGAGTGCGGTGGCAGACAGTGTCGAAGGCGGCGGAGAGGTCCTGCAGGATGAGGGCTGCGGTCTCACCGTTGTCCAGCAGGATCCTGATGTCGGTGGCGGCGATGAGGGCAGTCTCAGTGCAGTGGTTGCTGCGGAACCCCGATTGGGATGGGTCCAGGATGCTGTTTTCTTCGAGGTATCGGGTTAGCTGTTTGTTGACGATCTTCTCGAGGACCTTGGCTGGGAACGGAAGCAGGGAGATGGGCCGGAAGTTCTTGAGGTCTCTCGGGTCCGCCTTGGGATTTTTGAGTAGGGCGTTGATCTCTGCGTGTTTCCAGCTCTCTGGGAAGGTTGCGGTCTCGAAGGAGAGATTGATGACGTTGCACAGGTGGGGTGCGATGGAGCTGCTGGCTTTGTTGAAGATGTGGTGCGGGAAAGGGTCTGACGGGGAGCCGGAGTGTATTGTGCTCATGGTCTTGATGGTGTCCTCGATGTTCACGCTGGCCCAGGCTGGCAGGGGGTCGGTAAGCTATTGGAAATGAGCCACACTGTGGGTTGGTTTAGCTAGCTCTTTCTCCTGTGGTGAGAAATCCTCCATGTTGGATATTCGGAGTGCAGTGCTTTGTGGGACAAGAAGGTGCCACACTTTGGAGGAAGTTGTCATGCTTTTGGGTGGCACCCAAAATCTCATTGGACAGAGGTGCCTCCTGCTTGTTGCCACAGAACACTGAATGAATATCTGAGAACTGCATAGTGTCTTAGATCAGCTGCCTGAAACTACAACGAAAAGGACTGCCCTGCTGGAATCTGGATTTGCACCCAAAGGCCTGCACTATGAATGACTACACCTGCTGTACAATCTGGTACTACAGCCCTGGGGACTGTGCCTTGCTTCAAGACGGATTAAGGAGTGGACCCCTGCAAGCTACAGGTTATCAGAGCCCACCTGTATCATCTCCAGCAAGAGTCCCCATCCTGGAGTGCGTCCAGTGAACTTTTCAGGATTTAGCCAGGTGCATTATGGGAATTGTGGTCCAGACATCCCAGAGACTATCTAGGACTTTCCAGACCTTTGGATTGTTGTTTCGGACACTTTTAACCTACAGGGAGACCATCAGGAAGTACCTCCTGAAATTTGGAGAACTTTTGGGAAAAAGCTCCATGAGGTGACCGACCCGACCACGAGAGTCAAGCTGACTACCTTCAACAGTGACCCGGCCAGGATTTTAGGTTCATCCCACTGAAAACTCCAGACTTCCAAGCTTTGACCTGGGTCTAGCGAAAAGTCAAGCCGGCGAACCCTCTCAGAATCCTGCCTGCTGTGGAGAGTCGAGCAACGTCGGAAGAAAAAGGTCCAGAAAAGTTTCTAATAGTGAAGGTAACATTTTGAGCGGGGCCTCTCACTTAGTGTATCTGGCAAGGAATCCATCGCAGTGTGGCCCAAAACTTTGACTTTGTCCTGGTCAAGCGCAACCAGATGTCCAGAGTGGCACTATAGGCTTTTAGATATTATAAATTGGTTAATCTTTAAAAAGTCATATCTCCAGTTCTCTACATTGTATTTTAGTAGCTTTGGTGTCTATTTGTTCATAAAAATAGTTCCTATTTTTATAAATTGGTGTGGGATTTTTATTTTATTTTTATTGTGTGTGTTAAGTGTATGTTATAATTACATGTTTTGTTTTTTTGGCAAATATGTGTTATTTATCCTTCATGTTTTCTTCCTTTTGTTAGGTGCGGTTTTCGTGTATGATCATTGTGATTCCCTGTCCATCTGGATGGTGTGTCCTTCCCTCCCGATCCTCCCTGGGTTATCTGGTCAGCTGTGTCATCTTTCCTTATGTGGCTTCACCATCCTCATTTTTTCTATGTCATTTTTGGTATGTTAGTTTGTTCTTTGCAGATATGGTTTTTGCTTTTCCTTTTTGTACATACTCTTCTTTTCCCTTCTTCTCTCATCTTTTTTCTGACAATTTCTTCTCTCTATTATATATTTTTCCTTTTTTTGTACTTCCTATATTCTTCCTCTCTCATATCTAGCTTTACATTCGTTTTCTACTTTTTCCTTAATCATGACTACTTATTTCTTTTTATATGCTAATCGATTTTACTGGTATAGTTATGCATGTTCTTTGTTAATTTGTATTACTCACATGATGTTGTTATATTTCAACTGTTGTGGTTATCTTTTTCAAATGTTTAGTTCCGATATTTAGTGCTTTATAAATGGTTTTAAAAATTATCTCTTGGAATGTTAAGGATTTAAGCTCTCCTATAAAATGTCAGAGAGTACTAGCACATGTGTGTAATTTAAACTGTGATATTGCTTTAATGCAAGAAATTCATATTTTGGACAAAGAAATATCTTAAATGACAATGGTTGGCCATGTTTTTGCTTCTCCAGGCACTGGAAAACGTAATGGAGTAGCAATTTTATGTCACAAATGTCTTTACATACGGGTTCACAGAATACTGATGTAGTGGGTAGATGGGTTTCTGTTTCTTTGTTGGTTAATAGAATTCCTCTGACTATTTTTAACCTTTATGCACCCACTTCTCCAGATAATGCTTTTTGGCGGGCAGTGCTAGCTAAATTGATGTCCTACAAAGATGATTATTTGTTAGTAGGTGGCAACTATAACATGGTTTTTGACCCCATTATTGACTGTAACTCTAAATCTAAATTCATTCCCTCCAACATGCACTCTCAGTTTACATCTACTATTCAGCAAAAATCTCTAGTGGATGATTGGAGACTATGTAATCCTATGCTTTTAGAATATACCTTTTTCTCCCCTGTACATTCTTCCCAATCTCAATTAGATTATTTGTTCCTTTCTAAATCACTTGCACAACATATTACACACTCAGATATAAGCTCCATGTTAATGTCGGATCATGCTCCAGTTACTTTAGATTTAGATCTTTTTCCACCTACTCAAGGTACTAGAAGGTGGAGATTCAATAGTTCTCTGCTTTTTGATCCCAATTTTATTCAAGGTTTCAAATTGTTTGCTACTACTTTTTTTCTTGAAAACGAGACCCCAATTTGTCACCCCAGATTATATGGGACACTTTTAAAGCTGCCTCTAGAGATGTTATTATTTCTTTTGTATCTCATAGAAAGAAAGTATCTTTAAACGATTTGAAGTTATTACAGCACCTATTAAACAATTAGAAAATTCCTATTATCATACAAATTGTAAATCTTGCCTTAGAAGAACTTATTAAATCCAAATTTGCATTCAATAAATTATCCATAGAAAACACCAATTCATTTTTACTTAAAGCCTCTGCTAAGTATTATGGAGGTCAAAATAAAGCTGGGAGGTTTCCGGCTAATTATCTTAAAATAAAAAAGGAACGTACCAGAATTGATTCTATCTTCACTTCTACTAATCGTTTGGTTTATGAAAATTAGGATATATTATCAGAATGTAACCAATATTTTCAGAATCTCCATAATCCGGTTTCTCCTGCACTTCAAGAAGATATTCTCTAATACTTATCTTCTATTACTCCACCTTCTCATCTTAATATAGATTTTTTGGTGTTAGATGAGGAAATTCGAAGCTAAGATATTCTTACTGCTATACGTACTATTAAAATTAAAAGTGGTAAAGCGCCTGGACCTGATGGTTTTTCTATTGAATGTCATTCTCATTTCTCAAAGATTCTTATTCCTAAACTACATCAACTATCTCTCTTTTTGTATCATCTCAAAAATCCAGTGGTTCTTTTCAGGATGCTATAAAATGTCTTCTTCCCAAGGATAATAGGGATCATACTCTATGTAAAAATTATAGGCCCATTTCTTTAAATAATTTAGATTAAAAAATATTTGCTAAAATGTTAGCTCTCCGTTTAGAATCCTTATTGCCTCAATTGATTGGACAGGAACAATGTGGTTTTATTTAGGAAAGACATATTCCAGATAACACTAGATTAATTTTCAATGTCCTTAGCAAGTCCAAATCTTATAAATACTCTTTAGCAGCTATCTCATAAGATGCTGAAAAGGAATTTGATTGTGTTAGTTGGCCTTTTGTCTTTTCTACTCTATCCTGGTTTGGTTTTGGTTCCACTTTTATCAATTATGTCTCTTTGCTGTACAGTTCTCCTGCATCCTCTATTTTAGCTAATGGTCTCATCACTCTATCATGTTCTGTATATAGAGGTGTTAGACAAGGTTGCCCTCTTTCTCCCCTTTACATCCTCGCTCTTGAACCCTTCTTGATTAAAATTCATCTGAATCCCCAGATAAAAGGCTTTCAATATGGTGCTAGTCAATTAAAGCTTTCAGTTTATGCTGATGATACTTTACACTTTATCTTACAACCACAGACCGCATTACCAGCTTTCTAATGAGAGGTAAATCTTTTTGCTTCTGTGTCAGGTTATAAATTAAATGCTGATAAGTGTGAAATTCTTCCATTGAATAAATTATGTTTTTCTGCAGATTATATTTCTTCTGGTTTTCATTGGAACTTGGATAAAATCAAATATCTTGGTTTATGGTTTAAATCTTCTTTCAAAGAAACTGTGAGGCATATTTACAAGGAAGTGGCGGAGGACAGTGTTAGCCTCTTTGACTTAACGCCGCGCTCCGCCACTTCTGAAATACAGGACTGCACCGTATTTACAAGAATACGGTGCAGTGTTGCGTTTCCCCCTGCTCTTGTGCTAATTTAGCTGCCTTAATGCAGCTCACATAGAAGTCGCAAAACATATTTTTTTAATGATTGTTTATGTGCAGGAAGGGATACCTTCCTGCACATAAACAATCAATGGCGTTTTGCTGTTTATGTGTGTGCTGCACAACGCAGCACACATGGAAACAGCAAAAACGAGGAGAAATTAAACATTTCTCCTCAGTGCACCAGGGTAAGACCAAGTTTTCCCTGGTCTTAATTTTGGCGCTGCCCCATATTCACACCACCCTTGTAAATATGGGGCAGCATCAAAATCAATGGATGTTGCAGTGCAACACCCACCACAACACCCATTGCCCTCCCCTTTCACACTAAGTATAGCGTGAAAGGGTGCCTTATTAACAAGGTGGCGTTAAGCCACATTAGGAGGCTTAATGCCACCTTCTGAATAAGGCAAAGCCCCTATCGCCACCACAGCATTGAGAAAAGTGACGTTGTGGTGGCGATAGGAGCTTGTAAATATGCCTCTGTATTACTTAACTTGAAAGAATTACAGTCAACATTGAAATCTCTTACGCCCAGATGGAACCCCTTATTTTTATCATGGTGGGGCCACTTTGAAACATTAAAGATGATGCTGGTTCCTATAATACTTTTTTTAATCTTTCTAATATTTCTCTAAATATCGCTAACTCTCACTATAATATACTCTATTCTATCTTATCCAAATTCCTATGGAATACCAAAAAGTCTTGCATGTCTCTCCATGAACTGGAATGACCTAACTGTTTGGGGGGAATTAATTTTCCGGATTTTCATTCCTATCATACAGCTTTTTCCCTCAAACACTCCTCTTTGTTACTACAAGAGGATGATGCATCAATCCTACCTTTATGGACTAATATTGAAAAATCTGTTATTCAGCCATTTTGTTTTAAAGAATTTCTATCTCTTACACATAGACCTCTGTCACTATCCCTTCCTATTTTTAATAATATATGTAAAATTCTCCAGCCTGTTTTCATTATTTATCACTATGCTAAGGATCATTGTTTGCAGTCCTCAATATGGTACAATAAATATCTTAAAATTAATAACAAGATTATTTTCTGGAAGGAATGGCATGCTAATGGACTTTGTTGGATTTATCAACTTTTTCATGGTGAAACTTGCATAACTTTTATGATTGATCATACACATTTTTCCCTACCTTCCTCTTATGAGCCTTAATATATATCTTTAATTTTGGTGGTTCAATCAACTTATAATCACCTTTCGCATACTCCTACCTCTCCTTCTTCAACTCCTAGTATACTTTCAGTTCTGGCTCCTTCTCCCTCTACGTCTCAATTGAATAAACATTTAACTTCTTTTTCAGATATTTGAAATAAAACCGATGTGGAGCTTTCTTGGGAATCTGATTTCCAAACTTTCTTTTCTATTTCTGTTTGGAATAGGATTTGGACTAAAATAAGGAAGCCTTCTAGAGCAGCTAATACTACTCAAACATATTTTTTTTAATTTACAATAGACTTATGTTCACTCCTGTTTCATTACACAAAATAAACCCTACTCTTTCTTCTTTTTGTTGATCATGTAATGCAACTCCGGCAAACATATGTTATTTGATTGTCCTCGTATTCATAATTTTTGGATACAAGTCTGGCAACAAATAAATAACATTTTTCACACACAAATCCCTTATAATGTTATTAATATTTTCCTAGGTAGTGTTTCTGAGGATTGGATCTCTCACTCTAACAATTTTTATATAATAGATTTGCTTCGTGCAGTTGCTTTCCAACAGATCACCAGGGCATGGAAGGATTCTACTAATGTCTCTTACCGGGCTTGGAGGTATGGAGTCTGTTATAATCACAGATTAGATAGAGCATATATTTTTCCAGTTTCTCTTGCTATCAAGCAGGGTTTTCTTTGGTTACTGTTAGACCTGGCACCATTGGCGTGGGTCTCCCTTCCATTTTTCGCTGTTGTCTCCTCTGTTTTACTGGTGTTAGATGCTCTGGGCGCTGTGCCACTGCCATTCAGTGTCACAGCGCGAATGCTCCCTGTATAAATATGTCTATGTGAATTGGTATATCCCTGATTGGCTTATTTGGTTTACCTGTTAGTCCCTAGTAGTGTGGCCTATGTGTGCCCAGGGCTGGTAAACCAAATGCTGCTGGTGGGCCTGCAGCACTGATGTGTGCCACCCACAGAAGCAGCTTGTAAAGTGTGTCTCAGACCTGCCACTGCAGTGTCTGTGTGCAGTCCAGAACTGCCATCTTGGCTGTGAAGTGCAACCACTTCCCAGCCCCTGAACCTTCCCTTGGCATCCTGTAAGTCGCCCCTCGGGTAGGGTGCATTGTATGTGTAAGGTAGGACATGCCTTGGTGTGTGTAGCATGTCCTGGTAGTGAATTATGCACCATTTCGTTTTTCACTACTGTAAGGCTACCTGTTCCTCATAGGCTAGAATGGGCAGTTTGACTATTACATGCTATAGTCCTAACTGACCCCAGGAACATGGTAGAAAAACGAATTTAGTATGCCTGAGCTCAGAATATTAAAATACACCTTTTAGTGAAGTTTATTTTTATATTCTGTGTTTGAAAATACCACTTTTAGAAAGTAGGTATTTTCTTGCCTAAGCCTTCCAGTGTGCTCTGCCGTTATGTGTATTGGCTGTCTGGTTTTAGAGGGGCAGGACAGGCTGAGTCAGACCTTGGTGGAATAGAGAGATCTGTATTTAGAGTGTGGGGAAGGGTGGCTCTTTGATCTGAATAGGGCTGTGCCTGGCAAGGTGAATGCTGGCTCCACCTCCCACTGTGTGTCTGCTAGCAGACCCCTCTTTCTGAAAGGAAGGATGCAGCCTGGTAAACAAAGTGCTCCAGGCCTGAGCAGAACTGGTTCTGGCTAGGTTCAGGGACTGGTAGCTTCAAGGATCAAAGGCTTTTGGGGTATAAATATCTGTGCTCAAACCCCCTATTTTTGTATTGCTTTTGGATCTGGAGAGGAAACTCTGTCCGTGCCACTGGAGGAATCTGCAGGAAGTGACTGTCCCTGTGCTGTGTGTTGTTTCTTGCACTGGCCTGCAGCAGTGACCACTGGACCTTGAAGAAGAGGAAAAGGAACTCTTGAGAGAACTTTTATTTTTGTACAGCAATCACCCAAGGGCTAGGAAAAGAGCTAGCCTCCTGCTGGAGTCTCAGGCACAACAGACTCCACCACCAACCTCCTGCTTCCTCCCTGCGAGGACTGCTATCTGCTGAGGAGGCTCCTGTGAGTTCCAGGGCCTCTAGTTTGCATCAGAGAGAAGAGGGTAAGAAATCGACGCTAACGCATCTTTGCGGGCCGCTGCAGTTGAGAGCGCTGGGAAAATCATCGCGCTACTGCCGCCGAGGGCCCGCAACCCGAAACCATCGCTGACGCCCCTTTGCGAGCCGCTGCAGCCGAAACGCGCTGGAAAGATCGTCGCGCTGCTGTCGCCGCGCACTCGCAACCCTTAAAGAAATCATCGCTTCGAGACATCGCAGTGCGGACGCCGTGCGTTCGCCACTTTGATCGCATCGCACCGAATTTCGTCGCTCCCTCGCGGAGCGTCTTGTCTTCGCATCGCAACACGATCGCACAGCGCAACAGGATCACCGCATCGACTTCTCCCACGCGGCAAGAAAGTCATCGCATCGGCGGTCCAGCGTGCAGAAGTTTGTCGCATCGTCTCCGCACGCATCCCGCAGATCGGCGCATCATCCTCCCTTGCGGCAAGGATTTCAACGCATCGCCGGCCTCGCGTGCCGAGAATCATCGCTACAGCTTATTTGCGACACTTTGTTGGTTTTGCTACTAAACCCAGGTACTTTGTGAAAGAAAGGGTCGCAGAGACCACTGCTTTGAACTTGAACCTTATTTTTGCAACCTTTGAACTATTTTTGACAGCCTTTCAACAGCTATCCTATTTTTGACAGTATTGTGGCTTTTACAGTTATTGGTCTTGTGATAAATCTGCCTTTATATAAAGATACTTATTTTTTATAATAACTACTTGTGTGGTGTCCCTTTGTAGTGTTCCTCATTGTGTTACTGTGTATGATCATAAATGCTTCACACCCTGCCTCTGAGATAAGCCTACCTGCTCGTGCTACGTTACCACAGGGTTGAGCAGGGGTATTAAAGAGGGTAGCCCTCTCACTCTGACTTAGGAAGAAGGGTCCCTACTTGGACAGTGGCCAGCCATTGCCAACTAGAGACCCCCATTTCTAACATTGGTGGTCAGCGGTGAGGATCTGGACTTGCATTTATGATCGCATACAGTAATTATAGTGTACACTACTAGTGAGTGCAGACCATAACGTACCGCATACATTTTTTTTTTTTGGGAGAATTTTTTTTGCTCCTATATTGTGATTGATATTGCCGGTGATTTTTCACCCGCGCACATTTTCTGAGAGTTTTGGGATCCTATATTGTGATTGATATTGCCGGTGATTTTTCACCCGCGCCCATTTATTGAAAGTTTTTTGATCCCCTATTGTGATTGATATTGCTGGTGATTTTTCACCCACGCACATTTGTGAGAGTTTTTGGGATCCTATATTGTGATTGATATTGCCGGTGATTTTTCACCCGCGCCCATTTATTGAAAGTTTTTGATCCCCTATTGTGATTGATATTGCTGGTGATTTTTCACCCACGCTCATTTCTGAGAATTTTTAGGATCCTATATTGTGATTGATATTGCCGGTGATTTTTCACCCGCTTACATTTTTTGAGAAGTTTTCTTCTGTCCTTTATTGATATTGCCAGTTATTTCTACAATGGGCAAGCCCAGATCCAATGCCTCAGAAGATCTCTCCTGGGAAGAAGAGAAAATAGAAACCTACAATGCCAAGCAGCTCAAATATTTTTGCAAGCAATTCACAGTCCCTATCACAGGTCTCACGAGGAGGGAGGAGTATTACAAGGCGCTGAAGGCCTGGCTAGAAGCCAGGGATGCCCCTAAGGATCTAGGAGAGCTTGTGGAGGGAGGAGAGCAGCAGGGCGATGTAGTAGACTTAGTAGGAGACCCAGCCCTTTCCAACCCGGGCTCTAGTGTGTCCGTTAAGGGTCTGTCCCCAGAAGAGCTGGAGGACAGGGAGAGAGATAGGCGGCATAATATGGAGATGGCTAAGCTTAAAATGGATGGTCACCGGGACCTAGAGAACAAGAAGTTAGAAATTGAGATTATGAGGATGAAGCTTGAGCATGAGAGAGTATTGAGGGAGTTGGAGATTAAAGCTAAGAGCATGGAAATCTCCCCTCTGGTGGCAGCGTACCTGTAGTGCACCCTGAGAGTAGGGTGTATATACCCAAGGAGGTTATTAAAGATTTCCACAAAAGTGAAGATATTGGGCAATGGTTTGCCGCTTATGAAGTAGCCATGGTGTCCCACCGGGTCCCTGAGAAGGATTGGGGAGCAGGGTTGTGGGGACGCTTTGTGAGTGAGGGGAGGGATACCTTGTTGGACCTGCCCCCAGAAAGTAGGATGGTTTATGCCCACATGAAGGAAGCGTTGGTGACCCGCTATGGTTTGACCCCTGAGATGTATAGACAGAGGTTTAGGGTGTGTAAGAAGCTAGAGGGTACCACGTGGGTTGAATATGTGTCCTTTTTTGCAGAGCCATGGAACGCTGGGTAAGAGGTAGCAAAGTAGAAACTTTTGCACAGTTTTATGATTTGATTGCATGGGAGCATTTATCTAGTAATTGTTTTCCTGAGCTACGCCAGCACCTAATTGATTGCAAGCTGACTAACCCTAGAAAGCTTGCTGAGGAGGCGGACCGCTGGGTGAGCACCCGGGTCCGCAAGGGTCCAGTGGGAGACGTCGCCAAAGGTGGGCAGGGTCCCCAGCAGAGGAGTGGGGGGACAAGGGTCAACAGAGGGAGTTCCACCGAGGGCCCCAAAGTAATCCCCCAGGGAACCAAGCAGTGGTGTCCCAGCCCCCCAAGAAAGGAGGACCGGGCCCCCAACAGGTAGGCCTGTTCCCAGGGGGCCCCCACGTGTTACAACTGTGGTCAAGTGGGCCACAGATATTTTGATCCCCAGTGCCCCCAAAGGGGGCCAGTGCACCCCCGTGCACCACCCCGCCAGATTGCTAGTGTAGCCCTGGGAGAGGAGGAGATGGGTGCCCAAGAAGGGTGGGATCCCGTAGAATTGACCCTTGTCTCATTAGGGGACTTTGAGATGGTCCCCAAGCCTGCACTGCCTGCTAACACTAAAAATACAGGCAGTGGGTGACCATCAATGGCCATAGGGTGGAGGCTCTAAGAGACACAGGGGCCAGTGTAACTGCTGTCAGCTCCCGGTTGGTGTCCAAAGAGCAGGTTGTCCCCCATGCATTCTACCCGGTAGTGTCCGCCGACAATTCAGAGAGCCAATGTGAGGTGGCTCAGGTTCCCTTTGAGTGGGGGGGTCTCAGGAACTCTTCAGGTAGCTGTGAGGCCCGCCATGCCTGTAGACTGTCTGCTGGGCAATGATTTAGAGGACTCCCCGTGGGCTACGGTGGAGAGGAAGGCTCACTTAGAGATGTTGGGTCTGCCTGAGTGGGCGTGTGCTACCACTCGGTCCATGGCAGCCAAGGAGGGTGTTGAAAAGGATCTGGAGCCTGAGAGTAGGGCCCAGATCCCTGCCTTAGAGAGAAGGGGCAGGGGGCGCGGGAAGCCGGCCCCCTTGGTTCCCACGGCCCAGGAAGGAACAGACCCTGAGGGGATGCCCTGGAGCCTACCGGGGAGCAGATCACCGAACTGGGGGACCTGCCTGAGCTGACCCATTGGCAGCAGGAAGGGGGACCCACCAGGGAGGAATTTTGTGAGCAGCAGAGAGTTTGCCCCTCTCTTGAGGGTATGCGGTGACAGGCTGCAGCCCAGGCAGAAGGTGACATGTCTGGTTCCCATCTGATTTATTGGGAGAACAGTCTCCTGTATAGTGAGCCTAAGGTTGCTGAGCCAGGGTCAGCCCGGGTGCTGGTGGTACCCGAGTGCTTCAGAACCTTCCTACTGGGGTTGGCTCATGACATTCCATTGGCAGGACATCTGGGGCAGACCAAGACCTTTGAGAGGCTGGCTGCCCACTTTTATTGGCCCCAGATGCACAAGAGTTCAGACTCTCATTGCAGGACCTGTGAGACTTGCCAGGCAAGTGGGAAGAGTGGGGGGAAGATCAAGGCCCCACTCCAGCCCTTTCCAGTTGTGAGTACCCCATTCGAGCGAGTGGGCATTGACATTGTGGGGCCTCTGGACCCCAAGACAGCCATGGGCAACAGGTTCATCCTGGTCTTGGTGGACCATGCCACCCGGTACCCTGAAGCCATCCCGCTCAGGACAGTGACGGCCCCCGTGGTGGGACGTGCACTGATGGGGATTTTCTCCCGTGTGGGATTCCCCAGAGAGGTGGTGTCTGACAGGGGGACCAACTTCATCTCCCAGTACATGAAGTCTCTGTGGAAGGAGTGTGGGGTAACGTATAAGTTCACCACTCCTTACCACCCCCAAGGTAATGGTCTGGTTGAAAGGTTCAACCGGACCTTGAAGGGCATGATCATGGGCCTAGAAGAGCCCCTGAGGCGTAAGTGGAACGTCCTCTTGCCATGCCTGTTGTTTGCCTACCGGGAGGTGCCACAGAAGTCCTTAGGGTTCAGTCCCTTTGAACTCCTCTATGGCCACCCGGTTAGAGGACCTCTGAGTCTGGTCAAGGAAGGCTGGGAGCAATCTCCCAGGAAACCTCCCCAAGATGTATTTAGCTACATGTTGGCCTTCAGGAAACCAGACTCGGCGTTTCAGAAAAATTGCTGAGGCAAATCTGGAAGCCAGCCAAGAAGAAATGAAACGTTGGCACGACCAGAATGCCACTCTGGTCGAATTTCAACCTGGTCAGAAGGTTTGGGTACTGGCCCCAGTGGAGCCTTGTGCGCTCCAAGATAAGTGGACCGGTCCCTTTGAGGTGGTGGAGCGCAAAAGTCCAGTTACCTACTTGGTGGACTTTCAGTCTCCCAGGAACCCCTTGCGGGTCCTGCATGTGAACCGCCTAAAGCCCCACTTTGAGAGGTCTGAAGTGGGCATGCTTCTTGCCACAGATGATGGGGTTGAGGAGGAGAGTGAGCCTCTCCCTGACCTCCTGTGTGCAGAAGAGAAGGATGGGTCAGTGGAGGGTGTGATCCTCTCCACCACACTGACCCCTGAGCAGCAGAGAGATTGTCACCACCTGTTGGGGCAATTTTCTGATTTGTTCTCCCTGGTACCTGGTGTCACTGATTGGTGCGTCCATGAGGTGGATACCGGGGACAGTTCTCCTGTCAAGCACAAGGCTTACAGGGTAACTGACAGGGTCAGGGCTTGCATTAAGGAGGAGGTCTCCAAAATGTTCGCCCTAGGGGTGGTTGAGTCCTCTAGCAGCCCCTGGTCCAGCCCCGTGGTCTTGGTACCAAAAGCTGCGACGCCTGGTGCCACTCCTGAACTTAGGTTCTGTGTGGACTACCGAGGTCTCAATTCGGTCACCAAGACCGACGCGCACCCCATCCCCAGAGCTGATGAGCTCATAGACCGGTTAGGGGCTGCCCGGTACCTCAGCACGTTTGATCTGACGTCTGGGTACTGGCAGATCGCCTTAACGGATGGGGCAAAGGAGAGGTCAGCATTCTCCACACCAGATGGGCACTACCAGTTCCGTGTGATGCCCTTTGGGATGAAGAATGCCCCTGCCACCTTCCAGAGATTGGTCAACCAGGTGTTGGTTGGGCTGGAGGCTTTCAGTGCCGCCTACCTGGATGACATTGCAGTGTTTAGTTCCTCCTGGGAGGACCACTTGCGCCACCTCTGGGAAGTGTTGATGGCGCTGCGCAGAGCAGGCCTCACAATCAAGGCCAGTAAGTGCCAGATTGGGCAGGGTTCGGTGGTGTACTTGGGACACCAGGTGGGGAGCGGCCAGGTGGCGCCCCTGCAGCCCAAGATTGAAACCATCCTGACTTGGGAGCCCCCAAGGACCCAGACCCAGGTGAGGGCCTTCTTAGGACTCACGGGTTATTACAGGAGGTTTGTCAAGGGGTATGGCAACATTGTTGCACCCTTGACTGAGCTGACTTCCAAGAAGCGGCCAAAGATTGTGAACTGGACTGACACCTGTCAGAAAGCCTTTGATGCCCTCAAAACTGCTATGTGTACAGCACCCGTACTCCAGGCGCCCAATTTTGCTAAGGAATTTGTTGTCCAGACAGACGCTTCAGAGCATGGGGTGGGGGCCGTTCTGTCACAGATAAATGAGGAGGGACTAGACCAACCTGTAGCCTTCATCAGTAGGAGGTTACTTCCACGGGAACAGAGGTGGAGTGCAATTGAGCGTGAGGCATTTGCTGTGGTCTGGGCACTGAAGAAGCTGAGACCATACCTGTTTGGGACTCACTTCCGGGTTCAGACAGACCACAGGCCCCTCAGATGGCTGATGCAGATGAGGGGTGAGAATCCCAAGTTGTTGAGGTGGTCCATTTCCCTACAGGGTATGGACTTCACGGTGGAACACCGCCCTGGTACAGAACACGCCAATGCTGATGGTCTGTCCAGATTTTTCCGCCTTAGCGATGAGAACTTCCAAGGGGATGGGTAGTTCTCCCCACATTTCAGCTGGAGGGGACGTGTGTTAGACCTGGCACCATTGGCGTGGGTCTCCCTTCCATTTTTCGCTGTTGTCTCCTCTGTTTTACTGGTGTTAGATGCTCTGGGCGCTGTGCCACTGCCATTCAGTGTCACAGCGCGAATGCTCCCTGTATAAATATGTCTATGTGAATTGGTATATCCCTGATTGGCTTATTTGGTTTACCTGTTAGTCCCTAGTAGTGTGGCCTATGTGTGCCCAGGGCTGGTAAACCAAATGCTGCTGGTGGGCCTGCAGCACTGATGTGTGCCACCCACAGAAGCAGCTTGTAAAGTGTGTCTCAGACCTGCCACTGCAGTGTCTGTGTGCAGTCCAGAACTGCCATCTTGGCTGTGAAGTGCAACCACTTCCCAGCCCCTGAACCTTCCCTTGGCATCCTGTAAGTCGCCCCTCGGGTAGGGTGCATTGTATGTGTAAGGTAGGACATGCCTTGTGTGTGTAGCATGTCCTGGTAGTGAATTATGCACCATTTCGTTTTTCACTACTGTAAGGCTACCTGTTCCTCATAGGCTAGAATGGGCAGTTTGACTATTACATGCTATAGTCCTAACTGACCCCAGGAACATGGTAGAAAAACGAATTTAGTATGCCTGAGCTCAGAATATTAAAATACACCTTTTAGTGAAGTTTATTTTTATATTCTGTGTTTGAAAATACCACTTTTAGAAAGTAGGTATTTTCTTGCCTAAGCCTTCCAGTGTGCTCTGCCGTTATGTGTATTGGCTGTCTGGTTTTAGAGGGGCAGGACAGGCTGAGTCAGACCTTGGTGGAATAGAGAGATCTGCATTTAGAGTGTGGGGAAGGGTGGCTCTTTGATCTGAATAGGGCTGTGCCTGGCAAGGTGAATGCTGGCTCCACCTCCCACTGTGTGTCTGCTAGCAGACCCCCTCTTTCTGAAAGGAAGGATGCAGCCTGGTAAACAAAGTGCTCCAGGCCTGAGCAGAACTGGTTCTGGCTAGGTTCAGGGACTGGTAGCTTCAAGGATCAAAGGCTTTTGGGGTATAAATATCTGTGCTCAAACCCCTATTTTTGTATTGCTTTTGGATCTGGAGAGGAAACTCTGTCCGTGCCACTGGAGGAATCTGCAGGAAGTGACTGTCCCTGTGCTGTGTGTTGTTTCTTGCACTGGCCTGCAGCAGTGACCACTGGACCTTGAAGAAGAGGAAAAGGAACTCTTGAGAGAACTTTTATTTTTGTACAGCAATCACCCAAGGGCTAGGAAAAGAGCTAGCCTCCTGCTGGAGTCTCAGGCACAACAGACTCCACCACCAACCTCCTGCTTCCTCCCTGCGAGGACTGCTATCTGCTGAGGAGGCTCCTGTGAGTTCCAGGGCCTCTAGTTTGCATCAGAGAGAAGAGGGTAAGAAATCGACGCTAACGCATCTTTGCGGGCCGCTGCAGTCGAGAGCGCTGGGAAAATCATCGCGCTACTGCCGCCGAGGGCCCGCAACCCGAAACCATCGCTGACGCCCCTTTGCGAGCCGCTGCAGCCGAGACGCGCTGGAAAGATCGTCGCGCTGCTGTCGCCGCGCACTCGCAACCCTTAAAGAAATCATCGCTCGAGACATCGCAGTGCGGACGCCGTGCGTTCGCCACTTTGATCGCATCGCACCGAATTTCGTCGCTCCCTCGCGGAGCGTCTTGTCTTCGCATCGCAACACGATCGCACAGCGCAACAGGATCACCGCATCGACTTCTCCCACGCGGCAAGAAAGTCATCGCATCGGCGGTCCAGCGTGCAGAAGTTTGTCGCATCGTCTCCGCACGCATCCCGCAGATCGGCGCATCATCCTCCCTTGCGGCAAGGATTTCAACGCATCGCCGGCCTCGCGTGCCGAGAATCATCGCTACAGCTTATTTGCGACACTTTGTTGGTTTTGCTACTAAACCCAGGTACTTTGTGAAAGAAAGGGTCGCAGAGACCACTGCTTTGAACTTGAACCTTATTTTTGCAACCTTTGAACTATTTTTGACAGCCTTTCAACAGCTATCCTATTTTTGACAGTATTGTGGCTTTTACAGTTATTGGTCTTGTGATAAATCTGCCTTTATATAAAGATACTTATTTTTTATAATAACTACTTGTGTGGTGTCCCTTTGTAGTGTTCCTCATTGTGTTACTGTGTATGATCATAAATGCTTCACACCCTGCCTCTGAGATAAGCCTACCTGCTCGTGCTACGTTACCACAGGGTTGAGCAGGGGTATTAAAGAGGGTAGCCCTCTCACTCTGACTTAGGAAGAAGGGTCCCTACTTGGACAGTGGCCAGCCATTGCCAACTAGAGACCCCCATTTCTAACAGTTACCCATAACTATTTTTTTAGATATGTCTGCAAATAAAACATGTTTTCATAATCCCTGATTTCTAGAAGTACCTTAACCCCGTGAATGTGTTTTATATTGTATTCAATGTAAGTGTTTATCAATTTCATTTTTTTCTTGCTCTCAGTTTCTAGAATAGTCATTAGATAGTGTTTATGATTATTCTAAATATATATATATGATTGCCATTTTTTCTTTCTCTCCTTTCCTCCTTTTACCTTGTTTTTTTATTGACTTAGCATTTTGTATAACTTGATTTTATCTCGGATTTTATTATATTGTATTTTTCTATCTATAAATAAAATATTTTCTTAAACTTAGATAGAGGTCAAGGCCTATAGATATAGAGATCTCCATATATCTGGTAACAGATAGAAAATCTAGTAATTTCTTAAATCTGGTTTCTTCTCTAAAAGCTCTATGTGCCCCTATCTCTTTTGCTGTGATGCCAATGTTTACAGGGTTACCAAAAAAATGACTAAGACCCAAGCTGCGAATGGTGTTTTTTGACAAAAACCAACCAAGGGATAGCATTCATGACTAGGTGTCATTTTCACACTTGAGTACAAACAAAGCGAAGGAAAAAATTAGCATACTTAAATGGCCATGTATAAGTTAAAATGGAGTGCAGTCAGTATGGTAGACAGCCGGACACCACAGGTCAGTTTTTTACTTTCTAATACAACAGATTCAATAATCACCTAAATTAATCCGCTTTCTACAAAAAGTATTTGAACCATTCCAGAGCTGTATTTCTAATACTTATTTTATCTGAGCTTTTCAGCAAGAGGCCATAGTCGACTGTATCAAATCTAGCTGACAGAATCAATAGCATCAGGACATCAGGCATGTCTTAATATATTGTCGGACCTCATCTAGTGTTGCTGTCATTGCAGTTTTGATACTGTACCCTGTGCCATGCAGTAAGTTTTGAGACTTGTTAAACTATGAAATTTGATCAAATACTGCATGTAAACTTTGTCGTTTGGCGATGTCATACAACAAGCAGCAGGCTATTGCTTTCTTGCACACAACATCTGGTACGGAAGAACATGACCCTTATACGGTAAAAGCATTTAAAGCACAACTTAAGTGTGCCAAAATTGCTTTAAGTGATGGCTTGTTTGCATGTGTGTGCTCTTTTATATCACTGTTGAGGTGTGTGGTTGGCAATGGAAGAGTGTGAGGAAATAGAAATATGGCGAGCCTACCCAGCACCACCCGTAACAAAAATGTGATATTTGTTAAGATGCGGTTCTCTTCTAAATGTACTACATCATGTACATGTACATGCAGTGACTAATGGAGTAATGTGTATCTATTCTGTTGAAATGTGTAATGGCTGATTATGTTTGAAGCACCATCTCCCAGATACACCTGCAGTCACAGTGTCGATGTTATAACTTACCTATGAGCGACTTGTCATTGAAATCCCTAGCAGCCAACCAACCTCAAAGAGGAGACTGATGAAATATATAGCTATATACAGAGAAAGCAGATCCTGGCATCACAGACAGCTTGCATGGTGAAGAAGTGCCAGCAGAGCCAATTGTGGAAAAAAATGTTCCCCATGTGGATGATATCAATTGTACCTAATACATGAATGAAATTTCGCAGAGGCATTGAATTTCCATGCCACCTTTGCCTTTCTTCCAGTGACAGTGTTATGGTGATAAACTAGTACACTCTTCTGGTGATGCCTCTCAGTACTGAGTGAAAGCATTGAGATTGGCTTGCCTGTGAGATCCCTACCTTGCCAGAAGTGACCCTCTGGAATGACCCATGGGCCATGAGTTCAGCCAGTATTTTGACCTGGACAGGAAGGCCTGGATATTGCTGTAGGTGTATCAAGCTTACACTGCAGTCCAAATCCTAAACATGTTGATCTTTTGCCTGTAAACTTTCTCTCTGCTCAAATAATTGTTCCTTATCTGCATAGCTACAAAGACATTCAGTAACATAGTCAACTCAAAAAGTTGTTTGGTGTGTGAGATAATTTCACTCATGGTTAGACTGTGCGCGAAAGTTGGTGTTTTAATGAATTTCACCTGTAGAAGGGTGGTGGAGTCACACGCCATCTCTCTCTCCGACTTGTATTAGCAGGTGTGTTCCATGTATTGGGAGCCAATTTGTAATCTGTTGATAAGACATTTCTAAGTAAAAAATTTCAATATATTTTTACAAGTGAAATACATTACATTATACATGCTATTTAAATTCAATTTGTAAAGTCAATTTTTAACTAGTGTTATTTATTGCCACCATTTTTTTCTATGGGAGAGTGTTACAAGTGGTTCCCCATGTGTTGAGCTTGCTTTGACTTTATTGGAGATGCGGTAACTTTAGAACTGTATTTTCTAAAAAGCAATTGTGGTACTTTTTGAAGATGTGCTTTTGTATTCACATGTCCTCCCAAAAACACTGACTTCTATTAACCCTACCAATTTTTAGTTAATATTCCCCACTTTCCAGCCAGTTTCCTTTGTCCCTCCCATATATTACTATTAAGATCTCTGTGCATGTGGTGGAGAGCTCCACACAGAAAAGATAGGAGAGGCAGAGATGTCAATCCTGAGGTTTGTGAATAGCATTTTGCAATAAGTTGATAGTACTACTAGAATACTACTTTAAGTACTTGAAAATGCATTTTGTGACCCATGCCTCCACATCTATAGTATTGTTTTATTCATTTTTTAAATTTTTAAAAAAATATACATTTAATGAAAAACAATATTTATCATGATCAAATTAGAATATGAATATTGACCTCTTTAATTGTATGTACTATCCCCAGTGTTTGTTTTACTGGAGTTAGAATATTAAGTCATCTTGATCCTCAAGATATATCCACTTTCTCTAAAATGAGTAGGACTAGAGTTAGACCAGTAAATCGCACACCACCTCCCAATTATATGCACTTTCCCCAATAATAGTTATACTGGAGGTAGAATAGTAATTATGACTTCACCCCAAATGTTAGCAGGATTAGGAATATTAACCCCAAACCCCTCATTAAATATATGCTCTTATCCCAATGCCCTAGGGGCAGAGGTTAAATCTGACACCCAATTAGAGGCATTTCCCCCAAAGTTAACAGCAATGTAGTTAGAATATCAATTCTGGCCCCTGTCAAATATATGTGATTTCCCAAATATTAGTAAGACTTGAGTTAGAATAGTAAATCTGACAAACATCTATCTAAGATATATGCACTTTTGGTAATATTCCTGGAGCTAGAGTTAGAATAGTAAATTTGATCCCTCGTATAGTAATTCTGAACTCTTACCTCATATATATGCAAATATATATGCAGATTTCCCATTTTTAGCAGGACTGATGTTAGAACTGTAATCTTTACTGCCCCCATTATATGTACTGGAGTTAGACCAGTAATTCTGGTTTCCACTAACCAAACACATTTATGCACATTTGTCAATGGCGTTAGGACTGGGTTTATAATTATACATCTGACCCACCTTCCGCCAATTATATGTTCTTCCCCTTTTGTACATGGGACCGGAGTTACGATATTTAATCTGATGTCATGTTAGTAGGACTAGAATTAGAATATTAAATCTGACCTCCCTCCAATAATTTGCACTTCCCCCAGTGTTTATGAGACAGGCATTAAAATAGTAAATGTAACCCCTTCTCCCGGATACACATGCACCTTCCCAAACTTTTCCTGGACTGGAGATGATGATGGTAAATCTGTCCCCTAACAAATATATTTTATTTCCCCAGTATAAGTGGGACTGGAGTTAGACTATTAAATCTTGCCCTCCAATGATATGCCATTTAGTAAATGTTAGTTGTAGTGTAATGTAATTCTGACCCCACCTCCTCAAACCTATGACCTTTTCCCAATGTTCCTGCACTTAGAATAGTAAATTGTAAATCTGATCCCCCAAATATATGCACTTTCCCCAATCTTTGCAGGACTGAAGCATAATAGCTAATCTGACCCCCCTCACCTCTCCGGCAGTATATACACTTTCCTCAATGGTTGCAACTGGAGTTAGAATAGTAAATCTGACCTTCCCCAACTACATGTACTTCTCCCAATGTTTGTATGAGTTGAACTCAGAATAGGTAATCTGTCATGTCTCCCCGATATACGCATTTTCCCCAGTGTATGTTGAAATGGAGTTAGAATAGTCAATCTACCCACCTAGAACATATGCACTTCCTGCAATGTTTGATTGAAGTTAGAGTAGTAACCCCCAAAAATCCTTAGTTTCCCACGTGCATTATGGACTAGACGAACAATAGCAAGCCTCATCCCCATATTAAATTCTTTATATTTTTGGAATATAGGATTTTAATTAAAAAGTGTATTTTTGAAATGTCTTTATTTTTATATTATTATTTTTATTATTATTTTGTGTTCTTCTTAAAGCTCAACAAATTTCCATTCACTATGAGGGAGTTTAGCAGCCTTTTCCATTATTGTGCTGCCTTGACTTTGAAAGCTCTCCTGCCTAACTAGTTTTCTTAAGCTTAAGCACACAGACCAGGTTTGCTGGTGGTGACCTAAGAGTCCTCAAGGTTTGTAGTTGCTGAAGTTCTTTATTTCTTTTTATAACTCCTCTGTAGATGGTTATGTGATTATGTAATTTATTAAATAACTAAAATGCATTAATATTCATTGAACATTTTTCAAATCGTTACAATGATTGAAAGAATTTAGAGTACATATTTTGAGATATATCGGATTAATTAAATACTTTATTTTTATTAACTATGAAATGTTTTGACATTGGTGTTTTTACATTAAAGTAAAATATTGTTTTGTAATATTTTATAAAAAGTTTCATTATGTACAATAATTGCAAAATAATGTAATGTTGTTTAAATCTCATCATCAAAGTAAGTTGTGTTAAGTAGAAGCACGCTTCTTGATTTGGGTCCCTTTAAGTTTTGGGAAATCAAACAATCGTGCAGGCTCCCTCATGGTCTCTGCTCATTGTCAATGCTTTACAAAGTCAACCTAGGCTCACTATTTGACATTTTCAAGAAGACCAAGTTTGGTCTACCATTTGTGCTGATAAAGGGCCTGATTACGAGTTTGGCGGACAGGGTTACTCCATCACAAATGTTACGGATATCCCATCTGCCAAATTACAATTCCATTATATCCTATTGAACTTGTAATATGGCGTACGGGATATCCATCAAGTTTGTGAGTTGGTGGAGTATACCTTCCACCAAATTCATAATCAGGTCCAAAAGTGTGGGATCCCACCTTAGTGTTTGACCTACAAGGAGCACTAAGAGACTCCAAGATCTGGATGAATAAAAACTCCCTCACAATATATTATTACAAAACGCTGTCCTGGGCCCCATCAGTCAAGCAGGGAGAGTTACTACCTAACAGGCATAGAACCAAATTGTAGAGGCAGCTACTGACTTTAGATCAGACTATTACAACTTCCACTAACTAGGTTTGTTGCCAACTCATCTTATTCATCTCCTTCAGGCTTAAAATGTGATGTTTATAGTTCAAATCTCTTTATTCACATTTTCATGTCAGGTGTCGCAACATAAAGAGCATAGCAGCGCTTAGCATATGTCTTAAATATTGACATTAACAGCAACAAAAAAAAAACAATGAATCCCCAACAAGACCCCCCCCCCTTAGTACTCAGTGGAGCAAAAGACTATAATTAGGACACTAAGACCTTTTCATGATCTGCCCAATTGGTATCTGCCAGTGGTACGGTGGGCGACATTGGTCAATCGGAGTATGCGCAGGTATTTGGGACAGTTGAGCTCCTGGAATTCTGCCGAGAGGAGGGCAATGAATTGGTGCCAAAGCTCCCCAAATGAGTAACTCTGAGCCATGAGGGAGAGAGTGATCTTTTTCATCCTCAATATGTGCCATAAGCTGGCAAGCCATCCGTGATGGGAATATGTCCTGTGCCCCAATGTGGTAGAATATTCTGAAGTGTTGCTCCCAAGGCTAGTCCTATCTGCCTCCCTGTCGGGATTTTAATGGAAAGGTAAGAGGATTGGGCAACCACAAAATTGTGTATGCGGGGAATCTGGGAAGTTGTGTGTCTAGATTTGAACCAATAACATCTATAATCTTGGTCAAATACTCTGCTATTTTGGGGAAGTCCCACAACAAGTGTAGCAGTGTGCCAGGAGAGCCACAGTTCCTCCAACAATCTGGACTATGCTCTGGATTTTCTTTGTGTAAACGCACCAGTGTGAGGTATCAGTAAGTGGCTATCTTGGTGGCCGTTTCAATGCTGGCAGTATTACATGCAGTGTGTCTTGCTCTATAGTACACCTCTCCCCTTTCTTTCACGGTCAGTTGCCTGCCTAATTCTGTATCCCACCTTTTCTGACTTACATTTGTTAGGGACAGAGGAGGTTAAAGTAGGATGTTATATACTTCAGAGACAAATGTGCTGTTTATTGTATTAGTTGGTTACAAGCCATTTCTCGATTGGGCATCGTGGTACCCCAGAGTAGTTTAGCGGGTGCATTTTCTAATGTTGTACTTGTATATAATGCATTCTCTTAGATTCTGGTAGCGTGTAGTCAGAGCACAACTGGGCAAACTATAATATTCCTTCCTCGTCAAAAGTGTGGGCCACAAAGCAGCTCCTCACCCGTTGCCATGGGACAGACGCCACTTGATCCATGCCATGGGTGAAGTCAGCTTTGTCTAAATTTGGCATAAATGGGGACTGGAATGACGAGAGGCCTCGAGGGACCCTCACCTGATCCCAGACCTCCATGGTCACCCTGGTGATGGGAGACAAGTAGAGGCTCTTTGGACGATGTGGTCTCCTTAAGGAAGGGACCTTCCTTAGGTGCGGCCCCACTATCGTCCTATCCTGGAGTAGCCAGTGTTTCTCTGATTCATCTCTGCTCCAGTCCACGAGGTATTGTAGCTGCACCGCTTGGTAGTATTGCTGGAGGTTTGGTAGACATAGTCCCCCTGCATCTGGAGGTCGGTAGCTCTGATATTTTTGCATTCGGAGACTGCTGCCTATCCAGACGAAGTGATTCATTTCCCTGTGCAAGGTCTGTATCATCCCCACGGAGGATGTCACTGGGAGGGTCTGGAAGAGATATAGAGCCCTGGGTAGGTTGACCATTTTAAGGGTGGATATCTGTCTGAGCCAGGAGAGTCGTTGGTGTTTCCAGCGGGATAAGCCATCCCTAAGCTGACAAAACAAATACCCATAGTTTAATGCGGCAGTTGTTTGAACCAAGGAGGCCAATTGGATCCCCAAGTATGGAATGGACTTAGATGCCCATTGTATTGGGTATTGTACTATAAGTTGTGCCATTAATGTTGGGGACATTGATAGATTTAGAGCTTGAGATTTACTAACATTAATGTGTAATCCTCCTGCTTGGCCGAAATTCATCAATTCGGCTAGGAAAGCAGGGAGGGTTGTGCTAGGAATATCTAATGGCACCAGGACATCATCTGTATATAGACTGATTCTGTGTTGCTCCCCATCGAAAGTAACCTGGATGATGTCTGGGTTGCCCTGAACCTGCTTGGCCAATGGTTCCATATAGAGAGCAAATAACAGGTGCAACAGAGGGCATCCCTGCCGCGTGCCTCGGCTAATTGGAAAGGGCACCGAAATGTAGCCGTTCACTGTAACTGTCATGCTAGGATGACTATAGTTGCTTAGAACCCATGCTTGGAAACTGTTGCTTCAAGATATGGCCAATGCACCCAATTGAAGGTCTTCTCTGCATCAATCATTAATAACATTGGGGGCTATTAGCAAGACTGGCGATAAAATTATCGCCGTTTTAGCGGCAGGAAACTGCCGCTAAAGCGGCGATAATGGGCTTGCTAATATGCGTTATAGAATTCAATAGAAGCCCAGGTTAGATGTCCTGCACATCTAACCTGGGCTTCTATTGGAATTCTATGCCTGCATATTAGCAAGCCTCATTATCAGCCGCTTTAGCGGCAGTTTCCTGCCGGCTAAAGCGGCGATAATTTTATCGCCGGTCTTGCTAATATGCCCCATTGTCTCTCTGTTCAAGTGTTATGCTTTATCTCTGAGATGTAAAATGTGCTTGGTGTTATTGCTGCAATGTCTATAGGGAATAAATCCTGTTTGATCTGAGTCAATAAGGTTCGGCTTATAGGGTTCCAGTCGAGTGGCTACGATACTAGTAAAGAGTTTAATATCCACATTAAAGAGAGATATTGGGCAGTAGGAGTTGCATTGCTATTTGTCCTTAGCAAACACAAGGAGATGATGGACGGAGTGCTGAAACTTTTCAGACACTCATCCCCAGTCACAAATCTGGGTTAAATCCATCATCGTTCTTTAGCTCACTTCGCCACCCCAGTTCAGACACAGATATATGCAAATCAGTCTTGGCCCTGTGCCTCATGGGAACAGTCCAGCCTGAACTGCCAAGCATGTCTTCCCTGGACCGGAAACAAGCATCCTGGGACCGGTTTCGGGCTAACAGCCCTCATCAGCCAGGCTAGCTTGAATCCAGTGGCAAAGTGAGCAAGGGACCCACGTCTGGGCATACCCTGCCAACTTAGGGCGAACAAAGCAAACACAAGGAGATGATGGACGGAGCGCTGAAACTTTTCAGACACTCACCCCCAGTCAGAGATCTGGGTTGAATCCATCATCGTTCTTTAGCTCACTTCGCCACCCCAGCTCAGACACAGCTATATGCAAATCAGTCTTGACCCTGTGCCTCATGGTCCATGAGGCACAGGGTCAAGACTGATTTGCATATAGCTGTGTCTGAACTGGGGTGGCGAAGTGAGCTAATGACTGATGATGGATTCAACCCAGATCTGTGACTGGTGGTGAGTGTCTGAAAAGTGTCAGCGCTCCGTCCATCATCTCCTTGTGTTTGCCTTGCTATGTGTCCTTCCCAGGCTTTGTGATGACCACTGTGGCTGCCATCAGCATCGAAGGGGGGATTGACCCAGGACCCATGATTGAGTTGAAGAGCCTGGTTGAAATCGGGGCTAAAGCGTGGCAAAAGGTTTTTTAGAAAATTGCCAGGAAACCATCAGGTACCTGCGATTTCAAAGGTTTCTGGTGGGAGATGGCAGAAATGATCCCTTTCATTCAGAATGGGCAGTCCAGTGCAGCCGCCTGCTCCGGAGAGAGTTGTGTCGTGTTTGCCTCTTGTAGATATGAAGCTGGGTGTCCCGGGTCTACGATTTGCCCTGTTTAGAGATTTTCATAAAAATTTCAAAAGAGGCTATATGTTTGTCTTCCATTATCTCACTACTGTCCCGTGCTCATAGAGAGTGTATCCTGGTCGCCTGCCTTTGAGCTCGTAACTTGTTGGCCAAGAGGCGCCCTCATTTGTCCCCCCTTCATAAAAGGAGCGCTGTAGTCAGAGTGCTAAAAATTCGGCCTTGTCCAGGTCAATACCCGCTAATTGAAAGTGAGCTGATTTTAACTGACACCACACTCTCGAGGCCCCCATGCGCTGGTAGATTCGCTCTAGCTCCCTCACCTGATGGGACAAGCGGTCTCTCTTTTCTTTATGGGTCTTATTATCTGTGGCTGAAATAGCTATCAGTTCACCCCTTATGATGGCTTTCAGGGTCTCCCAGAGTGTAGTAATAGAAGTGCCTGGAGTGTCATTTCAGTTCTAGGAAGGTGTCTATTGCTTGATATATCTGTGTCACTTCCTCAGTCCTATAGAAGAGGGTCTCCCACAGTCTCCAAAACCAGGTGGGACATTCTGTTGGAGGGAGCTCAATGGTAAGGAAAATCAGCACGTGGTCCGATAGGGTAGATGGTTCTATCTCAGACGCTATGGTTAGGGTGTGTATGTCCTTATTCCTGAGAAAATAATCAAGTTCAATCAATCAATCACGGCATTTATAGAGCGCGCTACTCACCCGGGAGGGTCTCAAGGCGCTGGGGGAGGGGGTAAGTTACTGCTCGAACAGCCAGGTCTTGAGCTGCTTCCTGAAGGAGAGATGGTCCTGGGTTCGCCGAAGGTGAGTGGGGAGGGAGTTCCAGGTCTTGGCTGCCAGGTAGGAGAAGGATCTTCCTCCGGCGGTGGCTCTGCGGATGCGTGGTACGGTGGCGAGGCGTGGCTGGTTGATCGTAGCTGGCGGGTGGGCGTGTAGAAGGTCATGCGGTCGTTGAGGTACTTGGGGCCCAGGTCGTGGAGGGCCTTGTGTGCGTGGGTGAGGAGTCTGAACGTGATTCTCTTGCTGACGGGGAGCCAGTGCAGGTCTTTCAGGTGTCCGGTGATGTGGCTGTGTCGGGGGATGTCCAGGATGAGTCGTGCGGAGGCGTTCTGGATGCGCTGGAGTCTTTTTGAAGTTTGGCTGTGGTTCCGGCGTAGAGGGTGTTCCCATAGTCCAGTCGGCTGGTGACGAGTGCCTGGGTGACGGTCTTCCTGGTTTCAGTGGGGATCCATCTGAAGATCTTGCGGAGCATGCGCAGGGTGTTGAAGCACGAAGATGAGACGGCGTTGACTTGTCTGGTCATCGACAGGGAGGAGTCCAGGATGAAGCCCAGGTTGCGTGCGTGGTCCGTTGGTTTGGGCGCGGTGCCCAGGGCCGGGGGCCACCAAGAGTCGTCCCAGGCGGAGGGTGATGAGCCCAGGATGAGGACTTCCGTCTTGTCTGAGTTCAGTTTAAGGTGGCTGTTCCTCATCCAGTCGGCGACGTCTCTCATCCCGTCGTGTAGGTTGGCTCTGGCGGTGGTGGGGTCGTTGGTGAGGGAGAGGATCAGCTGGGTGTCGTCGGCGTAGGAGATGATGTTGAGGTTGTGTTGGCGTGCGATGGCTGCGAGGGGCTCATGTAGACGTTGAAGAGGGTTGGACTGAGTGAAGATCCTTGTGGAACGCCGCAGATGACTTCGGTGGCCTCGGATCTGAACGGGGGAGGCGGACTCTCTGGGTTCTTCCGGCGAGGAACGAGATGATCCATTCCAGTGCTTTCTCTCGGATTCCGATGTTGCTGAGGCGCTTCACTAGGGTGCGGTGGCAGACGGTGTCGAACGCCGCGGAGAGGTCCAAGAGGATGAGGGCTGCTGTTTCCCCGTTGTCGGTTAGGGTTCTGATGTCGTCGGTGGCTGCGATAAGGGCGGTCTCGGTGCTGTGGTTGGCCCGAAACCCGGACTGCGAGGGGTCGAGGGATCCATTCGTCTCGAGGAAGGCGGCAAGCTGTCTGTTGACGGTCTTCTCGATGACTTTGGCCGGAAACGGAAGGAGCGAGATGGGACGGTAGTTCTTGAGGTCGGTGGGGTCCGCCGTTGGTTTCTTCAGGAGGGCGGTAAGCTCGGCGTGCTTCCAGCTCTCCGGGAAGGTGGCGGTGTGGAAGGAGGAGTTGATGATGTCCCGGAGATGGGGTGCGATGGTGGCGTCGGCTTTGTTGAAGACGTGGTGTGGGCAGGGGTCGGTTGGTGATCCGGAGTGGATGGAGTTCATCGTGCGGGTGGTGTCTTCGGTGCTGATCGGGGTCCAGTTGCAGAGGGTGGTGGTGGCGGGCGTTGGTTCGGCGGTAGGGTGCGTGGTCTGTGCGTCGAAGCTGTTATGTATGTCGGTGATCTTGCGGTGGAAGAACGCGGCGAGTGAGTTGCAGAGGTCTTGCGAGGGGTGATGTCGTTGTTTCCGGCGCTGGGGTTGGAGAACTCTTTGACGATGCTGAAAAGTTCCTTGCTGTCGTGGGCGTTGTTGTCCAGTCGTTCTTTGAGTGCCGACTTCTTGGTGGCACGGATCAGCTGGTGGTGTTTGCGGGTGGCGTGCTTGAGGGCGGTCCTGTTGTCTGTGGTCTGGTCGAGTCGCCAGGCTTTCTCGAGAGTGCGGCAGTTCTTCTTGGATTCCTTGAGTTCGTTGGTGAACCAAGGGGTTTTCTTGCTTCCGGGTCTGCTGGGAGGGTTTTTAGTGGTGCGAGGTCGTCGGCGCAGGCGGTCAGCCACTTGGCGAGGTTGCTGGCTGCTTCGTTTGGGTCCGTTGTGTTGGTGGGTGTGTTCTGGCTGAGGGAGGCGGTGAGCTGCTCGGCGGTGATCTTGCTCCAGCTCCGGCGGGGAGCCTGTTGCGGGTGGTGGTGGGTCGCAGTCTTTCTGAAGCTGAAGTGGACGCAGCTGTGGTCGGTCCAGTGGAGTCCGGTGGCGTGGCTGAAGGAGATGTGCTTGCTGGAAGAGAAGACGGGGTCAAGCGTGTGGCCGGCGTAGTGGGTGGGCGTGTTCACCAGTTGCTTGAGTCCGAGGTTGGCGAGGTTGTCCAGCAGGGCGGTGGTGTTTCTGTCGTTGTTGTTCTCCAGGTGGAAGTTGAGGTCCCCTAGGAGGATGTAGTCGGCGGAGGGCATGGCGTGCGGGCTGATGAAGTCTGCGATGTCTTCGCTGAATAGTGTGCGTGGTCCCGGGGTCTGTAGATGAGGGTGCCTCGGAGGGTGGTCTTGGGGTCAGTGTGTATCTGGAAGTGTAGGTGTTCGGCGGCGGTGAAGGTCTCGTCGGAGTTAGTCGAGATGCGGATGGTGTTCTTGTGTACGATGGCGATGCCTCCTCCCGTCTGGTTGACGCGGTCCTTCCGGGTGATCTTGTATCCGTCCGGGATGGCTATGGCGATGTCGGGCGCTGAGGAGGCGTTCATCCAGGTTTCGGTGAGGAAGGCGACGTCCGGTGCTGTTGCGTCGAGCAGGTCCCAGAGTTCCACGGCGTGCCTGTGGACGGAGCGGGTGTTCAACAGGATGCATTTCAGGTGGTTGCTGCTGGTGCTCGACTTGGCGGAGGTGGTGCACGTCCGGGGGCAGGTGAATCGGCAGGCTTGGCAGGTGAAGGGTCCGTGGGTGCGTCTCGGTGAGGCTCGGTAGCAGGCAGGGTTCCGGCCGGCATTGAGTGCGGTGAGGGTGGCGGCGTCGTAGGTCCGTCGAGTAGTGTTGCATTGGTGGGATCCAGGGGTCCTGGCGCTGGGCGCGGGCCAGGCGCGGACGGGCGCAGACGGGCTTACCTTTGGCGCACCTTCGGCGCTCCGTCGGTGCTCCCGCTGCGCGCGGCCGCTGCGCGGTCGCTCAGGGGCGTCATAAGTAAGGAGCCTGGAGGGAGGAGCAGCTGGGTGGCGGGAGCGGGGCGGCGAATGGAATCACGGGGGCGGGGCCGCAGGGAGGCAGTGGCGGGAAGTCCCAGGAGCAGCGGGCAGCGGGAAAGTCCCAGGAGCAGTGGGAAAGTCCCAGGAGCAGCGGGCAGCGGGAAAGTCCCAGGAGCAGTGGGAAAGTCCCAGGAGCAGCGGGCAGCGAGCGAAGGAATCTCCAGGCAGGAGGCGGCAAGGCAGGCAGGAGCGGCAGCAGTGAGTGGGGCGACCAAGCCCTGTGGAGGGCTGAGCGGTCACACTCTGTGGTCCCCTACGGTCCCCTTAAGTAAGGAGCCGGGAGGGAGGAGCAGCTGGGTGGCGGGAGCGGGACGGCGAATGGAATCACGGGGGCGGGGCCGCAGGGAGGCAGTGGCGGGAAGTCCCAGGAGCAGCGGGCAGCGGGAAAGTCCCAGGAGCAGTGGGAAAGTCCCAGGAGCAGCGGGCAGCGGGAAAGTCCCAGGAGCAGTGGGAAAGTCCCAGGAGCAGCGGGCAGCGAGCGAAGGAATCTCCAGGCAGGAGGCGGCAAGGCAGGCAGGAGCGGCAGCAGTGAGTGGGGCGACCAAGCCCTGTGGAGGGCTGAGCGGTCACAAGTTGCGTCTATGTTTCATGTGCATGTGAGTAGAATGTGTATTCTAGTGTGCGTGGATGGAGTTCTCGCCAAAGATTCCCGCAACCCTATTTCTTGTAGCCATTGGATACCCCCCCGATCAAGGACCCAGTCTGACCACATCTGTGCGATGTTCTGGTTATGTCATTGAATACTAAATTAATGTCTCTTCCCAAAAGTATCCGCCTTTCCGTGATGGACATTACCTCTGACACTGCTTTGCGCAGTAAATGTTCTTGTCCCTCATTAAGGGTGTATAAGGAGCCCACTACAAAGGTTTGGTCACTAGCGATTGCATGATATACAATGAGTCTACCATTTAATTCTGTGACTTTGGGCTCTATTTTACTAGAGAAGGAGCAGGATACCAATATGGCTGTCTTGGTAGGCGCAGAGGAAAGGAATTATGAGAAAGCGTGGGATTGGAGTCGATGCCAGTCGCTAATTAATAGGTACGTCTCCTGGAGTAGGCAGATGTCTGTCCCAGAGTGTTCAAGATATGATAAAATAACTCGGCGCTTAACTGGGTCATGTGGATATGAGGTATGCAGAAAATGCTCTTAGGCCCGGTATCTCAGTCGCACCCTCCCAGTGCCCCTCTCCATCAGCGCCAAACCCCTGTGTGGGTGCGTCAGATCTGTAATGTGCCATTGTCAAAGGTGAGTACTTTCCCCAGATAACAGAAACAAAAAAAGTTAATAACATGGAAAACATTAGCATCAAGTCCGAAGCTGAAAGAGCAAACTTACTGTTCCTTCGGGAAACAAGGACAGTGGGTCTGTGTTGTAGCTTCAACTCCCCGCCCCCCCACCTCCGCAATCCACCCGCCACTTCAAGAGTGGAGTTCGATGCCACAGACCCAGCGACATCAAATAGCCTCCGCATTGTCTAGATCTCTGGACAGCGACTTCAGAACTGCCTTTCGTTCCATTGCAATTGTTGCTGGATCAGGCCACAGTTCTCCAGCTGTTGCTTCATGCAATTGCCATTGCGGGGGTCTGTGGGTCCTCTGGTCTCAGGGGTTTGTCTGTTGTTCTGTGGCCGAAGAGTCTTCAATGTCAAGTATTTAGCAGGTTTCCTCCAGTGATCGTAGTTGGTGCAGCTTGCCATCTAAACGGAAAATGAGCCGGAACGGGTGGCCCCATGAGTAGGTAATGCCAATGTTCTGCTGGTTAGAACTCACTGGGAAAAAGCCACAAAGCTTCTGTAAAGTTATTGCTGCCAAGTCTTGATAGAGTGTCGATGTATGGCCCCTAAAGTACACCAGGCCTTTTGCAGAATGTTTTCTTTCAACTGGTAGTCATTGATGAAAACTAGGATATCGGCCGGTGGGGGGACACTATGGTCTCAGAAGCCCCACTCTATGCGCTAGGTCAATTATGATCTTCAGGTCCGACGCTGCTTCCAGGATGTGAAGAAAAAGATCTCTAATGTAAAGGTCTAGGTCTGACCCTTCTGCTTTTGTTGGCACTCCTTTGATACAAATATTATTTTGCCTCAACCTGTTTTCCAAGTCCCCAACGTGGGCCTGCAAGTCAATATGCTGCACTTGAAGGTGAATGATCTTCTGCTGCAGATGCTCCACTTCTTCAACGCGGCTGTTTTCATGGTCTTCGATGGCTGAGACATGGTCTCCGACTTCGTCTAGGTCTCGTCGGACTTCTTTGATGTCGTTTGAAAGATCTTGTTTGACCGCTTGCAGGTCGTCCAGCAAAGACGCAAACAGTGCCTCAAGAAAAGAGCGAGTTACTGGTTCCTCTGAGTTTTCACCTTCTTGCAGTTGGCCTGAGCCGGATGTCGACGGGCGATCCCCTGCCGGGGTACCAAAAGGTTTGGTTAGCATATCTTTCAAGTTGAAATCCTTTTTGGCTCAGGCGGTTGCCATAACTCCAGGATTTGAGGGAGTGCCTTGAAGGAAGTGACCCGAATCGGGTCACTCGGGTCACACAAGACCTCTCAGTCTTCCATACCAAATGAAGAGTCGGTCAGACAGTAGAGAATACAAACCAATATCTGTTTATTCAGAGTACACTCAGAGCAGAGCCTGGTCTGCCCAGTCTCTAAGGAGTGCTGCAGAGGGACTGGCATCAGCAAGCATAAAGATACATTATGTACATTTCATAGCGAATGAAGGCACGCCCATAATGGAATTTTCCAAACAGATACAGCGGAACTGTGAAATACAAAAAATAAGTTTAGATTCTACAGCCGGGCACACACTATCTAGCAGTCAAGGTCATTCTGCCCTCCACTAGACAAGTGGGAGAGGGTTTCTATCTAAGGGGAAAGGTATGCGTTAATAAGAACAGTGCATTCATTAGCAAAGCAAAACCTAACCTTGGAGAAACAGAACCTAACTGAGGCCATTTCTCAGAAATTACAGAGTATAAGTTTCGATTGTAACCCAAAATGGCATGTACATATAAAATGGCGCCGCAAATGCTAACATACATATAATAATGCATAAGTAGGATTCTTTTTATTCTAACAGCCTCCAGGCCTCTCCTCTACCCCAGCCATCGGTCCTGTCCTCCAGTGAGGTATGTAAGTTCCAGCTCAGGTGATGCAGTAGGATTCAAGGGGGTCTCCCATGTGCCCCAATGGACCTCAGGCGAAGTGGGTGGGTGGCATAGGTGGGCTGCTGTTAGCTCTCCTGCCACTCCGGCTGGATTTGTGGGCCCAGTTGAGCTGCTATCTCTGATCTTTGGTGGCTGAGGTAGATAGCTCGTCTTCACTTGAGGGGTCTCAATGTACCTCTATAGATGGTGTCGAGGGAGCGCATCAGTGACCTTCTATCATATAATGTGCGGTTTAGTCTTTGGACCGTGGGCCCCTAGTCTGGCTACTCATAAATATATTCACTGGGATTTTGCATAACCCATCCGCTGTGGAGAGTGCAGCTCTGGGTGACCATTGGAAGTGCGCTGTGGCGGTGGTCATGCCAGCACCCTTTCACTGGCTTCCTCTGTTGTGCAGGCGTGGAGCAGCACTAGCAGGCAGTGTCTAGCATTGCAGGTAGTCTCCCCGAGGGCCAGTAAGATGTTGCCACCCAGTTGCAAGTGTCCTGTGAGGCCCGAGAAGTGGATCCACATGGGGGATGGCAGGCCTTGTGGGGTAGTCTATACCATGGGTATCTATTCCACCGTGGCCTTTCTCCTGGATATCACTGCCTCAGGTCCTGCACCCTCCAAGAAAACGGCTGCATAGCGGGATCTGATCCTCCGCCTATGTGGCAATGTGGGGAACGCTGACAGTCCACTGCTGCTGTACAAGTTCTAGTGCCGGTAGAGATATGGGGCACTGGTAGTCCCTCAGGCCCTTTGTGGGGTGCGCCTGGCTAGCTGATCTCAGCCAGGCCGCTCTTGCTCCCACCTCTCCTTCTGTGTCGCATGTTTTACATTCCCAATTCTACAAAGTCAAGGACACATGGCCAGTAGGTGGGCTGGCCGCTGGGATCAGGGTAATTGACAGTGGAGAGTGAAGAGGAGGCCGCACACCGCGGTCCTCTGGAGTCTGCCGGGCATCGTCGCACCACGTGCAGCTGGGCTCACCTCAGATGCAGCTATGGTACATTTCAGCCTCTGCTCTCCTTCAGTGCAGCTGAGTAGGGGATGAGGTGGGCAGCTGGGGCTTATATGCACCTTTCCTTCAGCTGTAAGACTCTGGGCCCAGTGGCCCGATGCTACTGCGAGGCAGAACACGCCATACCACAGCTCTCGGATCCCCTTCAATCTCGAACTCCCATTGAGGATGCTGTGCGACTGAGCAGGGTACGGCGTCACGCCCAGGTGGACGCCCTCATCTGCGTCTCTCCGGAGGCCCACCCAGGTCTCTCAGCTGGGCGTTTGGGGCGTTACATGTGACTTGGGCAAGCGGCGGGGATGGAGAGAAGAAGAGGCACGTCTTACTCGTCTACCATCTTGGCCACGGCTCCAAAATGTGATGTTTAGAATAATCTCAGGTCAGGGAACAAAAGACCAAGGGGCATATTTACAAGAACTGATGCATCAGCATTGATGAGTCAGATTTCTTGCACCTGCCGCAAATGCCCTAACAATGCCATGGATGATCTGTATTTACAATACCGTGCTCCATGGTGCAAGGATTCATGGATGTGTCAGAAATTCTGATGCCATTTTTGTCGCTAAAATGACGCATTGCTGGAGTTGATTTTAACACAGATGCGAGTCCCATGTTAAATGCCCTGCATCAATCCTTACGCCTGGTTTGAGACGGCGTAGAGATTTTGACACAATCAAGTCATATAGTAACGCAGTGAAAAGTTGTAAATTTCACTACATCAGTTCTACATGGATTTTAATGTGGGAATGCCTACCCTCCATACATTATACCTGTAGCAGATTTAATGTGACACAGGCCTCTACAAACTGACGCATTGGGCCCAATGTGTTAGTTTGTAAATATGGAGCAGTTGAGGAGCACTGATTACACTGCCACTGCATCAAAAACAATTATGCTGCTTCAGCAGCACTAACTCTTTGCAAATATGCACCCAAATTTTCTAAGCAGTAAAGTTTTTCACTGACTCACAGGTAAGGATGGAGTTTCGTTCAAGCTTACTTGCTGAATTTTTAAGTGCATCAATGGTCTGCCCTCTTACTGTGTGACCAGTGGAGCTTCCTATACAATCCAACTGCAATTAAATACTACTGTGTATCTCCTGGGTTGTACTCAAATCCAGCACAAGACCTGAGCCCCCTTCCATTGGGTCCTGCGCAACTCCTCAGCTGTGAATCTACAGTATATGCCCAAAACACCGTCCTTCAGAAAGGTCATAAAAACGAATCTGTTTTAAGGAAACAATGTAAGGCTTGTGCCAATGCACCTCTGGGTAGTGTGTGCATTATACATTTCTTAGTCAGTCAACTGAAACATGAGTTTCAGAACCGTTGAACAATATGGCGCCTCAACTGACACAAAAGGTTAGTAAATGTTGTGCATGTAATATTTGTCTGTCTATGTGTGTTTATTAATAGAAGTTAAGGTATATACTGCTATATGTGTGAATGTGCCCTTGCACATGCATACATCCATAATATATATGCTCTGTGTGTTGCAGTGCACCATTGGCATGGAAGTCTGACACCTTACAATGTACTAATGCACATGTTGGTGCTTCTTTGTACAATGGAATGTGACTAGTTCAAGCACAGGGAAGCTACATGTAGTATAAGAACAATAAATATATTACAGGAACGTATACCCTGCAGAGACAACCATATCTTGATTTTAAGATTAACACAAGGGTAAAGAAATCCTTTTTATGCTTTGGCTTACTGTATCTTCCTTTTGGTCAGTTTTATGGACCCTGGAAACAGCCGACGAAAGAGAAGAACCTGTGCTGGCAATGGAATTGATTGAACATATATTCTGCCTGTGCCCAGTATTGCTCGACACTCATAGTAAATATGTGAATCTTAACTTTCATGTAGAAGGAAGCAGAACAATATCCGATGCAATTTTATTCAGTTCGATGGGTACATCACCATTAAACTTTGGGTGCACCCTAAAATATTTGGAGATGGCAATCAAGGTGTATGAAAGTAAAAACAATCAATAATGTTGCTCTTTTATGCACATGTATTCAAACCTAAGACAGTTGATCTTAAGTTATGATATTTGTATTTATTCTAAACTATTTAGACTTATAGTGTTTTATGAAATGGTATTTGTTGCATATGGTTTTAACAAACTTAAGCAATATAGAACTCACAAACAATATGTAGTATTCTCTTATTACTATCTATCTCTTATGACAACTTGTTCCTAGCTGCTCAGCCTGTGTGAGTGTTCTGAGTGGAATGTTTGGTATGTGCTGTGGATAGAATGCTTGGGTGACTGGATGAGGATGACAGTTGGTGAATGGGGCTGAGCAGCTAGCAGGCTGCTCCCGGTGGGACTGCTGACAGAGATCTTCACCACATTAATTTTGGCGACGAGTTGGAGACTTCCCCACGGTCAACAGTAGGTACAAGTGGCCTGAGAAACCTCATCAATTCCTTCTACAATAAGCTGGAGGAATAATACTATAAGTAACGGACGACTGGTAAAAGCAACAGGAACAAGATGCCATAGTAAAGATTCACAACGGGCCTCACAGGTATTTCTCTCTAAAGACATTCAATTTCAAATGAAACAAAGGAAATTGATTAAAAGTCAGCGCGCTGTGCGGTCCCACCGGTGTCCATCACACCGGACAGCCCCCACGCAAGCATGCTGTACACCGTCTAGAGAGGCCACTACTTCAAGACACCTAAATGATGCTGCGCAGGGTGAACCTACATGTACAGTAAGCCTCTTGATTTTATTAATTGATGTTGCGCAGAGAGTGTGCCTGATCGTTGCTTGCATTGGAACGGAGCTTCACTACGTTGAGACTGCACAGAGTCACACATGACGGGGTGCAAATAGAACAACATGGCCTTTGGCTCTGTTTATCTCTTGGAGGTGTAACTTGCCCTCATCAACGAGGACTGTGTTTTCATATAGCGAAAAACACCACATTGGAGATGTGCCAAGATGAGTGACCACCAGGGACCACACAGGAACAGTTTGAGTTTTTAACTTTATGTATAGTTGCTTATGGGCCCAGCGAAGCGTGAAGAGAGGTGAGACACTTTTCTATTGTTATTATTAAACGCAGCTGAGAGTCACAATTTCAACTGCTCTTTTACTGTTAAATGATGCGCTGTCTGTGCCCAGCGCACGCACCTACCTCCAGCTTGTGGATGCGCTGATCGCTCGAGGCTCTCTCTGTGACGATGCTGTCACGCTGGCACTCAGTAAACGACGTTCTGCATGCACCTTAGTGCAGGCAGCCACCCGGCGCGACGTGATCAACGTGCCGCCATCTTATGACTGGCGAAACATCAATACAATTGCAAGTGCTCTATTCCCGTTTTGTCAACCACGTTTTCGTCAGTTGAGATGTTTTAAATAAAGTTAATTGACGCTTTAGCCTGTCAGGAACGCCGTCGTGGGAGCAAGCATTACACACTTTCTTTCTCTGTTTGCCTGCAGCATGTCACCGGTTGAATCACAAGGTACTTATCTTCCTTTGGCTTTTAGGACGAGCAGCTGTTCGACGCTGCAGAGCACTCTAACTCATTCGTGTGAGACATCGCTCACAGGTGTCCTTCCTTAGGGAAATGACTGTTCGTGTTTGTTTTCACAGCTTAAGTACTTACTATGTGGTTTTGATTTTAACATGTCTAGTTAATCTATTTATCTACTGAATTTAGTGTTCCACGTTACATACTATTACAGTACTTTGTTCTATAATCTTTCGAAATGTGTTTTAGATTTTGTTGCTGTATTGTATACATACAAATTGGTTTTTTTGTCCCAATGTAGTTATTTTACAGTGTACCCTTACGTGAGGGTTGGCCCTACATGGGGTATGTTTATGGGGTTTTCTTCCATATCTACATGGATAACTTCTGTGACCTCATTTGGGGGTTGACGTTAGGGGGTTGTTTTTCTCCTACGCACATATATGGGTTCCTAGTCCCATTTTACTCAGTTTTTTTTGTGTACCCTTACATGAGGGTGATTTTTACCCAGAGCATATTTTTTTTGTTGCAATACTGTTTGTGCCTTGCGTGCATAAGACGCTTTGCGCCGCACGAGTTCTTGTTGCAGGGGTGTGTCCCTGTGTGCTTAAGACGCCTTGCGCCGCACGAGTTCTTGTTGCAGGGGTGTGTCCCTGTGTGCTTAAGACGCCTTGCGCCACACGAGTTGTTGTTGCAGGGGTGTGTCCCTGCGTGCTTAAGACGCCTTGCGCTGCACGAGTTGTTGTTGCAGGGGTGAGTCCCTGCGTGCTTAAGACGCCTTGCGCCGCACGAGTTTTGTTGCTGTCTCTTCTCATTGCTTGCCTCCTCACATTGGAGAGCTTTCACATTTTAGTTCACAGGTTGTCCCTTGTAGTTTGTGGGGACAGGACATTGGGTGCAAGTCCCTTTGTTCTCATGACATTATATTCTTTACATAGTGTGATTTTTACAAATAACAGGTTGTCCCTTTTTGGTTGGTGGGGGCAGGACATTGGGTATTAGTCCCTCTTGTCCACAGTCACATTCACGTTGTCCCCTGTTCAGGGTGGGGGCAGGATGTTGGGTCACATCCCTTCCGTCCACATTTACATACACGTTGTCCCCTGTTTAGGGTGGGGGCAGGAATTTGGGTCCCAGTCCCTCTTTCCACACCTTTACATGGAGTGTTCCCTACATGGGATTGTACACGTTTTCGTTATCAATTTTTTTGCCTTTATTAAGAGGGGGAGATGGGTATTTCGTATTTCATATGTAATGTACCTTTTTCTCTTCTCCTTTGATCTTGCTTAGTCTCTACCCCTCTCGTGATGTCGTTTCTGTCATCCCTGGGTTACTGACTATTTTACTTATCTTTTGCTGTTTATATCTCAGCCTTACTTAGTCTCTACCCCTCTCGTGATGTCGTTTCTGTCATCCCTGGGTTACTGACTATTTTACTTATCTTTTGCTGTTTATATTACAGCCTTAAGATGTTTGGTACATGTATTTGTATTATACATTTATGCTTGTAGTTTTGAGACGTTTTGATTATTTATCTTATCTTCTACTTTTATGTTTATAGTTTCAGCATGTTAAGTTTCGTCTTTCGTTTATAAGGAAAGGGATATGTAGTATTCTCTTATTACTATCTATCTCTTATGACAACTTGTTCCTAGCTGCTCAGCCTGTGTGAGTGTTCTGAGTGGAATGTTTGGTATGTGCTGTGGGTGGAATGCTTGGGTGACTGGATGAGGATGACAGTTGGTGAATGGGGCTCAGCAGCTACCAGGCTGCTCCCGGTGGGACTGCTGACAGAGATCTACACTTGTTTATACTATGGACTTATATACTTGTTGATGAAGTTTTATACCTGTTTATCTACCACTGAAATAAACCTACGTTGTCTTCATCATACCAGCGTGTCAGTCTTCACTACACAATAGTGTAAAGATCTAAGTGCAAAGCTACTTTTCTGCTTACTATGAATCAGACAATGTGTAAGCAGTAAGCACACACGATGAGCCTGGGTCTGGGGATATAGTATGGGGCATATTTTTAAAACTTTCATCTAGTCTGTTAAGTGATTTTGTACAGAAGCATGGGCAACACATGGAGTATTCTTTAGGTTATATTCACATAGCCATAATTCAATAGTATTTTAATGATATGCATAAAAGGGAGATGCAAGAGTCAAGGAAGGGCAACATGCCTCCTTATACAACGATTTGTAACATTACATGGATGGCACACATGATAAAATCTCTGCTATCGCTACTATTTCTTGGTGATCTCCTTAGGGAGCTGCCCTGCCCCTGAGCCTCTTCAATGTCTAGGAGGTGCCTCTCTCCCACATACTTGAAGCACTCATACAGTCCCATACAAATTAATTACAGATGACTGTTAGAAATGGGAGTCTCTAGTTGGCAAGGGTTTGCACCTTTGTCCAAGTAGGGACCCTTCCTTCTAGTCAGGATAAGGGAGTTACACTCCTAAAATAACCCCTGCTCACCCCCTTGGTAGCTTGTCACGAGCAGTCAGGCTTATCTTAGAGGCAATGTGTAAAGCATTTGCACATAACCAACAGTAATGCAGTGAAGACACTACAAAAGGATACCACACCAGTTTAGAAAAATATCCAATATTTTTATATATCCAAAGCAAGACTAAAAATGATAAGAATCCGCCATACCATTCTCAGAAATCTTCAATAATCAAAATAGACTTGAAATACAGTTCCTTGAAGTCGATAGCTCCGTCTGGGGCTATCACGGCGTCATGAACAACAAATCCAAACAGTTCTGGCTGACCGCGGCGTCACGGGCCAGCTACAGTTTCGGGAAGACCTGCAAAACAATACCTTTAGAAATGTAGGGTGTTGGCGACCTCTCGATGAGCACCAAAGGGCTGACGTCCCTAGGCGTCGGTTCCGGAAGTCGGTGCAGGAGTCGTCAGGCCCTTGAAGTCACACACGTTGCAGATTGAACTCCTCGCGGTTGAAGTCGGGAGCGCCGGTGTCGGCAGGCGTCGGGGCTGCTGTGCGAAGTGCAGCAGTGCGGTGTGCGGAGCCCTCAGGTCGCGGTGCAGGCAGCAGCTCAGTGACGGTCATCCAGCGGCGTCAGTGAGACCAGGGCTGGGGTGCGAAGTGATGTGGTGCTCGTCGCGGTGCTGGCAGGTCACGGTGAAAGTAGCGGCATCGACGTTGCTGAAGCGCTGTCATAGGCTGACAAACTGGAGTCGATGGCGCTGGCGGGCCAAGGCTGCGGTGTGGGATGAGGACGGTGTGCTGTGTAACTTACGAGCGGTGCCCTCGAACCACAGTTCAAGCAGCGGCGTCGATGTAAGCGTGGAGCAGCGTCGTCGGGGATACCAAGGCAACGGCGTGAAGCGAGGCGGTTCCCACAGGTCATGGTGCAAGCAGCGGCTTGGTGGCGGTGTCAGGTGGTATCGGTGTTGAGACCAGGGTTGCTGTGCAGCGGGCGGAGGTGCCCTCTACTGTGCCTTCAGGACACAGAGTCTGCAGCGGTGTCGTAGAAAGCATCAGGTTGCTTTTTCTTCTGTTGCAGCACTAAACACACAGTCCTCAGTGCTGATGGCAGAAGAACTTAAAGTTTTTGCTGTTCCTGAGACTTCTTGAACAGGGGGCAAGCTCTACCTCAAGCCCTTGGAGAAACTCCCAAAAAGAAATTGCAGAACGTTCAGTCCAGTCCTTTCACTGCCCAAGACTGAAGCAGCCACTGCAGGCCAACACAGCAAAGCACACAGCAAAGTGGTAGTCCCTCCTCACAGCTTCTCCAGCTCTTCTTCTTGGCAGTCTTCTTGGTTCCAAAAGAGTTATAAAGTTCTGGGGTCTGGGCCCAAATATTTATACTCGAAATTCCTTTGTCCTCTCAGGCAGAGAGTGTCTGTGCTTAGTTCAAACCAGTTCTGTCCTCTCTGGCCCAGCTTCCTGGCAGGAGGTGGAGACAGCATTGTGGAAGGCAGACCAGGCCCATTCAGGTGCAAGGAAATCTCCTCCCACTACTCTAAATGCAGCCCAGGTCTATTCAGCCCAGCCCTGACCCATCAGACTCTTTGGAGTCACTGCACATCCTCAGCCCCTGTCACTCCAAAGCCAGACAGTCAATCCACATCCTAGCAGAGGCACACAGGATGGCTAAGCAAGAAAATACCTACTTTCTGAAAGTGGTATTTTCAAACACAGAATGTAAAAATCACCTTCACTAAAAGATGTATCTTTAGATTCTGAGTTCAGGCATACTAAACTTTATTTTCCTATCTGGTCCCAATGGGAAGTTATATTTATAAGATGTTATAAATTAACTCCCATGCTTTCCTATGGGCCAGATAGCCTTTTAATAGTGAAAAACAAAATTGGCAGTATTTCACTATCAGGACATGCCGCACACATCAGGGCATGTCCTACCTTTCACATACACTGCACCCTGCCCACAGGGGTACCTTGGGCCTACCTTAGGGGTGACTAATATGTAAGAAAAGGGAAGGGTAGGGCCTGGCAAGCGGGTGCACTTGCCAAGTCGACATGGCAGTACTAGACTGTACACAGACACTGCAGTGGCAGGTCTGAGTTACCTTTTCAGGGCTACTCATGTGGCTGGCACAATCAGTGCTGCAGGCCCACTAGTAGCATTTGATTTACAGGCCCTGGCACACTCAGTGCACTTTACTAGGGGCTTTCCAGTAAATCAAATATGCCAATCATGGAAACACCAATCCATAATACAAATTTCACAGAGAGCATATGCACTTTAGCACTGAATAGCAGTGGTAAAGTGCCCAGAGTCCTAAAACCGACAAAGACAGGTCAGGAAAACATAGGAGGAAGAAGCAAAAGGTTTGGGGATAACCCTGCAAAAAGGTCCATTTCCAACAATGACACACAAATGTACCATCAATTTTGAAGGTAGTGCAATTTTCACAAATACGTTGTTAAAAAACAGCGTTGCCTTTGTCTCAATAGCCAAAAACTAAAGGTATTCTAATGGATCCAAAAGACATCTTAACTATGTCTCACATGGCCAGATTCAATCAATGTACCTCCAACTCCAAACACCAAGGTTTGTATTCTGGGTGCCATCTTTGACACCAATTGCTCCATAACACAGCAAGTGAATGTTCTCACCAAAACTGCATTTCACCACCTTCATCTTCTTTGTGTAACACTTTTTCTAATGTTGCTCCCACAGAAAAAGAAGCTGTAGCCTTTTTATGTTGTACTTACTGCAGCAGCCTGTTCTCTAGAATCCAAAGGTATCTGTAGCTGAATTACTAAGAGCACACAATTATGCAGCCAGCCTCCTACGCAGGAAGCAAGATAATGACCCTAATACACCCATCTTCATTACACATGCATTGCATCCAGTTTCAAGAAGGATCACAGCTTAAAATGCTATGCACAGTTAACAATCGGTCCATGGTCACTTTGGATCATACCTTAAAAATATCATTCATCTGTACTAGGCTTATAGGAGCTCCAGATAAGACTACCTGAATTTATTATCAGCCCTTCCATATAGAGGTGCATGATATTATGCAAGATTCTTCCATGTACATGACTCTGCTTTTTCGATATGTGTACTAATCTCCCTAATGCTGAAAAGATCTTTCTAATATTCAAGAGAAAAAAATCAAATCCATCTATTTTTCATTCAGCCTATGGTTTGTAAAACCTGAACTAAAAAAAAACGCCTCAATTAAATTTATACTCAATTTAACATTTGGTTATATGCCTGAGATTGTTTCAAATACTATCAGACTAAACCTAAGGGGGTCTTTTAGGATTTAGCAGGACAAAAGAAGCATCATAATTTTTTTTCAGCCTGACAAACTTGTGATACCCCTGCCTATTCTAGAGAACTTGGAACCGCTGAGGTCCCCATGGTGGAGCCTCAATTGGGTCTCCCTTGGGAAACGCTTCACAGGCACCCTCTCTGCCACAAGGCTACCTGCTTCGAACTCCCGCTGAATTCTATATAAACTTTGATACAGGCCTAAAAGTCCAGTACAAGCACTTTTTCCAGTGGAAGCTCACACCTTCAGCCTAATCAGATCCTGCACTCAGGGAAATCAACATGTGAGTGGAGCCTAAATCCCTCTCTCAGGCTTTTTATGTTGCTCCCTTAAGGTTTGCACTATTAAGCCAGAAACTGCACAGAGCTTGTCAATTCACTATGAGAGTTACAAATAGTCGACTTGTGTGGTTACATGCTGATGCTCCTTGCTTGTAGTACTGCAAACAATTATGGGATTTGTTTTGCAGTTTGTTGACGTGCTTGTTTCTCTCTATGCACAACCACCAAAGGAGTTCCTGGTGGTGTACTCCAGCAGCAGTCTTCTAGCAGTCTCCTGGCCCCAAAAATTAATGAGGATTCTCTGAAGCTTCTGAACAGCCTCTAGCACTGCTGCTTTCTTCTCTTTAGCCGCAGCTCAGCTGTAGGAGGCTGGACCTGCTCTCCTCTCCCCCCCACTCACCTCTGGGCTCCTCAGATGCTCAGCTGCCCCACAGGTCCTACAAAATGGACCCACTCCTGCCCTGCCACTTCCAAGCCACTTCAAGCACTTCCATCTCTTGCAGGGTAACTTTGTCTCATGTCTACAGCAGCCACTCCTCAAAACACTACGGTAGGATCAGTCCAACATTAATCCTGGGGACCCCATCCTTTATGGTACCAGCAAGCTCACCTTCAATTGGCCCTGATACAGAGCCAGTCCGTGGGTGTGACCATTCCGGAACATAGACCACGAAGTTCAACACAAGTCTTCAGACTCATGCCGGAGGTTCTTCAGACAAACTGACAGGTCCACCCATGCTCCTTCTAAGGTTTCTGAGCCTCTGTAGGAACTTAGAAAGGGATGTGGAGTTAGGCACCACACCCAACCTGTTGAAACCACATCATCCCCCCACTCCTTTCTTTCACTACCAGGAATCAGTCCAATGCTTTTTCCATCTCAGTGTTGTAATCTTGAAAGCGTTTAAAATTACAACAGACATTGAATAATGCTGTTGCAAAAAGAACACTAACTTCCAGATATATAAGCATAGCAAATTGGACTCTTAAATTTGGTAATATGGTGTTAAAGATTAACGCTCCTGAACAGATAAATATCATTGTTTAGGAAAAAATAGTCTAAGAGCCGCATTTATGAGTTTTTGCCATAGGGTGGCGCTGCAGGCCTTCCTGCAGCTGCCCTACAACAAAAGAAAAGGGCAGGAATGCGCCGTATCTCTCAGATACAGCGCATCCCTGCCCTTTTCCCCTTCGCTAGCAAAACCAAAGGGGATGATGGACGGAGTGTTGAACATTGCAAGCACTCACCCCCAGTCAACTGATCTGGGTTTAATCCATCATCATTCTTTAGCTCACTCCGCCACCCCAGTTCAGACACGGCCATATGCAAATCAGTGTGACCCTGTGCCTCATGGGAACAGTCCAGCCCGAACTGCCAAGCCATGTCTTCCCTGGACCGGAAACAAGCATCCTGGGACCAGTTTCTGGCTTACAGCCGTCATCAGCCAGGCTATCTTGAATCCAGTGGCAAAGTGAGCAAGGGACCCACGTCTGGGCATACCCTGCCAACTTAGGGCGAACATAGCAAAACCAAAGGGGATGATGGACGGAGTGTTGAACATTGCAAGCACTCACCCCAAGTCAACTGATCTGGGTTTAATCCATCATCATTCTTTAGCTCACTCCGCCACCCCAGTTCAGACATGGCCATATGCAAATCAGTCTGACCCTGTGCCTCATGGGAACAGTCCAGCCCAAACTGCCAAGACATGTCTTCCCTGCACCGGAAACAAGCATCCTGGGACTGGTTTCTGGCTTACAACCGTCATCAGCCAGGCTATCTTGAATCCAGTGGCAAAGTGAGCAAGGGACCCACGTCTGGGCATACCCTGCCAACTTAGGGCGAACATAGCAAAACCAAAGGGGATGATGGACGGAGTGTTGAACATTGCAAGCACTCACCCCCAGTCAACTGATCTGGGTTTAATCCATCATCATTCTTTAGCTCACTCCGCCACCCCAGTTCAGACATGGCCATATGCAAATCAGTCTGACCCTGTGCCTCATGGGAACAGTCCAGCCCGAACTGCCAAGCCATGTCTTCCCTGGACCGGAAACAAGCATCCTGGGACCGGTTTCTGGCTTACAGCCGTCATCAGCCAGGCTATCTTGAATCCAGTGGCAAAGTGAGCAAGGGACCCTCGTCTGGGCATACCCTGCCAACTTAGGGCGAACATAGCAAAACCAAAGGGGATGATGGACGGAGTGTGGATTCAAGATAGCCTGGCTGATGAGGGTTATGAACCCGAAACCGGTCCCAGGATGCTTGTTTCCGGTCCAGGGAAGACATGGCTTGGCAGTTCGGGCTGGACTGTTCCCATGAGGCACAGGGTCAGACTGATTTGCATATGGCCATGTCTGAACTGGGGTGGTGGAGTGAGCTAAAGAATGATGATGGATTAAACCCAGATCAGTTGACTGGGGGTGAGTGTTTGATTTGCTCTAACGCTCCGTCCATCATCCCTTTGGTATCGCTTTGTTCGCCTCTAAGTTGGCAGGGTATGCCCAGACGTGGGTCCCTTGCTCACTTTGCCACTGGATTCAAGATAGCCTGGCTGATGAGGGTTATGAACCCGAAACCGGTCCCAGGATGCTTGTTTCCGGTCCAGGGAAGACATGGCTTGGCAGTTCGGGCTGGACTGTTCCCATGAGGCACAGGGTCAGACTGATTTGCATATGGCCATGTCTGAACTGGGGTGGTGGAGTGAGCTAAAGAATGATGATGGATTAAACCCAGATCAGTTGACTGGGGGTGTGTGTTTGATTTGCTCTAACGCTCCGTCCATCATCCCCTTTGGTATCGCTTGTTCGCCCTCTAAGTTGGCAGGGTATGCCCAGACGTGGGTCCCTTGCTCACTTTGCCACTGGATTCAAGATAGCCTGGCTGATGAGGGTTATGAACCCGAAACCGGTCCCAGGATGCTTGTTTCCGGTCCAGGGAAGATATGGCTTGGCAGTTCGGGCTGGACTGTTCCCATGAGGCACAGGGTCAGACTGATTTGCATATTGCCATGTCTGAACTGGGGTGGTGGAGTGAGCTAAAGAATGATGATGGATTAAACCCAGATCAGTTGACTGGGGTGAGTGTTTGATTTGCTCTAACGCTCCGTCCATCATCCCCTTTGGTATCGCTTTGTTCGCCCTAAGTTGGCAGGGTATGCCCAGACGTGGGTCCCTTGCTCACTTTGCCACTGGATTCAAGATAGCCTGGCTGATGAGGGTTATGAACCCGAAACCGGTCCCAGGATGCTTGTTTCCGGTCCAGGGAAGACATGGCTTGGAAGTTCGGGCTGGACTGTTCCCATGAGGCACAGGGTCAGACTGATTTGCATATGGCCATGTCTGAACTGGGGTGGTGGAGTGAGCTAAAGAATGATGATGGATTAAACCCAGATCAGTTGACTGGGGGTGAGTGTTTGATTTGCTCTTAACGCTCCGTCCATCATCCCCTTTGGTATCGCTTTGTTCGCCCTAAGTTGGCAGGGTATGCCCAGACGTGGGTCCCTTGCTCACTTTGCCACTGGATTCAAGACAGCCTGGCTGATGAGGGTTATGAACCCGAAACCGGTCCCAGGATGCTTGTTTCCGTTCCAGGGAAGACATGGCTTGGCAGTTCGGGCTGGACTGTTCCCATGAGGCACAGGGTCAGACTGATTTGCATATGGCCATGTCTGAACTGGGGTGGTGGAGTGAGCTAAAGAATGATGATGGATTAAACCCAGATCAGTTGACTGGGGGTGAGTGTTTGATTTGCTCTAACGCTCCGTCCATCATCCCCTTTGGTATCGCTTTGTTCGCCCTAAGTTGGCAGGGTATGCCCAGACGTGGGTCCCTTGCTCACTTTGCCACTGGATTCAAGATAGCCTGGCTGATGAGGGTTATAGGAACCCGAAACCGGTCCCAGGATGCTTGTTTCCGGTCCAGGGACGACATGGCTTGGCAGTTCGGGCTGGACTGTTCCCATGAGGCACAGGGTCAGACTGATTTGCATATGGCCATGTCTGAACTGGGGTGGTGGAGTGAGCTAAAGAATGATGATGGATTAAACCCAGATCAGTTGACTGGGGGTGAGTGTTTGATTTGCTCTAACGCTCCGTCCATCATCCCCTTTGGTATCGCTTTGTTCGCCCCTAAGTTGGCAGGGTATGCCCAGACGTGGGTCCCTTGCTCACTTTGCCACTGGATTCAAGATAGCCTGGCTGATGAGGGTTATGAACCCGAAACCGGTCCCAGGATGCTTGTTTCCGGTCCAGGGAAGACATGGCTTGGCAGTTCGGGCTGGACTGTTCCCATGAGGCACAGGGTCAGACTGATTTGCATATGGCCATGTCTGAACTGGGGTGGTGGAGTGAGCTAAAGAATGATGATGGATTAAACCCAGATCAGTTGACTGGGGGTGAGTGTTTGATTTGCTCTAACGCTCCGTCCATCATCCCCTTTGGTATCGCTTTTCCCCTTCGCTGGCGCACAATGGGCTGCCAAGCGCAAACGAAGGCACCTTTGGACCATGGTGCAAGGGTGCCTGCATTGTACAAAAACCTTTCTGCACAAAAACAATTACAAGAGGCTTTTTCCTCTTTCTATGTGTGCTGCAAAATGCAGCACACATAGAACAAACATTTACAATGCAATCGGTCTCGCTTTCTGGACCTTATAAGTGTTTAGCCAGAGCTATTGGCTCTGCTAGTGCACAATTGGGGTTACAGAAAGGTTATGTTTCAAGGAACATCTGGGGCCCTCTTCGCACATACCCATATAATCAATATAGTGCGCACTGAACCTGTGTTGAAGACATGGGCCATGTTATAAGGTGACACATGAACACAGAGCTTTTTAACTGTGCCAACAGCTGCCTAAATCCTCCTTCACATCTGGCACTCCTAAGGCAACAGTGAAAATCAAAACACTACAGAGGCTCACTATGCCACCTGGGGGGGGATCGTTGCAGACTCCCATCTCCTTGACCCCCTCTTGCCTGCCAGGTGCACACAGCTCTTGCTGGAGATGGATTGCACGCTGAGTAAGAAAAGAGGGAGACACACGGACGAGAAGCCAAGACACAGAGAGATATGAGACGGCGGGGAGGCAATTTAAGGTAGAGAAAAGGTGAGGCAGCGGTGCACTGACAGAGAGAGCAAGGAGAGAGATACAAAGTACAAATGGGATCAGGAAGCCCTCATTCAACTTCTTCCCAACACCTGGGTAAAACAACAAGCAATGACAGGCATGCATTTCATACATATGTATACATGAACCCACAGCCCTGGCACTGAAGCACGCGTTTTCGGGCAGTAGTAGGCAAGTCATCACAGTGCAAGACAGCCAATGGATGAAGCAGGCTGACTCATTACTCCATGCTGTAACGGCAGACATAAAAGGTGAGCAGACCAATGTTTCAAAAACAAAAAAAGGCATGCACTAAGAGACTGGTACTGCATTCCATTTTTTTGTTAGAGTCAGTTACTTGCTTGCCTGACTTCACCAGGTCGTCACTGCTCCAGAGAGAGAGAGACGCGACAACAGCAAAATCCTCGTGGGAGAAGGGGAAAGGCCGTTGGCACTATCCATGTTGTTATGTGGAAGAGGGGGAACATTTAGGCCCTTTTCTACGTAATTACTGACCGGCTTGCAATGGGGATAGTCACCGTTGCAAGCAAGTCAGTAATGCCATAGAAAAGGGCCTAAATGTTCCCCCTCTTCCAAATAACGACATGATGGTGCCTCACTCCATGCACACAGAAAGGGTGGGTTGAGGGAAGCGGATCATTCATGCACAGATGGGGAAGGGCTCAACGCCAATCGGGAGGGTGAGATCTTTGAAGCTCCGAGGTGGGCTCCTGTGGTGGCCTAATTAAAAAAAAAAAATGATGCGGCCGGCCGAACAAATGGAAAGGCAGCCATTAGGAGCACTTAGCAAGCATGGACAAAAGATCACTATGCACAATTTGCCGCTTTGTTTGAAAAGGGAGGAGGGGCCATCACACGCAATACAGTGTGATGGCCAAACAAAATGCTCTCTAGGTTAATTCGCCAGAAGCAAAGCTAAGCACACAAAGGAGAGACTGTTACTGAAATGCAGCAATAACAAAGCTGCATTTCTGATTGACACAGACAACAGCCAATAAGAATCGCTGGGTGTGCCACAAGTCATAGAATAGAATACAACAGGTCTTGCAGACAGCGCATGCCCTGTCTTAGGCTCGTCCTAAAAAGGAAAAACGAGGAGAAATAAAAATATTTCTCCTCATTGTGCCTCCCTTACACCTCCGCTGGGGAGGTGTACGTTTTTGGCGCTGCCTCAGACTTACGATTTCTCATAAATCTGGAGCAGTGTCAAAAGCCATGGATGTTGCTGGGAACGCCCCAGCAACACCCATTGCACGCCCCTTTAATGCAGAAAACTGCTTTAAAGTGAACGATATTTGCAAGGCAGCATTAGGCCCAAAGTTGTGGCTCAGTGTTGTCTGGTAAATATGGAGCAGGCTCCTGCGCCACTGGAGCGTCACAAATAGTGATGTACCGGCGACGCAAGGGGCTTATAAATATTTGGGCCTCATTTTTTAAAAGTGTTGCATCGCTTGACAAAAACAGCGATGTGACACTTTTCAGTGCGCCCTCCTTTCGACTCCATGGATGCGACGTATTTAAACTACGGCACTGCATGTCGCAAGGATTGAACAGATACGTCAGGAATCCTGACCTATCTGTTGGCGCAGTAATGAGACATTGCTGGAGTGTGTCGCAAAACAGATGCAACTCCATCAATGTGTCATTACACATGGGCGAGTCCCATGTAAAAGGGCCTTCATCACTCCTTACGCCTGCTGTGCAGCAGGCTTAAGGCTTTGACGCAGTGAAGTCGTAGATGTGGCGCAGTGAAAACTCATAGAGATTGCGTGGGAACGCCCACCCTGCATACATTATACCTGACACAGGTATAATGTAGCGCAGGGCTTTACAAAGTGACGCATCTGCTTAGATGCGTCACTATGTAAATAGGGCGCAAGTAGCGAATTTTTATGCCGCCGCAGCGTCACAAAAAAGTGATGCAATGGCGGCATAAGGCCTCATAAATAAGGCCCTTAGTCTAGTAGGATCCCAGGGACCCAGGAGCTCAAAGGTGAAGAACCATCCATCATCATTTGCTTTTGTGCCTCTCAAACTGTGAGTAAGATGTTACTTTTGGACACAATTCATAACTGGAGTCAACTACCTATGCACCAGAAATCAGTTCAATTTATTGAATTACTACTGCACACCTAAGGTGTCGAATCATTTTCCGGAAGGTCAGCCACCAACAACTCAGCTAAGGACCTCAATACAATTATTGGATTAAATATTTACATAAACGCAAGGATCGGAATTTCCAAGTATTGGAATATCTACTGATCCCCCAATTTTCCCAAGCCACATTTCTCCAGGTAAAACTTGGCAAAGACAATCAGAGGGGTGAATAGCAGGAAAAAATATTAAATGCTATAATCAATATTATCAACACCGACTCCATGTTATGTCTCATTCCAAACTGAAAAGCTAGAAATAGGTGATGATTAATGTTTATTTCTTAAATACCTCACCCAATGGTAACGGAATTTGCCAAGTTCCGTAATTAGCAACCCTTCATCACAAAACACTGAGGGGCTTATTTACAAGGCCCTTGCGCCACTTTTGCGTCATTTTTAACATGGGAAAAGTGACGCAAAAGTGGCGCAAGGTGCTTGTAAATCTGCCCCTGAATGAGTGCCTAAGTAGCACGATACCCAGGTACCGCAAAATATTTAAACTTGGGGTGAATTTTAAAGAAGGTTTGTTTTAAAATATTACTGTCAAGCCTCAAAGCAAGCAAACTGGAACTGCTATGTAAATCTGAAACCAATAATCGCCGCGCCAGCTAAAAGTCCCATCTAAAACTGCATAAGACATAGGAAATTTCTGTCGAACCGAGCAGAAGAGACAGTATAATGACGGAAAATAAGCCAATTTCTTTTTTGTCAAAACAGCCTTTTTTACATCCTAACACAATGAAGACCAGGGAGCGAGTCTTCTGTGTCGGCGGACTTGAAAGTAACGATTACGTCAGCTTTGTTTGTTGTGCAAAAAATTATTGGACTGAACCTAGCCTTCAGAAAGAAAACACTGCTGCCCTAACAGGCGCGGAACAAGGCCTTTCTATTTATGCATTTCTCAAATGCGTGGCAATCACTGTCAAACGTAACAATTCTGCGCTGCTACTTAACGGTTGCTAGAATTTGCATTAAATGACATTTAGATTATACCATTCAACTGTCCGTGCCCTTAAATGTTTACTATGTATTGGATGTTTACCATGTATTGGGTATGCAAAACTTGCAACACATTTTTGTATGGTCGTGTTCGTACATGATTCCTCTGAGTGGGGGCACTGAGGCCTCTGTGTTGTTTTCAAAGTTGTTGCGAGGACACGAGCTATCTTTTCGAATGATCAGAGTAAGGATTTATTCAGTCATCCATTTTATAAACCTGAAATTGTGTAGCGGATAACCCTATTCATTTTAGTAAACAGTCTGGGGCAGATTTGTAAGCCCCTTGCGACAACTTTACGACGCCGTTGCGTCACTTCTGTGACGCAGCGGCGTCGTAAACATTGCGCTACGTTGTGACATATTTACAACGTGACGCATCTAGGGAGATGCGACACGTTGTAAAGCCCTGCACTACATTATACCTGCGTCAGGTATAATGGGGCTTATTTTCAAGCCCCTTGCGCCACTTTTGCGTCATTTTTAACATGGGAAAAATGACGCAAAAGTGGCGCAAGGGGCTTGTAAATAAGCCCCAATGTATGCAGGGTGGGCATTCCCACGCAGGAAGCCTCGTGAAAGTGACGCAGTGAAATCTACATGATTTCACTGAGGTCACTTTACGACGCCACTGCGTCAAAACCTAGCGCCTGCTTGAGGCAGGCGTAAGAGTGACGCGCAGCATGTTAGGAATAGGCATTCCTAACCATTGCTGGAGTTGCGTCGTACTTGGCGCACGACTCCAGCAATGCGCTGCCCTTACGCCGACAAGATGCATCACGCATTCTGTCTATCCTTGCGCCATGGTGCGGGTGAATTGTAAGTGCGGTGCATCCATGGTGGTGCAGGTATTTTCCGTGTCGCAATTAAACTGGCGCATCCCTGCTAATATGCAGGGATGCGCCTGTTCTTGTAAATCTGCCCCTCTGTTTTTGCTAATCTAGGGGCAGATTTACAAGAACTGGCGCATCACTGCATATTAGCAGGGATGCGCCAGTTTAATTGCGACACGGAAAATACCGCTGCGCCACCATGGATGCGCCGCATTTACAATGCGCCGCACCGTGGCGCAGGATAGGCAGATGCGTGACGCATCTTGTCGGCGTAGTGGCAGCGCATTGCCGGAGTCGTGTCGCAAGTCGCGACGCAATCTCCAGCAATGGTTAGGAACGCCTATTCCTAACATGCTGCGTCACTCATTACGCCTGCTTCAAGCAGGCGCAAGGCTTTGACGCAGTGGCGTCGCAAAGTGACTCAGTGAAATCTTGTAGATTTCACTGCGTCACTTTTGAGATTTCCTGACGATGAGGAACGCCACTCCTGCATACATTATACCTGACTGCAGGTATAATGTAGTCAAAGCAAATCAATTGTAAAATTACAACCTTGTTGTTTTATTTTTCATTTACTTATTATTCATGGTTTCCTTTTTGTAAAATTTATATCAGCATTGCTTAATTATTATTATTATTTTTAAATATACAATTATATTTTTTTACAAATTTTTCTTTTTTTTTATAAACATTATTATTGTTAAGACAAAATATTATAAACATGTGTACTCTAAATACAATACAATACTCTGGACCCCTGAGAGAAACTAAATATACAACAATATACAATTATCAATCTCACTCATTCAGATCAAACAAGCCCAAACAACCCAAGCACACATACACATCTGGGTCTAAGGGAGAAACAAAGATATTTCAGGTCTCCAAGACCAAGTTAGATGAACGTGTTCAACAAGGTCTGTACAAATAAGGTCAACGCGTTTCGGTGGGGTGAAACACGATGTAAACCACCTTCTTCAGGACCTTTCCCAAATAGTATGGACTCTCACACAAGCAAGAATAAAGGGGTACCCAGAGGGTGTAAACAATATATGTTTAATTACCCATACACAATAATGATATACAATTGATTGGACCAATTATTTATGAGGAAAAAGAGAGTGGGTCAGATGCCCAGTATTGCAACACAAGTCAGAAAGTTGAAAAGCCAAAGTCTAAAATTGTGAACCGGGCAAGACTTTTGATAAAAAAGAGTCTGACCACAGGAATTACATAGACAAGATCCATGAATCTTCTCTTACTTACTATGAGAAGTTCCATGTAGAGAAAAAGAAGAATAGGGTCTACCTTATCACCACGGTGTAACACACAAGCAGTAAGAAAAAAGTGATCACAAAGCTGGTGAGGATATAAAACTATAGTGGGCATACTGTGCACATTCAGTAGACATGCAGTGAACTCCTTCCATGGGTGTCTCTACTCCCAAGGTGCAACTAACAAAGATAGCTGAAGTCCTGACTTACAGATGGTACTGATCACAGAGTGGCTCTCCGATTGATGTCACAATAAAGGAATAGGCTAAACCTTTGTAGGTAGGGCATAAGGTGACTGTACAGTTTTCATATTCGGCACTGGTCCACTTGATTAACCAGTGTTGTAGATGGAACGGACAAAAAAGAAAGTTTTTTTAATTAGTCCTTTTGATAAATGATGCGTGCAAGAAGGTCAAGATAGTAATATATTGTTGGACCTTACCCTGCACCCTTGTGTCTATTTCTATTTTAAATGTTCCTTTCCTGTACACCCATGGAAGGAGTTCACTGCATGTCTACTGAATGTGCACAGTATGACCACTATAGTTTTATATCCTCACCAGCTTTGTGATCACTTTTTTCTTACTGCTTGTGTGTTACACCGTGGTGATAAGTAGGCCCGGGCGGAAAACTACGCTACGCTCGCGGAGTGTGCGTAGTTTGCGCAACTATGCGCTACGCGAATCGCATGTAGCACAGTGCAAAAACGCGTAGCGTAGCATAGCGGGCATTTTTTGCTCGCTCGCGGTCCTCAACGTCAAGTTGGCGACCGCGAGCGAGCAAAATCAACATCCCGGCGAGACTTTTTCCTCGTTCGCGATCGGCAACATCTAGTTGCCGATCTCGAGCGTGGAAAATAAACCTCCCGGCGAGATTCTCAACGCGGGGAGGTCAGGTTTCTCATTGCGAGTGGTCGCGTATGCTCGCGACCGCTCGCGATGAGAAACTGCCAGTTTGCGTTGAGAAAGCTGCTGCTCGAGTACAAATCTACTCGAGCAGCAGAAAACGACCGCTTGCACTGTGCATGATGCCGTTCGCAATGATTGCACAGTGCGGACAAGCATCCGGCACTGTGCAATCATTGCGAACAGCATTTCCCTACTGCACTACGCAGTTTGCGTAGCTACGCGTAGCGCGCGTAGTGCAAAGTACACTTCGCGTACCTACGCGTAGCGCGCCTACGCGAAGTACGCCCAGGGTTAGTGATAAGGTAGACCCTATTCTTCTTTTTCTCTACATGGAACTTCTCATAGTAAGTAAGAGAAGATTCATGGATCTTGTCTATGTAGTTCCTATGGTCAGACTCTTTTCTATCAAAAAGTCTTGCCCGGTTCACAATTTTAGACTTTGGCTTTTCAACTTTCTGACCTGTGTTGCAATACTGGGCATCTGACCCACTCTCTTTTTTCCTCATAAATAATTGGTCCAATCAATTGTATATCATTATTGTGTATGGGTAATTAAAAATATATTGTTTCCACCCTCTAGGTACCCCTTTATTCTTGCTTGTGTGAGAGTCCATACTATTTGGGAAAGGACCTGAAGAAGGTGGTTTACCTCGTGTTTCACCCCACCGAAACGCGCGTCGACCTTATTTGTACAGACCTTATTGAACACGTTCATCTAACTTGGTCTTGGAGACCTGAAATATATTTGTTTCTCCCTTAGACCCAGATGTGTATGTGTGCTTGGGTTGTTTGGGCTTGTTTGATCTGAATGAGTGAGATTGATAATTGTATATTGTTGTATATTTAGTTTCTCTCAGGGGTCCAGAGTATTGTATTGTATTTAGAGTACACATGTTTATAATATTTTGTCTTAAAAATAATAATGTTTATAAAAAAAAGACACATTTGTAAAAAAATATAATTGTATATATATATTTTTTTAATAATTAAGCAATGCTGATATAAATGTTACGAAAAAGGAAACCATGAATAATAAGTAAATGAAAAAATAAAACAACAAGGTTGTAATTTTACAATTGATTTGCTTTGATTATGTGTTTTGCATAACCCATACTAGATTTAGTCTATTTTACAAAGAGATATAGGTGGCGAGGGAGCTTTATTGCTTATTGTATTTATCGTTGTTTCCCCTCTTTCTCCCTGACCTGAAAAATCCTTCCAGAGGGGGTTCCCTTTCCTTGCATTAGCAGGTATAATGTAGCACAGGGCTTTACAACGTGACGCAGGGATATGCGTCACTATGTAAATATGTCGCAACGTGGCGCATTGTTTACGACGCCGCTGCGTCACAGAAGTGGCGCAACGGCGGCGTAAAGTTGTCGCAAGGGGCTTGTAAATCTGCCCCCAAGTGTTTAATTATAACACAACCTTCGCATTAATTTCCAAAATCACTTATTACTGCTCAACCAACATTTTTTTTTGTTTATATGTATGCAAATGTGTTTGCTTGCCTGCAGTCGGTCACTGTGCAAATATTCAAAACACTTCTTGATAACTAGACTGAAAACTGCGACGAGTGATGAATATTTCTATGCAACGCACTTCGAACATTTAAAGAAACGTGCTTTTCATACTGGAAAATGAAAATTACCAGTGTATAACGAGGGGCTTTCATTTGGCGAATTTTAAATGCCACAAATATTAAAAGCCACATATAATTTGCAGTAAATTCGTTTTTAATTACACTTTAATAGTACCGACTTCTATGCAGAAGTTTACATAATTCATATGAAAGTGGCGCTATAAAGGAATGAAGGGGCATATTAACAAGCCGGCGATAAGAAATTATCGCCGCTTTAGCGTCTGTTTTCAGACGAAAAGCAGCGATAATTCTATCGCTGTATTAGCAAGGTCACGCTATCGCGTGAATCCTTGCCCTATCGCCCTTCTCCATAACGCCCATCCTGCATCTCTAATGAGATGCAAGGTGGGCGTTACTAGGCGTACTCCCAGATGGGCTACGTTGTAAATATCGCCGATGTGCACATCGCGATATTTACAAGGCAGCCCACAGGATGATAGCAGACGTTAGATTTTGGCGAAAACGCCCGTTTTCGCCAAAATCTAACGTCTGCTATTATCCCGACTTAGCCATCCCTAACATAGGGGGTGGATTGTGCTGATACGACCACAGGGTCGTATCAGCAAGGATATCGCCGTTTGCAGGGAACATCGCTGGAAAACCAGCGATGTTCCCTGCAAAACGGCGATAACCTCGCTATCTCTGGAATTTTTATCGCCCTGGAGAAGCGCGTTGTTAATAACGCGCTACCAGGGCGATAGATTCCAGAGATAGCCGGCGATAGGGAATCTGTCGCTAAGCACGGCCAGCGATAATTATCGCTGGCCGTTGATAATATGCCCCGACTTTCTTTAGCGTGTCTCTTCACATTGTTTTCATGTAGGAAGCAACCGAACTCACGAATTCCCTGAAGCCTTCTTTAACAAAATGTGCTTTACATAAAACACCTCAAAAACGGAGATAAAGGACGGGAAGAAATGTCTGTTAAATCGAAAGTGTATACCTCATAGCTGTGGGAGTCACAATAAAAATGCAGACTGAAAACGATAGTAATAAACAAACACACATGATTAGCCACTCACCCACTGCCTGAAGTCTACCTCAGACTGGAGAGCTGTAATAAGGAAGCAACAATAAAACAATGAGTATCGGACATTTTTGAGTTTATTACGAAAATGAAATAAAAATGACAGGAATACCACTGATAATATGTAAGGACTTTTATGAGGGTAGAAGAGTACAGTTTACAGAGGTCTGTCAATGTCCCCGCCAATAAAGTTATTTCTGTCAGTATTTTAAGAAAAAAGTGCGCCATCTTGCAATGACGTGCAATACAGGCAGAAGTACTAGAGAAACGCTTCATAGGGAACTGTAGCGAATCTGGGACAATGCGTTGACATTATTAAACCAATATCACTATTATGGCTTCTACAATTACTACCATCACGGCTTCCAACAACTGCATCTGTTTCTATTCCCACTACTGCTAGCACTAATCCTCCTCCTCCTCTGACTCGTCCTGTTTCTACTGCTACTAACATTCCTGTTATTGCACCTGCTGCTACTTCTACAACTACTACAACTACTATTATTGCTTCCGCTACTTCTACTTACTCCTACAATTCCCACCATTACTAATGCAAGTACTTCTCTTACTTCTTTGACTCATCCTGCTTCTACCTCTACTAGCACTCCTGTTATTGCTGCTGCTATTACTATTATGACTAAGATCACTGTGCTACATCTGCTTACTACTCCTCCTGCTAGTATTACTAATGCTTAAGCTTCTCTTGTGACTCGTCCTGATTCCAGCGCTACTAGTACCTCTACTACCCATTCTTCTACACTCCCTTCTAGAACAAACTCTACTCCTTCTGCTGCTATTACAACTGCTACAACTACTATTACTACTAATGATGCTACTATAACTGCTCCTAGTCCCACTAGAAGATATCTTTGGTTCAGATGTAGTCCTTATTGCGACTGTCCAACTACCACTTCAGTGGGAGACTACTCCACCATATCCCAATCTATCATTAGCAAGACAAAAATGTTCAAGAGCAACGAACACCTTATAAACCCCAGTCACATCGACAGACCTTGCCTAACTGGTCGCTTCACCCCCTTCTCTCACAGCCATCTTGAATGTTTGTCACATTCTGTATGAATTGACCATCATTTTTGCTTTGGTTGTTTTTGCTGGCTGTAGAAGTCTTAGCACTTTAACCCTGAAATCCAGTGGTAGAATGCATGTGCTCCCCATTTAAACATAATGGAATTTGTATACACCTGATAGATATATTTAACTTGCCTGTCACTCCCTAGTATATGGTACAAAGGGTGCCAAAGTCCTGTAAATTAAATGTAACTGGTGGACTGCAACACCCATTGTGCTAGCTACTACACTGACAGTGGAAACATGACTGCAGGCCTAGCGTTTGCAGCCTGGCTGTTGCAGTTTTAAACTGCAAATTTGACCTGTCAAAATAACCCCTTTTGACACGTCTAAATCTTCCTTTTAAATAGTTATGTCACCCTTATGTAGGCCTTATTGCCCATAAGGCAGGGCGCTTGGCATTTAAAAATAGGGCACATATGAATTTAATGTTACAAATATCCTTACAATGAAAAATGCCCCAAAAGCTAGACTGGCTGTTTTATAGGAAAACATTTGGTTACATTTAATAATGCTGTTAGAAATTGGGTCTCTAGTTGGCAGAGTTATGAACCCTGTCCATCTAGGGACTGCAACCCTAGTCAGGGGAAGTCAGTCACACACCATAAATTATCTTGTGCTCTCCCTCTGGTAGCTTAGCACAGAGCAGGCAGGCTTAACTTAGGAGGCAATGTGTAAAGTGTTTGTGCAACACAACACTGAGTAACACAATGAAAATACCACAAAAAGACTCCACACCAGGTTAGAAAAATTGATATGATTTTATAAATAAAACAAGAAAAAACACCAAAAATCCAATCAGTAGATGTCAAGATATGAATTTTAAAAGAATAAAAGTAAGAAATGCTCTTAGAAGCAATAAGCGTCTGGGGGGGTGGGTGTTATCTGTTTGCACTGGACCGGGTAAAAGACAAGAGTTCAGGCTGACCGCGATGGCGCACAGGCCTATTACAGGAGCCATGCAGGCCCGCTGAACACAGTACCTTGATACTGGTTGCATCAGTGAGATGCGGGGTGCAGCAGAACGATGTGTCGATGTCGATCCCGCAGTTGAGGGGATGGGTTGATTTTCCCCATGTAGTGGTGGCTGAGAGGCATTGGTTCCGTAGACGATGCACAGGATATCTCCATGCAGTTGAGAGGATGCGTCATCGATCTTGTCACACTGAAGCGATGGTAATGAGTTCGTTCGGATGCATCAGTGCTTTAGGGCGATGCGCTGGATCTGATCACAATGCGCCGATTCTGCTCCCACAACAGCATTGATGCGTCGGTTCTGCTACAGGCAGACAGGAGATGCATCAGGTCAACTCAAGCAAGCATTGGGGTCCACTTCCAATCAGTGGCGGCTGGTGATATTTTAAAGTGGTGTGGCATAAAAGTTAGGGATGAGTGTTACATCACAAGCACGCATACCTGATTGAAATAAGGATTGTGAGCATGTATCTTGAGATTTCAATAAAACAAAAAATGTGAGCCTTTCACATAATTTAAGGTATCTGAACATTCCAAGACCCTTGATAATTTGTTGCTGCTGACAGATCACAGATTTAAAAAAGTAGAACTGCCAGTCTCAGTCAAGGAAGGCTTTAGCTCGAAGCCCACACATGTGCTCCAAACACAAGATGAAAAAACATGGCCTGCTTTATTATCATTATTCAGATTGCACGGAGTTCGACATTTTATGCATGGGTGAGGTCAGCCAAGCCAGCGTGCTCTCATTTACTCACACAAACGATTAATAACAAGGCCTTTTGATATGTGCTGGATGACGCACGCTGCTGCAAACCTCAAGCAACACCCTGCATGTTGTGTAAGTTAGTGCAGGGGCTTCATACACAGACATACACACACATACACATACATGACACAGACAGAGATCACACAAACAGAGACTCAACGAGACTCCTTGCTCACAGCACAGGTCATCAGATTCCCTAGTGCACACAGCACTGCACTAGAGATAGCCATATATAAGCCAAAGGAGCACAAATGTCCTCTGGTCACATAGATATACAACAGGCTCTCAGTGCACACCCGACCCCATTTCACTCCAGCAGAGCAGAGGTAATTAGAAGATCATATGCATTCCTCAAGCATGCAGACACCCTCTCATACAGTGCACATACACTTAGATACCCCTGCATTATTCACAGACATTAACACATCATATACGCAGCATGGGCTCTCACATGTGCCTTTGTGTACACTACAGGCACTCACAGATCCTCTGTGTGCTTACAGCAGGCACTTGTAGATACGTCTGTACACATTAGAGGCACTCACACGTTCTTCCGCATCCAGCATTCATATATCCTTCTTTTCAATCGTGGACTACTGGCAGTGCTTGCAGCTGCACCATTGTTTTTCTACATCTGTTTTCGTGTGGAAAAAATGCAAGAATAAACCTGCCCATTGCACTGGACTTAGTGGGAGTGGGTTCAGCCAGTGCGAAGGTTTCTCCGTGATGGGACAGGGGCAGAAGAAGGTGACAGGCCAGTATCCTTGTGCACCCGAGTGCACTTCACATGCACTTGTTGGAGAAGATTTGCACCATGCAGATTTGTTTTGCGAGGTATCTTTAGAATCTGTTCTGAGCTACGCAGGGGACCAAACCTTTGCACATGACTGCTGTGGCCCCACATGCTCGTTCTTCCCACTTATTTCAGGGTCATAAATATCGGGGAATGTGAGGCTGCCTTACATGCAGTCATACGCTAGTAGCAAGCATATTACAGGGAGATTCTGGCCCGGGCAGTGACGCTGTTAGAGAGCAGGAACCACAAATTCCACGCCAGAGAAATATGACTGCTAAGTTGCCCCATTTCTTTTATTAGGACAGTGAGAGGGGCTTGGGGGCCATAAAAGGTCCTCCTTGTTCATGTACACAAGTGACCCTTGTTCTCCTTTCTGAAGTACATTTGTGCACAGATCTGATCTAGTCAAGCAGCAAATAAGGCAGTACGCAGGTGAAAAGTAGGAGGCACAAAGTCAGGGATCTCACCCTGTGTTAAGGCAGGTGAAGTACTTTGGCGTCCCGAGGCAAGATTTGGTCCCTGTGTCTGGATGTTCCCACCTCTTGTACTGGGACTTGCACACACAGGACGGCTGCCTTAGCCTTAGATGGTAGTAGAAAACTAAATATATGAGGGCATCAGACGTAGCACAGAGTATGGGTCCCAGAGCAGAACCTCATTCCCAGCCTAACCAATCCAGGAGCTTCTATCATGCTGCTTATACTAGTAATCAGCATGATTGAAGTGTCTGGATTGTCTAGAGCAGGCTGGCTCAATGCTCCAAAAGGCACAGAAGGCTGTGCCCGCTCTCCAACCCAGTTGTCCAAGACAGCTGGGTTGGAGAGGTTTGAATTGCGCATGTCAGACTGGCCATTGCAAGATAGCCGGCCAAACCTAAATGCGCACTTCAAAGTGAAGTGGCCCCTCCTCCAATCAGCAGCAATTACGAACTGGCCCAGTCCTCACACTCTTTTTGGCAGCGAGTAACCAATAAAATGGTAATAAAATCATTGTATTTCAATTTTATTTTTCATGCTTTCTGCATCAGTATGGGGGCAACGTTCCTCCGCTCCTATGGAGGAACAACTACTGCTTCCAATGGACCAGGAAGAGGGAGCAGGTGATAAGACTTTGCTATCCCTGAGCCTCAAACAACAGGAGGCAAGTCAACAAGCCCTTGGAGATCAGTCTGGGTTCAAGGCAGAGTCCAGCTCTTTCTCAGCAGGGCCAGAGAGAAGCAGGCAGCAGAAAAGCACAGCAGAAAAGCAGTTCTTCCAGAGCAGCAGTCCAGCAGAGTGACAGTCTTTGTAGCAGCACAGCAGTCCTTCTGACAGAGGGTTTTAGTTCCAGAAGTATCTGATTTGCTGGGGTCAGAGATTTAGTACTTAAACCAAGTTGTGCCATTGAAGTTGGGGGTGACTTCAAAGAAGGGACTTTGAAGTGCACAGAGTTCCTTTCTTTACAGCACTGGCTCCAGACTCACTACAGGGGGGTAATCAATCCTTTGTGTGAGGAAAGGACACTGCCTATTCAGGTGCAGTGTCAGCTCCTCCCTCCCATCCTGCCCAGGATGATCCATCAGTATGCAGATACACCTAACCTTGCTTTGTGTGTGGCTGTGTAGAGGGAATGCACAAAGTAAAGCTGTCACCCACCCCAGATGTGTATTGCAGACATGCTGAAGGCAGACAGAGCTATTAGAGCAGAGAAATGCTGACATTTTAAAAGTGGTATTTGTAAAATAGTAATGTTAAATCCAACTTTACCAGTAAAGACGATTTATCATTACCATTCCAATGATATAAAACATGACAGAGATACTCCTTTCTAATAAGGAATTACAGCTTAAAAGTGTAACAGGGAATTCCTAATGTTACACTATGAGAGATGTAGGCCTCACAGTAGTGAAAAATTAATTTTGGTGTTTTTCACTAACAAGACATGCAAAACTTAAATGTACATGTAATATAGCCTTATAGCCCGCCGTAGCGAGCTATACCGGCTATTAAAGGCCCGCTGCAGCGTTAAAAGCCCGAGCCGAAGGCGAGGACTTAACTAAGGCAGCGGGACTTTAATAGCAAAACAAAGGGGATGATGGACGGAGTGTTGAACATTGCAAGCACTCACCCCCAGTCAACTGATCTGGGTTTAATCCATCATCATTCTTTAGCTCACTCCGCCACCCCAGTTCAGACATGGCCATATGCAAATCAGTCTGACCCTGTGCCTCATGGGAACAGTCCAGCCCGAACTGCCAAGCCATGTCTTCGCAGGACCGGAAACAAGCATCCTGGGACCGGTTTCTGGCTTACAGCCGTCATCAGCCAGGCTATCTTGAATCCAGTGGCAAAGTGAGCAAGGGACCCACGTCTGGGCTTACCCTGCCAACTTAGGGCGAACATAGCAAAACCAAAGGGGATGATGGACGGAGTGTTGAACATTGCAAGCACTCACCCCCAGTCAACTGATCTGGGTTTAATCCATCATCATTCTTTAGCTCACTCCGCCACCCCAGTTCAGACATGGCCATATGCAAATCAGTCTGACCCTGTGCCTCATGGGAACAGACCAGCCCGAACTGCCAAGCCATGTCTTCCCTGGACCGGAAACAAGCATCCTGGGACCGGTTTCTGGCTTACAGCCGTCATCAGCCAGGCTATCTTGAATCCAGTGGCAAAGTGAGCAAGGGACCCACGTCTGGGCATACCCTGCCAACTTAGGGCGAACATAGCAAAACCAAAGGGGATGATGGACGGAGTGTTGAACATTGCAAGCACTCACCCCCAGTCAACTGATATGGGTTTAATCCATCATCATTCTTTAGCTCACTCCGCCACCCCAGTTCAGACATGGCCATATGCAAATCAGTCTGACCCTGTGCCTCATGGGAACAGTCCAGCCCGAACTGCCAAGCCATGTCTTCCCTGGACCGGAAACAAGCATCCTGGGACCAGTTTCTGGCTTACAGCCATCATCAGCCAGGCTATCTTGAATCCAGTGGCAAAGTGAGCAAGGGACCCACGTCTGGGCATACCCTGCCAACTTAGGGCGAACATAGCAAAACCAAAGGGGCTGATGGACGGAGTGTTGAACATTGCAAGCACTCACCCCCAGTCAACTGATCTGGGTTTAATCCATCATCATTCTTTAGCTCACTCCGCCACCCCAGTTCAGACATGGTCATATGCAAATCAGTCTGACCCTGTGCCTCATGGGAACAGTCCAGCCCGAACTGCCAAGCCATGTCTTCCCTGGACCGGGAAACAAGCATCCTGGGACTGGTTTCTGGCTTACAGCCGTCATCAGCCAGGCTATCTTGAATCCAGTGGCAAAGTGAGCAAGGGACCCACGTCTGTGCATACCCTGCCAACTTTGGGCGAACATAGCAAAACCAAAGGGGATGATGGACGGAGTGTTGAACATTGCAAGCACTCACCCCCAGTCAACTGATCTGGGTTTAATCCATCATCATTCTTTAGCTCACTCCGCCACCCCAGTTCAGACATGGCCATATGCAAATCAGTCTGACCCTGTGCCTCATGGGAACAGTCCAGCCCGAACTGCCAAGCCATGTCTTCCCTGGACCGGAAACAAGCATCCTGGGACCGGTTTCTGGCTTACAGCCGTCATCAGCCAGGCTATCTTGAATCCAGTGGCAAAGTGAGCAAGGGATCCACGTCTGGGCATACCCTGCCAACTTAGGGCGAACATAGCAAAACCAAAGGGGATGATGGACGGAGTGTTGAACATTGCAAGCACTCACCCCCAGTCAACTAATCTGGGTTTAATCCATCATCATTCTTTAGCTCACTCCGCTACCCCAGTTCAGACATGGCCATATGCAAATCAGTCTGACCCTGTGCCTCATGGGAACAGTCCAGCCCGAACTGCCAAGCCATGTCTTCCCTGGACCGGAAACAAGCATCCTGGGACCAGTTTCTGGCTTACAGCCATCATCAGCCAGGCTATCTTGAATCCAGTGGCAAAGTGAGCAAGGGACCCACGTCTGGGCATACCCTGCCAACTGAGGGCGAACATAGCAAAACCAAAGGGGCTGATGGACGGAGTGTTGAACATTGCAAGCACTCACCCCCAGTCAACTGATCTGGGTTTAATCCATCATCATTCTTTAGCTCATTCCGCCACCCCAGTTCAGACATGGCCATATGCAAATCAGTCTGACCCTGTGCCTCATGGGAACAGTCCAGCCCGAACTGCCAAGCCATGTCTTCCCTGGACCGGAAACAAGCATCCTGGGACCGGTTTCTGGCTTACAGACGCCATCAGCCAGGCTATCTTGAATCCAGTGGCAAAGTGAGCAAGGGACCCACGTCTGGGCATACCCTGCCAACTTAGGGTGAACATAGCAAAACCAAAGGGGATGATGGACGGAGTGTTGAACATTGCAAGCACTCAGCCCCAGTCAACTGATCTGGGTTTAATCCATCATCATTCTTTAGCTCACTCCGCCACCCCAGTTCAGACATGACCATATGCAAATCAGTCTGACCCTGTGCCTCATGGGAACAGACCAGCCCGAACTGCCAAGCCATGTCTTCCCTGGACCGGAAACAAGCATCCTGGGACCGGTTTCTGGCTTACAGCCGTCATCAGCCAGGCTATCTTGAATCCAGTGGCAAAGTGAGCAAGGGACCCACGTCTGGGCATTCCCTGCCAACTTAGGGCGAACATAGCAAAACCAAAGGGGATGATGGACGGAGTGTTGAACATTGCAAGCACTCACCCCCAGTCAACTGATCTGAGTTTAATCCATCATCATTCTTTTCATTTGCATATGGCCATGTCTGAATGTTAAATCCAACTTTACCAGTAAAGACGATTTATCATTACCATTCCAATGATATAAAACATGACAGAGATACTCCTTTCTAATAAGGAATTACAGCTTAAAAGTGTAACAGGGAATTCCTAATGTTACACTATGAGAGATGTAGGCCTCACAGTAGTGAAAAATTAATTTTGGTGTTTTTCACTAACAAGACATGCAAAACTTAAATGTACATGTAATATAGCCTTATAGCCCGCCGTAGCGGGCTATACCGGCTATTAAAGGCCCGCTGCAGCGTTAAAAGCCCGAGCCGAAGGCGAGGGACTTTAACAAGGCAGCGGGACTTTAATAGCAAAACAAAGGGGATGATGGACGGAGTGTTGAACATTGCAAGCACTCACCCCCAGTCAACTGATCTGGGTTTAATCCATCATCATTCTTTAGCTCACTCCGCCACCCCAGTTCAGACATGGCCATATGCAAATCAGTCTGACCCTGTGCCTCATGGGAACAGTCCAGCCCGAACTGCCAAGCCATGTCTTCCCTGGACCGGAAACAAGCATCCTGGGACCGGTTTCTGGCTTACAGCCGTCATCAGCCAGGCTATCTTGAATCCAGTGGCAAAGTGAGCAAGGGACCCACGTCTGGGCATACCCTGCCAACTTAGGGCGAACATAGCAAAACCAAAGGGGATGATGGACGGAGTGTTGAACATTGCAAGCACTCACCCCCAGTCAACTGATCTGGGTTTAATCCATCATCATTCTTTAGCTCACTCCGCCACCCCAGTTCAGACATGGTCATATGCTAATCAGTCTGACCCTGTGCCTCATGGGAACAGTCCAGCCCGAACTGCCAAGCCATGTCTTCCCTGGACCGGAAACAAGCATCCTGGGACCGGTTTCTGGCTTACAGCCGTCATCAGCCAGGCTATCTTGAATCCAGTGGCAAAGTGAGCAAGGGACCCACGTCTGTGCATACCCTGCCAACTTAGGGCGAACATAGCAAAACCAAAGGGGATGATGGACGGAGTGTTGAACATTGCAAGCACTCACCCCCAGTCAACTGATCTGGGTTTAATCCATCATCATTCTTTAGCTCACTCCGCCACCCCAGTTCAAACATGGCCATATGCAAATCAGTGTGACCCTGTGCCTCATGGGAACAGTCCAGCCCGAACTGCCAAGCCATGTCTTCCCTGGACCGGAAACAAGCATCCTGGGACCGGTTTCTGGCTTACAGCCGTCATCAGCCAGGCTATCTTGAATCCAGTGGCAAAGTGAGCAAGGGACCCACGTCTGTGCATACCCTGCCAACTTAGGGCGAACATAGCAAAACCAAAGGGGATGATGGACGGAGTGTTGAACATTGCAAGCACTCACCCCCAGTCAACTGATCTGGGTTTAATCCATCATCATTCTTTAGCTCACTCCGCCACCCCAGTTCAGACATGGCCATATGCAAATCAGTCTAACCCTGTGCCTCATGGGAACAGTCCAGCCCGAACTGCCAAGCCATGTCTTCCCTGGACCGGAAACAAGCATCCTGGGACCGGTTTCTGGCTTACAGCCGTCATCAGCCAGGCTATCTTGAATCCAGTGGCAAAGTGAGCAAGGGACCCACGTCTGGGCATACCCTGCCAACTTAGGGCGAACATAGCAAAACCAAAGGGGATGATGGACGGAGTGTTGAACATTGCAAGCACTCACCCCCAGTCAACTGATCTGGGTTTAATCCATCATCATTCTTTAGCTCACTCCGCCACCCCAGTTCAGACATGGCCATATGCAAATCAGTCTGACCCTGTGCCTCATGGGAACAGTCCAGCCCGAACTGCCAAGCCATGTCTTCCCTGGACCGGAAACAAGCATCCTGGGACCAGTTTCTGGCTTACAGCCATCATCAGCCAGGCTATCTTGAATCCAGTGGCAAAGTGAGCAAGGGACCCATGTCTGGGCATACCATGCCAATTTAGGGCGAACATAGCAAAACCAAAGGGGCTGATGGACGGAGTGTTGAACATTGCAAGCACTCACCCCCAGTCAACTGATCTGGGTTTAATCCATCATCATTATTTAGCTCATTCCGCCACCCCAGTTCAGACATGGCCATATGCAAATCAGTCTGACCCTGTGCCTCATGGGAACAGTCCAGCCCGAACTGCCAAGCCATGTCTTCCCTGGACCGGAAACAAGCATCCTGGGACCGGTTTCTGGCTTACAGCCACCATCAGCCAGGCTATCTTGAATCCAGTGGCAAAGTGAGCAAGGGACCCACGTCTGGGCATACCCTGCCAACTTAGGGTGAACATAGCAAAACCAAAGGGGATGATGGACGGAGTGTTGAACATTGCAAGCACTCAGCCCCAGTCAACTGATCTGGGTTTAATCCATCATCATTCTTTAGCTCACTCCGCCACCCCAGTTCAGACATGGCCATATGCAAATCAGTCTGACCCTGTGCCTCATGGGAACAGACCAGCCCGAACTGCCAAGCCATGTCTTCCCTGGACCGGAAACAAGCATCCTGGGACCGGTTTCTGGCTTACAGCCGTCATCAGCCAGGCTATCTTGAATCCAGTGGCAAAGTGAGCAAGGGACCCACGTCTGGGCATTCCCTGCCAACTTAGGGCGAACATAGCAAAACCAAAGGGGATGATGGACGGAGTGTTGAACATTGCAAGCACTCACCCCCAGTCAACTGATCTGGGTTTAATCCATCATCATTCTTTTCATTTGCATATGGCCATGTCTGAACTGGGGTGGCGGAGTGAGCTAAAGAATGATGATGGATTAAACCCAGATCAGTTGACTGGGGGTGAGTGCTTGCAATGTTCAACACTCCGTCCATCATCCCCTTTGGTTTTGCTAAGCGGGACTTTAATAGCCTGTATAGCCCTGCTACGAAGGGCTATAAGGCTATTAGAACATTCTGCCACTAGAGGGAAGAATGTTCTAACAATTTAAACAAAGGCTTCAGGGAGCGCGAGGGGATTGAAATCCCCTCAGGCTCCCTGAAGCCTTTGTTCACAGCCACAAAGAAGCATTGGAATGTTGGAGCTCCGGGCTTATACCAGCCATTATAAGCCCGGAGCACTCCATTGTTTTCAATGGAGCTTCCAACATTCCAATGTTCTATTACGTTTTACTTACACAGCACCCTGCCCTCTCGGCTACCTAGGGCCTACCTTAGGGGTGACTTATGTGTAATAAAAGGGGAGTTTAAGACTTGGCAAAGGGTTTTAAATGCCAAGTTGAAGTGGCAGTAAAACATCAGACACAGGCTCTGCAGTGGCAGGCCTGAGACATGTTTAAAGGACTACTTGTGTGGGTGGCAAAATCAGTGCTGCAGGCCCACCTGTAGCATTTAATTTACAGGCCCTGGGCACAGGTAGTGAACTCTACTAGGGACTTACAGAAAAATTGAATATCCAAATTGTGGATATACCAAATGTAACCATCTTTAGGAGAGAAGCATGTGCACTTTAGCACTGGTCAGCAGTGGTAAAGTGCTCAGAGTCCTCTGGCCAACACAAACAAATCAGCAAATAAGAGGAGGTAAGCAGGCAAAATGTTTAGGGGAAGATCACTCTAAGGCTGAAAGGTCTAACACATGCTAATTTTATTTTGGAAACAGGTAGTGAAATAATTAAACAACTATTTAGAATAGTCATTAAAGATCAGATTTTCTTTATAAAACATAAGGAAAAGGTACCTTTAGAAAGTTACCTTTGCCCTACCTAAAGCCTCTGGAGCCCATTTGCATTTGTTCTCCCACTTCTCATAGCCCGTAATTAGCATTTAAATAGGTGTGAATGGCTGTGAAATGCATCCAGGATCAAACAATAGGCTGACCTGAATGGGCAGAGATGATTCCTCTGATCTTGATAGAATATGCAGTGTGGGGTTGTGGCCATCCTTTTTAACATTACAGTGTCAAATCCTGCTTGAATGCCAAATCCTGCTTTTCAGGTCGGCTGTGGTTTTACATATACCACTTGGGGCATACTTCAGAGAGACCTCCCCTGTCATAAGGGACTTTTATGGGCCCTTCCTTTGTCCCTCCAGTTAGGCATTCTCCAATAACAGTGGACCTCTTTTTGAAATTAAAGTGTTGAATCCTGCTGGAAAGTCAAATCCTGCTTAATAAGTCTGCTGGGGTTTTACATCTAACTACATATAACACTTGTGGTGCACTTTAGGAGGTGAGAGCAGAATGCCAAAACAATTCTTGTGTATCCACTGTGTGTTTACTAGACTACTAGCTTTGTTATTCCAGACTGCAGTCTCTTAGTTTATTGGGGGTACTGTGACTGCCCCAAGCTGGATTTTAGTGTTAGATGTGGTTGTCACTATGATAACTGTGAGAAATGGGGTTGTTGGTTGACTGTGTTGTGAGCCCTGGCCAAGCAACAGCCACAATTCTGGCAGGGTGAACCACAAAATGTCACTAAATTAACTTGTGCTTAACCTTGGGTTGCTTGGCACAAAAAGCAGCCAGGCTTAATTTAGAGGCAATTTGTAAAGTATTTATGCAGCACACAAACAGTAATAAAGTGAAAACACAAAACAAGAAAAATCCCAAACCAATTTGGAAAAATAAAGTATATTTTAATAAATTATTTGACAATAAATAAATAAGTAGATTCTTGGAGTTTTTAGTGAAAACTAGTGCCTAAAAGATCAACGTGCCAATCGTTGAAATCTAGTCATGCGGGATCAGGTCAAAGTAAAAAAGTATGGCCAACCGCGATGGAGTACAGTTCGGATACAAGAAGTAGATTAAGCCCAGTCAGGGCTTACCTAGGGACTTAGAAGAAATTCTGAGAAAAAGTGTCTGAGTAGATAAAGTTTAACGGGCGAGGCTGCAGGAGGTGTCCAAGGAGGGAGTGTCATTGTTAGATAGCGTTGGGTTGAAGCCATGGTGAAGATTTCTACATTCAGACTTTGTCTCTGAAATGGAAGTCGAAAATCTGCAGCTGGCCAAGGCAAAGGGCTGTAGCCAAAGACAGTTCTCTGAGGTCGGATACCCCTTTGGCGAAGGACCACTGAAAAGGATTTGCTGCTGCGGAGAAGAACGTAGTGGGACATGTCGCAAAGTCAATCCCACCGGTAATGCACCTCGGGTGAATAGGTGAGCAGGTTGATCCCAGTCTCTTCCTGGTTCTCAAAGCAGTATTTGGCCAAAACCTTTCCTCAGTTTTGGGATTTGGCCATATGGACACCTTTAGCACCACAACAAAGGGTCCAGAACTGATGGAACATCTCTTGGGGGTTCAGGACTCACTCAGGCTGGGTTCAGGCACAGGTTCAAGATGGTGGGAGCCTTTTGTGTCCCTCTGGCTCTGAAAAGTAGGCCAGCAAACTAGCCCTAGGAGTCACTCTGGTAGTTCTGGGTTCAGGTGAAAATGCGGGGCTCTATAGCAGGGCTGGCCTCTGAGGGATCAGGGCAGTCTCCAGGCAGCAAAGCAGTCCTTCCAGGTACAGCAAAGCAGTCTTGCAGAGTGCACAGCAGGTCACAGAAGCAGGCAATCTCTGAGCATCATTCCGCAGGTCCAGGAGAGAACTGAAGGTTGGGTCTGCAGGTCCTATTTTTATACCCTTGTGGCCTTCCTTTGGAAGGTGGGAGAAGCTTCTAGAAAGGTTCTTCGAAGTGCATGGAATTTCCTGCCTCCCCTGCCCAGGCTCCAAGCTGGCTAGTGTAACAAGGTGGAGGTGTTAGTTCATTTGTGTGAAGGCAGAGCATACCTTATTCAGTTGCAAGTGGGGTTGTGCGCAGCTCCTCCCTGGCCCCATCCTGCCAGCAGATGGCCCATTGATGCACACCTAATCCCTCTATTGTGTGACTGCCTGGGAGGAAATTTGCAAAGTCCAACTGCCAGCTACACCCAGTCATGTGACCAAGGCAGGCTGCAGGCACAAAGAGCTAAGGGCAGGTGAATGTCAACTTTCTAAAAGTGGAATTTTCAAAATTGTAATGAAAAAAAAGGAGTTTTTCATTAAAGAGGGTTTATCATTACAATTTCATAGATACCAACCTAGCTACCTGCTCCCAATTGGAAACAACAGCTTATTAAATGTAATTAGGAATCTCCACTATTATCCTATGGGAGGGGTAGGCCTCACAGTAGGGAAAAATTAATGTAGGTGTTTTTTACTACCAGGACTTGTAAAACTTAAAAATACATGTCCTACCTTTCACTTACAATGGACTTTGCTCTATGTGCTACCTAGGGCCAACCTTAGGAGTGATTTATATGCAATGAAAGGGGAGTATAAGACTTTACAGGCCCTGGGTATGGCATACCACTCTATAAGGGGACTATAAGTAAATTAAATATGCCAATCAGGTGTAAACAATACAAACCTTGTTTAAGGTAGTGAGCACAAGCACTTTAGCACTGATTAGCAGTGGTAAAGTGCACAGACTCCTAAGACCATCAAAAACAAATTTCAGCACACAAATGGAGGTAAATAGGCAAAATGTTTAAGGGAAGACCACCCTAAGACTGACAGGTCTAACAATATCTATACTACACTCACCAAACACATCTCCAGCCCTCAGAGCCAAAGTTTAGTGCAGCCAAAGACTTCAGCCATCTTAAAAATGCCCAAAGGGGGTAGGAGTGGCTAACAATACTTTTACCCCATTGGTTACGGCATTCCAGAAGACATTCTGCACTCTAGCTCATGCCAGGCATAAATGTGACATCTCCAGGCACCCACTTCAGAACACATCTTACCGGAGGAAGTTCATAAGAGGACTGAAACTGCTGTTTGAGACCTGACAAGAGTCTAGAAGACTGGACCTGCTCTCACCTTTGTACCAACTAAAAGAAGTTGACTCCAAGGGTCTTAAGGCTGACCTCTTGTTCAAGTTACAGGGACACAGCAAGCTAAAAGAGACTTTTCCCTGCAACTACCCATCTTTGCCACATTGGCAATTGGACCTGGAGTGGACCATGCTGTTTGGCCTCTGACTGACACTGTGTGAGTCTCTAAGTGGTCCCACAAGGTCCTGGGGGGCTTTACTAGCCTACTCCTGTGGTGGGTTGGGACATAAAGGACTAAAGTCAGAAGATAACATTTTTGACCAAGACAAACCTGGTTGGTGTATCCGACCAGCGCTCCTCAAAGTCAGTATCAAATTTTGCCTAGGTACTGGCCCACTGCAACCATTGAACGTCATTGCCACTTGTGCTTCTAGTCATTATTCCTACTTTTTTTTTTTTTTCATCATATCTCCCGTTCCCCTTAAATACTTTTTGTGTTTTTGGTGTCATTTTGTTTATTAAAGTTTACTCTACTTCTCTAATTCAGTTTGGGATTTTTATTACACTGCATTTCAACTTTATGACTATTTTGGCACTACATAAATACTACTTTGGCCTAAGTTAAGTCTGTCTGCTGTGTGCTTATCTACCAGGAGATTAAGATCAGGTTAATTTAGTGCCTTTGAGGGTCCACCCTGACAAGGGTTTTGATTGTTCCTTAAGGTGGATTGTCACACACCCAAATATTAAACCAATTTCTTACACATTCAAACTCACTAAAATCAATTTACAACCTCACTTATGAAAGCCCTAGATGAAATCCATTCCCAGGAAACATTTTGTCACCACTGCTAAAATAGGCATGTTAAATGATTCTTTGGGAAACTTCCTACACTAAAACAGAGTAACCACAATCTATGTGAAAATGAAGATCTAAATACCTGAAACAAACACAATTTAAACTAGGATTACAAATAAGAAAGTATTTAAATACACTTTACAGCAGAAAAGAATCACTACAAAAAACAGATCTCTTTGCCAATTCAAATGCTTAACTTGAATTCCATATGTTGCCAGCAGCTGCAGTTCGTGCTGGTAACAGCGGTGGAGCGGTGGAGCGGTGGAGCGGTGGGGCAGTGGGGCCGGGTAAGGGGGGGATTGCGAGGGACGATGCAGAGGGAAAATTAATTATTTATTTAATTTTCCCTCTGCATCGTCCCTCGAAATTCCCCCTTACCCGGCCCCACCGCTGTTACCTGCACGGACCGTAACTGGTTGCCAGACTCCTATAAGTACCAAATGTTCAACAGAGCACATTTATTATTTATGTTTATACAAGTTCCTTAAGCAATAACAAGCAGGATCATGACAAGTGAGGGATAGAAATCCGCCTCTGCATGAATTGAAAATCATCAATAATGATAAAAATGCTCATATCCTGCACTTTTAAGGCCCGTCTACTGCCTTTGACATTGTGAATCACTGCACTCTACTTGACAGACTTGACAACAACAGAGAGTTGTGGTGTTACCAGCATAACTTTAGTCGGATCTAAGACCTAACAAACTATACATAGAGACACCTTATTATTTTATTACTTTAAGACACACATGATCCTTCTGCAGTCCCACAAAGCTCAACCCCATTCCTCCATTTTCTAAAATATTAATGTCACTGCTCATTTCTCAGATCTGCATCTATGGTCTAAACTGCTACATTTATGTAAATAGCACTCAAATAATCTTCAAACAATATAGACCATGCTTTAATGAGTTTTCCAAATTACTTGAATTCCTCCGTAAGTTAAAAGCACAGCATCGAAAAAAAATATTGGAAACTAAACTCAGAAGACTCAAATAGGTGGCAGCCTAAAATAAACTTGCTTTTATCTCCTCCACACGCTGCGCTGTAGACTTCCATAATTGACAAATTCCCAAAGTCTACAAGCCACAAACTCTCTGATACAAGTTAGTGGTGTGCGAAATTCACAAAATTTGCTCTCGCATAATTTGGCAAAATAAAAATACAAATACACAAAATTACACGTAATTACGTGAAATGCATCTCCAGTGCCTGGTGTGACACCGAAGACACATTTCACGTTTACAATTAGTAGGAAAGAATATAGCTGTTTACATCGCATGCGTTTACAACGCATGCGATTGCAACGCGGTCGTTACAATGACGGCGTTGTTTCATCGCAGTACCATTACAACGCAAGTCGTTACAACGACTTGCTCTAGGGGGCGCGCTGGACTTAGGAATAGTATAATTTACTATTCCAACTCCAGTGTGTGCTACAGTAGGGAAGGTGTTGGAATAATAAATTATACTATTTCTTAGTTTAGAGCGCCCCCTAGAGCAAGTCGTTGTAACGCATGCGATGTGATGGCTGTTTCCCGTAGGAAACATTGTGCAAGCATGCGGCCATTTTGTGTAGGCCAGCATGCTCCTGCCTAGCTGCACCTCTTCTTCCTCAGTTTCCTTGGGCCATCAACCTACACCCACCGCATTTTTTCCACCCCACCCCCTTTCTCAACTTTATTTTCACTGATTGTTTCTTTTTGTCTGGCCTATGCATTTGTTTTATTTTTTGTCCCCCATTTGTTTATTTGTATCTATATTTTCCCTTAGATATCCTCATTCCTACTAGCTATGGAAGAGGCAGGCAGTCCTGCTGTGCCTTCATAGACCTCCTGTAGTCAACAAAGGCACAAGGTAATAGTAGCTGGCCACATTTTTAGTGAGACAGAAGTGGCAGTGCAGATTTTTATTCCTTTTTTTGCACAGCACCACCTCCTTCAGATGCTGGTAGCAGTTGTCGGAAGGGGTGCAGCCTGGCAAAGTATAACAATGGAATGTCCCTCACCCAGTGGCAGGTGACCCAACCCACCTATGACCTGACATAAGAGACCTGGGAGGAGGACTTTCTCAACCTGTTTGTCGTTGAGTGGCGGGCCTTTGTGAGCGACGCGTAAAATGTTTTAAATTTTGTATTTATTACTCTTCAGGAGGCATTATTCACATCTCAGGTAATTTCAAATGATCTATATGATATATATATAATATATATGTATATATGACCATAATATAGTAATGTGTTCTTTTAATATATTGATGTAATATATATATAGATATATATACTGCTGAACACGTTCTCTCTCATGAATGATGTTGGCACTCCTGTGAATTTCACCAAACTTTATTCTGGAAATGAGAAAATCATCATCTGTATATATATATATATATATATATATATATATATATATATATATATATTCACCAAGTTTGTCCCAGACGAAGGGCGCACTTTCACACAGCTGGTGCGCGCTGCAGGCCGGACTCGCCTCGAACATAAATTATCCACCAATTCAAGAAAGCGCTGCACTCTTCCAAGGGGTTGTTTTAAATCGGTTTATTTAAGCCATGGAACTTCTCCTTGGCTTAAATAAACCGATTTAAAACAACCCCTTGGAAGAGTGCAGTGCTTTCTTGAATTGGTGGATAATATATATGTATATATATATTCACTGAAAAAACCATAGGTTTTAGGGACAGTTATAGTTAGTTGGACATTTCACTCGTACAAAACCATAGAAATTCCCCCGTTATAGTTAGTTCAGCTAACTATAACTCGCGCCCTCGCAATGCACTGCTGATGACGTCACATATTACATCACTCATGACATGGTCAGTGACATCACTGATGACATCACTGATGACATCTCAAATGACATCACTGATGACATCACTGATGACATCATCCAGTGACTGTGTGTTTCTGTAAAGTTTAAATATGTTTAATATATATAGGGAAAGGCGTATTGAAGAATGAGTGGGTGTATAAGTGTCTGAATGGATGATTTAGTACGTGAGTGACTGACTCTACAAGTGAGTGATTAAATGTATCTTACTGAATGCATGAGTTAGTGACTAAACTGTGTGAATGTCTGTATCCGTCTGTCTGTTGGTTTGTAAGCGGCTGCATGGCTTTCTGAATAGCTACATGAGTGTCTACATGGGTTATTGATTGATTGTCTGAGTATCTGTATGGGTGCCTGAGTGTTTGTGTGGGTGGGGTGTGTGTGACTCTGTGCATAGATGTGTGAGTTGGTGATTCACTGGGTGCATGGTTTCAAGAGTGCATCTGTGATGGACTGTATGGGTGGGTGAGTGTGTGTATGGGTGTGTTAGTGATTGAATGTATATCTCAGTGGTACATGTGTGAGTAACTACATATGTGAAAGGCAGTATATATGTGTGTTGGAGTATATAAATGGCTATAAGTGAGAGTGTGTGATTGTGAGAGTGGCTGTATGGATGAGTGTGTACTTGTATCAGTGATTGTATAAGAGCGTAAGAATGTGCTAGTATTTGTATGAGTAAGTGAGCTGGTGTGTGTTTAACTGTATAGGTGAGTAAATGGGTGTGTGATTAAGTTTTTGCATGACTGACTATGTGTGTGAGTACCTCTATGGATGAGTGGCGGTGTGTGAGTGTTTATATAGGTGTATGAGTGCATATGATAGTCCTGTACTAAGTGACTAAGTATGAGTGACTGTACGGGTGAGTGAGTGGATGTGTGTGTAGACCTAAGAATCAGTGAGTGGGTATGTAGTTTTTGGTGTTGGAGTGTCTATGGTTTTGAGAATGGCAGTCTGTAATTTAGAGTGGGTGTATCAAAAGTTATATTAGGGTGTGAGAAGATGCATGAAATTATCACATGGATGATGTCATCAGTGATGTCATTTGAGATGTCATCAGTGATGTCATCAGTGATGTCACTGACCATGTCATGAGTGATGTAATATGTGACGTCATCAGCAGTGCATTGCGGGGCGCGAGTTATAGTTAGCTGAACTAACTATAACGGGGAATTTCTATGGTTTTGTACGAGTGAAATGTCCAACTAACTAAAACTGTCCCTAAAACCTATGGTTTTTTCAGTGAATTTCAAAGGTTTTTTAAATGCTAATTTCTAACTATAACGTGTCTGAAACCTATGGTTTTTTCAGTGAATTTCAAAGGTTTTTTAAATGCTAATTTCTAACTATAACGTGCCTGAAACCTATGATTTTTAAGTGAATTTCAAAGGTTTTTTTAAATGCTAGTTTCTAACTATGCCTACAGAGGTAGGATATGTGAAGAAAGAAGAAAAAACGCACAGAAAGAAGCAAAAGATGTGCAGAAAGAACCAACAGAGGAGCAGAAAGAGGCCTCGTTGCAAAATCATCCTGTGCCCACAACTTTTTCAGACGGGTACTGGTGGTAACTGACTCTGACTAACCAGAGCCAGTGCTATGCTAAAAGACACTTAGAATACAGTGAAAACACCTACATACACTAGGGAACACTATGCGTTGGGGTACTCCTGTGATTAGCATGACCTCCTCTGCAAGTCCCTAGTACATAATAGGGCAGGGGGATTAAAACTACCTCTTAAAACGCAGCTACAGGGCGCGTTTGCACAGTGGTGAAGGGAGGGGGCCTGAGGTGACATGTGTGCAAACGCACCCCGTGGCGCGTTTTAAGTTGCGGGATTAAGTCCCCTTGAATTCTGAGGGTCCCTGGGGCCCAACTAGCCCCCCAGGTACCTACAGTTAGGACCACAGAGCTGAGTTGCAGAGAGGCGTTCCGAGGCCACGCACCTTTTTTCACCTCTCTGCAACGCAACTCTGTTGTGCTTACTGAAGGTACCTGGTGGGCTAGTTGGCCCCAGGGTCCCTCAGGGATCAAAGGGAATTAATTCCCCAACTTAAAACGCACCACAGGGCGTGTTTGCGCACATGTCACCTGAGGCCCCGCCCCTCCCTTCACCACTGTGCAAACGCGCCCCGTGGTGCGTTTTAAGTTGGGGGATTAGGTCACCTTGAATTCTGAGGGTCCCTGGGGCCCAACTAGCCCACTAGGTACTTCCAGTAAGCACCACAGGCCTGCGTTGCAAAGCCTGTAACAAATTGTGCAGTTGTGTTTAGGTAGTGAAGAGGGTCGTGCTGGGGGTAGTGTTTTAGGGTTTAGGGTAGTGCAGTGGTGTTTGTGTAGTGTAGGGGGTCATGCTGGGGGTAGATTTAGGGTTTAGGGTAGTGCAGTGGTGTTTGGGTAGTGTAGGGAGTCGTGCTGGGGGAGTGTTTTAGGGTTTAGGGTAGTGCAGTGGTGTTTAGGTAGTGTAGGGGGTCGTGCTGGGGGTAGTGTTTTAGGGTTTAGGGTAGTGCAGTGGTGTTTGGGTAGTGTAGGGGGTCGTGCTGGGGTAGTATTTTAGGGTAGTGCAGTGGTGTTTGGGTAGTGTAGGGGGTACTGTTGGGGGTAGTGTTTTAGGGTTTAGGGTAGTGCAGTGGTGTTTGGGTAGTGTAGGGATACTGTTGGGGGTAGTTTTTTAGGGTTTAGGGTAGTGCAGTGGTGTTTGGGTAGTGTAGTGGTTCGTGCTGGGGGTAGTTTTTAGGGTTTAGGGTAGTGCGGTGGTGTTTGTGTAGTGTAGGGGGTAGTGTTTTAGGGTTTAGGGTAGTGCAGTGGTGTTTGTATAGTGTAGGAGGTCGTGTTTTAGGGTTTAGGGTAGTGCAGTGGTCTTTGGGTAGTGTAGGGAGTCGTGCGGGGGTAGTGTTTTAGGGTTTAGGGTAGTGTAGGGGGTCATGCGGGGGGTAGTGTTTTAGGGATTAGGGTAGTGCAGTGGTGTTCGGGCAGTGTAGGGGGTCGTGCTGGGGCTGGTGTTTCAGGGTTTAGGGCAGTGCAGTGGTGTTCGGGCAGTGTAGGGGGTTGTGCTGGGGCTGGTGTTTCAGGGTTTAGGGCAGTGCAGTGGTGTTCGGGCAGTGTAAGTGGTCGTGCTGGGGCTGGTGTTTCAGGGTTTAGGGCAGTGCAGTGGTGTTCGGACAGTGTAGGGGGTCATGCTGGGGCTGGTGTTTCAGGGTTTAGGGCAGTGCAGTGGTGTTCGGGCAGTGTAGGGGGCTTGCTGGGGCTGGTGTTTCAGAGTCTAGGGCAGTGCAGTGGTGTTCGGGCAGTGTAGGGGTCTTGCTGGGGCTGGTGTTTCAGGGTTTAGGGCAGTGCAGTGGTGTTCGGGCAGTGTAGGGGGTCGTGCTGGGGGTGGTGTTTCAGGGTTTAGGGCAGTGCAGTGGTGTTTGGGCAGTGTAGGGGGTCGTGCTGGGGCTAGTGTTTCAGGATTTAGGGCAGAGCAATGGTGTTCAGGCAGTGTAGGGGGCTTTGCTGGAGGTGGTGTTTCAGGGTTTAGGGCAGTGCAGTGGTGTTCGTGCAGTGTAGGGGGTGGTGTTTCAGGGTTTAGGGCAGTGGTGTTCAGGCAGTGTAGGGGGTCTTGCTGGGGTTGATGTTTCAGGGTTTAGGGCAGTGCAGTGGTGTTCGGGCAGTGTAGGGGGTCGTGCTGGGGGTGGTGTTTCAGGGTTTAGGGCAGTGCAGTGGTGTTCGGGCAGTGTAGGGTGTCGTGCTGAGGGGTGGTGTTTCAGGGTTTAGGGCAGTGCAGTGGTGTTCGGGCAGTGTAGGGGGTCGTGCAGGGGGTGGTGTTTCAGGGTTTAGGGCAGTGCAGTGGTGTTTGGGCAGTGTAGGGGGTCATGCAGGGGTGGTGTTTCAGGGTTTAGGGCAGTGCAGTGGTGTTCGGCCAGTGTAGGTGGTCTTGCTGGGGGTGGTGTTTCAGGCTTTAGTGGAGTGGTGTTCGGGCAGTGTAGGGGGTCTTGCTGGGGGTGGTGTTTCAGGGTTTAGGGCAGTGCAGTGGTGTTCGGGCAGTGTAGGAGGTCTTGCTGGGGCTGGTGTTTGAGGGTTTAGGGCAGTGCAGTGGTCTTCGGGCAGTGTAGGGGGTCGTGCTGCGGCTGGTGTTTGAGGGTTTAGGGTAGTGCAGTGGTGTTCGGGCAGTGTAGGGGGTCATGCTGGGGCTGGTGTTTCAGGGTTTAGGGCAGTGCAGTGGTTTTCGGGCAGTGTAGGCGGTCGTGCTGGGGCTGGTGTTTCAGGGTTTAGGCAGTGCAGTGGTGTTCGGGCAGTGTACGGGGTTGTGCTGGGGCTGGTGTTTCAGGGTTTAGGGCATTGCAGTGGTGTTCGGGCAGTGTAGGGGTCGTGCTGGGGGTGGTGTTTCAGGGTTTAGGGCAGTGCAGTGGTGTTCGGGCAGTGTAGGGGTCGTGCTGGGGCTGGTGTTTCATGGTTTAGGGCAGTGCAGTGGTGTTCGGGCAGTGTAGGGGGTCATGCTGGGGGTGGTGTTTCAGGGTTTAGGGCAGTGCAGTGGTGTTCGGGCAGTGTAGGGGGTCATGCTGGGGGTGGTGTTTCAGGGTTTAGGGCAGTGCAGTGGTGTACGGGCAGTGTAGGGGGTCTTGCTGGGGGTGGTGTTTCAGGGTTTAGGGCAGTGGTGTTCGGGCAGTGTAGGGGGTCTTGCTGGGGGTAGTGTTTCAGGGTTTAGGGCAGTGCAGTGGTGTTCATGCAGTGTAGGGGGTCGTGCTGGGGGTGGTGTTTCAGGGTTTAGGGCAGTGCAGTAGTGTTCGGGCAGTGTAGGGGATCATGCAGGGGTGGTGTTTCAGGGTTTAGGGCAGTGCAGTGGTGTTCGGGCAGTGTAGGGGGTCGTGCTGGGGGTGGTGTTTCAGGGTTTAGGGCAGTGCAGTGGTGTTCGGGCAGTGTAGGGGGTCGTGCAGGGGGTGGTGTTTCATGGTTTAGGGCAGTGCAGTGGTGTTCGGGCAGTGTAGGGGTCTTGCTGGGGGTGATGTTTCAGGGTTTAGGGCAGTGCAGTGGTGTTCGGGCAGTGTAGGAGGTCTTGCTGGGGGTAGTGTTTCAGGGTTTAGGGCAGTGCAGTGGTGTTCGGGCAGTGTAGGGGTCATGCTGGGGGTGGTGTTTCAGGGTTTAGGGCAGTGCAGTGGTGTTCGGGCAGTGTAGGGGGTCGTGCAGGGGCTGGTGTTTCAGGGTTTAGGGCAGTGCAGTGGTGTTCGGGCAGTGTAGGGGGTCGTGCTGGGGTGCTTGTGTAGTGTAGGGGGTCGTGCTGGGGTAGTGTTTTAGGGTTTAGGGTAGTGCAGTGGTGTTTGTGTTGTGTAGGGGGTCATGTTTTAGGGTAGTGCAGTGGTGTTTGGGTAGTGTAGGGGGTCGTGCTGGGGTAGTGTTTTAGGATTTAGGTTAGTGCAGTGGTGTTTGGGTAGTGTAGGGGGTCGTGCTGGGGGTAGTGTTTTAGGGTTTAAGGTAGTGCAGTGGTGTTTGTGTAGTGTAGGGGGTCGTGCTGGGGGTAGTGTTTTAGGGTTTAGGGTAGTGCAGTGGTGCTTGTGTAGTGTAGGGGTCGTGCTGGGGGTAGTGTTTTAGGGTTCAGGGTAGTGCAGTGGTGTTTGTGTAGTGTAGGGGGTCATGTTTTAGGGTAGTGCAGTGGTGTTTGGGTAGTGTAGGGGGTCGTGCTGGGGGTAGTGTTTTAGGATTTAGGTTAGTGCAGTGGTGTTGGGGTAGTGTTTTAGGGTTTAGGGTAGTGCAATGGTGTTTGTGTAGTGTAGGGGTCATGCTGGGGGTAGTGTTTTAGGGTTTAGGATAGTGCAGTGGTGCTTGTGTAGTGTAGGGGGTCGTGCTGGGGTAGTGTTTTAGGGTTTAGGGTAGTGCAGTGGTGTTTTTGTAGTGTAGGGGGTCATGTTTTAAGATGCAACGCTCCAATACCTGACCAGTCTGCACTACATAAAACTGCAAAAAAACTAAAAATAAAAAGTGTTTTGCACACTTTTGTCATTGGGCTATATGTGGGCTACATCTGGGTAATATTTGTGCTACATTTGGGCTCTTTTTTCACTGGTGGCCATCTTGGAAGACTTATTTGTTATGAAGTTTCCTAATTTCCTCATTTACTGCAGTCTCCTCAGTAGGAAATGCTTTCAGTTTTTTACTTTGATTCCATCAAGAAGGCATTCAGATGTGTCACACATTTGCCATACATTCAGAATGTTATTACTCTAGTTGTTCATTAGATCACTGTAGTAAAGCTACTGCTCACCAAGGAGTTAACTGGAAGTCTACTGCTGGTATTGAAAGTGATTGTTTCAGTCTGCATGTCAGAATTTTCTAATGAAATAGAAGAGGATTTGAGATCTCACTTAAAACATGCACTAAATTTCTTTTTGCAGTACTAACCATAATTTCTATGGCAAAATGAACCCCCTCATTTTGTTCCTTTTTAAATTAAATGTTTTAAGTGTTACCAGTTTATTCCAATCAAGATGGCTTCAGGTGTGCCATACTTTTGTCATAAGTAAGGCTGTTAGCACTCTAGTTGTTCTTTAGAACACTCTGGGAAGCTGCAGTAGAACACAAAGGCATCAACTGACAGGCTGCTCCTGTTGAAATATAACAGGAAGATATTTGAGATCTCACTTAAAACATGTCCTAATTTTTCTTTCTACAGCACTAACCATAATTTCTATGGCAAAATGAACCCCCTCATTTTGTTCCTTTTTAAATTAAGTGTTTTAAGTGTTACCAGTTTATTCCAATCAAGATGGCTTCAGGTGTGCCATACTTTTGTCATAAGTAAGACTGTTAGCGCTCTAGTTGTTCTTTAGAACACTCTGGGAAGCTGCAGTAGAACACAAAGGCATCAACTGACAGGCTGCTCCTGTTGAAATATAACAGGAAGATATTTGAGATCACACTTGAAACATGTCCTAATTTTTCTTTCTACAGCACTAACCATAATTTCTATGACAAAATGAACCCCATCATTTTGTTCCTTTTTAAATTAAATGTTTTAAGTGTTACCAGTTTATTCCAATCAAGATGGCTTCAGGTGTGCCATACTTTTGTCATAAGTAAGACTGTTAGCGCTCTAGTTGTTCTTTAGAACACTCTGGGAAGCTGCAGTAGAACACAAAGGCATCAACTGACATGCTGCTCCTGTTGAAATATAACAGGAAGATATTTGAGATCACACTTGAAACATGTCCTAATTTTTCTTTCCAGAGCACTAACCATAATTTCTATGACAAGATGAACCCCATCATTTTGTTCCTTTTTAAATTAAATGTTTTAAGTGTTACCAGTTTATTCCAATCAAGATGGCTTCAGGTGTGCCATACTTTTGTCATAAGTAAGACTGTTAGCGCTCTAGTTGTTCTTTAGAACACTCTGGGAAGCTGCAGTAGAACACAAAGGCATCAACTGACATGCTGCTCCTGTTGAAATATAACAGGAAGATATTTGAGATCACACTTGAAACATGTCCTAATTTTTCTTTCCAGAGCACTAACCATAATTTCTATGACAAGATGAACCCCATCATTTTGTTCCTTTTTAAATTAAATGTTTTAAGTGTTACCAGTTTATTCCAATCAAGATGGCTTCAGGTGTGCCATACTTTTGTCATAAGTAAGGCTGTTAGCACTCTAGTTGTTCTTTAGAACACTCTGGGAAGCTGCAGTAGAACACAAAGGAATCAACTGAAAGTCTCTGCCCTTGTTGGATGTACATGTTTTACTGAGAATGTCAGACTTCATTCTCACATGACTGAGAAAGATAATGTGATTTTACAGAAAATATGCTCTCATTTTAGCTTCTGGAGCACCTTCCAAAACTGTATGGGACAAGCATGTGAAAATAGTTTTCTCTCAAACATGATTCTTGATATCCCAGCAGAAGGTTTTTCACAGGGTAAAATCACCTTAGAACACACCACAATTCCTGAAATTAGTATGGTACCATCAACAAATGAATTCTAATGTAACTAATGTCTGTTATCACCCTTTATAGTTCTCCTTTTGGTAACCCTCAAAATCTTCGATTCACTACAATGCATTTCAATGGGGTACTATCATTTATATTGGTCCCAAGATGGCTGCCAGCAATTCCAGGATGAAGTGCTGACAGCCAATCAGATCTCACGATGACATGTGTGGTTAGGCTCCGCCCAGATATATATGTGTTTTTACTTTTGATTTTCTCAGCAACTACTGAACGGATTTACACCATTTAACAAAAAGGGTTCTTTTTGAACCAAGAACTACCTCTTTGCCAAATTTGGTGTAATTCCGTTCAGCAGTTCGGGCTGTAGCCTTGCATAAAGTTTCCTATGGGAAATTGATTTTTGACTCTTATTTTTTTAATTTCTCCGCAACTACTGAACGGATTTACACCATTTAACAAAAAGGGTTCTTTCTGAACCAAGAACTACCTCTTTGCCAAATTTGGTGTAATTCCGTTCAGCAGTTCAGGCTGTAGCCGTGTCTAAAGTTTCCTATGGGAAAATGAATGGGGAAAACACGTTTTGGGACCCCCTTTTTCTCGGCCCCCGCTTGACGAATCACCCTGAGACTTTCAGGGTAGGAGCGGACCGGAGCAGGCCATAAAGTTTGAAAATTTCGCGAATATTCGTCAACCGACGCAAGAGTTATTTCAAATAGAATGTCGCGGATTTCCTATGGAAAATAGGTCCTAACTATAACTATCTACTGGCGACCGCCAGTAGATAATATATATATATATATATATATATATATATATCCCAACAAAATTCGCCCTGAGGCAAGAAGCACGCCGACTGCAGGATGATTTGAAAAATCATGTATTTAATGGAAACCAGCAGGCACAGTCCAGTGTAAAATCCTTACGCGTTTCAGAGCATCACTCGCTCCTTCATCAGAGGAAAAGCTGGCAAAAACCAAGACGCTGCTTATCAGGCCCTTTAACCGCATGCATTAATTAGCCCCGTGAGCTCACAGGTGAATGTTCCAAACGGCATGCTGGTGCCTGTAGTCGAATTCAAAAGCGCAGTATTCCCCAAGTGGGTTTGGTTTATATCAGCTACAGTTTGAAAAATTAAAACACCCCAGTGGGCCACTCAACCGGGATGCTGGTAGTTCAGTTCCTGCCCAGCTGTGCCCATGAGGACTCAAACTCCTGTCCAGTCCTGGGCCCCACATTAGCAAATAACATAGTGGCGTGTTCTCTGCGGCTAGGCTGACGCAATAAATCCCAACAAAATTCGCCCTGAGGCAAGAAGCACGCCGACTGCAGGATGATTTGAAAAATCATGTATTTAACGGAAACCAGCAGGCACAGTCCAGTGTAAATTCATTACAATCCTTACGCGTTTCAGAGGAATCACTCGCTCCTTCATCAGAGGAAAAGCTAGCAAAAACCAAGATGCTGCTTATCAGGCCCTTTAACCGCATGCATTAATTAGCCCCATGAGCTCACAGGTGAATGTTCCAAACGGCATGCTGGTGCCTGTAGTCCAATTCAAAAGCGCAGTATTCCCCAAGTGGGTTTGGTTTATATCAGCTACAGTTTGAAAAATTAAAATACCCCAGTGGGCCACTCGACCGGGATGCTGGTTGTTCAGTTCCTGCCCTGCTGTGCCCATGAGGACTCGAACTCCTGTCCAGTCCTGGGCCCCACATTAGCAAATAACGTAGTGGCGTGTTCTCTGCGGCCAGGCTGCCGCAATAAATCCCAACAAAATTCGCCCTGAGGCAAGAAGCACGCAGACTGCAGGATGATTTGAAAAATCATGTATTTAACGGAAACCAGCAGGCACAGTCCAGTGTAAAATTCATTACAATCCTTACGCGTTTCAGAGCATCACTCGCTCCTTCATCAGAGGAAAAGCTGGCAAAAAGCAAGACGCTGCTTATCAGGCCCTTTAACCGCATGCATTAATTAGCCCCGTGAGCTCACAGGTGAATGTTCCAAATGGCATGCTGGTGCCTGTAGTCCAATTCAAAAGCGCAGTATTCCCCAAGTGGGTTTGGTTTATATCAGCTACAGTTTGAAAAATTAAAACACCCCAGTGGGCCACTCGACCGGGATGCTGGTTGTTCAGTTCCTGCCCCGCTGTGCCCATGAGGACTCAAACTCCTGTCCAGTCCTGGGCAACACACTAGCAAATAACGTAGTGGCGTGTTCTCTGCGGCCAGGCTGCCGCAATAAATCCCAACAAAATTCGCCCTGAGGCAAGAAGCACGCCGACTGCAGGATGATTTGAAAAATCATGTATTTAACGGAAACCAGCAGGCACAGTCCAGTGTAAATTCATTACAATCCTTACGCGTTTCAGAGCATCACTCGCTCCTTCATCAGAGGAAAAGCTGGCAAAAGCCAAGACGCTGCTTATCAGGCCCTTTAAGCGCATGCATTAACATTCACCTGTGAGTTCACTAGGCTAATTAATGCATGATTTTTTAAATCATCCTGCAGTCGGCGTGCTTCTTGCCTCAGGGCGAATTTTGTTGGGCTATATATATATATATATATATTTTATTTATTTTTGGGGGGGTATAACGTGCTCTCAGGTCACAAAATACAACCAGTGTTTATGATGTGTAATAAATCCCCTTATCTTTAATTGGAATGCTGGTTGGATTTTGTGACCTGAGAGCGCGTTATACCCAACGCCCTGTGTGATATATATATATATTCACTGAAAAAAAATAGTTTAAAGTAAAGTTTTAATTAGGTGAATTTGTCAGTGACATCCTTCACGTTTTAAACTAGAAAAAAACACAGAAATTCACCAGTTATAGTTAGCAGAGTTAACTATAACTTACTCCCTCGCCATGCACTGCTTATGACCTCACATAGTACATCACTGGTGACATGTTCTAAGATATCATTTATGACACCACTGATGACCGCAGAACCTGTGAGTGCAGTTTTACTGTCACTTTGACTTGGCATTTAAAACCTTTTTCCCAAGCCATAAACTCCCCTTTTATTACACATAAGCGATGAAGGGTGTGGGAAGAGCCTCATTTATCTACTCACAACTCTTCCCAAGTCGCTAGGCATAAATAGTAAACTCTGATAAATACCATCTCCATTAAGGTTCCTTCCTACAGTAACAAGTGTGCAGACCAGAGTGTAATCAAAGATCACCTACTCCTTCTTATATGTCAGGATCCAGCTAGAGTCTCGCAATACCGTAACATTTAAAAAATCAAAGAATTAAAATTCTATTCATTACGGACTCTCAATCAAAAGGGCCACAATATGCATTTCTCCTAGTATAGTTTATTGACAACTCACCTACTCCTTTTTACTATTCATGATCCCGCGACAGTCCCACAAGATAGTAAATTGTTTTTCAAAACAGTATACATATACTTTCATCACAGTATGTATACCTTAGAGACTTCGGGGCATATTATCAAGGGCCTTATCGCCGCGTTAGCGGCAGTTTCCTGCTGCTAACGCGGTGATAATTTTATCGCCCTATTACCAACCTGTCGTTAACAGCCGTTAGCGACAGCTTTCCGGTGATAGCATCCGGATTTTAGATCGCCAAGCATGCCAGCGATATTTATCGCTAATGACATGCAAGGTAGGCGTTCCATCGGAAAAACGCACTCTAACACCACTTAGCTATATTATCAAGGATGCCCGGACCCGCGAAGCGATGAAAAAACTGTCGCTAAGGCCCGTTAGCTGCAGGAACTTAAGACCTGAAAAAAGCTGGTCTTAAAAATGGAGATAACGCTTGGGGCCTCATTACTGCAGGTTTTGGTGCAGGACAGCGCTGCAAGCAATGTTGCAGCGCTGCTATGCGACAAAACTACAGTGCAGGAATGTTGCTGGCTGTGCCAAGACAGCGTTGCAACACTTCTCACTACGACCTTCTTGCAACAGCATGGATGCGCTGTATTCACTGGACAGCGCTCCATGACGCAAGTAATGACAGATACGTCAGGAATCCTGACGTATCTGCCTGCGCTAAAGTCACGCATTGCTGCAGTCGTGTCACAACCATGACGCAACTCCAGCAATGCATGGGGCCAGCCTATCCCTGGGGCACTGCCTTACCCTCATGCCTGCCATCAGGCAGGCAGAAGGTACTGACGCAGTGCCGTTCATGAGGGGTGCCCGAATGTAGGCGATGTTGGAGAACCATCCGTGGTGGTTGCGCACTGCAGTGTCATCGTTTGGAAGCATTGGTGGAGTCCTGGTGCAGAAGGAGTTGACGAGACGTCCTTCAGTGGCCTTGATCCAGCTGCGAGGGGGTGCGATGATGGCGGTGGCGTCCGGTGGGCAAGGTGAAGACGTGATGTTAACAATGATGGTCGTACCAGGAGAATCCGGTGTTGTGGCTGTAGTTGACGTTCCCGCTGGTGGAGGTGACGTGCTCGACCATGGGTCCTGCTATGTGGCTTTTTGCGGTGACTTGCTGATTGTGTCTGATGTAGGGGACCTTCCCCAGGAGGGAGTGGTGTCCTGGTCACTGGCGTTGTCCAGGTGGAACTTGAGTTCACCAAGTAGGATGTCGTCGGTGGATGGGAGACCCTGGGGTGCAATGAGGTCTACAATGGTATTGGACAATGGGGGGCCATGGCCCGGGGGGCCTGCACATGAGGGTGCCGCAGAGGATGTTCTTAGTCTTGGTCCGGATCTGGGAGTTGACGTGGTCCATGGTCACCCTTGGGTCATTAGAGTGCGTGGTCAGTCGGAGTGTGCTTCTGTAGGTGATGGCAATGCCTCCTCCTTGACGGTCGGGTTGCTCCTTGTGGGTGATACTGCAGCCGTCAGTGATGGCGAAGGCGATGTCCGGTACGGAGCAGATGTTGGTCCTGGCAGGCGAGGTGGCGTCCAGGGTTGATGACGAGGAGGGTGCTGGCGTCGTAGTGGTGGAGTGTCCAAGAGGAATACTCCTTGGTGCTGAGCGCCGTCCAGGGGCAGACGGACGCAAACTGCGTAGCCCATGGGTTGCCTTTGGCATGGGAGACGACCATTACAACGCAGGCAGTACATCGTTAACTACGCAACTCCTACAACGCGGGTGCCTTAACATCGCATTTGATTACAACGCATTGTGAGGTCAGTAATGGGGTAATTTAAAGTTATTCGGGTGGGTATGGGTATTGTATGTAAAATATGAAAACTGGGGTGTGTTTTGGGGTAAAATATGAAAATTGGGGTGTGCATTTGGGTCAACTTTTACTTTTTGGTGTGTTTTGGGGGCACAAAAATGGATTCCAGGGTTCAGGTTTGGGTTTGGGGTGCTAAGGTTAGTTTAGGGTTGCACTCCCTGAAGTGGGAATAGTGACATATATGTATCCGCTATGCAACACCTACCCTACTGTTGCAATGTGCCTAGTATTAGTATGCATTGGACTGTAATGCGCTGTTATGGCATGCGTTGTAACTACGTAAGTGCCTTTGGCACATGAGTGGTACGCCCGCTGTGCATGGGCGCCCAGCAGACACCATTGAGAAGTGCTGCGGGGGGGGCTGGACAGCTGTGAGGTGGTAAACGCAGGAAAGAATACTGGATGGGGCGTGGACGCGGGGATGTGTGTGTGAGCGGGTGTTGTAAATATTTCAATGAGGGAAGTCTTACCTCGAAGCCGGGCCCCGTGTCTTCATAGCTCCTGCTGCCCCCGTGGCCCCTCCCCCCACCGATTCACGCTTCCACCTCACAGCTGTGCCTCCCTCCCCTATTTAATGCCGTCCGCTGCGCGGCTACCTCAAAAGAACTGGAGCAAGATCACAGAGAAACACCTCAACACCACCCTCCTCCACGACCCCCCCTCTGCCACGACCGACGCCAACTCCGCAGCCAAAGAAATACACAGCTGGATCTGCAGCTGCGCTGACAAGCTCGCACCCCTCCGCCACCCCGTCAAACAACGCCCCCTGAAGCCCACTTGGTTCACCACCATACTCCAAGAAGCCAGGCACTCCTGCAGACGCCTCGAGAAACTATGGCGGAACAGGAAAACCACCAAAGACCAGAACAACTACAGGCACACCATGAATGAATACCACCAGCGCATAAGAGCCACCAAGCAGACATTCATCAAGAACAGAATCCACAACAACGCTAGTGACGCCAAGGAACTCTTCAACATCATTCAGCAGGTCACCAAACCACCCAGCAAAGCAACAGATGTCACACCTTCCCAGGACCTCTGCAACAAGCTCAGCTCCTACTTCCACATAATAATCATGGCCCTCTATGACAACTTCAGCGAACAGACTCCGGTCTACACCCCCCTCCCCACCACCGACAACCAACCGACCATCACCAGCTGGAAAACCGTAACTACCGGAGACACCTCCACGACCATGAAAAACACCCACTCAGGAGCCCCCACGGACCCCTGCCCGCCGCACATCTATAAAAGAGCCGCCACCGCCATAGCACCCGAACTAGGCCGGACCATCAACGACTCCCTTGAATCCGGCATCTTACCGACGACTGGAAGCGTGCAGAGGTCAAGCCCCTCCTCAAGAAACACTTGTTCGACCAGACGGACCTGAAACACTGCCGGCCCATCTCTCTCCTTCCCTTCGCAGCCAAAGTCACCGAGAGATTCCTCAATGCCCAGCTGACCACCTTCATCGAAGAGAACGCCATCCTCGACTCCTCCCAGTCCGGATTTTGCAGCAACCACAGCACCGAGACCGCCCTCCTTGCTGCCATCCATTACATCTGCATGCTACTTAACCAGGGCCACACTGCGGCCCTCATCCTAAAAGACCTCTCCGCCGCCTTCAACACCGTCTCACACCGCACTCTCGCAGCCAGACTCTACAACGCCGGTATACGAGGAACCGGCCTCGACTGGATCCACTCCTTCCTCTCCGGCAGAACCCAAAGGATCAGACTCCCACCCTTCCTCTCCAAACATACAGAGATCAACTGTGGAGTACCCCAAGGATCCTCGCTCAGCCCCACGCTCTTCAACATCTACATGGCCCACTTCGCCACCATCGTCAGACAGAATGGGCTCAGCATAGTATCTTATGCCAACGACACCCAGCTCATCCTCTCTCTCACAAAGAACCCCAAATACACCAGACTCAGCTTCCAAGAAGGAATAAAAGACATTGCAGCATGGATGAATGACAGCTGCCTAAAACTGAACTTGGAGAAGACTGAGGTCCTTGGACCCTCCCCCACTGCATGGGACAGCTCCTGGTGCCCCCCTGCACTCGGAGACCCACCCACCCTGACGGACCATGCCCGGAACCTCTGCATCATTCTAGACTCCTCCCTCACCATGACCCGCCAGACCAACGCCGTCGCATCCACCTGCTTCAACTACCTCCGCATTCTCCGCAAGACCTTCAAATGGATCCCCTCGGAATGCAGAAAGACCGTCACCCACACACTCATTACCAGCAGACTGGACTACGGTAATGCCCTCTACACAGGAATCAACAAAACCCTGCTACACAAGCGCCAAACCATCCAGAACACCGCAGCCAGACTCGTCCTCAGAACACCACGACACAAGCATATGACACAGCACCTACGAGACCTACACTGGCTCCCCATCGAGCAGGGAGTAACACTCAAGCTACTCACCCATGCCTCCAAATCCCTCCACAACATTGGACCCAAATACCTCAACGAAAGAGTCTCCTTCCACGTCCCCAAAAGGAACCTCCACTCCGCCGACCTGGCCCTGGCATACACCCCACGCATCGGCAGAACAGCCAAGACCTGGAACGCGCTCCCAGTCAACATCAGACGCTCCCCCACCCTGCACACCTTCAGGAAGAGCCTCAAGACCTGGCTCTTCGAATGATCCGGAGCTGCACCCACCCCCTCCCCAGTGCCTTGTGACCCTCACGGGTGAGTTGCGCACTCTATGAACCACTGATTGATTGATTGATTGATGGACATTGACACCGTGGTGCAATCCACTGCACTCTCTCCAAATCTGTGACTCAGCCAGCAGGAGCCTGAGCCAGGAGTGATTTCACTAGGCTGGGTACAGCAGTCGCCGTCTAGTCCGCTGGTGGACCTCCCGATGCAGTTGATGCAGCAGGGCTCCCTTAGGCATGTAGTTGCAGCGCTCACACCACACAAGTTCGGCGTAGCACAGGGGCCTCACCCTCCACAGATTACGGCCAGCCAAACATCATCCGACCTGTGATGCAGGGAGACGGCACCCACCGTTGGTAATCCCCTCCGTGCACCCGGTGTAGAGGTGGATTGTAGTATTCGATGCGGACCTCACTACATTGGTGCGCAGGACCACCTCTACCCTTAACTGCTCCAAGGGGCGCAAGGCGGTCTCTCACACAGGTCAGCAACGTGGCTCCATGCGACCTGCCAGACTGTACCACCAGGTACAGGCGATGATCGCGCATCGATGTCTCCCACTACGGATTATCGACTCCACAGATCCTCCACATCCCACTCCAGGCTCCAGACGCAGGTCCAGCGAGGCATCCAGGTTCCAGGCGCAAGTCCAGTGAGCCATCCAGGTTCCAAACGAAGGTCCAGCGAGGCATCTAGGCTCCAGACGCAGGTCCAGCGAGGCATCCAGGCTCCAGACGCAGGTCCAGCGAGGCATCCAGGCTCCAGACGCAGGTCCAGCGAGGCATCCAGGCTCCAGACGCAGGTCCAGCAAGGCATCCAGGCCCCAGACGCAGGTCCAGCGAGGCATCCAGGTTCCAGACGCAGGTCCAGCGAGGCATCCAGGTTCCAGGCGCAGGTCCAGCGGCGCATCCAGGCTCTCATCCTGGTCATCCTGGATGTTGTGTGGCTTGAGGGGGTTGTTGATGTGTGCTGTACTTGGCCCTGGCTGCTCCAATCTGCATTACAGTTTTTTTTTGGGCATCTTTTCTATGGGAGGTGGACTGATAGGCTATTTTTAACAATTGGGGTAAGATTACTCATGTTGGGCTGCCTAGCGCGCGTTTTGTTATCGCTGATGGGCTTATCGCTAGATTTCGCCCGCTAACGCTAGAATTTCTATCACCATCGCACTATTGCTAACGGCATTTTTATCCGCTGGTCCCTGAAACTATCGCCTGTTAGCGATGTGTTGGTAATACGTCACTAACAAGGCGATAAATATCAGGGATAGACGGCGATGTGAAAACTGCCGCTAACTGGGGTTAGCGGTAGTTATCGCCATTCCTTGATAATATCCCCCTTCTCGTCTAAATTTAGGGGGGCAGGATGCCTTTCTGCTGCCCCCTGATATAGCTTTTTTACTTCACTTCCACAACACCTGCAATTTTTCAGAGTAAACAGTAGGCAGCCATTTCATTTCTAAACCTCCAACAGCCAGCCAATCAGAGTGCTCACTCTCGTAAGACCACAGTAGTCTCTCACTACGTGGGAGCGTGAAGGTTCATGGGAAAACTGGGCCTCTCGACCAACCCTGCAAGTGTAATTTTTAATTTACGCTCCCGTAGAAATCTCTCGAGTCTTTTGTGGACCCAATTGTATAGATATACAATGATCTTTGAACATTATTGTCTCAAAAACTACTGAATGCATTGACACCAAATTACAAAAAGCACCATCTGAAGATGAAGATCTACTTTCCTGTCAAATTTGGTTTAATTCCGTTCAGCAGTTTTTGCTGTACCATTGTTTAAAGAAGTCTATGGAAAATGCATGGGGATTTTGTGTTCTAGTCACTTCGGGCCCGATTCACAAAAGTAATCTGAGACAAAATCCTAACTTTACGTCTTTCGGTATTCACAAAGGGCATTTAGTAGTAGTAAAGTTAGAATTTTGTCTTAAGTTTGTCTTAAGTTTTGGTCTTAAGACAAAATCCTAACTTAAGTTTAACTTAAGTTTAACTTAGGATTTTGTCTTAAGTTTGTCCTAAGTTTTGGTCTTAAGACAAAATGCTAACTTAAGTTTAACTTAAGACCAAAACTTAAGACAAACTAATGACAAAATCCTAACTTTACTACTACTAAATGCCTTTTGTGAATAACGAAAGTCATAAAGTTAGGATTTTGTCTCATATTACTTTTGTGAATCGGGCCCTCCATTTTTTCTCGGCCCCGCTTGATGGATCACCTCTAAATCTGTCAAGTACAAACTAGTCAAAAAGTAGCACCTTTTTGGAAAGCTTTGTGTAGATTTGTCTAGTGGTGCAAAAGTTATTAGCAACACAAAAACACTTTTCCTATGGAACAGACAAGCTAACTATTACTACTTAGGGCAAAATTACAAGAATTTGGCAGAGCGGCGGCGTGGCGGTGCAAACCACAGCGCCACCGCTCGGCCAAAGCTCGCGCTGTCCGCCCACCAGATTATAACTTATTCATAGTCTGACGGGCAGGCAGCGTGGCAGTTCCCATTGTGGTGCCCTTTATAAGGCGGTGGTGCCTTTTAAAAAGGCACCACAATGGGAACGCCTCGCAAGGTTCCTGCACAGCATGGACACATAGGATTATGCCATGCAGGAACCTATGTGCATGCACACAGGGGGACATGTTATGCCCCTCTGTGTGCATCCACATACGACTGAGTCACAGGGGGACCCTGTAGGGCCCCCTTTGTTTCCTCTCCGCCAGGCTTTTCTTGGCAGTGGACCCACCATGAAAAGCCTGGCCGAGAGGAAACTCGTAATATGCTTTGCAGGACCATGGCAGTCCAGCCAAGCATACTGCGGCCCTTGACTGCCGCTCCTATGCCAGGGAATGGTGGCTTCCTGGCAGAGCTGGCGGTCCTAGTGCGGTCCGACTACCCGAGTCGTAATCAGACGGTCGTACTGTGGGTGCGGCGGTGGCCGGATCTGTCACCACTGCACCACACGATTCTGGTGGTCCGAGGACCGCCAGATTCGTAATCTGGCCCTAAGTGTGCATAGTAGGGTGAGGGAAGAAAGTAGCCTATCTGCTAAGACCCCTCTCTTGGATGACAGGTGTGCATAGTATGGTGTGTATAGGGACTGGCCTCTCCTTCAAGACCTCTCTCTCAGATGATGAATGTATATTGAGGGTATGGGGAGGGACTGGCCTCTCCACTGAGAACCCTGCGTTGGATGATGGCTCTGCATAGTAGGGTGTGGGGAGGTACTGGCTTCTCCACTGAGACCTCTCTCTCAAATGACTGGTGTGCATAGTAGGGTGTGTGGATGGACTAGCCTCTAACCTGACACCCCTCTCTTAGATGACGGTTGTGCACAGTAGGGTGTGAGAAGGAACGGGCTTCTCCTTTCACTCCTCCCTCCTGGATAACAGGTGTGAGTAGTAGGGTATATGAAGGGACTGGCTTCTCCACTGAGACCTCCCTCTAATGTTGTGGGTGTCCATAGTAGGGTGTGCCAAGGAGCTTACCTCTCCACTGAGATCCCTCTATTTTATGAAGGTCTTTGTAGTGCACAGAAGCCCTTTCTTCCCAGACCTGGCTCCAGAACAACCCCTAAGGGTAATCAGTCCTTTGTGTGGGAACAGAGCACTGCCTATTCAGGTATAAGTGTCAGCCCCTCCCTCCTTTCCTGCCCTGGAAGAGCCATCAGAATGCAGATGGGCACTCAGACACACCAGACTTTTCATCTGTGCCCCTGCCCATTTGACAGATGAAAAAATAGCTCCAGCATGCAGGGAGCATCATTTTGTATTTGTTTTTCTGCCCTCTGTTTTGCCTTTTCTGCTCATTTTCCTGATCTCTGTTTTGCTTTTTCTGCTTGTTTCTCTACCCTATGTTTTGCATTTCCTGCTCTTTTTTCTGCCTTCTGTTTTGCCCTTTCTGCTAGTTGTCCTGCTGTCTGTTTTGTCGAGCTATGCACAGGGAGGGGAACATGCGGCACCCCTCCCTGGGCTGATCTAAGCCACAGGGAACCCCATCCCCCTGGGCCCAGCCATGCCTCCTCAGTGCCCTGGAGCTTACCCAGGGCACCCAGTTTGCAGGATGTGAAGTGCCGGGGGAGAATCAAGGCCCCCGCGGTCCCAGTCTACTCCCTGCCTCCTGCGGAAGCCGGCATTGCTATTGCACACAGTGAGCTGCTGGAAATGTAGCTCCCTGTGTGCAAGGAGTAATAGTTTCATCTCTTTCCCTTCCTACATGTCTGCGGGCAGGAAAAACCTGAAACCTCTGCTTCCAGAAAGCGGGAGCACTTTAACAGCTCCCACTTACTGGAAGCTGAATGTTTGCTTTTGCTTGGTTATCAGCTACCGCCAGGGAAAAGCAAACGGCACTGCCCTAGGGGAAGGTATCCTGGGACATAGTAGGAGCCAGCCCTGGGGATGTGGCGGTCCCCATATATAGCTCCAGGAGGGGGCACACCTGGCCCCCCCTTTACTTTTAAGGGCCTGGTGCTGCTCCACAGAGCCTTATGTGGGCCAGGAAGGGAGCCCTTCTCCCATTGTTTAAAAAGTATTTGGCCCTGGGGAGGTGGTGGTGGTCCCCGGGTTTTGGGAGTCCACTGGGCCTCCCCATTAGCTGTTATTTAGCCCCATGGAAGGCTCAGGGGCCCACACGGCCCCCATTACTGGTTCTTTAGCCCCTGGTTGGTGGTTGTCCCCAGGGCTTATAGGAAGCCAAGGAGAGGGTTCCCATGCACCCCTCTCCTTTTCTCAAATAATGCTCCCGGGAACTGCACCACCAGGGAGCTTTTTTCAAAAACAAGTGCGGGAGACTGTGCTTGTTTTTTTAAAACTTTTCACTGGACTCGTGGAGTAACTCAGAAGGCTCGATTCAAGATACATTTTAGAAATGGTTTGTAAAGAACCACTGGGGTTGAATGTTGACGAAGAGGTTTATGTGCATCTGTAACCCTGGTTTTATGTTGAATTTTTATTCCAAGTAGCTAGCGCCTGAGATCGTAAGAACATATTGCAATTTTTGTTTTTAATGTTGTGTATATGTATGTGTGTTTTTAATAGGAATACAAGCTCAAAATCATTACAGCATAGAGAACCATGTAGCGGCAGATATATAGTGAACTCTGCTTCGTCTGATTCAGTCCTGAGATTAGAAAATGCCAGCAACAATGCTGGTTTGATTTTTAATTTAATTTAATTTAAATGAACTTGGTCAGCTCTTAAGAATTGATATGTGCTTGACCAATATAAGAAAATAGGCGCCCACGAGGGCGGTACAAGTAAACTGCATTACATAGTTAAGATGAATGGGTAAATTGCCCACTGGGGCATTAAAATGATACCAAATGTTTGCTAAAGGAGTCAATGTGGTGGTCTAACAGACTAATGGCATGCATTGTAAATGGAAACAAGAAGATGATTTTAATCTTTGCGTAAATAACAAGAGTCTGATAAAGTGAAGATATTAATGATTGATTTACTGTGTGATTTTGATTTTTCACAGAGAATTGTCTGCTACAAAATGGCGCTGTTGATAACTGTTATGAGCCTGCCGTTTTTCACTGTTTATGTTGTTTCACATATGGTTTAAAATCGTGGTTAGTGGATATGATCGGCGTCGTGACTAAGGGTGGGCGTAAACTCCGCTCCACCAGCAGAGGTCTGTCACTCTGCGCTCCGCTTGGAGAATGTAGTTCCACAAAAACTCCCTTGACTTCCGCATAGCGAAGCTTACCTGCTCGCCCTAAGCGGTGCTAACTTCAGAATATGTCACCTCACAAGCTCATAGCCAATCAGGTGAGATGAAACTTAATTTACAATGTAGAGGGAATTTATGGTGCGCTTGGCAGCGTAGACGTCTGTGCTGGGATGGGATGAAGGGAGCTCAATCCAGGTGATGATTGACTGTTGTGCCTTGGAGACTGAGCAGCTGCACCGCACTGCGCTATTGAGTGTGCTTTGGAGCGGACTATTGGCTGAAGAGATGTCTTAGCAAAAAATGTAGCTATCCCTGGTTTAGTGCTGAGCTGCTGCGTGGCCCACCTCCCATAGACTGACGGGATCTAATGACATCAGTAGAGGGACATTGACTGAGTATTTTCCGTGTGGCTGTCCATCCCGGTGAGCTCTGGGTCTTACTGTGAACGGGAACAGCCTCAGTGAGTAGTCTCCCCCAGAGACGGTTCTGTCCTACCCCACAGAGAAGGCAGCTTCTGTGCCATAATCAGCCACCGAGAGATGTCCGGGCTGTGCTTACGTCATGAGGAATGCAGGTTAAGTGTGGTGGGCATTCTATGGTTTTGTACGAGTGAAATGTCCAGCTAACTATAACGTCCCTGAAACCTATGGTTTGTTCAGTGAATTTCAAAGGTTTTTTAAATGCTAATTTCTAACTATAACGTCCCTGAAACCTATGGTTTTTTCAGTGAATTTCAAAGGTTTTTTAAATGCTAATTTCTAACTATAACGTCCCTGAAACCTATGGTTTTTTCAGTGAATGTCTAAGGTTTTTTAAATGCTAATTTCTAACTATAACGTGCCTGAAACCTATGGTTTATTCAGTGAATTCCAAACGTTTTTTAAATGCTAATTTCTAATTATAATGTTCATTAAACCTATGGTTTTTTCAGTGATTTTAAATTATCATTCCATTCTCAACCTAGTGAAAACAGCCGATATCGCCAGTTTTTCAACAATAGCTTCCGCAAAAAAATTCGCCACAAATGAGAGAGACAACTAACGCTAATAATATGCAGAGTAGGTGTTCCCGTGCAAAAATAACATGAAAACACCACTTCCCAATATTTTAAACGAGCAGCCAAATCTGGGGTGCGATCCAAAAACAGGCGATAAGCTGGGTTAGCAGTAGGAATTTACCATCTGCCTTTTACTGGTGTAAAGCAGGATGACTACCTACAGTGTGAAAGGGAGCCCAGCCCAGAACCACATCTGAAGACCAACACATGTCATAGAGCTACTGACCATGCAGCTCCAACACCCAAGAAGGCCACAACACCCACTGCCATCACCCTCAGGACCTCCCCCCGGACCACCCCCCTCCCTACTACCACAGAGGCAGCGCAGAACAGGACAGTGGACCTCCCAAAACGGCATGGTCCCTCAGCCACACAATAGCTGAATCTTGGGAGATGTGGCAACCAAGTATGTGTGAAGGACGCAAGTCACCCATCAATAAAAATGCACACAATACCAAGTGTAGCGGTGATGTGGTGGACAGACCTCACTATGCAGAGCACAAACCTCTCCATGTGGACATATACTGCTGGTGCTTGTAGTGTTGTGGACAATAGATGCAACCATGTTACCTCAGGCAGTGGGGAAGATCTCGGTCATGTAGCTGTGTTGTCCCCCCCTGGAAGCGGAAGCGGAGTGGGCTGGTCCAACGTACGCCACTCCAGCGTAGGAGTATGAATAAATAGGCTGGGGCTCTGGGAGTGGTTCACTTGTGGGAAGGCCAAAGCGTCTGCCAGGGCGGCAGCCCTCACCCTGCCACGAGTCCTCCCCCGTGACCGCCGGCCTCCTCGACACAGGCCCCCTGCGAACCCAGCAGCAGAGCACCACAGACTTATGTCTGTACAGACTACTACCTTCGATCTACACTGCGGACAGCAGGGCTCACAATTCAGATCGAGCCGCGATTGCAGATGACGCAGTCCAGTAGGCAAGAGACATTGATCCCAGTGCGGCCCGCCCGGACCACGCATCATCGCAGACTGCGCACACACTGAGTGCTTCAGGTGCCACTAACTCAGTGCACCACAAGTCAACGCCACGTGGACTTATTAAGACAGAAATTATTAGGCAAAAGACATTGCTACCAGTGCGGCCCGCCCGGGCCACGCATCATCGCAGGCTCCACACACGCTGGTTGCTTCAGTTGACACTAACTGAACAGCTTAACTCAACGCCACGTGGCTGTGGGCCCTTGCTGACCGCTGCCTCCGGCCTACACTGCGGTCATCAGGGCTCACATTTAAAATTGACTCTTGATTCATTAATTGCAGAGTCCAGTAGGCAACTAAGTATTATGTCCCTAAAACCTACATAATATCCTTTTAGTATCCTTGCTTCAAGAACTTGTTTTATATCAGTTATAGCTTTAGTACAATGACCAAATTCATCTTGCAAGTCCAAAGGAACACTGAATGGCAGTCTACACTGTGGACAGCAGAGCTCACAATTTGAATTCAGTCTTGATTTATTAATTGCAGACAGAATTGTACTCTATGTCCTCGAATTTTGTCAAGAGGAAGTGACAAAAAGCATTCCTTGATGTCTGTGCTGACTACTGCCTTCGATCTACACTGCGGTCAGCAGGGCTCACAATTCAGATCGAGTCGCGATTGCAGATGACGCCGTCCAGTAGGCAAGAGACATTGCATCATCGCTGGCTGCGCACATGCTGAGCGCCACACCTACCACTAACTCTATGCAGCTCAAGTCAACGCCACGTGGCTGTGGACTCTTCCTGACCACTGCCTCCGGCCTACACTGCGGTCAGCAGGGCTCACAATTCAGATCGAGTCGCGATTGCAGATGACGCAGTCCAGTAGGCAACAGACATTGCATGATCGCTGGCTGCGCACACGCTGAGCGCCACACCTACCACTAACTGTATGCAGCTCAAGTCAACGCCACCTGGCTCTGGGCTCTTCCTGACCACTGCCTCCGGCCTACACTGCGTTCAGCAGGGCTCACAATTCAGATCGAGTCGCGATTACAGATGACGCAGTCCAGTAGGCAAGAGACATTGCATCATCGCTGGCTGCGCACACGCTGAGCGCCACACCTACCACTAACTGTATGCAGCTCAAGTCAACGCCACGTGGCTGTAGGCCCTTCCTGACCGCTGCCTCCGGCCTACACTGTGCTCAGCAGGGCTCACAATTCAAATTCAGTCTTCATTCATTAATTTCAGAGTCCAGTAGGCAACTAACTATAACGTCCCTGAAACCTACATATTTCGACAGTGTATTCCATAAATGTTTCATCTTTTGTTCCATACACCTACACTGCGGTTAGCAGAGCTCACAATTTAAATTGAGACATGATTTATTTATTGCAGAGAGAATTGTACTCTATGTCCTCGAATTTTGTAAACAGGAAGTGACTAAAAGCATTCTTCGATGTCTGTGCTGACTTCTGCCTTCGATCTTCACTGCGGATAGCAGGGCTCACAATTCACATCGAGTCGCGATTGCAGATGACTCAGTCCAGTAGGCAACAGACATTGCTCCCAGTGAGGCTCGCCCGCACCACGCATCATCGCTGGCTGCGCACATGCTGAATGCTTCTGATGCCCCTATCTCAGTGCAGCACAACTCATGGACCCTTTATGATACAATGTTTTGTGTATAATTTCACATCTGCTGCCCCTACCTCAGTGTACCACAAGTCATGGACCCTTTACGATACAATCTTGTGTGTATTATTTCACATCTGTTGCCCCTACCTTAGTGCAGCACAAATCATTGACCCTTTATGATTGAATCTGTGTGTCTGATCCAATGATTACTGTTGTACTTGTTGCCAGCACCAACCATTCCCGGAGGGCTGGCTAACACTCACCCCACACGCATCCAGCACAGACGTCACTGGACATGTGACCCTGGTAATAAAAATGAGTCGAGCGCACGTGCCCGTACCCAGTTCCACTATCTATCTGTGTCCTTGTGTTCATTATGTATGCAAGATGCCGCCCCTGGGCCCTACCACATTACATTGTGCTGTGGACAGCGTATGCAACCATGTTACCTCTGGCAGTGGGGAAAACTTCGGTTATGTAACTTCCTCTCGGTCATTGTACAAGTACGTACGTAGAGACTGGATCATTAGAGTACTGCAAGGAGAGTGTATAGTGAATTTATAAGTGCTTGGGGATTGGCGGAGTAATTGTATAAGTACATATGTTGGCGCAGCCTAACCCTGAACACAAGCTTGGCTCTAATTGGCTGCCCTCCATGTGCCAAAAACTGAAACTTGAACTTTGCATGGCCCTGTATTGCTACAGCTGCAACACTCCACTGAATGTGCAATAAACATTCATAGCCACACAGATGGGTCATGTCCACCGTCTTTCATGTGTGGAACTATGGATGAATGTAGGGTCAGTGATTCTCCGTACCTTCCATGTTGGCCATGTTGTGGGACTTGGCTCACAGAGTGACACATTGGCGCTTGCGACCCGGGTGACGTCAGCACTACAACAGGGATGCCAGCATCAGTTGATTCCTCATACAGCCCAGGACGGAGCCACGCCCATAGCTCCTGAGTCATTCTTCACAGCCTCACGCATGACTGGCATACGCCAGGCCAGGCCAGCCCACTCCGCTTACGCTTACAGGGAAGGACAACAACACTACATGGCCCAGATTTTCATTGCAGTGATCTGCTGGTCACACCCTAGTTGTCAGTACGCCACAGCCACTCCCTCCCGGCTAGTATACACCCACACCACACCCATCCAGCACAGGCGTTCCAGGACACGTGACCCTGCCAATAAAAAAGACTGGGCGCACATGCTCGACGCCATTTCAGAGTTGCTCGCACCGGATACACTGCGGCCGGCACAGGCACACCGGCACGGGACGGTGACTTTTGGTCCACTGAGGTACGGGTACCGTAACTGCTGAGCGGGTGTGCAGCCTGCGGTGATGGCCTGTCCCGGCGGTCTGGACAGCTCAGGTTTTGTGTGCCCTGCTGTACCACAGTGTAGGCCTGAGCCATCATACAGCGCAGGCCTACTGCCACGTGGCGTCGCCTCGCTGGTCACAGAGTTAGTGGCACCGCAAGGGCTGAGCGGGTATGCAGCCTGCGATGAAAAGCCCGGTGCACTGGTATGTCCTCTGCCATGGCGAAATCAAGACCCAGCACCAAATGTGAGACCTGGTGGCCTGCGGAGCGGGGCTGCATGATATGCAGGGTGCCGTGTCCGCGGGCCCCGGGCTTGGGGCTTGCAGCGGCACGTGGTAGGCCCTCTTTTCTACACGCAGGTTGCGAAAGGTGAGCAGAGAGGCTTGTTAGCGCAGTGGCGGGCAGTCACCACCGGGCAGTGGGAGTGGATGGGGTGCAGCAGCCTGGGTGCAGCAGCCTGGGTGCGCAGCGGCGGGCAGACACCTCTGGGCAGTGGAAGTGGATGGGGTGCAGCAGCCTGGGTGCACAAAGGCGGGACAGAGAATTAGGTGTGTGCAGTTGTATGTACTCTGCCATTACTGATTCCATACTACGTTTCAGATGAGTAAGCTTGAGGGCTCCACTATGTCCCGGCACGTGGTTGGAGACACACCGGTGATGGAAAGGTGAGCTGTGAGGGTTTTGTCCACAGTGTGGGCACTCACTGTCCCTCTCCATCTCTTCCTTTCTCTCCCCCTACACTCTATCTCTCTCTCTTCCTCTCTCTCTCACTCTTTCTCTCTTTCTACCTCTCACTCTTTCTTTCTTTCTCTCTCTCTTCCTCTCTCTCACTCTTTCTCTCTCTCTCTCCTGTGATGGACGCATGACGCACAATCTTATCTTGCTTTTTGTCTAGCAGGCTGTGATTCACAGATTGACGACCCCCCCTGACACGGACCCCCCGCCACGAGGCGATGACTTCAGTTCCACTGAGTTAGTGCCACCAGAGCTGAGCGCGTGTGCAGCCTGCAATGATGCGTGGCCATCCTGCAATCAACACCCACTTTGAATTGTGAGCTCGGCTTGACCGCGTGTACGCAACGCCTGAGGATGTTGCTTCGGCATGTGGTGGACCCTCTTAGACACACGCCGGTGGCGGAAGGTGAGCAGAGAGGCTTGTTTCTGCAGCAGCGAGCAGTCACCTCTGGACGGTGGGAGTGGATAGTGTGCAGCACCCTGGGTGCACAAGAGCGGGCAGACACCTCCGAGCAGTGGGAGTGGATGGGGTGCAGCAGCCTGGGTGCACAGGAGCGGGCAGACACCTCTAGGCAGTGGGAGTGGATGGGATGCAGCAGTCTAGGTGCGCAGGAACGGGCAGTCACCTCCGGGCAGTGGGACTGGATGGGGTGCACCAGCCTGGGTGCACAGCAGCGGGCAGACCCCTCTGGACAGTGGGAGTGGATGGGATACAGCAGCCTGGGTACGCAGAGGTGGGCAGACACCTCTGGGCGGCGGGAGTCGATGGGGTGGAGCAGCCTGGGTGCGCAGGGGCGAAACAGAGAATTAGGCGTGTGCAGTTGTATGTACTCTGCCATTACTGATTCTATATTATGTTTCAGATGACTAAACTTGAAGACTGCACTATGTCCCGGCATGTGGTTGGAGACACACCGGTGGCAGAAAGGTGAGCTGTGATGATTTTCTCCACAGTGTCAACACTCACTCTCCCTCTCCATCTCTTCCTTTCTGTCACTCACACTCTTTCTCTCTCACTCTCTATCTCTTGCTTTCTCTTTCTCACACTCTTTCTCTCTTTCTATGTCTCTTCCTCTCTCTCTCGTTCTTTCTTTCTCTCTCTCTTCCTCTCTTCCTCTCTGTCTCACTCTTTCTCTCTCTCTCTCTACCTCTCTCTCTCACACTGTTTCTCTCTTTCTCTCTCGCTTCCTTGTATCTCACTCTTTCTCTCTTTCTCTCTCTCTTCCTCTCTCTCTCACTCTTTCTCTCTTTCTCTGTCTTCCTCTCTGTCTCACTCTTTCTTTCTCTCTCTCTTCCTCTCTCTCACTCTTTCTCTCTTTCTCTCTCTCTCTCTCTCTCCTTTCATGGACGCATGACGCACAATCTTATCTTTCTTTTTGTCTTGCAGGCTGTGATTCACAAATTGTCGAGGGATGACACGCCATACCTGTACCTACTTTTATTTTGTTGTTTTGTTTAAATAAAATGTTTTATATGTAAATCCATAGATGACTGAGATTCTTATTTGTCCAACCTCACATGCATCTTCTTTACTATAATTGTGCGACATCAGCCAATTTGTTACGTTCCAGATTTCCTAAGGTTGCTGTCACATTTGTTTGTGGGGGGGAGGTGAGGGGGGATGGCGGACAAGGGGCTGGTGGCAGGGGGTGTCGGAGCAGTGTTGGGTGTCCGAGCTGCATGATCGTTGGCTCCATTGCATCTGTTGTCATTCACGTGTGGCTCTGGGCTGGGCTCCCTTTCATATTGCAGGTTGTAGTCCGACTTTACACCAGCTTAGAGCAGGTGTAAACTTTCTGCTACTAACGCACCTTATCGCCTGTTTTGTACTCTCTTCGACGATCTTGCTGGTGGTTGAGACACTTGCGAAGTGATGTGTTCGCTGCTTTTTGCACGGGAACGCCTACTCTACAGCTCATTAGCAATATTTGCCGGAGTCATCCGTGACGATGCTTTTTGAGGCTGCTATCGCTGGCAAACTGGTGATATGGGCTGTTTGCTCCAGCTTGTGAATGGTGCGTTAAATTTATCACCATTTTGGTTGCAATAAAGTGCCGTTAACTCGGCGATATGTCCTTGAGAATATACCCCTCGGTGTTTGAAAGACTTAAGAAGTACTCGAGTGCCGCGCTGAGAGCCGTGCACCCATCACTTTCACAAGTTTGCTATGACAGGGCGGGAGAGAGCGAGGGAGAGAGACGGAGTGAGATAGCACAAGCAGCGCAAGGCCGCACGGGCACCTGGCTCCACATGCCAACATGTGTGTGTGCATCGCCATCCGTGCACAGGCAATTCCCCCACAATTCAGCCCACACACATAGCAATCACAGAACATCAGCAACGAAGGCAATGTGGTACAAAACTCCCCTCATACGGGTTCTGTGTCCGGTGTGTGTGGCGGGGTGATGGCTGCATGGCTGTGTGCCCCTGACACATCAGACTGCGTAGGTGATGGGGCTGCATCAGATGTCGTCTAGCACCTATGCAAAAACAATGTCTGGCTCACGGAGGCGGAGCTTGCCAAAGGGATACACCCCCGTTGCACATGCAACAGTCAGTTCTTCCCTGTGTTGGGACGAGGCTCATTGTGGCACACGAGTGGACAATATTTACAACACACCTCACAGTTAGACACCAGTGGAGTGGCATAGGCTTTATTGGCATGTGCGTGTGAGTACGGATGAGGCAACGGCCACAACAGGCACGGACATGCTTAAGACACTTACATGCAGCATGGGTACATGTCGAGGGGCAGATGATGTTGGGGCTGAAATGGGCAAGATTTATCAGATATGGCATTGCTCACAGCCCACCTTCCCTTGCTCCTCAACAACTTAGATTTCCTAAGAATACCCAAATGCAAAGCCTCGCAGTACCACACCAGCCTTGACTGACATTGAAATCTACCTCTCAGTGTAAAAAATGAGACCACAAAGTGTGCACATAACATTTCTTCTTTTTTGTGTGGAGGATATGCCACGGCTCTGAGCAATGATTTGAATGTGTGTACAACGTTGTGGGACATGGGTTGCTGTTTTCGTGGGTGTCAAGGCCATCCCATGCGGGGCTTCCACAGGCAGGGGCTTCTATGTGTGGGCTGTGGATAAGTCGGATGGTTTATTTGGCGTCTGCACAGTGCCCCGTGTGAGGGGGCACGACTCACTGTACGTGGGATCTGCATGGTGCTCTGCCTCCGGGGTGTGGCAATTGTCTGCTCTGCCGACAGTGATCAGGTGTGAGGGTCCGACAGGTTCACATGTCGTGCTACATCACCATGTGTGTGCTCTCACCGAGCAGTGTGTCCGAATTGGCAAAGTTCCCAAACAACGCTGTGTTGCTCGGACCATGGACCTGCATCGCCTTGGACAGGTGTGTGTGCACACGCGTTATTCCACGCACATGCATCCAGAGCTCGACCGAAGGGAGACGTGTCCTCTGTTTTGGTGGGATATGTGAGCAATCCCCACTGTGCAACAAGTTGTTGGGCCATGTGCTGTGGGTGGCAATAGGATGTGGCTGCAGGTACGTAGTTACTCGTCCATGAATGCCCGTGCAGCTTCATGTGCAATGTGTTCCAATAGTACGTCGTTGTCGTGTTCAAGGAACACCAGGGTGAGCCAATCCATTAGGTGCTCTGGGCAGGTGTGCTCAGCCCACGCCGTCTCACCGATCCGCAACACAGCACAATAGGGGAGCGCCTTGATGTGGTCACTGCACACGAGAAATTGTGCCATCTCCCATGCACAACTACCAATACATAGGCAGTATGTCAAGGCATCCCATGCACGGCTGTCTCGGTTACACGCCTGTTCGTTATCCAACAGGGGGCGCAAACACAAGTCATAGTCCAATTCATCAACAGTTGTGTTGGATAGGCAGACATCCATGGGACAATCGAATGTGCATGTTCGGCAGTGGAACCAGGGCTGGACGCAGGTGACGTGGGCAATGCGGAAGCTGAGCCTGTAACTGATCCACATTCCATCTCTGTTAAGTTAATAACACATGAATTTTCTACTGTCACCCCTTCTCCACTATTTCCAGACTGAGCATAATTTCCAAACGTGCCACATTCTGTTTATCTCGCCTGAAATAGATATACAAATGGAAATTAACGCTACATCGAATTTTCAAAACCATACAGGGCCATATTCACAAGAATGGCGATAGCATTATCGCCGCTTTAGCGGCAGGAAACTGCCGCTAAAGCGGCGATAATGTTATCGCTGGTCTTGAGAATATGGCCCACAGTCTTTTACAGATGACAACTTACACTTTTTCTTTGTGAAAAACTCCTAAACATATATAAAGTACTTGTTTAACAACTAGTTACACATTATGCATATTTTAGAACCAATAAAACACCAGACTTTACTAACACTATGTTATTTAGAAATAAAAAATACTTTCAAAGTTAAAAATATCGTCTCAAATACTTAACCACTACTACAAAACACATAACACACCTTCTTAATTTCTAATTTACCTTCCTAGTTGGTATGCAGATTTCAAATGTCACAAACGCATGCAATTCTTTTCTTGTCACACAGTACATGTAATGCACCGCTTTCATCAAGAATGGAACCAGTAATGGCACAATTTCCCTGTTGCTCCACACATAAATCCATGTAAAGAACAAATCAGAATAGCTCCTTATTTTTTTAGATTGCAAAACCTCTCTTTATTGGTTATTTTTGAACTTTCCATATAAACAGTTTTTTAAGGACACATACAGGTGAAAAGTTCAAGGTATTGTATCAACACTTTCTAGAACATTCTACGACACGTGCACGTTAAAAGTTCATCATTTTTTAAACCTACCGATATTTTTTTGCAACATTTTCTCCAACATTTAACGGCACGTGGAGGTCAAAAGTTCACCATTCTTTCAAGTTTGAACTGCACCTTCCAAATACAATTAGCAGGTGTGGTTGAGCTGAGCAAATTTCATCCTATAATATGTACTTCACGTATAAACTGCTTTTTTATTAACCAATCACAAAGATGCTTTTCATCAAAACTAATATACACCCTACTTTTTAGGACACAATACATTTCATCTCCCAATCGGTTAACGTTTTGTATGTAAAAAAAAAGTAGTTCCCCATGTTTAAACATATCTCTTATTCTACGAACGGACTGCATGAGCTACAGACATTTATACATATCTTCTAGCCATACCTTCAAAATGCTAGTGTGGATTGTAGGACATAGCTATGTTTTCTGGTGCAAGAGGTATGCAGAACAGAGACGTTTTGACTTAGACCTAGGTTTACAAAATGTGCACATTAAATGGTTTGCACAGAGAGGATTGAAGTGGCACCAATTGCTCCCTTTGGTTAAAACCTGTTTGCATTTCCAACACCCTGATCTCATGATTGTGCACTGTGGTGGTAACGACCTAGGCACATTAAGGGGTCGATTCCGATTCGGGCCGGAAAAAGCACCGACCGACTCGGAGCCGGAATTTATTCCGACCGACACGTACCTGTGGCGCCCGACACGCCAAGTACGATGCAAAGCGTGCAAAATCCGACCGACACGTACCGAACCCAAGCCGAACGACCGAGCCGCACGGAAAACAGCAATCCGGCCGGAAAAACACGCGAATCGAACCGACCGACACGCACCCGGAACAAATCCAACCGAAACGTACCCGCGAACTCCAAACCGCAAAGTACGATGCAAGGCGCGAAAACCACGACCGAGTTGTACGGAGGACAAGCCGTACGACCGACACGCATACAAAACCGAGCCGAAGTAACACAAAACACCGCGACCGACGCGTACGCAGCATAGAAAACTGCACAAACACAGCGTGAACGAAACGGAGAACACCGAACGAGACAAATGCAGGGTCCGACTCGGTCACAAGAACGTTTCCAACATGCACAGACAGTACAAAGGAAAAATTACACAAAAAAGGCCAAACAAGCAATTACATAGCCAATAAATACTGGGGGGTGGGGACAGAGAACAAAGACACACCCACAACTCCACCCATATAAAGGACACAAATCCCAACCATGATCCCTTGCAAATGCCATTCTACTGCCAGCACCCAACAGACAGCAACCACACACCCACAGCTCATCCCTCACACAAGCCACACACCATCAGCACACCAACAAATACCCACCTCACATACACCCAGCAAAACACACACCCACACACCCTCACCTGCACACCAACACACACATCACTCACCATCACCACCCATCACCATGCCCCCCAAGAAGAATCACAAGTTCCTAGATTGTGAATTGGAAGTCCTGGTAGACGAGATCCTCAGGGTAGAGCCACAGCTGTTTGGCACACTGGTCCAACAGACCCCCATCTCCCAAAAAACCAAGATGTGGGAGAGGATCATCAACAGGGTGAACGCACAATCACCATGTCTGCGCACAAAGACCGACATCCAGAACAGGTGGTATGACGTGCGCAGGAGGGTCCGGGAGCTGCTCAAGAAAGACTACCTCCTGAGCCAATACACCAGCAGTGGCCCTCCTGCCAAGCCAGTATACCTCAGGCCCTGGGAGGAGAAGGTGCGGGCCATCCTTCCGCCAGTGAGCGTATATGGACTAGAGAACATCCCAGAGCCTGGTGAGTACACAACAAATGTACACAATATTCTGCCACAATACACACACACATCACTGTCAAGGGAGAGTCAAACCATGCACTCATAGCAATTACACAGCAACCAGAACAGAATCATCCCAAAATGTGTATGTCAGTCAGATAAACACAACACATGCCATCTCAAAGTTACATTTAACCGTGCCATCACATGTACAAACACAACTACAACTACAGCTAGGCAGTGGCACAAATAGAACTAACAAACACATCCAGACATGTAGCCACCACTACAACACCAACACACAGTGAAGACCACTGAAAGAAAGGAATTCTGTGTATGCTGGGCAAGTCAGTGTAGCCAATAACATCATGGGAGTCGTAGTCACACATATTGCCCCCCCCACAACTGTCCCATCAACACCACCATGAACTATGCGCACATCACAGGGAGTGGAAAAGGACTCACAAGATGGCTGACACTGGCTACTGCTGTGGGGAGCACAAGGCCCTGCTGGCAACTGTGCACCAACAAACAGCAGGACACCACTGACTGACATCCTGAGAGACAACTTCCACTCCCTGCAATGGAAGCACGTTCCATGGTGGGATATCTGGCTGGCTGGGTGGGAAGGAGGACTCGCACCACTGACCATAGTCACAAGCACCTCCCCTCACACACACCCTCAACACATACTCCACATAACCCACCTGGGAGAATGCAATGCCACACATCCTAACTCAAGATCCCACAAAGAACCTCCACCCTGGGTTATGTCGTGTGAAGCACAGGGACACTCTTGGGACTTTCAGCCAAACAACTGCCAGGACAACACTCCCAGCCATCCTGTCAGCACAGGCAGCCCACCCCACAGGGAAGCAGAGTCAAAAGGAAGGAAGGATGGGCATGCTGGGAAGGGGGTGGAGGCAATAGCATGATGGGAGTCGTAGTCACAGCTCTACATCCCCCACCACATGGCCCAGCAAGCTCACACTCACGCATGCACATCCCACAGAGAGTGGAAAGGCCCATCAAAGATGTCTGACACTGTTGCTGTGTCGTGGGGAGCACAAGGGCATGCTGGGAACTGCACACCAACCAACAGCAGGACACCACTGTCAGCCATCTTGCCATTGCCCTCACACCCACACACACTGAACTCCCCACAAAAGCAAGTAAGTATGGGAATGCCGGGAAGTGGGGTGGAGGCAATAGCATGATGGGAGCCACAGTCACAGACATAGCTCACCCCCACAACTGTCCCATCAACACCACCCTGAACCATGCTCACATCACAGGGAGTGGAGAAGGACTCACAAGATGGCTGACACTGGCTACTGCTGTGGGGAGCACAAGGCCCTGCTGGCAACTGTGCACCAACAAACAGCAGGACACCACTGACTGACATCCTGAGAGACAACTTCCACTCCCTGCAATGGAAGCACGTTCCATGGTGGGATATCTGGCTGGCTGGGTGGGAAGGAGGACTTGCAGCATTGACCATAGTCACAAGCACCTCCCCTCACACACCCCCTCAACACAAACTCCACAGAACCCACCTGGGAGAATGCAATGCCTCACATCCTAACTCAAGATCCCACAAAGAACGACCACCCTGGGTTATGTTGTGTGAAGCACAGGGACACTCTTGGGACTTTTAGCCAAACAACTGCCAGGACAACACTCCCAGCCATCCTGTCAGCACAGGCAGCCCACCCCACAGGGAAGCTGAGTCAAAGGAAGGAAGCATGGGCATGCTGGGAAGGGGGTGGAGGCAATAGCATGATGGGAGTAGTAGGCACAGATATTGCTCAGCCTCACAACTGGCCCATCATCACCACCCTGAACCAAGCTCACATCACAGGGAGTGGAGAAGGACTCACAAGATGGCTGACACTGGCTACTGCTGTGGGGAGCACAAGGCCCTGCTGGCAACTGTGCACCAACAAACAGCAGGACACCACTGACTGACATCCTGAGAGACAACTTCCACTCCCTGCAATGGAAGCACGTTCCATGGTGGGATATCTGGCTGGCTGGGTGGGAAGGAGGACTTGCAGCACTGACCATAGTCACAAGCACCTCCCCTCACACACCCCCTCAACACAAACTCCACAGAACCCACCTGGGAGAATGCAATGCCTCACATCCTAACTCAAGATCCCACAAAGAACCACCACCCTGGGTTATGTTGTGTGAAGCACAGGGACACTCTTGGGACTTTTAGCCAAACAACTGCCAGGACAACACTCCCAGCCATCCTGTCAGCACAGGCAGCCCACCCCACAGGGAAGCAGAGTCAAAGGAA